>OZ025295.1:250240358-250968069 GCA_964019185.1 Maratus speculifer | reverse complement strand
CCAACGTATTTCAAATTTTGGATATAGGTTTTACCTGATAAAGTAAATCCCTGAATAGTTTTAAGGGTTTAATGGCTAAGTATAAAGGGATGAACGGGGGATAACCCACAATTAATCAGGAGTTCGCCTTATCATAATGAACACACATTCAAAATTTGAATCAAATAAGATAATTCTGCGTAAAAAGCCATTTATTAATTTAAGGGGGGTTAGCTTCCGTTTCCCCACTGTATACTTAGCCATTAAACCCTTAAAATTATTCTGGGATTCACTTTATGAGAAAAAACATATATCCAAATATGAAATATATCGGATAAGTGAACATAAAAAACAATTTATATAATTTAAGGGGGGGGGATAATCACCCGCCTTAATTTTTAATTAGAAAAATAACCCCATATGTAATCAGGGATACGCCTTATCATAACGAATCTATAATCCAAAATTTATAGCAAATCCTATAATTCTGCGTAAAAAAGTAATTTAATTTAAGGTAGGTTATATTCTATTCCCATTCAATACTTAGATATCAAATCCTTAAAAACTATTCGGGGATCCACCTTATCAGTAAAAACCTACATTTAAAATTTGAAATACATGGGTTAATTCTGCATAAAAACCTATTTATCTAGTTTAAGGGGGAAATAATTGCTCGCCCCCCCTTTATAATAAGCAGAAGAACCCCATAACTAATCAGAGATACGTCTTATCATAATGAACCTATGTCCAAAATTCTAAGCAAATCGGATAATTATGCGTAAAAAGTTATTAATTTAATTTAAGAAAGGTTATCCCCCGTTCTCCCTCTATATATAACCATTAAAACTCCTAAATCTCTTCATGTATTATATACTATATATAAGCCTTATCGAAAAGAACCTATATTCACAGTACCCGACTTAGACAGTGGGTGGCCCTGGGGCAAACATTATTAGAGTGACCCCTTCTATCTTGAAAATGTTTCTGAATTATACTCAAGTGACTAAAATTAAAATTCAAACCTATTGTATGTATGCATAAATTTCGTACCAAGTACTGATTTCAGTATTTATATTTCACATCTTTATCATCAGAAGATAAATAATTTTAACTATTAATTTTTTTTGTGATGTAACTATTACTTTAAGGGAACGTGGGGCAGGGAAGCAAAGGGGGTAGGAGAAAAAAAGACCCCTTAAAATTAAAAAAAAAAAGAATTTTGGTAATATTTTGCTATTTTATATCATTTGGCCCTCTTTTAACAAGAAACTTTTCTCTCCTTGGGGGGGGGCCTTCAAACCGGGGGCCCGGGGCAATTGCCCCGCATGCCCCTGCCTCAGTCAGGCCCTGTATATTCAAATTTGACACACGTTGGATAATTCTGCATAAAAACCCATTCATCTAATTGAGGACGGATGGGGGGGGGGGTAATCATCCCTTCCCAAAACTAATCAGGCAAGCGTCTTTTCAGTATGAACGTATATCCAAAAATTGAACCAAAACAGTTAATTCAGCATGAAAAACCCATTTACCTAAATTATGAGCCCCCCCTCCCCCCCCTGATCCCCCTTTCATACTTAACCAATGAATCCCCAAAATCAATAATAATTCCCCAAAATCAATCCTTGTCACTTTTTTTCCTTGTCACTTTTTTTCCGTGTCACTTTTTTCCGCTTTTGTAGTTTAGGTCACTTTTTTTCCGATAACTTTTTTTCCGGTCACTTTTTTTCCTAGATTCAGGTTTTTCAGTTCTTAAGATAATTCTCAAATGCCCCGCTGAATAAAACGAAAATTTCTGACACACTTTTTTCGTTTCTTTTTAAACACGAAAGCCTGTTTACTAAAATAAACTTTCCTTTTTTAAAAAATAAATAAATTACTTAGAAGCGATTCAAGTTACATGCCGACGGAATTTCTCCTTCCTTTCATTATCACATCAGAAATTCAGTTGAAAGGAAAATTTTCATAGCATTTTCTAAAAGATTCTTTGAGTTTATTGAAAAACAAAAAACGTGTTTCGATTACATAGTTTCTGAATGCAGACACCTGCGAATCTCATACCTTTCCGAGCAAGAATGAAATAAAAATTATGTCATAAAGCAGCCAGTTTGCATTTGAGAACGCCTTAAGGCTTTAGTTTCCATATTATTATGCCTGCTTACTTGTAATGTAATAATACAAATACTGTTTTCGAAGATTCCCCAATCTCCGAGAGCTCAAAATCTCCATTTTGAAAGTTTTTTTTTTTTTTTTTTTTTTTTTTTTTAGCGTTTTTAGGAAATTTGAGATGTAGCTGACTGAGAAGTTTGCATCGATATGTTATATCTATAAAAATAACAAACAAAATTTTAAAACATACATAAAGTATTCGATGGAGTCCAAAAAACAAAATGTACCTAAGGTATCCAAATTTATGAATAGGTCTCCGTCAATAAAATAATAGCAATGAAAAACATTTATCAGGCCTAGATCATAAAACACTTTTCAACAATGACAGAATATTATTACGATTTTTTTTTTTTTTTTCATTCAGTGCAGTCGATCATAGTATGTCCTGTAATCAAATTGTTTTATGGGTCTTTGCAAATGAAGCAGTATCTATGCATTATTCTATAAAAAATGCGTCGCAATGCATCTCAAGGGTTTTTTTTTAACTTTTATTATGTTTGAAGTATTAAAACATCATTAAAGTAACATCACAAACTATTTCCCCCATAGATCATAAATAATTCTCCCCCACTCTTCATAAAGGAACTATAAATATTTTCCGTACTTTTAAGAAATCATATTTTAGCCTACATCAATGATATAATATAAATTTCATTACATTTCAAGTGCTGTTACATAATTGAAGTGCGTCAGAAATGACTTTTTTCCACATGGACAATGATTGTTTTGTGTGTACCTATAAACAATATATAAATGTTACGCATTCATTTTAAATACGCTTCATTTGTGTTTTTGAACAAAGAACTTCTAAGTAGAAAAATGATTAATAAATGAAACTTTTTTTTTTTCTTTTGTACAATGAAGTAAACAATAAAAAAGAAAGAAAAAAGATCTTTCAAAAAAACTGTCAGGATAAAGGGAACGTGGGATGGGATTACTGACGTCCTCATACTGGATTAAGGAAATGAACAGGGAACAACAAGCTTTAACAACATATGTACCTTTTTTCATAAAATGGAAGCAGGGTTGATTCCTAAAAGACAGCACCGGAAATTGACACAAATAATTTTACCGACAGATTTCAGTGATTATAAAGAGTTACTTTTGTATATTTTTACTGCGGTCAGAAAAGTCTGTACATAAAGGCATATATCTTTCCTAGTTTTCTTATTATTTAGACATAAAGGTTTTGAGCTTGAAAAAGTTTTGTATTGAAACAAACTTTAGTAGTTTGATGTTCCTTTACTTATTTTAACTTTTCTTGCATGGAAAACTTTTCTTGCATGAAAAATGGCTAGCATGGAAAATTTTTAACGGTCTTCTTAAAAAATACTTTTAAATTGACCGGCAATAGTCAAATTTTTTAATTCTCTCAAAGGCGTATGCTTTTAAGTGTGTTATTTTGTGAAATTATTTCATGGTACTAGCCAGCGAAAAGGGTTCATTGTAAACGTCTTGGGAGGCCTTTCTTTTTGAAATACGGTTTAAGGTAATCTGTAAGGTTCGGGGATTAATTTTCTAAATAGGACTACAATACCGAAGATTTCTAAAGGGAAATTTAAGGCATGTTTATAATGGTGCAGCGTTTATTTGATTTGCGGCATGTGTGAAGTGCGTACCTTACATGCTCACTCACTGTCAGGTTTTGTTTAGCATTGATCAGTTAGAAATTGAATGTAAATGTAGCAATATTTCATCCTTTTTAAAATATACTTTTCAATCATTCATTTTTGTAGCTTTGATCTGCCGAGTGCAAATGTCTTTTATCTTACAGCGAAACTAGGTAAGAGGTTTAGTTTCGTCACAAAGAAAGAAAAAATATATATATATATACATATATATACATTTTTTAAACAATTTTACTTTAGTTTGACTTATAACTTATCTGAGTGCTGCTAAACAATTTTTTTGAGCGAAATAATTTTTTTAATCGCGAAGTTCTATTAAAACTTATAGAATTTTTCCATGATGGATAGTGACTCTGAAATTGAAGATTTAATTGAATCATCTGAATCTGATGAAATATTTTCATCCTCGAATAGTGATACTGATGATGACAGTTTAGATGATGTTCGAGATTGGTGCCCTATAAATACTTCTGCCAGACAACCAAGTCCTCCTAAGTTTCCCTTTTCTGCTAAACCCGGAATAAAAATTCCAATAGTGAACGCAAATTGAAAAAAGTGTCACATGATTTAAGGACAGCCCCATTGTGTTTCGAAATTTTTCGCTTTTCCAGTTTTGATCGACATTTAAATATTTGCAGTAATACTATCATGCAAATTTTGATTTAATTTTTTAAATATCATTTTTTTTTTTTTTTTTTTTTTTTTTACTTAATAAGTTCTATAATAATTTTCTGATAAGTATTTTTTTTTTTTTTTTTTTTAAATATTAATTCGCGCTAAAGAAATCGATAAAAAGAGCACAGCATTTACCAGCATTTTTGCTGATCAAGAGGTGAAATATTTAAACAAATTTGTAAGCCGGACTACTTTTTTTATACAAAGGTTCATCTGTTAACCAAATTTTCAGTGGGGCGTCATATGATTTCTGTCCATAAGAAATTCATTTCTAATTTAAAGTTAACATATATAAGCCGTAATTTTCACTTCAAATTTGTTTCACGTGTAGTATTTTAATTGCTTCGGTATTTTGTATTTATTTATTTAGTTAGTTTTGTGTGTCTGTGTATGTTTGAAATTTATGTGTAAATGTGTAGTTCATTAGATTTAAATTAATAATATAATTCAATAATAATGCTATTAACCCTTTCAGGAGCAAAGTACTTCTATACGTAAAGTACAGAAATGACAGTTCAAATGATGTTTATAGGTATAGTGTAGATATCACTAAATGTATATTTTTAAACAATATTGCAACTTTAAGCATATGTGGAGTTATATGTCGCTGGGACTTTTTTCGTGTACGGTTTTCGTCCGATAATTGTTTTATGCAGGGTGTTTTCGTCCTGTACCTAATCAGGCTAACTAAAAAGGAAAATGGAGATTATTCTATTTGAACGGCCTTTTGCAAAGAGATTGATTCATCAATTAATCTTTCATAGTTACATAAGCAAAATCTATTTATTTTTTAAAAGCAGTCTTAATACATAAATTTTATTATAATTCAGATTTAATTATAAGGATAAGGAATATTTTTAAAATACAAATTGTTATCGATTAAAAAAAAGTAGACAAAAATATATAATTAAAATTGCAGTTACTTCTAAGTTTGGTTCAATAAGTGATAGTGGGACTGGACAAATGCTCCACATTTTCTTAGAAATATAGCATAATCTTTTCAACTATCTTAAACCCAAATTGTTTTTTCTTTGACACATTCCTGAATTCAGTTTTGTTAAAAAACACATTGAAATGGCAGGTGCGCTATCAAGAGATTATAAAGTCGAGCAAATTTTCCATTTTTCGATAAAGGCAGGAAGTCATTTAGAAAATTCTATCAAATTTCGAGTTTTGAAAAAAAAACCTGCACACAACACCTCGATAAAGATGATCATGAAAAAGCACTGGCGAATATGTAATTCATTTGACAGAGAAAATAAAGAGCTATTCAGTAGGGTGGAGTGAAAAAGACCAAAAAAAATTTTTTTCGGAATTTTTTCTTTGGATAGGTCTAAAAAGTTGCCTTTTGGCACACTGAATATAAGGTTAAAATTTCATTTCGTTTGGAATTCATCTTTAGTCCCCTACCTGCTCTTAAAGATTATGCTCTTTATATGTGAAAATCCAGATTTCACTATATAGTGTAAATGACCAAAAAAAAAAATTTTTGAAATTTTTTCTTTGGATAGGTCTAAAATGTTGCTTTTTTGCACACTGAATATATTGTTAAAATTTTATTTCATTTGGAGTTCATTTTGGTTCCCTACCAGCTCTTAAAGATTATGCCCTTTTTATGTGACAATCAAGATTTCACAATGTAGTGAAAATTAATCAACTTTAAAAAAAAAACTAAATTTCTGATTTCAGTAAAATAACCCACAATAATGACTTCTTAAAGTATTACTTGTGAACGGTCTAAGTATAGTTGAGTTTTAACTCTTTGAATCACGAATAAAACCCTAAAATATGAATCGTATTGTCGCAGAGATGAGAAAACACAATAATTAGACATGCTTTCACTTTTATTTTTCGAATGCACATGAAAGATAGTTCTCCAAATATAAAGGTAATGCAGTTTTCTGAATAAATAGTAATTAAATGAAAAGAATATATACGATGTATTGTAAAACAATCTTTCATTTCATTCTAATTTATATTGGTATTTGTTATCAAAATTAGGTATTACCTTTCGTGATTTGATTTTGCTCATATATATCCGGCTCTTGCTTCTACTACTATAGCCGCTAATGGTGCTTCAACAACTAAGTTTAGGCATCTTTCGAATACTTGAATCTAACAGGGAAATTTTTCAATTGAAAAGATGGGACTTTCGATTTTTTTCTGAGAATTTCCAGTTTCTTTTCTTGGTACTCTTTTAAGAATCTGGGGTGATTTCACATTTTTGCCATTTAATAATGTTTATATAGCTTGTAACACTGAATTTCAATATTGGTATATGAAACTGTCTTATTGTAGAATATATAATATCCTTCATCTTCAATATTCTTCGGAATCCAAATTCTCAAAACATGATTTTTTTTATCAGTTATCGTTCCTGTAAATTTTCGTCTCAGTAACAGAAGTATACGTTTTGTTGAATAACGGGATTGGGAATTTTCTTTAAAAATTCCCTCAAATAATAAAACAACTTAATAGTTTTTAAAAAAACATTTTCAGCTCTATTGTTGCAAGAAGAATCTTTCTTGAAGTGAAACAACATAGACAAATGTACCGGGTGATCCAGAAGTCCCGGGACTTTTGAAATGCTAATAATTAGAAAACCATAAACAATAGAAGTATGCGGTTTTTACAGAAATGCTGAGAATCTTGTGGGATTTGTTTTTTCGAAGAAAAAAACATATTATGTTAGTTGCACTTTTTGACAGCAGGTGGCGCTAAAATTGATAGTATTGTTTTTATAGTATGATACAGCTCATTTAAAAGAACGAATTAGTGTCCAAGGATTACAAAGTTTAATCATGACGCTCATGGCTTATAAGTACCGCCGTGAGCCGATGCAAAACAGCGTGCACAGTATCCTCAGAGCAGAAAGAAATTCCAGAAGAAATTTCAGTTCATCGTGATATCACAAGTTTACTGCACTCATCATGAACTGGTGATTTCTACAGAGTATTGGCATAGAATCCTACCTAATTTATGATTGTAACAGACATTTGGGATCTCTTGTTTCTATTACGATCTTACAATGAGCCTTTTTCTCAAACCTTGCTTACCATAGCATTTCACATTTGCAATGGCCATCGATTCTTTTGCAGTTTTAACTTGACGTATTGTACGATATGAAAACAACGCGACATGCAAAGATGTGTCTAAACATAGTCTAGACAATGTCTAAACACTGCAGTTGCTCATGAAATTTTGTATCAAATTTCCCTTACAACGCAATTTTATTTACCTTACAAAAAATGTTTGAACATAAACCACCCTCAAAACGAAATCTCATCAATATCATAGAAAAGAAATTTCGCAATGATCTCATGTGTCTATATAACGCATGGTATAGGTACATTCAGTCTTATACAACAGCGCCACCTGTTGCTAAAAATGGTAACTATATATATTTAAAAAAATTCATTCTAAACAAAAATCCCACATGTTTCTGAGCATATATCTGAAAACAGAACCTTTGTATTATACATAGTTTCCTAATTATTAACTTTTCAAAACTCCCGAAACTTCTGGATCACCCGGTACTTCCATTACAAATTAAGCCATAATCTTCAGATTTTGGGAGGAATTCTGACTTCCAATCTGCAAACCAAGTAATCAATTGGTAGTTGTCAATCATTTAGAGTGCGACATACTTGCTGGATTAAGATTTACCAGATTTGAGGAACATTAGCCGAATGCAAATGTTTGACGCATGTCATAAAGATAATTTTGGTCTACACTTAACTCTCCAGAGTTCATTTCTGAGTGATAAGAGCAGATATTTTTAAATTTCTATAACTGTCTATTGTTCACATTGATCCAACGACTTTCCAATTAGAGAAGGAAAAGCTCGTGAACCTTTATTTTGTTTATCAAGCTCAATAACTTGATAAACAATCGGCAATTCGTTTGCAGAGAGCTGACATATTAACCACTAAAACGGACGACTAAATCTTAGTTTGAAAAATCTATTAGCATGATTTTTTATCTTACTTTTTACAGTTGTTCCGTCACAACCAACTGCCATAAATTTATCAAGGTTTAAATGTTTTTCAGTGCAATATTTTAATATTTCCTGCAATGATCTTTCCTGGTTCAAAAGATGCTGTAATGTGTGCCAAATACAATTCATTTGACTGTTAAAATCAAAGATTATGTTTGTAACTTATAGTTCTTCCATATATCTCCAATTTTCCATAATTTCCTTTGATTTTGGGAAATTGAATAAGCTTCTGATATTCAGAAAAATTGTTGTCTATAATTTGATCAATACGTGTTTGGGAAACTACAATAATTGATGCCTTCGATGTTTTCTTTCAGGATTTTTTTTACCTCTGGTTTTGACGAAACTTTACAGTTACTGATGTGTTTTATTTATTGTTTTGTATAATAATAATAATATTTTATAGCATTCTGCTATTGTTGGCAAAACAGCTTTATTTAGTTTTGAAGAATCACCAACTTCTAGTAAAGGTACACTTCGATTTGCTTACACACGTACTCATTTTGACTGTAAAAATGAGAACATACAATTTTTAAAACTCAATAAACCTTTTCAAATATTTAAAAATTAAGACCTAAAGTTTGAAAATGATGAGAGGAATTACATTATACATTTTAAATATAAAAATATCAAACGATATTACCAAAATATCCTGTTAATGTACAATTTATGGTAAAAATCTATCGTATAAACCAATGAAAATATAAATGGCTTGGTAGGGGACTCAAGAAGTTTTTCAAAATTCATGAAATTTTGCACGTGTATTAGAGGTATAAAAAGGCAACTTTTGGCTGCTATCCAAAATCAAAATTCCAACTTTCGATTTTTCACTCCACCCTACTATTCAGTCTCAAATCATTTCCATAATCCTGATTGTTTTCGCCATGCCTTAATTATATATTTTTTAATTTATTCTTGAATGTGTCAAAGTTTGTAGATTTCGACATTTCCCCCACCCCAAAAAAGTTCTTTTTCTTTATTTTCTTTTTTTTTCCTTGTTTACTTTTCTTTCTTTCTTTTTTTTTTTCTTTTTTTTAATTGAATCAGTAACTTTTTTTAAAATTCAAAATGGTTTGTTAAGGATCCTCGAAAAGACATTTTTATTTATGCTACGTATTGCCTAAATTATGCTTTCTTAAGGACATCATTTCAATTTTTTTGTTTCTTTTTATTCCATTTTCACGCCTTTCTTTTCATACAATTATCAATATATATATATTTATTTAGAGACTTCTTGTATTTTTTTTTCTTTGGCTTTAACTATAAGAAGGAATTTAAATATACAATTTTAGAATAGTATTAAAATATCTAAGCAAACATATTTAAATTATAAAATCTAGGTTCAAGTACCTTCACACAAATTAATACTTTGTCAGTAGTAATAAACATTAAAAAGGCATATTAGAAAAATTTAAAAGATGATTTATTCCAAAAACTATTTCATGGAGAAATGAGTGTTTGTATAGCTATTTTCTAATGCAAATTTATTTTTAATATCGAACAATTTGTCTAATTAATAAACGCTATATTAATAATAATGTTTTAATAATTTAAAAGTTACATTTGAAAGTAATTATACTGGTATTGTTTGAAAATCAATTTGAGACAGTTTTTCCTTGCAAAACATTATTCCAGAAAAAAAAAAAAGAAAAAGAAAAAGAAAAAAAAAAAGAAAAGAAAAGAAATATTTTAGAAAAGAAAAGTATGACCAAAAAACTCCTAAAAAATAAATCGTGCCACGTGATTTGCTCCATTTTCTGGATTAAAAAAAAAAAAAAAAACAATCTTTAGTGAAATAAGGAAATGAGGTATTTATGATTATATTTTTAAAACTTATGCAACAGAATCTGCGATAAGTACATCTTCAAACATTTCCTCAGTACATGTTATCTGGTAAATACTGAGCATTCTAAGCTGATTAATCACTATTAGCTCTGACACCTTCTCCTCCCATCTAAGCTCCTACCACGCCTTCTATTCATACCGCAAGGATAGAGAAGGGGGTGAAAAATTCGGCTGGCGATTTTGCAAAACTTCCTGTCTTCAAAGAGGAGTTATTTTTGTGAAAACATATGCTGTTATTCAAGACATTTTCAAAGTAGTTTTTCCAAAGATACCGAAACGCTCAGAGGGTTAATTGCAAAAAATATCTGCAATATTTTCCATCATAGTGAATATTTTAGTTTTAGAAAATGTGGATAAACATGTTTATTTTTTTTCAATTGATCTAAGAGTTAAAATAACTATGATTGGAATAACAAAATAAAAAATACAATATTTAATAAATGTCAAATGTTTTTGTCTTACAGTTTAAAAGTTTTTGTTTAATTTCTCTAGCAATATCTTTTTTTATTATTTGAAATTAATTTATTTAATTATAAGAGGATTTATTTAAGATTAGTATTTTTAATTAATTTCTTTTATGTTTCATTGTTTTTATTGGATGTTCTAAAAAAAGGGGGAAAATCAATAGGATATCTTTTACTTTTTTTGTTACTATTATGCAAAATCTATCAAGATCATTTTGCTACTGACAAATATAGAACGGTGTTTTTTATTTATTTATTTATTTATTGTCACTGCTACTTGTTTCCTGTGTAAAGAGACACACTTTCTGCAATCTAAAAAAATTGCAATTCGCAACAGACAGTATGCTTTATAAGACATTTATCTTGTATTTGGCCTTTTTATGTACAATCTTAGTTTATTATATAATACGTTCATTAAATAGTATCAGAATATATTTTCTAATTTGTAGTAATTTCTATAATGAAAATCAAAAAAATTGTTTCTTTTAGAAATGTGCTTAATTTAACTGCATGAGATTTTTCTTTAAATCTTTTTATGGTTCCGTACTTAGAAACTGGAAAAGAAGCATTATAAAATTATTCTTGTGTCTGTTTATCTGTCACAGATTTTTTTGCGTAAAACATGGAACATATATAACTCAAATTGGAGAAAATAGTTACGACTGTCGTTTAAAACACTAGAACTACCGGAAATTTGTGTCAAGTCAATATTTCATACCAGAATTTTGCTTTAAAACAAAAACTTTATTATTTAACGTTTTTCTTCTTAGTGTCTTTTAAATTTATTTTGAATCGAATTTCTGGTTTGTACCAAAATAGAAGCTCTCAAAATGATGGCTAATGGTAGTTCTCGTATTAAGAATCGATTCAATGGAACAAGAGCATTTCGTATCTTAAGCGGGAAAAATCTTATCTGATTTCATAGACTCTCGAATAATGATGCATATAAAGCCAGTGCGCATTGTCATTTATCGTTAGCGATTTTTAAATAATTTTACCAATTTTAGATTAATCTATAAAGTCTGAGTTTAAGATTTTAAAATATGGAATAGCATTTTTTAAAATTTTTTATTGAATCATCATTTTTACAATCAAAAAATTTAAATGGGTTTATGCAGTCTCCTCTAAGTAATTACAAAAATACAATAAAACGAAATTTTAATAAATCTTTTGAAAACATTAACTGAAATATACTACATATGTAATGAGGAATTATAATAATATTTAAAAAAAGAAAATTCAGAAACACAATGTAAATACATACAATGAAAAATAATTATTTGGTACATTATCAAAATAATACCATCATCAAATTTGATCATTGATTGGGAAAAGTAGTTAAGACTGTCGTTTAACACTAGAACTACCAATCTGTGCGAAGTTTTATTAAAATAATTCACATCAGAATTTTGAAATGAAGCAGAATGTGAAGCAGTTTTGGCTTGTTGAAAAGAAGTAGTTAACTTTGTTTTGGTGCGAGTTTAGGGTAAGATTTTATGACGAAGATTTTTTCCTTCTTGATGTGGTGAAAAAAATCTACGATGAAAGTGACCAACATCCACAGAGGAAATTTAAACGAACTCATTTCATATGCGAATGTTTGTATAATTGGAACAGCTGGTTTTTTAACCTCGTCGTCTTTCGCCTCTTCTGAAGGCCTAGTTTCATCAAACGTTTAACGTCCACAATTATATCCGCATAAAACGAGCTTCCTTTCTTTTTCTTTTTTCTTTTCTTTTTTTTTAATCGTCAATTTTGACACACGGGTCCCGTACTTTAAATTTTTCTTGATGTCCTGATCCATTGGTTGAACCACCATAGTCCCATAAGGTGGTTAAAATACTAGTTTGATGTTTTGTAAGTATTGATATCCTTGAGATGGGCGGGAAAGTTATCGGCGTGATACAGTACTGAATAGACTCGTTTTTGATTCCTTCATCGAATTTGAGGTTTCACTTGACAAATTAAACCATTTGTCATCCATGCTTTGCTGTGATGTTCATAATTGCGGGGCTGAATTTTACCATTTTTTAAGCAGTTGTGATTCAGCGAATTGCTGATGCGGAGGGGTTTTAGTTTACTCCTTTAGTGAATATATAATGCAAGGGGAATAGCGATACCTCCTTAACATTTATCAGTTTTAAAATCCATTTTTCTAAATCAGACATTAATTTAACAAAACAGACCAATCTTATAGACATTATAAATATTGCACCTTAAGTACCGCAATTTCCGGCGTATAATCCGCGGATCAAGCAATTCTTTTTGGACCCAGAAATATTATTAAGCGATTGAAGAGAAATATTTTCGACGATGTGAAAAATAACATTTATTAAAAAAAATAATAATAAATAAATAAATAAATAAAAATAAAAATAAAAATAAATCTGGGTCTAAAAAGAATTGTTTTAACCGCGGATTATACGCCGGAAATTATGGTACTTTTTAAAAACCGCGAGAGCAAGTTATTTTTTCAAATATTGGCGTCGTCTACATTCACAGATGTCGTTTCTACGCATACCCTCCTATAAACTATGCCGAAACTTTATGTGAAGTTGCTTAGCCACCCATTGCTACATGCTTTAGTTCGAATGTTTATCGATCAGAACTGGGTGAACCACTGAAGTAAATTCTTTTCAAATTCTTCAAATTGTGTCATTTTATTTATTTATTTATTTATTTTACCAGAGTATCCAACTGATGCTCTATTTTCCAGTTTCTGTCTACTTTTTAACAGCTCTCGAAGTATTCACTCATAAAATCCCACAGATTTAGCACTGTCTTCCTTATGACATTCTCGGCGTCAGATTTACATTAAACAGATCATACACTGAGACGACAGAAAAAATGACGTGTTACATAAGAGGAAAAAACGCTTGGAATAAAGAAAGAAGCTGATTCAGACCTTTTCTAAACCAGTTTTTTCATCGAAACTGAGCGACAGGTTTTATGTGTCGCCTTACTGTGCGAATAGCATAAGAAATCCAATTTTGTATTCAAAGATAGTGTCTTTCTTATTACTTTAAGTTTGCTTATCAGGCGTATAACTCCTATCACTATTCAGTGGATAAACAACAGAATAGATTTACGCAATGTCCTTTTAGTAGCTTTACTTAATGTGAGGTTTCGAATGAACGGCATATGTAGTTCCATCACGTCACGTGATTATAGCGTAAACGAAAACTTTCTCGAATCATCTGTGGAGACTCCGAACTACCACAATAGCGTTCATATTCATGAAATGAAAGTAGAAACGGCAGAGGGAAGGGAGTCGGCGAGAGTGTCTGGGCCATAATTCAGTTGTTCTTTCTATCTATTATATCCTAAAGACATATTAAAAACGAATTATACAAGCGTCATTTCATGTATTAAGCGAGTTTTTTTACATGAAGGGACAGTTCCCTTGAATATTAGGCGGGAATATAATTTTTGCGGACGTATTTTAAGCGGATAATTTTACACAGGTTTAAAGAATATTTTTCAAGTGACCGGAAATATTTCTTACTTTAAGCGGGACCGCAACTTATGTGGTTAATGATTGGGTAACTTAATTGGTCTTAAACGAGTTTCACTGTATTTACAGGTTTTTAAAAATCCTCAATTATATTTATGAAAAAATGTTATTATAAAAAAAATCTTTCAAAATTCTTTGCTTATCATGTGGAGTATCATGTGAAAGCTTTCGTAACGCTGATTTTAAAATACATGTTTTTAATGTATGATATTTTTAGAGATGTTATTGAAAATGTAGTCAAAATCTGTCTCCACACCTCTATTTCCGTGTCTACTTAAAATCATAAAAAATTCGAGGCTGCATACAACAATTATTAATTGCAGGAAAATTATATCTTAGTTTTTGAAAAACGCGCATTTCTCCGTTACACACATTTTGGTTTTCTGTCATTCAGCAAATCTGTTGAGGAGCGTTAGAGATAGTTATAATAGCAAAAGTATAAAAGTGTTATTGTTAACTATTTTCGAAACTAATTCGTCAGTGATCAAACGAAATATTAATCTTTAATGATACGGATGGTTTGTGCATACACTATAACAAGTGCGGCAAAGCACATGCGTCGTCGGCATTAAAAATCTGAATAAAAAATTTTTATGTGATTATACGTTAAATCAATGCGCAATAAAAGTATAAAAGCAATAAAAGTCAATTTGTTAAAAATTTAAAAAGTTAATTTATCTGAAAACGTGCGGCACGGACAAAGGCGGCTATGCAAAAAATGTGACCATCTATAAAGGAGCGCTTATCACAGTACCAAGTTTCAACTTTGAACAAATGTTTTGTTATAGCTACACCGAGAATGGAACAATTATTATTACGCTTAATTTACTTATATCAAATGTCACATAAATTTTAAATATGCATTAATTTTACTGTCAGTAACAAATTAAACCTATCACACACGCACACACACACACACACAAACGATAATTAGCGAAAGAGAGAGAGATTCGAATAAAATAAAAGAGTAATCCAGAATAGCAATATTTCACATTATTCCGGCCTTATAGAGCTATTTGAAATTTCCTGCTATACATGTTATTATGTTTATGTTGTGCACTTCTATATCCAATCCGAAAATACATATATTTTACAAAATCTTATTGTTATTTTGTCAATTGTTTTAATAATATAGTTAGTAATTCATATATTTACTGTACGGAGTCCTCTAACAAAATTTAATATTCGCATTTGACCATTTATTTATCATATAAATTTTACATTAACTGAAGTTTACTCTAAAGAGCTGACAAAAAATCGTTCGCGAGTAGTGAGTTTAAAAGAAAGTTTTGAATTTTAATTTTAGCTCTAGCTATTCAGAGAGATATGTGGATTAATATAAAGTAACGAGATGCCATAGAAAATAGGTCAATGAAGTGTAATCTATTTTATTTATATTGCGTTCTTTGTAAAAGTACTTTATATCTAATAAAGAGTAATGTATTTTAGGATTTGTGTTTATGAAATTTATTAGCTACTAATGTTAACATACATAAATGTTTCCTTCGGTATGTCTTATACCATAATATCGCTAAGATATAGTTATCATAATATTTAATCGCATAACACTAATTTGCATTATTTAATCACTCTACATTAATTTATATTATATAATCGCAAAATACAATTTCGACGATTTCGAAACAGATTATATCGATCGCTATATGAACTAATTTCTCCAAGGGTAGAATATATAGACAGAATACATATCTTATATTGAATTGAAGAAACTTTTAAATGTAAAACATCATCTGTTTAATGAACTTCACGTTCCTTTCACAATGCAAAGTGAAAAAAAATCTAAGCTGCTGATAGTAGAAATTTTACTATTTAATTTCATATCTGCGTTACAAATTTAAATTGACCAATTTAACTGATTAAAATGCGATTGGAATTTTTCAGTTGACTGTGTTAACTAGACATAAGTATGAATCGCTATTAAATTGACGCATTTGCGAAATTTGATAATTTCTCGTAAATAGACCTAATCATTACATTTTTTTTCAAATATATTTAATGTGCTTGTCAAAAAATAATGTGCTTAAAAGATTATTCTATTATTATCGGTTATTACTCTTTTTTTGCATGCATGGGAATTAGACAAATTTTATTAAGTGTGTGAACGCAGTAAAATATCCTGCAACGGTTAATTTGAAAAACAATGACCTCCGAATACCGGTCATGTTTAATTTTACCGAATAACTTCCATGAAAACAAAATAACACTAAACCAAACAACGGCCATCCCACATCAGTTTTTATACATTTAGTTTAACGTTATGTTTTATTTACAAGTGAGACTGAAAAAAACGGAGATGGATTTTTTTATTCGATTACTTTAAAAATTATCGATTAATCTCCATAAGGTTTCTTAAAAAAAACGCCGTTTTTAAATAGGTGGTAAGATGAAAAAAATTAACAATAAGTATTCAATTATAATTTGCATTCTTTGTGAATCGTGCGATGTTTTTTCTTCTCTACATATAGCAGGTACGTTTTACTAAAACTATGAGTTCAAAGTAAAAATTTTTAATTTTACGTGATAAGTTGAAAGACATTAAATATGAAAATTATTGTTATAAATTGCAAATATAACAGTGAAAGAAAATCTTGCAAAAAGGTGCACGTAAATTAATTGAAATGTAAAATTGCGGAATGTTATTCTGAAAAATGACTGTTATTTAATTTTAAAAATGTTGCATGGGGTGAAATTTGACGTTTAAAATAAGCGTAAAAAACTAGTTATGTTGTGATTGGGAAGTGCTTTTGGAATGGCTTTCCAAATATTGAGAGAAAAAGTTACTAATTTCTGAGGAAATGTAGTAAGAAAGCGCGCCGGAAATTATAAAAAAATTAAGATATTAAAAAAGTGTACCCACTATACTTTATAGCGAATTGTACAAGAAATATGTTTAAATGATTATGCATTTAGAGAAGAAAATATTTAAAAGCTTATGAATAAATGATTTTTTTTAGTGTTGTAAGTATAATAGTATGTACTTTTTAACTGTAAAAATATGATAATTTTGGTTGGTTATTATAATTTTAACGTAATTAATTTTAAGCTTTTAAATTGTAGAACCTCTCAATAACGGCAACATCCGAATTGCGGTCAATTTATCCGACACCGAGTGATTACCGCTATTAAAAGGTATCATCCTTTTATCATTCCTGGTACTAGAAAAAATATTTATGACTTCGATTCAATTATCGTGTATTCGCTTACATTTCATGGCGTAACTTTCATTATGAATGCGACTAAAATAATGAGTCTCCTTAACACGAAAGCAGTACGTCTTTCGTGATTTACTACCTCTGACAATAAAGTTCGGTGAATGAACTCAGAACTACCGATCTGGCAACATTGGGGGAATAAAACGCTGCACCTGCATAGAGGCAGGTGTTGACCATCTTTCCCCATCCTTGTTCAGATGGACGTCGTTTACGTTCTATGTAATACTTTTTGTACAGAATATTCGTACTTGTTTAGAATATTGGTTCTTAACTGAGAATAGGAAAATGAAGGAACAAAAGATCAGTTTACAGTTTGGATTTAAGCTTTGCAAGACACCAAAAGAAATTCATGAGGCGTTGTGCAAACTGAACATCCACCATACTCGCTAGATCTCAATCCTCCAGAGTTCTTCCTATTTTCACTACTGAAACTCTCTTTGAAAGAGATTTGATCATATTGTTGACATCCAACGAAACTTGACGAAGCTTTTGAACTGCATCCCAAAAGAAGACCTTCTTGTGAATTTCCCAGGACATGCATAACAGATCTCGGCGGTGCATAGTTATGGAAGATGGCTATTTCGAAGAATGTTACGATAGTTTTCGTTAATATTTCATCTACATTAATGTTACAGGACTATTCACCGAACTTTATTGTCAGAGGTAGTATATTGGTCGCACATTGAATTGTTTTGCTGCCTGTTCCAAAACACGGAATATGGAAAATTAGAAACAAATTACATGTCATTTTTGAATATTATATTCCAATAAAGTTGTAACTATGCAGCTTAAATAAATTAGACATATTTCTTACGAGATTAGAAATATTCAGAAAAGTTAAAACTGAGTTGATTAATAATTGTTTCTGTGTCTTTTCTAGGAATTCAGTATTATTTATAAACTCTATCTAATAATATACTAAAACTAACATTTCTTGTTACTTGAAAATGCTAGTAAATAAACATTTAAGGTCGAGTCATTTATTTCTTCAGTACTTGTAAGGTGAAATGTGTTAGAAAAAAGGGTACTATTAGTTTGTCCTATCAACCAAAAATTATCGCCAAACTATAAAATTAAATGAATATAATGAATGTTCGTGAATGTCACATTCAATGACATTTAATACGATACACGTGTTTAAAATGTCATTAAGTGATTTTTATTTCGTTTTTTTTATTTGAATTTTTATTAATATTCTACTAATTATTTGTTTTTTCGTTATTTAAAATAAAAATTATGCCGATATGTATGATTTGGCTATTAGTTTGGCGATTTGTATAATTTGGCCAAATTGATCGACGGGGTAATAGATAGTACTGTAATCCATTTGGTAGTAAATATTCCGACATGCCATTAATGAGATTTTAAATTTTGGAAAGTACGTTTTTCCATTACAATTTTATATCATCTTCAAGGATTATGAATTTCACATTGTTATTGTTTCTTAATTAGCTTTCGTAGGAACATTTTAAAATTCGTCTTCTATGTCTGTTTTGAATAACTATGTTTGTCTATGACGGAACTAGAGTAAACCTATTAATAAGAAAATGTAAATGTAAATAGACAGAAAAATTTAGTTTTGGACTGTATTTTAGACTTATGTTTGGCGAATAGCCATTATAGCAAAATTAAAGTTTGTTGATTTGTTTTGCATCACCAGTTCAACTTATACAGGTGGGCAACTTAGACAATTGCCAAATTATAAATATTGCATTGACTGAATTTAATCTAAAAAGTACAGCATGAGTATTATCCCAGGCTTGCTCCGTCTAAGTCGCATTATTTATATATAGAAAGGCATTGTAATTGCAACGAAATTTTAATTATTTATGTATGCATGAAAACAAAAGTTGCTGGCAAGAATTATTTTCTTCTATTTATGTCGGCCAATTATAAAACACGAAAGTTATACGACCTAAGAAGGAGATCTCCTCCATGGGTGTCTTTGTAAAGGAACCTAACTCGTATTTATACAAGGAAATCAAAAGTTCGAAGAAAACCGCAGAAAACTATGAGACTGACGGCCGCGATTGTGTTCGAACACATCACATATCGTCTATCAATTTTGAGAGCGGTACCTTTCTTCCACTAGTGTAGGCTGGCAAGAATTTGATTTAAATAAGTTGTCAATCATAAAAAATAATTACTTAAAAATCACTGTGTCTATCAAAACTTCTCTTATTGAAAGGAACGCACTGGCATTTAAGAAGTAAACCATGCATGTTCAATATTAAATGTAATAAAAAATAATTATAAAATATGTACAAAAAAATAGAGTTTTATGTGACTCTTGGCAATGACTAGGCTGAACTGCTATTTGTAATAGAACATCTGTTCTGAATACTAACGAGAGTCTCGGCTTGGACAATTTTATACTCTGTTGGTTTTATTTTTAGTTAGCAAAGCAAGCATTCGTGCAATTGAAATATTCAATATATTCACAGTAACAGATTCCTCATTCAAACATTTTTAGTAAAATCAATTACAAAAGCAAAATCTAATACTATTCTGACATTAAAATTGCCATAAATATGGTTTGTTACTATTTTCAATTATCGGGAAGTAGCCATTATCATTTAAAACGGTCAAAGGACACGGCATTTTGCAATAAGTGTTTAGTGTGCGTACAAGGGAACTGAAATTCTTCCGTTAACAAGTTTAAAAAGTTTAATAAAAAGTTTGTGAAGAAACACCGATTGCAGTGTTAATGATATTTGTTTTTTACTGATAGAATAAAATTGAAATTTAATTATGAAGTGCATTTAGACATGATTTCTTGAGAGGATCAATTTCATTTAACATTCATTTATATAGTAAAAGAAAAAGAATTGTTATATTATATTATCTTGTTATTACGAGAAAAACTGCTCGCATGCTATTTGGTCTAGGTTGCGGTATTTTAACAATGATGAAACTAATATGCGTTTTCTATAAAAGACGATTACGATAGAATATGATGTGCTATATATTTAATTTCTTTTAGAAAACATAAAAGGTTATGAATGAATACTACATATGATGTATTTTCTATGAAGGTTGATCGCTAAAAGTGTTTTTCATCAATGATATGCATTTAAAAGTTTTAGTAATTTTTTTGCATACTACAATATGACGTGTTTGAACTGTATATAACATATACATGATTACAAATATAAATTACTGAAAATGAACCTGAATCGATTAAAAGAGTTTCTTATTTTGTGTGTCATGCTTTCAATCTTAATGATTTTTAAAAATATATGTTTGTAAACGATGAATATAATAGTAAACAAACCTATACAAATAACGTATACATCCATCCTTATACGGTAAAAAATTACCAATTTTTCCTAAATCCCGAAAAAGTACAGTAATCACGAAAGCATACCGTTCCGTTTCAATCAAAAGTGAAAAAACTGTTGTTTACCGTTAGAAATTTAACAAACAAATAATTTTTGAAACATAATTAAGCATTTAAAAAAAACTGAAAATAAGTGAGTTAAAAAATGAAAAGTTAAATAAACATGAAACAGTAATCTGAAAAGCCAAATTTCATTTTTATAAAATCATTTGTTCAAAAATATCAAATTAAAAATAACCTAAGTTTACGATATAATAAAAAGTAAACTGAAAATCAAATAACATAGAGCAGAAGAATTTTGTTTCTTCGATCGATTTTTAACTTCCAAACTAATTTCAAAAGTCTAAGTAAATAAATAGTAGTTCGTATTTTTCTTTTAAAAGAATCGTATTATAAATATTATATGACATTGTAAAATTCATTCTGGAATTTAACAAATTTATGCTTTTTTTTTTTTTGCAATAAGGATTAGAAAAATGTACCATCGTGATATTTTAATCGGTAGTTTAATATAACACATTAAAAAAATGTATATTTCTTAACATAAATTAGATTTTTTGAGAGCATTTTTAAAATACATTTTTTGATAATTAAATTTTAAACATATAGTTTGTAAGTATAGCTTACAATTAAACATAAAATTGTTTTTGCTAAAGTACTAATGTGTTATTGTATTTTCAGTTTCGATATGGTTAATACTTTTCTTTTTTATTCAAGAATAAAAGCGTGTAGTATTAAATCCATGAATCATGCAAATGTTGAAAATAAATATTTCGTCTTAAACATTTTATGCTTTGTACATTCATGAATTTACCTTTTACTGTATTAGTACATGGGCATGAGAACATTTTTTTATAAGTTATGTATTTTCTATTTATATTAAAATTTCACCGTTAAAAAAATATAAAAAGTATTTTCTGCTTAAACGTATAAAATTAAGTACATGCAAACGTGTTTTTAAAGTATTCAACAGTAAGTATTTTTACGTTCAACATATTAACATTTCTAGACCTAATCTCTTTTTGAATAATATCCTTGCAATAATGTATTATGTACTATAGGTTGGATTGTAACTGGAAATAATAGAATGTAATTGAATAAGTTTTTCGCAATAATTTTCTTTTTCTTTCAATGTCGAGTTGTTATAAAATCCCCGGTATTCAGAATACGAGATAAGAATTCTTTTGTCCTGCAATGAAAATAAATAACTTCTATCTTACAAAAGTTGTAACAGCTAATATATAAAGAGCAATATGAAAAAAAAATAATTAAATTTAAAAGCGCATAAAATTTTTAAAAGTACTTTCCAGCAATTACTTTCAATAAAGACAGTACTGTAACCTTTTTCTATTCTGTGTCCTTGAAAAATAAAAAAAAGGTATGAATGCTCTTTTTTAACAAGATCGTAGTGAAATTCAGTTATTTATATCAGTTTCAATGCATTTGAAATAGCATAACGTCATTAAAATACTTTACAAACTATTTTCCCCTATACATTATAATGTAGAATTTTTTTTAATGTCCCTGTAGATGAACCATTAATAGTATGTACTTCAAATGCAATAGCAAGCATGCTTTAGTAATAATAATTAAACTTTATTAACTGCATGAAAATTGGAGTTCATTTACTGGAGTAAGAGCGTAGACAGACGGTCAGACAAACAAAGACACAAACGAAATACAAACTCACTTTCAAATTTGTTGGCTGCATATTGGGAATTCCAAAAATACTTTCCATGTAGACACATATTTTTGCTCACATCTAATCACCTTCACATTAGCTAATCTGAAGAGATCTAAAATGACTCAAGTTATTCGTAGTAAAAAAGGAAGAGTCGTTCTTTCAAATTGAGTTGATGTTTGCCCCTTAAATGTAAAAATAATGTAACTGGCAAAGTACAATAATACTTTGAACAACAGGTACTTAGCAGTTTGTCTTTTTATAAACATTTATTGTTAGAAAAAATAAAAATAATAAAAACTTTAAAAATTAATTGTTCAATTTTAAATTGAATTGAATTCAATAAATTTCAATCAGTTAATTTAAATTTATTTTATTTGTTCATCAATAAAATATATTTAACACAGTTCTGCAGTAAACTCTCAGTTGTAACAATTTATTTTCCTTAAATACACATATAACTTTGATACTTTCGTTCTAACTGCATTGTATATTAAAAAACGTTAGAAAATATTAAAATAATTACAACAAATTGCAAATAAGCAAGCACATAATTTATGTATTTTCAGAAATTCGTAATTATATAGCAAAAAAAAAAAAAAAAAAAACCAGCTAAAACTAATTTACAAATTTTAGTCATAAATAAACATAAATAAAGAAATTTCTAGTAGGATATTTTTAATTCAGAAAACGACGTTTTTATGCACAGGGTTTCTTAGATTAATAGATTTCTTAGAAAAATTAGATAAGTAAAAGTGACATGTGAAAAAGTTTTTCGCATTCGATGTTAAAATAAATGCATTATTTATAAAGCTGTCACTAACGATACTTATTTTTACGGTATTGTAATTACAACAAATAATTTTAAATTCAAATACAATAGAAATTTCAAATAGCATTTTCTCTGTTTTTTTAAGATTACGTGTCCGATTAATTTTCATCTGATAATTTATATTAATACTTAATAGCTATATTTCTTTTCCAGAGAATAAAACATGTAATTACGATTTTTTAAAAGATATGTCATAGTATTTATATTAAGTGAATAAATCAACAATTGCAATGTAGTCTTTTAATGCCTATAATTTAATGTTTTACAAATACTATATTTATGCTTGAATTTTTTTTCTTATGGACCTCTAGAGAATTAGTACCACGGAGATTTAATAAAAATAAAATAAATAAAATGTGTCTTGGATGGTTTAAATCCCTTTCAGCTGAAAAAACCCCTGTGATTTAATTAACGATACATAAATTTAAAGATATGAAGTTATTGAGGGAAGATGTAATTCTTAATTATTGCATAAATAGATAATATAAATGACATACCTTTTACCGAAACCTGTTTACTTCAACTAATGATGAGCTGTTAATTTTTTCTGATCGAAAAGCATCCGATGTATTATTTGGATTTTACAGTGATTTTTTACAGAATTTTATTATTTTAATTATAAATGAAAAAATTACATCTAGTTTCATAGTAGCGAAAAAAAAATAAATGATATTTTAATAAACACATTTAAATATAAATTTAAGCAAAATATCAGCTGATTTTGCAGGTTTTAGAATTATAAAATTTTTAATTATTTATTATTTTTATTTTGTGTCATTACAAGTATTATGTTCTTCTATAAGTCTGAAAGATAATAATTGAAAATCTTCAATAGATAGTGTGATTAAGAAAAGAAATGACTGAGACTCCATGTCCACTCACATTAATTATACACTATCATTTTATACTCATTTACTTTTTCGTGGTCGAATTCATAAGTTATGAGCCTTTCTTCTACGGGACAGATTTACTGAGCTAATCGGTACAGTTACCTAGTATACTTCAAAATATGTACGTCGTACATTAGTACACTTTTGTGGTCTGCATTTCCATGACTCGATGGTGTCCACGTAAGCCTCGTAAGCGGAGATAGCTTCAAGGGCTGTCTTGACATTTTCTTGGATGTCATCGGTCGAGATGAATGATTTACCTTTAGATACTGATTTTAAGCGCGAAAATAAGAAAAGGGTGAGAAGTCCGGAAAATAGGGAGGGTGTGGGACAATTGGATCGTTCAGCCGAGCCCAGGTAAGTGCTCCAATGAACGATGTGAGGCCGTGCGCGTTATCGTGGTGAACCTTCCAGATATCCTTGATGCCTCTTCGCTTGTACGCGACGATTTTTTTCAGCCTTTATTTGTCAATATATAAGTCAACGTTTCCCATCATTGTCCCTAGGAACAGATGCGCGCGCCGATATACGCTAGCGTCAAAATAAAGTGAGGTTAATTTCTTATGAATCCAACCATGTATGTAAATAAAATACATCCAAAAGTTTATCAATACGGTACTACTTGCTTATCCCGTCGACTAAAAAAATTATCGCCAAATTTTAAGATTAAAGCCAATAATGGATGATCGTGAATGTCACATTCAATGACATTAAATACTATTCACGTGTTTAAAATGTCATTTAGTGATTTTTATTTCGACTTTTTATTTGAATTTTTTTAATATGGTACTAATTATTTGTTTTTTCATTATTTAAAATAAAAATTATGTCAATATGTATAATCTGGTTATTAGTTTGGTGATTTGTATAATTTGGCGAAATTGGTCGATGGGATAACAGAGTAGTACCATAAATACTTTAATTTATGTGCTTGATAAAGCTATGCAGGAAGTTTACAAGTGTGTGAAGTGTATGCGTATTTTAGTTTTTCGAAAAAAGTACTTTTCAGCTAAAATCCCATTATCTTCTAAAGCACCCAAGCTAAAATTAGTTAGTAACGGAGTATTAATTCAAGATAATATGTAGCAGACAGTTTTATTTCTTTTAATTAATTGTTTAATAAACATTTTTTACAGAAAAAAAAATCTGCAGGGTGTCCAGCAAATAACACCCTGATTTCAAAATTAATTTTTCTC
The DNA here is from genome assembly GCA_964019185.1 of Maratus speculifer. Classification (NCBI taxonomy): domain Eukaryota; kingdom Metazoa; phylum Arthropoda; class Arachnida; order Araneae; family Salticidae; genus Maratus; species Maratus speculifer. The sequence continues at coordinate 250,942,626 of OZ025295.1, read as the reverse complement.
AAAAACTAAGATCAATAGAATTATGCAGTAAACGGTTTTTTTTTTATCAAGTAAACTGTAAAAATCTTATACAAAAGTTTCGAACGGTAAATATTTTGAAAAGATTGTGTTCTGATTGCAAATAATGCTTTGATTTGACATTTTTCTTGCTTTAAATTTGCTGCCATAGAATGTGTTTTTCGGCTTAAAGTGCCATATTTCATACTTTTTTAAATGAATTTTTTTGAAATTTCGAAATTCTAAAAATTCACTTCAAAAAACCTTTAAAATATTGCACTGTAAGCTGAAAAATTATTTCTCTGCAGGCAATATAAAACAAGAAAAATGTCAAATCAAAGCATCCTATGCAATCAGAACGCAATTTTTTCAAAATATTCACTGTTTGAAATTTCTGTATAAGATTTTTACAGCTTACCTAATGAAAAAACAGTTTACCTCATATTACTATCGATCTTTTTTTTTGAGAAATTTAATTTTGAAATCAGGGTGCTATTTGCTGGACACCCTGTATCTGCCACATAATTCAGTGACTGTGAATTCCAAATTTGATCAAAATCTGTCGGGTAAGTTCAGAGGATTTTAATTAGTTACTTTTTTTTTTTTAGAATCAAATCTGTCTACCACAAAGCCTTAAGAATAACCCTGTAGCTATGAATTCCAAATTTTTTGTCAAAATTTCTAGATTCGGCTCCGAATAAATGGTTTTTAAATTTCGCATATTTCTCATAGTATTGTGCCCACCCAGGTCAAAATTTATGCTTGAACCAGCAACAAAAATATGCTAGTTATTGCTAGGTATTGCTATGTTTGCTAGATTTCCAGCAAAGTGGGCCAATACACACCATGAATTGCTGGAAATTCTATGCTATTATATGCTAGCTAGCATCACATGCTATATCGCTAGCTTGCACAACAAAAGCATGACAAGCTATATGCAAGCATCTCATGCTTATTTCCAGCAAAGTGGGCCAATACACACCATGAACTGCTGGAAATTCTATGCTATTATATGCTAGCTAGCATCACATGCTATATCGCTAGCTTGCACAACAAAAGCATGACAAGCTATATGCAAGCATCTCATGCTTATTTCCAGCAAAGTGGGCCAATACACACCATGAATTGCTGGAAATTCTATGATCACATGCTATATCGCTAGCTTGCACAACAAAAGCATGACAAGCTATATGCAAGCATCTCATGCTTATTTCCAGCAAAGTGGGCCAATACACACCATGAATTGCTGGAAATTCTGCTGGAACCAGCAATGTGTAATGCTAGTTTATGCTATTTTACTAGTTGGGTTATAGCACTTGGTGCTTGTCTAGCAAACAAATACCAGCATGAATTTCGACCTGGGTAGTCTTGTCATCCCAAAAGGCTGGAAATCTATGAAATTATAATCGCTTAAAATGTCAGCCAAAAAATAACTCAAGTTGAGACGAAATTCGCTCATCTCACGTTTTCAAAGGCAGCTTCTCATAAAGAGTACAAACAACTCAAGTGAGTGAGCTGTTTCTAAGCAAATTAAGTCAAGATGTGTTATATAAATAAGCAATCTAAATCAAGATGAGTAAAGCATTTAAAAAACAACTCATTCACGATTCAGAAAATTTCAGCTCTTTCCTGAGAATCCAAATCCTCTCTTTCATTTTAAGAGTGTAATCAAACACTGTTAGTGTTTCAAGATTCCTTCAAAAGCTATATTGACGATGTAAAATTCCAGAGATTTCGTTTGCATATAAAAAAAAAGTAAAATTTCATTTAATATCTCACTCTCGAAAGTAATAGTTTACATTTCTTCGTTTTGTTTCCTTAATTAAAATTAAATGTATAAATGTTTCACATGATTATTTTTTTAAGTATGACTCATAGTAAAATTGACTTGAAATTCCTTCCATTGAAAATTCCTTCTTAAAATTATTTCTATCGAAAGCTCATAAAAAGCAATTCCGTCAAAGTTAAGTTAAAATTATAAATCAAGAACAGTTAAAATTTTTCAATGGCGTTTTTTGTAAGTCAACCGGTAATTTAATTTTACTTTTAACTGAAATATGAAATTTAATGCTATTTCAATGTACTTTTTTTGTATAAAATAATAGAAATTGCTCCGTTTTATAAAAGGGGTACAACTCTGTTATCCCGTCGACCAATTTCCCCAAATTATACAAATCACCAAACTAATAGCCAAATTATACATATTGACATATATATATTTTTAAATAACGAAAAAACAAATAATTAGTAGAATATTAATAAAAATATTAATAAAAATTTGAAATAAAAATCACTTAATGACATTTTAAACACATGAATCGCATTTAACCCGCGAGTAGTCGCGACTTTTTTCACAACGTCATTAGTCGCGCTCGGTCTTTTCGCCACTGGCCCCCCGCATACCAAATAAGTAAAATAAGAAATATTTTTCACCTAAAATACGAAAATAACATTACAACGAAGATAAAAATTTGCAGTTTTCTTAATTTATGCATGTTATTCATGAGATCTGAAGTAATTGGAAAAAGTAACAAGAACTGACATTAGTGATTTTTACGAAGACTTTTTCGCCAATTTCAACTTTGTTTCTAAAAATGTACCTGAAAGAAAAACAGAAGTGTCCTGTTACTTCACTAAGGTGGTCGAGAAAGCTTCAAAGTCAGCTACATGGTAGATCTCCGTTGCATTTGTAATGTGATATAAGTTAGGAGAAGATAAGTTATACGGGCGTCGAAAAGACCGACACGCGACTACTGACGGGTTAATGTCTTTGAATGTGACATTCACGATCATCCATTATTGGCATTTAATCTTATAGTTTGGCGATAATTTTTTGGTCGACCTGATAATTAGTAGTACCATAAAATGTAAATTAATAAATCATTTTTGTCGATTTTATAACACCATATTATAACACCATATTAAATTATGATAACAAAAGTTGATGTACTTAATGGGAATTTCCTATTTGTTTACAGTTCTAGTATGAATACGTTATTTTCAGGGCATATTGTTATTACACAAATAGAAAAAACAACAATATTTGTAGTCGAACAGCATTTAATGTTTTAATTTGTGGCATCATTAAATGTGTTAACTGTTTGCAATTTTCTTTCGAATGGATGTAAAATCTCACATCCATCATTGCTCTTAAAAATGATCAATTCAATGACATTATTTTTCTTATCTTATTAAAAGTTCTCATGATAATATGTCTTAATTTAAAAGAATGGTAGTTCATAAGATAAAGATATAAAAATTAGAACTTCATTAGCATTGATTAATAAAATTGATTTATTAAAATGCCTGTCTTCTATGATTAATGATGATTGAATTTATAACAACGTTAATCATTTCATGGTTACATGTGAAAATACTTCGCGTATTTGGTATATTTTTAGAAAATGATTTAGTTATTGTTTCGAATGATAAATCTTATTCAGAGTTAAAATAATGAAATTAGTGAAAGATATGAAACAATATCTGTTAAAATTGAATGCCACAAATAATAATGTTTTATATTTGTTAATTGCATACATGTTAAATAAAAATATGTTCGGAGATTAATATGTCAATTAATGTTATTTGCATGCGCATTTTGGATTTAATGCATTTCACTGAAAAATAGAATTTTCAATTTTTAAAAAAAATATAAACCAAATGTTTCTATAAGAAGTGATAACTTTTCTTTGGCAAATGCTTATTTATGTTTGTCACATACAATGCATTTATTTTTCCCAATTTCGCTTATAGTTATTTAAATAAAAGTGCTTGAAATATTTAATAATTGATTTATCGTATCGCTAAGTGTAGAACCAAGAGAGTGAAAAATGTTTAAGACGAGAATCGTACCCGGGACCTTTGGAACCCCTAAGCACTCTACCATTTAAACTACGAGGTTGAAACCCAGTTTAGCATTTGTCACTCCCAAGTGTTTGTAAATCTGCAATTGCAGTGTAATTTGGAATCTTTTGTATGAGTATACAAACCTGAAAAATATAAATCCAGCATCGTATCTGTACTACGCCTCAAGTTTGTGTACTGAAGTAGGCGATTCCATCTTGCGCAATAATTGCAAACTTCCTAACATATGTGATTAAGAGATACTAAGCAGGGCATCTTCCTCCTAGCTTAAATGGAAGAGCATGTAGAGTGCTATTTATGGGGTTCAGGATTCGATTCTCGACTTGTGCATTTTTCATTCTGTTGGTTCTGCGCACAGTTAGCAATGTGATAAATCATTTATTAATTATCCAAGAATTTCAACGTAATTCCAATGCTAAAATGTAATTGAAAAAAAATTATAAAAGTTTATAATATTGGATTTTTTAATTAAAAACTTGCAGTCATGTATCTTAAATTTATTACAAAAACAATTTGGCAAAAAAATCACAATTTATATTTTTTGTTAATTGATAGCAATATTTTTCAGCAGTTATTTCTATACATTATAGAATTCTACTATACAGGGTGTCCGACGATTATTGGGGGAAACTTTAATAGGAGGCAGGGGAAAACACAAGGAAACACGTTTGCAACGAAATGCTTTCTTGGCAGGGTAGTGACGATACATAGCGTTGTGAGGAACTGTTCTTTGTGATAAAGGCACTCTAGCATTTTTGTGAGATCGTGACGTCAATGTTTTAGCATGTGTGGCGTTAAAGCGACCTCTATCCTTTATTTTACTTTAATTTTCTAGAGCATGTGTGTCGCCTCGGTTCTACAGTTAGTTTGTGGTTAGAAATAATATGTAAATTTGTAATGCCGTCTTCAGTTTGCAACGTATAAAAGCTTTGAGTTGGAGTGTGTGCAGTAGTGAGGAGAAGTGTGCGGGTGTGAGGAGAAGGTGGCGAAAGCTAGACGGGTGAATTGGATCTCATCCAATGAATGAGATGATGTTTTAAGAGTGATCCAGCCAGCAGCGTGTGTCGAGTTAGTTCTCACCAGCGGAGCTATCCAGGAGATTGCCGGTAGTAAGAGATAGTTTAATTACGTTGAGTATTTTAGATAATAAAGAGTGTTTACAGCCACAGACTTACTTATAAAGATTGTATCTAGTGTTTAGCTGAAGTCGGAACGAGAAGTTGGTTTGAAGTGCCCCGACTGAGACTTGTGCCGGAGCTGTGAGTATAGTTATGAGTTTACTCTTTTAGTATTGTGAATAGTTGTTGAAATTATCGAACTGACGCTCCACTTTCCCTGAGTCCTAGTAGTTTAAATAAACTGTTGATTTTATATTATTCTTAGAAATATGTCTTCATTTCGTCTACATAACCACCCTACCGGTACATATGACACCCAGTCTGTGCAACCTACCGTTACAAATGGCGGCGAACAGAAAGTCGGACATTGTGAGCTTGTGCCACGAGTTTATTTTACTGGTGAAGGTGACATTAATGATTTTTTAATAAAATTGGATGATTATATTTTGTTTAAAAATATACCAGAAAAGAATACGTATATAGTGCTTACATGCTCGCTCAAGAGCGAAGCACTTTTATGGCTGGAAAATATAGGAAAATATTTGGTTAGTGATGATACTAAAATATTTGAGCAGACTGTCATTGAGCTAAAGAAAGCATTTCCTCCTGTTAAAGATAAAAGTATTTTAAGGAAAGAATTTAATTGTAATAAGAAGAATATATATGAATCAGCGTCAATGTTTTACCTACGTAAACTTGAATTAAAAAAATAATTAGATTTAGATATCCCATTTGAGGAATTGTTGGACATAGTTCTTCCTCTGTTTAACACAAATGTACAGGACAATATTGAGATTAGAGCACTTAAGAACTCTTCGGAAATGCACCACATTGTGTTGAAGTATGAGGCTCGGCATAGCTCGGATCAATGGGATTCGCGTAGCCCTCGACAGAGACCTATTACGGAAAACAATTGGAGAAATGAGGGGGAGAGGAATTTTTTGAGAGTGGGACAGCGATTTATGAATAATGATTTGACTAATGGTAGTTATGGATTTAGTAGAAATGTGTCGAATACTGGTAATGGTAATAGGAATTTTGGTGGTGTTAATAATTTTAGAGGTGGTGACAGAAATATGAAGGGAAATAGGCGGAATAGTGATTATAGTCCGAGAGGAGGTGGACGTGACAGGAATGTTTCATCACGAGTAAGGAGGTTAACTTTGGATGAGATTTTTGAAGGTAGGTCAATGCAAAGGAGATGTGTTAAGAGGTCGGATCAATTAAACTGGTAGGTGGCTGTATTTCGGAAGGTATGCAGTCACAGGTTAAAGTGGAAAAGCCTTCTGTAAATTTGAATCGAGTGACTATTAATCCAGTGAAGTTGCCGGAATTGGTAACTATTTTGGATGGTATTGTCGTTAAAAGTGTCTTTGATACAGGGGCAGGTAAGTCGTTCATTTCGTATGATTGTTATCGTAAATATTTTTCGTATAAAAAGGTGAAGAGGTCAAGTCTGGTGGTTCAGTTGGTGCAGGGAGTAGCTTGTGATAATAAGGGTTCAGTGGATTTTGAAGTTGAAATTTGTTCGGTTAAGACATGTTGGGAGTTTTGTGTGTTAGATGGTTTAACTGTGCATTGTATAGTTTGTGTGGATTACATGAAAGATAGAGGTATTAGTCTGGAATTTTTTAAAAAGTCTTTGATCATAAATAATGATGAGAATGTGAGGAGGAACAGCAGTTCATGAGTCGACGGGGAAAACGACGGCTGAGTTATTTTTGGGTAGAAATGTCACTACGCCATTTCAAAGGTTGATTATGGTATCGGCTGCGGAAAGCCAGTTTATGTGTCAGGATATTGAGAATTTGGCTAAGGAGGCACAAGTTCAGATGGGAAAAGCGCAGATGAAACAAGCTCAGTATTATAATATGCGTAGGAGGGAGTTGGAAGTTAAAGTTGGAGATTTTGTTTTAGTAGAAAAGCATTGGTTAAGTTCAAATCAGCAAAAGAGGGTAGCTAAGTTCGGTCCAAAATTTGTGGGTCCTTTTGAAGTTTTGGAAGTTCGGAATAATAATGTGGTTGTTAATGTAAATAATGACAGAATGACGGTTAATCTGGATCAAGTTCGAGTTTATAAGTTTACAGAAAATGATAGTGAAGGTTCTTAGGTGTCGAGTGGTATTTCGCAAAATTCCCGATCCAATGAGAATCCCAAGTCCAGCACTTCATCATCTAGTTCTTATCGTCGATATCCGCAAAAAAAATCTGGGCAGACAGTGGCAAAAACTGTTGTGGTAAGTCAAAAGTTTGTTCAACCTAAAGCAAAGTATGGTAATAAAACTAAGAGAATAATGTCAAATACGTCAGGTACCGTACGTCATAAAAAGCAAAAGATCGTAAACTCCAGTATTTAGACAACAACCTCAGAGACATAAACTGTCCAATAGTTTGACGACATCAATACTTAATCCTCGTAAAAAACCTTATATGGGCACTCGTCAAAATTATAAACGAATTCTCAATTCGGACTGCGTTTTACTCAATAAGAGACAGGGAAGGTCTAGACAGAAACGTGGCCTTGAATCTACAGTAACTTCAGGTGTGTTTTGTTAGAGTTGCAGTTATATTTACGTATTGAGGAAAATTTCGTAAGTGTAGTATATTTGTGAATTTTAGCACTCCCGGTGAAGTGGGTTGTTCTTAAAAAGAAAGTAGTTAGTTTTGAAAGTTTTAGGAGTTTTAAAAGTTTTATGGAGGTTTTATTAAGATAGGAGGATGATTGTGATTGGGTATATGAATTTTTAATGGAGACTGATGATTTTCTAGTGGAGAGTAAAGTTTAATATTTGGAAAGTTATGATTTGGCAACAAATTTCACCCATCACTTTGTTTTTATGCGGTTCAAAATTTATGTCATGAAAATGTCCAGTTCATGCATTTTGCCCAGTCATTTTTCTATGTCCCAGTCATTTCATTTTCATATTTCCGAGGGGGGGTTGTGAGGAGAAGATTTTACTTTAACCATATACCATACTTTAGATTTTTTATATATATATTAATAATTCTAATGATAACTGAAGCATTTACATACAACAAACAAAGGTTCATTAAAAGCGTAAATATCGCAACCTATGGCACTTCTGCATAAATAGAGATTATAAACATGAAACTAAGTTAAGACTAAGATAACTTTTTTTGGTCTGAACATTTCTATTAGAGTAAAGATCAATGTTCTGTGAAATTCACCCGAGCAGGGCCGGGTTCGGGCCGAAAATTTAACTTTCGTTCCGGGCCGGGTCGGGTCAATATTTTTTTCGTTCGGGCCGGCCTGGGCTCGGGCCGAAATTTTAAATTTCGGGCCGCACCGGACCGAGCCAACATTTCTTTCGCTCGGGCCAAAATTTTAACTTTCGGGCCGGTCTCGAGACTGGAAATTTCGGCCCGTGCAGACTTCTATCCCCTACCTCCCGTAAAATTTGCACCTATAATCCCGGGAAACACTGTATAGTACATTTAATTTAAACTTAAATACACAAAACACTATTGTGCTCATAAAGATCTTGTTATGAAATCTGAAGTGAAAAGTTAAAAAAATTAACTGAAGTGAAAAATATTAATGATAATAAAATTAAAGATTTTGAATGAATCACATTAAAATATTTTTATCTTATAAATATATTAAAATTAAAAGAAGATAATGCTCCTCTACTAATCTTCGTGAATACTGATATCGTAAAATAGCATGAAAATGTAGTGAATAATTGTTTTTTCTGTGTGCAGTAAGTTGCGTTAACATACATAAACAGTGCATAATTACTAAATTAAAAAGAGTTATCATGATATCGAAAACTTATTTAACACATCTAGCTAGCTAAATATAACAGATCTAGAAAACATCTATTTAAAAATGCAGAAAATGCAAAATTTTTGACGATACATCATCCGGAACTAACATTTTTCATTTAACCCACCATTTCCTTCAAAATCATAAAAAAGGGAAAATGATTTCTACTTCATAAATCAAATCACCTGTCATATTTTGAGTGATGAATAATAGAAAACGTCTGCTTCGGAGCGAAAATCAAGAAACATATATCATGTCATATTCACATTTTATATGTTTCGAACAAGTAGAATAGATATTTTTTTTTCAATTTTGTTCCATAATTTAATCTGCATTAGCATCAAATTCCTGGAAATATATAAAATATGAAATTTCTATTAAATATATTGCATGAGTAAATATTTTTTAAACAAAACAAATGTATTTCTTATTTGATTTTTTCCTTGAATGAATAGATAGGAAATTCTCAGATTGAAGAAAATAAATATACTAGAAAACAGGAATTCTGCTCATTCAGAATTTAGAGTCGAATTATGTTTTGTACTATATATATATATATATATATATATATATTGCAAAACCTAATTTGGTTTAAAGACATAAGGCACACATTTAGTTATTTTTCTGTTGTTAAAAAATACAGCGTCGAAAGCCCTCTTGATATAAAAAAAAATCCAGTAGTTTTTGCGGATCAGAGATGACCTAACATGGTATAATAGATATACAGATCGGTAGATAAAAATGATTCGAACTAAATTCATTTTGAGGCATTTGTCAATCCATTATTAAAACAATAAAATGTTTTATGAGAATATAACTTTTGTATTTGTGCTCATTAATGGTTTAGTTCCCTGATAAATTGCTACTTCATTTTTCAAAAAACCATTGAGAAATCAAAAAAGTGAATTTCGATAATTACGTGTCCTATCACTACTTCCATCTAAAATTTTCTTTACCTTTTTGTCACATATTTGAAAGGTGGTGTTATACTTAAACCTAACACAAACTTATACTTAACACTTAAACCTAAGCAATTGTTTACAAACATTTTACGTAGTACAAGCAAAGCATCAAACACATTTTAAAAAAGGATGTCTACTTTTAAAGTCTTTCATTCCCTTTAAATCGAAACAGATAGCAGATATAGCCAATAAAATATGTCTAGTTTTAATAATATGTTTGGCTCGAGGTAACGCTTAAATAAATATATATTGGCAAGCTGGATAATTAAAGTTCTTATAACAAACATGGTATGGGAACATGAATTCCATGAATTATAATTTATTGAAGATTTCACAATTTAGTATATCGAAATATTTGTTCTATGATTTTTTTTAGAAGTGTAGAAATAAACATTTTGTATCCGATTTTAATTTTTAAGTAAGCCGGTAATATCAGTCAGATATAATAACATGAAAAAACTGCAAACCACACTGAAATATTTTTTCTATATTTCTATTGTTGATTGCTTATGAAGATTTATATTGATTTATTTAAACTTAGAGTTACAGGCATACGCCAAAAAAATTTTTGAAATTAACGTTACTGCATCAAAGAAAAAAACTACAAAATTAAATTAGCTACATAATTTTAACTACATAATTTTGTAAGACAGCATTCTTTTTTTGAACAGTTTTCATGACCGTTTTTTCTGACAACTCTTTTAAATAATTTTAATTTGGAATTAAATTTTTTAATTCCAAATTTCCATTTAAAATTTTTTAACTTATATGGTCAATTTTACACAAAAAATTATCTTTATGAAAAGACATACCAAATGCAAATTTACATGAAAAAACAAATTTGTAATATACCTTTATAATATTGTAAATACAATGCATTTTTTCTATATGTCTGCTTTTTATTTCCATTACTACATAAATATCTGTAAAAGATCAATACTTTTCGATTATTCTATCTCATTGTATATACAACTACGATAACAAAATGACATGTTAGCAGATGTTCGAAATGATATCCAAAATTATATTATACGTGACCATACTATCATATGATTTCTTGGTATGTGATTATATCTTATTTCCAGAACGTGTCTACATGCACACGTATTATTAAATATGTTTTTAATAATATAATAAGCAGGGGATAACACCACCTAAATATATTGAAATTTTATAACACGCCATCAGCAATACGAGAAACATTTTGCCTAAACAAATTTAAATTTTTCTCCACTCAATAAATTTTTTAGGTAAATCTTTATATTGCAACACTGTAAAAAAGAAAGGAAAATTTACTATAATTATGAAGAAAAATAATCGATAATTGCTTTCAACAATTCAAGTGACCTAATATTTTAAAAAGCATTCCTTTATTTTTAGAAACATCTGTAAAGAACTTATTTTCGAAATTTAAAGAAGGATTTTTAAGAATAATTTTTTTGTTTACTGCCCATAAGTATCGCAAATGTTTTCGAATAGTTTTTCACTGTGCATTAATTCTTAAAAATTTTATCAATGCATTTTTCTACCCGAAAAATCCTTTTTTTGAAGCTATTATACCTCATTTAAACCCTTCGAGATTCGATTTTTTTTTTTCATTTTTTGATCAGAATTATTTTTATTTTAATAAAGTTAATGTTAGCTATCCAGATAGATTTATTGAAGTTTAAAGATTATTTCAATATATGAAACATAATAAATGTACTTATTTTGTGTAGTGTTCAATTTATACATATATGTGACAATAGGCTAAGGAAGGGTTTTTGCAGCCGTTTGGGAAATAACGTATTATAACAGGATTTGGAAGGATATTATAAATTTCTAACGTTTTTTAAGTACTATCGCAATTCTTTAAATATGTAGCACCTATAGTCGACGTTTAATCCATCCGTCTGTCTGTTCGTCCGTCTGTTAGTCCATCCGGTTATAACAATTCAAAAACTACTCAACCGAATAGTTTAAAATTTAAAATATATAATTATTAGATATTTTTGTCGAGTTCTTTACAATTTTATGAAAATCGTATGTATGATTCAATTACAGGGACAATCGAAAGTATTCTGATACGTTACGGTCAACCGGGAAATAGTTTCAAGTGCATTTTACTGATCTTACACTCTTTGATTATATTAAAATTCATATGCATCGATGAAGTATATACTATAATATACATTCTGTACAATCTGTTGTGAAAACAACATCTTTTGTTGATTTACAGGGCCATGCAAAAGTATTGTTACAAAATACTTAGTTACAAAATAGTATAGGGAGTACATTGTTCGGTGTGCGTTTTAATTGTATTAAACTATTTAACATTTTTTAATGTTGATATACGTTGTTGAGGTTATTTCCTGTATAAAAAATTGGATAAAAATTACAGGGACACATAAAAGATTTCGGCTCCTATACTGTATCTGAAATAGTGTATAATATTACATCAAGATCTGGATACATTTATGTGCGTTCGTAACTATATAAACACGTAGCACTCGTCATCGTCGATTATCGTCATCGTTCAATCTGTCCGTTCATCTCTCCGTCCGCACATAACAGACCCGAAACTACCCAACCAAACAGTTTGAGATTTAAAATATATAATCTTTGCATAATTTTGACGTGTCAGTTCAAATTTTATGAAAACTGGATATATAGTTTACTTACAGGACTAACCAAAATTATTCCATCGCATTACGGTCAATAGCAAAAAATAAAATAAAAATCAAGTACATTTTAATAATATTACACTCTGACTCTTTATAGGGATTATAGAGAGTATAGGGAATACATTGTTCGGTGCGCGTTTCAATTGTATTAAAATATTGAACATTTTTTTAACGTTGATATACGTTGTTGAGGATTACCACAAGTTATTTCCTGTATAAAAAATCGGATGAAAAATACAGGGACACATAAAAGATTTCGGCTCCTATACTGTATCTGATATTCTGTATAATATTACACCAAGATTTATAGTAAAATTTATATATTATTAATGTTAACACATGACTCTTTCGAATATAATAGAATTGACATGAATCTATGAAGTAGATACTAAAATATACATTCTGTACAATCTATGATGCAAACAATATTTGTTATTAATTTACAGCGCTACTCAAAAGTACTCCACTGCATTATGGTATACAGGGGAAACATTGTTTGGGGCGTGTTTTAATTATATTAAACTATTTCATATTTTATGAATTTGACATACGTTGCTGTGATTTATTACAAGTTACTTCCTGTATAATAGAAAGCGGATAGTATTTACAGAAACACACAAAAGATTTCGACCACCGCCACTAAAAAAGATCTGTAGAAAATCTATAGCTTTTTGGCCCAAATTCTGTGGGGAATCCGTCGGTATTTGGCCCATTATGCAGATATTTTAAAGAATATCTTCAAACATTCTGCAGATATTTTAAAGATAAAGCTAAGTCTGCAAACTTTCTTCAAATTTCTGTAGAATTTCTGAAGAAAGTGGCAATTTCTTCAGATAATCTTAAGATTATTTTTAGTGGGGACTATACTGTATACTATATATACAATACAAATTACTGTGTACTATAACAGCAAGATCTGAGAAATTTTCATTGAAGTACAGACTCACCTCATTTGCTACATTCACGTCCAATTTCCAACTTGTTGCGTTTTATCATACATTATTTGTTTCTAAAAGTAACTTATATTTTTAATTTAAAGAGTGAAATATATGCATGATTAAGGTAATTGTCAACGTCCAAAGGGAATTCAGTAAATATTTTTTTTATTATAAGTATTATTACTAAATGTCAATACATAAATAATGCCATGATAAGAAATATACAGCTATGTATTATTATTTCTATATATGGAAAAATAACCAACTAATTGTTAAGGCTAAATAATACTCAATGAAAAATCATGTACTATTAATAGTACACCAGAAAGGTTTAAACATTTCAGCTGTGTAACTTAAATTTTGTATGCAATTGTACAGAAAAATGATAATTTTAATGTTGATGTATAATACCCAAAAAGTATAATTGAATAACGCTGTATACAGTTTCATTTGGATTTTGTGTTTATTATAGAGACATTTTTTTAGTCAATCTATATGAGAAAGATCTCAAAAATTGGTCTCGTGGCTTCAACAACAGGCACATGAAGGGGGTTACTATGTTTAAATGCTTCTACTTCACCTTCAGCCTCATCTTGTTTACATTTGCAAACGGCGTTTGCTCCTGTCAAGCAAAATCCATGCTGTGGATTTTCATCGGTTCATAATTTGTGAACAAAGATGGCCCACACAGCTTGGTACATACTGTTTACAGCACAGACATTTCACCTAATGGTGGTTTATAATAAGTTTAAATATGGTATCAGTTTATCTGTAAGCCGTCCTTCCCTCGATAACTTTTTCACATCAGTTAATGTTTCGTTCTACATAGAAGCATTCAGTCGACGAAGACGAGTTCGCATTCACTTCATGACATTACTAATGCATTCAAATTTGGATATAGGATACACACTATCATAAATGTGCATCTTTATGAAGTAATTGAAACCTTTCGAATCCTCTTCACCCAAATATTTTACATATCGAACGCATAGCTTTGAAGAGATCGTTTGAAAATTGAAATAGGACTCTTCAGAATTGCTAAAATTTTTACAAATTCTGATTCCCTAAAAAATTAAAATATATACATAGGAGGAACTATTACACATTGATACAGTTTTTTTCTAAGAATTTTTTCGGTGTCCAGAAAGTAGAAATTTCAAGTTATTTTTCCATGTGGTGTCAGAAAAACTTATGTAGTGTGTTATAAAAAAGTACAATTTGTTATTTTATATAGTATTTTTGTATGTAACTAGATGGAACCCGTCAAAACTTGACGGCACCGAAGAAAGAAAAAGTTATTTTCCAGCTATTAAAGGATTTTTTAACGACTAATCGTCAGCAAAAATTTCAATAAATAAAAGAACAACCTGCATTTTACATCCAGGCAAATGACCCGCAATTGGCCGAATTACATTCAAACATGCTGTCATAGAATTAGAATCTCTCTCATTTGATAATTTTTCATTTACAAATACAACACCAATAAATTGTACATAACATGAATAAATCATAAATTACTGTCATCACTCATTTCATACAAAATATACATACTTCACTTACTTCGCAGCAAAATAAGACTGAATTTATAGTTTGCCATTTAGCAACAACTATAACAATGATCCTCTCCGTGGTTAATTTGTTGTTACATTACCCACCCCATTCAACAAATAAACATTTGCATTTTCAACTACTTTTCTATTACCTTTTCATAAATCAAAAATACATGTAAATTTCACATATTAAAAAAATTAATGATAATATTTATTCTGGCTAGGTGAAGCCCGTCAAAACTTGACAGCAACAATATGAAAGAATCAAAGAAAAAAAAGTATTTTGCCACTATAAAAAAAATTTCAAAGAAATTTTTTTTTAAAGATTAATATTTATTAAAAATTTCAATATGCTTTTCCATTTACCAACGTAACACCAACATGACATGATCCCGGGCGCAGAATTGGTGCAACGCTGCGACACACGTCACAGACTTGAAAATGTTTGCAGATTATTTTTCAACTGCTTAAGTTTTTTAAAAAAAATGCTAGAAATCATTTGCTATGTACCAAAGTTTGTCTAGGTACCATAAAAAACACAAATTCTGGCAAATAATCACAAAAATTAGAAAATTTCATCAAAATACTCCCCCCCCCCCAAAAAAAAACATTGCCCGGAAATTTTATAAATAGATGTGGGAAAATAAAACAGCAAATTTTGTCAACAGATTGCAAAAAACAACAAATTTCTTCAAAAGATATCTAAAAAATTTGTCAAAAAACTGCAAAAAAAAAAAAAAAAAAATTGTCTAGATATCCCAAATAAAACAAATTTCGCAAAAGTATTGCACAAAAATAAAAATTTTGCCAAAACGTCTAAAAAAATGGCAATTTTCATGAAAATTTTTTTAAAAAAAGGCAAATTTTGAAAAAAAAAATCCCTAAAAAATGGCAAATTTATAACCATATTATGAAAAAAAATTCAAAATATTGTGAGAAAACAACAAATTTCGACAAATGATTGTGAGTAAACAACAATTTTCGTCAAAGGATTGAAAAAAAAAGCAAATTTTATCAAATAATCACAAAAAAGATAAACTTTGCAAAAAGATCTTCAATAAACGGCAAATTACATCGAAAAATCATGACAACACGACAACAGTCATCGAAGGAAATCGAGAAAAACGATAAACTTTGCCGAAAGACCTCAAGATGACGAATTTCATCCAGTTATCATAAAAGATGTGAATTTCGCCCAAAGATCTCAAAAAGCACATAAAATTTATACAGGTAATCACAAAAAATGGTAAATTTAGCTAAAAATAGTGGAAAAAAACGACAAATTTTAAAAAAAATCATGAAAAAAGCATAAATTTGATAAAACGGCAAATTACATCGAAAAGCGAGAAAAAAATGACAAATTTCACCGAAAATCCCTAAGAAAACAAATAATTTTTTCGTGGTACCAGAAAAGATGTGAATTTCGTCAAAAGATCTTGAAAAAATACTTTAAATTTGTCTAGGTACTTCAAAAAACGCAAATATTGGTAAACAGATTGTGAGAAAACAACACATTTTGTCAAAAGATGAAAAAAAGAGGCACATTTCATCAAAAGATCGCAAAACAGGTAATTTTTGCAAAGAAAAAAAAGCGAAAATATGACAAATTTCTGAAAATAACGAAAAAAACGACAAATTAAAAAAAAAAATCATGAAAAAAGCATAAATTTGATAAAACGGCAAATTACATCGAAAAGCGAGAAAAAAATGACAAATTTCACCGAAAATCCCTAAGAAAACAAATAATTTTTTCATGGTACCAGAAAAGATGTGAATTTCGTCAAAAGATCTTGAAAAAATACTTGAAATTTGTCTATGTACTTCAAAAAACGCAAATATTGGTAAACAGATTGTGAGAAAACAACACATTTTGTCAAAAGATGAAAAAAAGAGGCACATTTCATTAAAAGATCGCAAAACAGGTAATTTTTGCAAAGAAAAAAAAGCGAAAATATGACAAATTTCTGAAAAAAACGACAAATTTAAAAAAAAATCATGAAAAAAGCATAAATTTGATAAAACGGCAAATTACATCGAAAAGCGAGAAAAAAATGACAAATTTCACCGAAAATCCCGAAGAAAACAAATAATTTTTTCGTGGTACCAGAAAAGATGTGAATTTCGTCAAAAGATCTTGAAAAAATACTTTAAATTTGTCTAGGTACTTCAAAAAACGCAAATATTGGTAAACAGATTGTGAGAAAACAACACAGAGAGACTGCATTTTTGCTATCACTGTTTAATGCAATGCTATGATAATTATATTTTTTTTCTTTACTTATCTTATAATGATTGAAATACATTGGTTTTTTCACTTTACATAAGTTATTTTATTTCCAAGTGTTTATTTACGTTCTTGGCCGATAAAGCATTTTCTATATTGTAATTTTCAAATCATCTAGGTACCACAAAAAATGCAAATTTTGCCAAATAATCATAAAAAAAACCCAGCAAGCAATGAATATGGTATATAAGGACTGCTTTATCATGAATCATGATTGAAAGTTATGCAAAAAGAGGGATCTCTTCTGATAATTTTATTTTTCTTTGTTGATTATAATGATCTTCATATTTCTGAAAAAACATTGTTGAGAGATCAAGATCAAGCAATTAAAAAAAAAATAATAAAAATAGCAAATTTCATCAAAATATTCCCTCCTCCTTCTCCCCAAAAAAACTCAGCAAATTTTGTCACGGGAACACTTTTTAAAAAAAGTGTACTCAAAAAAAAGTGAAACATTAAAGAAATATTAATGATTTACAAAGCTGTTTATAACTGGGATTATTTTCATTTCATATGCAATTTTCTATTATTCGGCGAGACTATGAGATGTAATGTAAATACTTCCTAAACGTTATGAATTTGCTCAAAAATGAAATTATAAGTGGGAAAAAAATCACCGTTTTTTGACATGAGTATAATAAGAAACTGAAGCAAAAAATAAATAGTGATTTGCGAATCTGTTTACATCCATGAAGTCAAACTATCCGTCGAAAATCGCACCATCAAAACACGAAACAAAAAACAATGTGATTTCCAGCCTTTTTTTTTTTTTTTTTTACACATACTAATAAATAAATTTGAAAATTACAATATAGAAAATGATTTATCGGCCAAGAACGTAAATAAACACTTTAATCATTAACTTATTGAATGTTTCAATTTCATATGAAACATCTCTACAATTAAGCCTAAGATTGCCGGCAATAACATTGCAAAAAAAGAATACAGATGGAAATAAATTAATTAACTTACGTAAAGTGAAAAAAACAATGTATTCCAATCATTATAAGATTAGTAAAGTTAAAAAATTAATTATTATAGCATTGCATAAAACAGTGCCAGCGTTCTTATCCCATATTTACAAACGCGCTTTGCAAATGCTTTTACAGACAGTAACTACTATCCTCCGATTAACCAATAGGAGGAGACTCTCAGAGACCGGCGCAAGTATCGATGCGTAGAGAAGCAATTAAACCACGATTACTTTTTCTGCCTTTCGTTTTAATATATAGATTATAAAAAAATCAAAAATGGTCATTTGTATCAATGTGCCCCATCCCTGGGGCAGGTTGATACATCTAATGGGATATTTTGATTCGATTGGGAAAAATGGAGACAAAATAACACCAATGCATATTTTTCACAGAAAATGAGTTAGCAAGCCATTTTATATTTATTTATAGAAATTCAGATCCCCCACAATTTATTTGTAAGCAATATTAAAGCAATTAAAATTGAATGTATAATGACCTGATGTTCTGTATATTCCTTGCCTGATTGTTGGCTGTGGTAACTTTGTCATACCTGGCACTTTAACCCCAGCATTATCTTCTTTCTTAAAAATATGAAAAAATTACTATGTTTTCTAAAAAAAATACATTTACATACAGAAAATAAAGGATAATGATTTTAAAAGTCTGTTTATAATATAATTATCCTTTGCTGTTCTGCAGCTTGTTTCTCTTACTTAACATTTCTCATGTCGAAAATCCTTTTTCTCTGGAGAATCGATATAAATTCAAGATTTGCCAGCTGCCATCCTTCTCTTTTGTTTGTACTGCTAGCACTAGCTTTTGGGTAAATTCTTACATCTTCTGTTTGAAAAAATACTATAAAAGATTCTAATATAAAAAATTAGAGCTATTTCACTTCAATAAAACTAATATTAGAAAATTTTAGCGGCAAATGGTTGGATTAAGGAGTGTATGGTAAAAAATAAAATAAAAAATGGTAATGAGAAAATAAACCAGTAAAGGATTTAGGATGTCTATAGCTATCATGGGATACATTGATACGTATAAATATGCCCCAAGATATTTTGTATCAATGTGCCCCATGCTGTCATTTTGAATAAAATGAATTTCAATTCGAATACGTCATAAGTTACCTTACAATAAAGAATGAGGATCTAATAAAGAGTAGCTTTATATGCCAGGGAGAGTATTCTTTTCTGTTGAAAATACTGGAACACTGTATAATACTATAGCAACTGTTTGCAACTCAAATTTACCTTTTGACCTACAAAAACAATAAATCACCCGTCCCATTTCATCAAACTACTGAATCATGCCCAGAAGTTCTGTATGTAGTTCTTTACACTAGCATCACCTTTTGAAACTGTTGCGAAACTTCCTATAATGACCCTGTGAGCAGTAGAAGGGGCGTATCAATTTGTCCCAGTCTCCCCTATCAGTAGAAAGAGAAGAAATGGTAGATTTAAAATATTAAAAAAAACGAAAATCCGATATAATTTAGGTTGTGACCTTCCAGATGCCCTTAAGTCATTTAAGATAATTAACTGCATAATTATTTCATGATTGTCATTGTTTTTGCAATGCAAAATAACATTGATTATAATAATACTAATAAATAATTAAATTAATTAAATAAATAAATATCCTAACAAATCGTCAAAAGATATACTTTTTCAGTCCCTATCTATTATTAAATTTCATGTAAAAAAATATTTTACATAATTTTTTTTATTAATCAGTTTCTTAATGCAAATGCATAACGGGAATAAAAAGACATAAGGCACCTGTGCCTAATATGGACATCCTAAGGAAAATTTATTTTTTTCACCCCTATGTACACGTGATATGACTCCAAAAATATAGGACCATGATCCCTGGACTGTTGACTATCATTATTAAAATTAGCGATCTTGTAACTATTACGGTTTTATTTAAATGATAAAAACAAAAAATTTTGACAAATGTCCATATGAGAAACCACCAGTCCCTATTATGGACAGGTGCCTCCTTATTGACTTACTAAACAGGGCGTAGGGAAGAGCCACTCTTTTATGGAATTTTAGAGGAGAGGGGATAAAAAAATATATTTTAAAGTATTGTGGGGGAGGGCACTATAAATATCTTCAAAACATGCACTTTAGAGTGGGGCGTCATTTTCGGTTGTGGCTCTTTAAAGACCGATGCAAAGCACCTCTGCTACTACAAAATATTATGAAATAATGTAGTTGGTTTTGCTTAGCTTTCTATTTTTCTGAATCTGAAGATTCACCTGCTGTACTTCCAATGTGGAAATAAGGTGTCCATACTGGTAATCAGGAGTAGTTTTATTAGATCTTGTAATAAATAAATAAAGAAAACTTTTTAAAGCAATATATGCAATAGCAATCTAAAATATGTTTTATGAGTTTTCTAAAACACCCAACATTTCAATATTTAAAATAATTTTACAATATCTAATAAGAATTTAAACTTGTCTGTAATTACGATCAGCACACCACGAAACAACAAGTGTCCTTCTAAATGGCGAACAGCGCACTTTTTTGAACTTTAAAGGCTTAAATATCTTTCCAACTGCTTTTCTTCACGGATATCTAGCGCGATCTCTCTATCAAAATTGTTAATTTTAAAAGTATTAGGCGTGTCCATATTGAGAGCACTGTCCATATAGGATACAAGTACCTTATAAAAATAAACGTTGGGGTCTGAAAATGTTAAATATTTTATTTTTTCACAATCTTTTTTCAAGAAGAGTAACATAAATAAATTTATTCACTATTCAAATTTATTCAATTATTCAAATGTATAAATGTATTATGTATAAATTTAATTTATTTAATAATTTTCAAATAATACAGGAATGATTCTTCTACAGTTTAAATCTAATTCTATACTTTTTAATCATAAGGTCGAATTCATGGCACATCTGGAAATAATTATATGTGGAGCATCACTTTCTTAAGAACTTTAAAATATTTAAATTAAGATAAATTTCATAATTGCACTTGATAATTACATTTAATTATATTATTAAATTTAATTATTAAATTTAATAATAATGAATAATAGTTATAATAATTATTATTATAATAATTATTATAAATAAATAATAATAAGATTAATAAATAAATAAAATATTATTTAATTATATTATTAAATATAATTAATATAATTATATTTAATTCGCTAGAAAATGCATTAAAATTTTCTAGCGAATTAAATATAGGGTTCTTATTGTATACATTATTTCCTTTCCTAAATAAACTTCGAGTTTTATATGAACTCATAAATGACTTTTCAAATTGAATAAAAATATTTTAATAATGTAATGCAAATATATTTAAATTATTTATAATTTATATTTTCGAAATATGCTTAGTTTATGAAAAAAAAAAAATCTGTGTGCAGCTAGAAAGAATTTGTTTATGAACAATATATTTTATTTTATTTTATTTTTTTTTTCTCATTAACTCCAATTTTCTTAGTTTGGAAAAAAAAAATATACAGTGAAGTGAAGAAATTTCTAAAGCTGATTATCAATTCCTGTGGAATCCATTATTTGTACTTTCTCTAAAATGTGAAAAAGGTTTGTGTAACTGGGAATTCCTTATTGATTTATTATATTTCGTTACAAATTTAAATTTTGAATCTGCAAAAATTACCATAATTTGCTTTTGTTTTAAGACTAATTTATTTATTTATTGTTTTTAAGAATTAATTCTAATAAAATAAGTAAAAGAATTCAAGTCAGATAATTTCTATTCATTTTTTCATGAGTATATTTAATTTTAAAATTCGTATAGAAAACAAATGAACACAAAATTTATATAGAGCATAAAAAATTTATTTTACAGACTAGACAAATGTTGAAGAGTGAGTTACGTTGATCAACGGCATCTGAAAGGCGTGAACTGAACCGACTAATTCGACTAATGCTAATGGTACCTAGACAGAAGTAAAATCACGGTAGTTTAAAGATTACATTTTACACCACATTTTATGGCATGCAAAATTCTGGCGAACCCACGAATTTCCACAGAGGTTTCCAATTACAGATTACTTGTTGATCATAAATTTCCTCGTTAGATAATATATAATTTACGGTCATTATCTCAAAAGTAATCCTTTATTTAAAAAAAGACGATGATCTGACTTTTGGCTCCTTGATTTGATGGTAATATAAAATAAAATATTTCTTTTAAACAAACAAAACCTACCGATTAAATTTGGATAATTTTTACAAAGACGTCTAATAAAATTATTACACTAACAAAGTGTTTCCATAGAGGTTTCCAATTAAAGAATACTTGATGATCGTAAATTTCCTGGTTAGATAGTGGATAACTTACGGTCGTTATCTCAAAGGTCATCCTTTAAAAAAAGTAACAAAACATTGTTTAATTTTAAATGATGATCTATTTTTTGGCACATTGATTTGATGGTAATATTAAATAAAATATTTTGTTTTTAAACAAACCAAACCTACCGATTAAATTTGGTTAATTTTTACAAAGACATCTAATAAAATTATTACACTAACAAAGTATTCTTTTAACATCTGTTAATAAGCATTTAAAAAAGAAATATACATACATATACATATATATATATATATAATACCATTAAAAGTAGACAAGATTCACCAACGGATTTTATCAATAAAACAATAAACCAAAACGAAGAATTAAATTGAATTATAGTAAACAATATTAACCATTTGAAATTAACCATTGAATTTAATAACTTATAGCACATTGAACATGGAAGGAAAAAAAGAATAATATGAATACAATTGAAATTTGTAGAACCAAAGCAGAATCTTCAGGTCCCAAATACTTTGGAACTACAAATGGAGTGTGTGGTTTCATCTTCGTATTTGCCATGAAAAAGCAAAACAATACGAATTTGGGACTACCATCACACAAAAACCAAATTATTAAACAAGGAATAAAGATATTTTACAAAAAGGAGTTGAAAGTAAGTAAAAATAATAGTTATCCATAACAAACAAAAAAGATAAAGCTGAATGGAAATATAATTGAACCGGAAAAAATAATAAAATCGATATTAACATAAAATTAAATTAATAAAATGATTAAAATTAGAATTAAGAGATAACATCCATATTAACATATAACTTAAAATACATTATTGTTACTTTAATCAGTAACATTTATTGTGACTTTACATGGTAAAAACTCATTATCTTAATATAGGATAATAATAATAATAAAAAAATAATAATAAAATAAATAATAATAGTAATAATATTATTAATAATAATACCAAAAATTATATCAATAACATTAAAAATAATTTGATATTTAAAATATAGCTATTTAACTATAGATATAACTAGACGAATATCCATATATTGGTGTAAATTAAACAGTTTAAAAATTATGTTAAAATAAATAACCCACTCTCATTTTTTTTTTTTTTTAAATAAATAATTAACCTTTGCGTTTTTATCCAGACAACACCACCCTCCACCGTACTCTAACATCTACCCACCCAACCAACCTATATATATATATTTTATTACTTTTTAAGACTTTTAATTTTTTATTATTATTTTTATGTTTTATAATTTTTTTATACATTTTTTATGCAAAGAATTAATTATAAGATCATGTAATATCTAATTATAAATTAAAGAATATATGAATTTTTTAGGATAGCCATTATTTATAGCATCATATACAAGCTTTTTAATATTAGTATTAATTAAATGGGAAGAACATAGACATTTTATTCTATATAAATGGTTAAGTATTATATTACGATATACAGAATTATGAAGACATGATTTAAAATTAGTAAAAGTATTAACTTTAAAATTAAATTCTTTCCTTTTGTCATAAATATCAGTTATAAATTTGATCTCTTTTAATATAATTTTAATATCTAAGAAATTGATTGTATTATTAAAAAGTAGGTTTTTTGAAAGTTCTAGATTAGAAGGATAATCAACAGGGAATTGAGATATACAGCTGTTATCAGTATCAATTAAAATTACATCATCTATATATCGATATAAATGTATTGTATTATTTAAATAATGACGTTCATAGTAATATAAGTATAAGTCAGATAATACACTAGATGTACTACCACCTTGTGGTATACCAACATTTTGAATATATATATTGTTATCATGCATGATAAAATTATTATATATATATATATATATATATATATATATATATATATATATATATATATTTTAAGTTTTTCCAAACATACATGTAAAACATTACATAAATACATATACATTTAAAAATGCAAACATTTCGGCATCAATTTTAGCCTCTCAGCTGTGTAAAAACTTGTTAATTAGACCGCAAAAAATTGTAAATTTACGGTACTTTATCCTGAATTATCAAGAAAATTTGCGGAATGTGTCATTATTTTCACATAAACAGTCAACTCCCGTACTTTTTTGTGTTTTGGGGGCAAAAATCTTTAATGTAATGGCGAAGTCCGTTGATATAGGTATAAAGTTTGCTTTTCTTACGGACATTGTCTGGAATCTCTGCTACAGTAAATCTCTGCTGCATCTTGTTTTCAGTATAATGGAAAACAGCATATCATATTTACAGTTAATCATTACTAACAGTTTAAATCAAGAAAAGATTAACCCCTTGGGGGCGAGCGACCGGTAAACGTGTCGCATAAGATTCTCGGTTTCCTGTATTATTCTTACAGGTAACATTATATTTTAAATTTTGCCTTATTTAATTCGCACATTTTCCCTATTTAACTAGGGAAAAAAGCTTTATTATCAAAGCGTTGATAAAAGATTTTAAATTCTGTAAAAAACGCTCGTCCCAAAGAGGTTAAAAAACAATGTGTATTCAGATAAAACTCGACTATATTCAATAATCGACGAAATTTGCTTTCAAAACCAAATAAAAGTTGATGTACTTTTTAGTTCCAAAATTTTCAACTATTGAATCATTACAGAAAACGATTACACAATCCTAATGTATGCCTATTTTTAACAATGGAAACGCTCAATTTAATTTAAATGCTTTAAGTGAAAAAATTAAAATAACATAAAAAGATTACAGCTTGACATGTTTCATTGCTCTTACGGCAACATTTTCAAAAGCAAATAAATGATAAAAAGAAATTTCTCGAAATAAACAAAAAAAACATAAATCACGTGAACATGAGCACATAAAATAAAACTGGAAATAAAAATGAATAAAAATAATTGTGAGCTCCATGGAGCTACCTAAAATATGGAAGGAAATGCTTCAAAGGTATTTAAGACAATAATTTGTAATATTTCACGCTCACAATTGTTTTTATTCATTTTTATTTCCAGTTTTATTTTTATGTGCTCATATTCACGTGATTTGGGTTTTTCTGTTTATTTCGAGAAATTTCTTTTTATCATTTATTTGCTTTTGAAAATGTTGCCGTAAGAGCAATGAAACATGTCAAGCTATGATCTTTTTACGTTATTTTAATTAATCACTTAAAGCATTTAAATTAAATTGATATTTTAAAGTGATGTTTATATTAAATGGAAACGCTTTTAATTTTGTTTAAACAATCGTTTTTATTTTAGAAGGTATACTGTTAAAAATCTTGTCCTAGTTTGAAAAAAATTTTGGTGCTCAATAGCATCTACGGTAAGATGGTAAAATCTTGAACCCTTATTTGGAGCTCCAAATCAAGCACAGTTCAAATATTTAGAACAAGGTTGAAATAGGAAGCTCCAAATATTGGCACGATATTTCACCATCTTCTGGTGGCAACTGCTGAGCACCAAATTTTAATTCATACTAGGACAGGATTTTTAACAGTGTAGAAGACCTCGGCAAACTACTACAGACTTTGAACAGTGTGGCTAACAAGGATCACAAAGATGCATAATATGCAAAAAATCTATAGTTCAAGTTTCCTTCAATATGATTTATCAATTGCCTCATTCTTATGCGCGTTTTTAATGATATAAATACGTAGCACATAAAATCGTCTATTGGTGATCCGGCTTTTAGTATAGTAACGCAAAAACTACCCAACTGAATTATTTAGAATTTAATATATATAAGCATTTCAGATTTTTTTTAAGGCATTCAAATTTTATAAATATAAATCAAAACTAAAAAAGACATAAATACATTTTTTTCTATTAAATCCTATCATACGTAATTAATTATATGATACATTATTACTGGAATTCATTCTAGCTTGTCACGGTGATAAATCAATTAAAACTTATCATATGTAACTAATTTATTGCTATCCTATGATACGTAATGATGCTAGGTTGCTATGGTAAATATGTCATATTTAAAATACAGTCATATAACTCGCATTTATATATTTCCTATATATAATCGAAATAAATTTGGTATATATAACATTTTGCATAAAAGTGCAGATGTTATTTTTCCAAGATGAATATAAAACAATTAACATTTATAAAAATTCCAATACTTACAAATCTCGTTATTGTTTGAACCATCCTCATTTTCCACATTTGACATAAGATTTCCGACTTGTTTGTCCTTTTAAAATAAAAAGTATAATATTTTGTGCACGATATTTCGTCATAATACAAATGTGCTTATTAAGAGGAATTAGTGCATTGAATAATTTATTATCACATAATTTGCTGTCATACAATGTCTTATAACACAGTGCGTAAGAAGAAACAGGAAAGTAAAAAAAAAATGCTGCAGATTTAAAATAATATAGATATAATATCGTAGGTAAAGTCAAAGCTTTATTTCGTATTTTTTAACTATTATTATTTCTTATTTTATTTGCAAATTTAAATATCATTATAATCTAAATGAAGAAAGCTGCCTCCCCCTGTACTTTTTTCTTGACTGTGATTTTCAGTTGTTTTATATGCAGGAACAAATATTATTTTGACTGACGTTTATTATATCTGAGACTGTGTGAAATGGTAAAAACTATATTTCCCAAATATTAATGCTGTTATACAATTATACAATTAGTTATACAATTTACCATGTAGAAGTAATTTCTACTGTTGTAAATTTTATGCTGAAGAAATTTTGGAGTATTTTCCCTGAATTAAGCATTTAAAACTACATGATACTGTAAAAACTCGTTATACGGAAGAAAAATATATATTCCACTTTATAATTACATTGATCTGTACAACCGTTGTTATCCGTATGTTTCTGAAGCTTTATTTTGATGTTGCTTTGTAATCCCAACGATTCTATAAAGTGCTAGTTCTAAAACGGTGCTTATATAATGAAATATAGATTTCGTTTTTAATTTATTGAACTAAAATATTATCTTAATCTTTTAAATAAAAAAGAAAAAAAAGAAAAAGGAAAAGAAAAAGAAAAAAAAAGGAATATATTGGTTGCAACTAAACAAGGTTGAAACTAAAATGTGATCTTAGGACATGTAATAATGATTTTAAAAATTTACGGTCTCGGAGTACTTCTATGCACGGCATTGATTATAGCTCAACGATTCTATGATCAAAATTGATAGGATAAATAAAGCTAATAATTAATTATAAATTCATAGACTATAAAAAGCAGTGACACGCTTTGTGCCACACTTGAGTGTCCTTGAAGTGTATGTGAGGTTGTTTCAGGATGCTGTCGGCCCGGATTTCAAGTTTGGGTCATTCCAGGCGAAATGAGCAAATTAGCTGTGGCTGCCATGTCACAGATTTGAATGAAAATTGCCATATGAGTACAACATGTTTATTTATGAAGAAATGCAAAATAAGAGATTACAGGACAGATTGTTTAAGCATGTAAACTCACTTTAAAAGTTGATACAAAATCAAGTTCTTGTTTACATGCTTTACATTTCAATCTGTATCCCATATAGCACAAAAGCTTCTCAATACCTCCCCAGGAGATCCAAGTCATCCCATATTCCTCCTAATACTAAAATGACAAGATCAGGACGTCCCGGGGAAGAGTCTTTTACGGTGTCCTCAGGAGTGAGCTCCCAGAAGTGTCCCACGGAGCAACTTCCCAGGGACGCTACTCCTGAGGAAGTACCTGGGAAGTCATTCCTGGGGAAGTACCCGGTTAGTGTTTCCTGGGGAAGTGCCGAGGAAGTCACAGTGCAGGCGCCATCTCGTGAGTGATTCTGAAGTACAATATTTAGTTTATTTTTATTGAAATATCAAATTCCATTTGATCGGTCTAAATTTTTAATGAGTTAATTTTATTTTATCAATCATTCGATTTCTTATTTTTTTAGCAAGTTAGATAATTGTTATTAAATTGTAATTGTTATTTTTAATTATTGCTATAACTTTTAACCTTTTTTAGTTAAATTAAAAATTTTAATTTATTATTTCAGTTAATTCCTATTTTTATATACTAATTACTATTATATATCTTTTAAACCAAATTTTGTTAACATTTATCAATATTTTATTAATTATTAATCAATAACCTGTTGCGTTTTGCTTTTTTGTTATTATTACTTTTTTATTAATTAGCAAATTAATTTAACTTGTTTAAATTAACTAAATAGTAATTATTTATAGTCTAAATTAAACTGAAATCTCTAAATAGAAGACAATTCTGGATCATATATTTTTTCTGATATTTAGAGGTAAAGGTATTTATGCAAAGAAAAAAGAAACAGATTCTTAAAGTAAGTTTGTTCATAAGTACCCGTTTAAAACTTTGAAACGAAACTAAACATTTTTATCACAGCACATAACACTAATTCAAAGATAGAACAGTTCCCTTTAAAATGGTACCTTTGGATTTAAAATATATAAATATTGAGCTGTACCTCTCCCCCTCCCCAAATGCATACCAATACGTGGTTTACTTAAAAAGATTTTCTGTTTAAAAATTTTACATTCCTATAAAATCAGTTAAAAATTATAAATTCATGCAAATTTAATGTTTTAGGGTTTTTATCAATTACCTAGCCAATGTAATTAATTATATATGTGTTGAAGATACGAAAATGTTAGCTAAACTGAAGCATAAATTTAAGTGTCTTTCTGATCTGTGGCGCCAACTTATATGGCGCATGGGGCGCAAGCCCACAGAATAATTTGTTATCTCTATCCAACCATTATTAATTGAGCCCACTAAATATTTATGTATTTGTTCAAAATGTTTTTGAACACACTCAATATTTTTCAAAAGTTGGCGCCATTGTTTCTGGTTCTGATTCTTAAAACCTATTTTCTTTTATTTATCATTAATTATTTTTTTTAATTTAAGATTGTCTTATTTACAAATTATTTTTCTAATATCTTTTATAGATTAGCAAACATAATATCATTATTATTATTTAAATTATGATAGATAAAATGAAATCTTTATTTTGAAAACTTCAGAAATATAAATATTTTTTGGTTCTGAAATTACAGATAAATATTTATCTATATTTCCTTAATAACAAATATTTTATCACAATTTTCAACTGAAAAAAAATCGCTTTACTTAAAACCTTCATTTAACAAACCGATTTCATATTATATTTCTTTGGATATCTATAAAGCATGGAATTTCCTGTTTTACCATGCACATATTCTTAGGTGACAATGAAAGTATTTTAAAGTAACTGCAAACAATGCTCTGAAGCAGGAATCACCGTCCCGACCTTCCATCAGTTACAAGATTACTATTAGACTCGCAATAAGCTACCCGCCCCCTCCAACCAGTTTTGCCAGCTGAGAATGTTGTAAATATCGCGGGAATCACTAAGGAGAGAAAAAGAAAAAAAAAAGAGTGTAGTTCTAAGAATTGGAAATCAGACTATTTTTTGACATAGTAAGAAAAGATGTTACAATCAAATTTGTTTTTATGTGTAATAGAAAATATATATTAGTTTGGGATTTTTAAGATCGTTGATAAAAACATCTTATATTTTAAATAAAGACATTAGTTCTTTTAGGCTTTTAAAATTGCCTAAAATCTTAGTTGCTAAAAATACATTTCAAGAAATCAACAAATATATTTCTCGTCGTTGATTAAATGGAAAAAGGTGCATATTGAATTTTTTATGCACATAAAGATTTTAAATTTTTAAAGACTATTAAATGGAGATTTAACTGAAAAGTAATTTTATTTATAACAATAAGAAAATAAAATGATTTTGTTAACAGATTCAAATTTTATTAATAGTTTCTGTTTTATGTGACTCAAGCAATGTTTCATTGTAATGATAGAATTTTACAAATGATTTTCACACTAAATTCTGATATAACAAAATTCTACAAATTTGTACAATGGTGTGTTATTAATGAAAATTCAGAATTTTAATATTTTTACAATGTTATAAAATAATACAGGGGTTTTACAGTATTTTTTAATCCCGCAACAAGTGGTAAATCTCCAAACATCTGTAATTCGTATCGTACAATATGAAAATTTCATAAGTAACGGATATAATTATTCGTTAATAAATACTCGCCAAAATATACCTAATCACTTTAAAACGGGTTCGTTGATTGGTTGCATTTATGACGGCCAATTATCAACATGAGGGACATATCAAGGCCGGGAGGGGTTGCCCTCAATGAAGGTCTTTCTAAAGGAACCTAAGCCATATTTATGCAAGGAAATCCAAGATTCGAAGAAAACCCCGGGAAACTCCGACCAATCAGGCCGACGGGCGCGATTGGGTACAAACTGAGCTCATCCCACCTACCAGCTTCGAGAGCCGAATCTCTTGACCGCTGGTGGGGCCCAGTATGAAACTGCAACAATGAAATATTTCAAAGAGTAAAAAGTAGGAAAGAAAAGACTAAACAAATTTATATATTTTTTTCATAAATTCATATAATAAGAGCACCTTTAACCAACCGTAAAAAGGAAAAAAAATCGATAAAAATTTCTGTAAAAAAAAGTAAGAGCGAGAGAGAGCAAAAAAGTTTCATTTTTGAAAGGATTTACTTAGATTTTATTTGCCAATCATTAAAAAAAAGAAAAAAAAATTAAGGAACTCATCAAGGGAGAAGGGTTGCCTTCCGGAGGGTCTTTCTAAAGGAACCTAACGCGTATTTACGCAAGGAAGTTTAAGATTCGAAGAAAAGAGCGGAAAACTCCGAACGATTAGACCGACGGGTGCGATTGGGTACAAACTCAGCGCCTCCTATCTACCAGCTTCGAGAGCAGAATCACTTGGCCGCTGGTGGGGTTCGCTATGAAACTGCAAAAATGAAATATTTCAAAGAGTAAAAATTAGGAAAGAAAAGACTAATTAAATATATATATATACATATATTTCATAAATTCATTTAATAAGAGCACCAAGAGAAAAATGAAAAAAAAATCTATTAAAATTTCTGTAAAAAAAAAGTAAGAGAGAGAAAGAGCAAAAAAGTTTTATTTTTGAAAGGATTCACTTAGTCTTTATTTCTCAATCATTTAAAAAAAAATCATAATTTTATAGAAACTATGTGTTTTAACCTCTTGCTATTTTAATCTCTGGAAATAATATTTTTACTAACTAAAATTAAATTTTATAGGGCCTATCATCAGAAACGTTTTGCATCATTCATTGTGTGCCAAAATATATAGTTCATAATCAATTTTCTAACTACAGAAAGATTTTAATGGATTTTAAGTATTAAAAGCTAAAAGGATATTTTTATCATTTAAAAATACAATTTCATTAAAAAAAATTTTTAATTCGAAGACATTTATGTTAAAACAAATAATTATTGATAATTTATTTAGGGTTATTAATTTAAATTTATGTCGAATGTATGCAAAAGGCACAAAAAACGAGGACATTTCCTAGTTTTAAGTTTCAAAAGCGGAGTAAAAATGCATGTATACCTTAGAAACCTTTATTCCTTACTGACCCTACAGCATAACGGCTAGAGTGCGCGTCCAGAATACCAAGGTACTCAGGTTCAAATCCAGCAGGAAAAATGAAGGTAAGAAATTTGTTACTGAATAATCTCTGTATATGTAAATCCGTCTGAATAATAGAAAAAAAAAACAACATTCGCGTTTTCTTCTAAAAAATTTAAATTAAATCACAGCTTTAATTTTTTTTTTAAACATATTAGTGACCTTGAAGTTTCCCAAAGTCCTCCTATATGACTTCCTCAAATCTTCCCCAGAACCTCCTGGGGAGGACCCTCAAGGATGTCCTGGGGAGCGCGCCAGGATGCTGTAAAGCGGACATTTTCGGTTCCTGAGGACCTCCTGGTGACAATTTTCTGCATCCTCAGGGATGCCTGGGGGATGACGGTCCTGGGATGTGAATCCTCCCCAGGACATCCTGGGGAGGCAAGTGTGCTATATGGGATTATTCGCGTTAGGAATGAAAAAAACTATATCATAAATTATTTTCTGATAAGAATGGATACTAAGTAAGAGATTGGCGTAATTTAGGATTTGAATTTTTATTCCTTACTAAGAAAAAATATAGAAAAGGTAAATTTAAAAAAAAAGAAAATTCAATATTTCTTTTGCTCATAAAAACTTTAGGACAGGCGTTATTACTTCAAAACTATTTGACATTTTAGATAAAAGCATATATTTTGAACACAAGTTTCATATATGCCTTTTTCATTCCTTAATGTGAAAAAAAAAAATATGAAAAAAAAGGACGGAAAAGGCATTATTTCTATTGCTGTTTTAGTCATGAAGGAAATCTATTATATTATTTCAAATTACTTGATATCAAAGATGAAAGTGTCTATTTTATTTTTAAATGCTACTTCTTGCCTTTTCTTTTTTTTCTTTTCTTTTTTCTTTTTTTCTTTCAGACTAATAATAAAAGCAATGAGAATTGAAGGATTAATTATCTAGTATTGTTAAAATCCAATAGTTGGCAGCACTATTTTTTTATTGAAATCGTACAATATTTTTAAAAAAGCGCGCTAATTCAAAGGAAAATTTGCGTGAAAATACCTTTTTTAAATCTTTTTTTTTTCAATGTTAGGAATCAAAAGGCACTATTAAAATTTTTCAAGCATATTATGGACTTATTAATCTTTATGTCTGTGCAATATTGTTAAGGACAGACCTGTCCCTTAATTATTATTCGAGCATAAATAAGTGGAAAAAATACGATTTTGTAATTTTTTTAAAAAGTTTCTAAGTTTTTTTGAAAATGAAGGAATTAAATGATAATTATCAAACTTGGGGAATTCAATCTTCATATATAATACTGTATCATGGACTAATTTCTCACTTGTTTTATCATTTTTAAAAATTTTTATAATGTTTTGAATTTTCTCAAAATTCACAAATTTTCAATTTTAACAACCCATTTAAAATTAATTACGCTGTTATCAGATTGCTATTGCTAAATAAATAAAAAGATAATTATTCAGAGGTTATAAAATTGCAAGCCAAATCCATTTATGTTAAGTATTTTTCAAGATACGGAGCTTTAAACTTGCAACATTGGACGATTGCACACATGCCGTTCTACATCACAAGTTTTTTAAAAGTCCAAAAAAGCTAAAATAATTTAATTTTTGTCAAGATATTTTGCAGAGCTCTATTTGAATATGATTAAAACCCGTGTATGAAATTTTATTAAAATCGGTTACCATGGGGCCACGACTTTTTTTAAATTTTTGCTCATTTGACTTGGAATGACCCGTTTATGGTCAATAATGTGAAATGAGAGACCAATTACATTGTTGATGATGTTTATGAAGAATAGGACATTTGTCGTATGAACTTGCCCTCGAAGTCTCTGGATCTCAATCAAGATGAATATATTTGAGATGGTCTTGGAAATGATTTTGAACCATGTAACACCTCTCGCAGGACACGCCAGGTATTAAAAACAGCACTTTTTGAAAAACGTGCTTTGTCGCCCCAAACTTTTATTGACATTATCATAAACAGTATGAGAGTTTGTTGTGAAACTTGTATAGCAGTACACGGTGGTCACACTGCATAATGGACAGACTTTTTCCAAGATAAATGTTTTATTTCAGATTCATGATTTAGCACTTTTTTGATATACCCTGTTTCTTCATTCACAGTTAAAATATTTACCACATTTTAAAATTTTTATTTTCTTTCTCCCTTTGTAATATACATCTGTACCAAAT
Source organism: Maratus speculifer (assembly GCA_964019185.1). NCBI lineage: Eukaryota > Metazoa > Arthropoda > Arachnida > Araneae > Salticidae > Maratus > Maratus speculifer. The sequence goes on along the minus strand of OZ025295.1, from coordinate 250,908,468 downwards.
TTCGATGCAACACAGTGAATAGTTCATCAGATTTCACAGATTTTATGTTTGTGACCTCAATTTTGAGCCTGAATCCATTTCGTTGAATCGTGGAATTACTAATTTTTATTTTCTTATAATTATGAATGATTCTACGATACAACGTAATCGAAATACGGTATAAAGTTTTATTTTCTTTGATTTTCCTTTTTCAAGTGACTCTTCATAAAGTCAAGAAAAAAAAACCCTTTCTCTTTTATCTGAGTAGCGTTCTTATATTGCAACGTCTTAATTATTCGTACTTCTGAGTGCCATTTGAATCAGGTAAGGAAGTATTTTTGCAACAATAAGAATTAACTTATACGCAAGGCTCCATTGGCACACAGATGATTAAGAATAATTCTTTCGTTTGAATAAATGTTTTGAAAATAATAATTTATTTTCATTTACTATAGAATATTTCTTCAAATATATGAATATGCTGAAGAAGAAACATGTATGCAATTGCATTCTCTGATCTTGCTTTTCAAAATACAGGATTTTTTTTATTTTTCATAATATAGCTTTACTAAAGATAAATGGATCATTTTGGATTATGAAAAAATATGAAGTACTTATCACTTAATATTTTTTTTTTCATTTGAATAAAAGATATTACAAACTCATTAATTCAGGAGTTATATGATAATGATAACAAATTCAGCGATACGATGAACATATTAGCAGAAATATCACAAACTCTATTGTTTTACTTTATTTAGAAAACGTTTTTAAATGCTCTGTCACACAAGTAAATGTACAAATTTTACCTTATTAAAATTTTCTGATGTAAGAAATTTAGCTTAATTTCTCCCTGGAGATGTGTTTATTAATTGCTTTTACTCTTGATAAGTGTTAGTGTTATACATTTACATATTAAAAGAGGATAGATAAATGTTTAAGCTAATTTAAACTTATTTTTGATACATGATATTTTTAAAAATACTGTCTAATTTGTTAATTAATTTTGGAAACTAGGCAGATAAATACTATGAACATAAACTGTGCACATTATTTTAATAAATAATATTAATTAAAAATAATAAATATGTTTTTGTGTCACAAGAAAAAAAGTACGTATTCCTTTTCATAAACCTTGATATAAAATATTTAAATTCTGAAAATGATTTTATTTTTAAAAGATTCTTATTTCGATAAATTCAATGTTTTTTCTTTATTGCGTTATCAATTTATTATTTTCATTGACATTTTATTAAAATTTAATTGCACTAATTACTTCTACAGTTATTGACCTGACTTTCTAATTAAGCATTTAATTAAGTATATACTTAATTCTAATCTTTTAATTTGTTGGTACTAAAATTATGATTTATTTAAAAAATAAAAAAAACTGTGCAGAGTTAAATTTTAATAAATTGGAAAATGGACTAAAGAAAAACATTTTATACAATAATAATGATAATAATAATTGGCACTCCCTTTACAAAGACAAGTTCTCTTCATAAGTTATCGCATTAAAATTCAGAAAAAAAGAGTTATCCAAGAAAGTGTGCCAATCACTATGCGAAATCACTTGCGTATATCGTTAACACAGGGATTCTTTTATGATAGTAACTATTTATTTGAATACCATGCGGTTCATATATATTGTAATAAACAATCACTACAAAGATACCTATACAATTGAATACCTTAAATACTTAATATGATAAACCTTTAAGATGCTAGGTTTAATGTGATAACTTCTGTAATGTCTTCATAAATCTTTCTGACACCGATCAGTATAACGAAGGAATTTGAGTTCAGCCGTTTAAATATCAGTTACTATAATGAGCTTGGGTGGTTGTGGTTGTGAACATTTTTAAAACTACGTTTACTGAATAAGCTATAAATAAACGTTAGTGTGTTAATCGTCCATAATGCAGTAGCTTGTTTATTACTACTGAGAAAATTTCTTAGCCTTACATTTTAACATATTAATACAGCAATCAGAATGTACATTATAATTCGTTTCTCCAAAAGTGAAAGTGCAAGAGAAAAAGATATAAAATAGAATATATATTTTATCTACCATCTAAATATTTATATATACAGCATAAAATCAATCTCTACTATAAAGCAGTTGATGCATTTATTTCAATAAAGTTTATTGAGTAAATTCAACAACTAAGTAACCATCGGTATTCTACCATTTATTGTCGATTCGGTCACGTTTTATCCTTGATGCTCTGTTGACGACGGCGCCGGAAAGCATCCACGGCGCGCCGCAATTAGCCTGCATTGAGACGTTTCCATGCATGTGTCAGAGCAGCTTTTAAAGAAGCGATATTCTTGTAAGAATTCAGTACAGGCCCTTGCTTTCAACACTCTCCTCACTCAGAAATGAAGTAGATTTAAATCTGGACTATTAGGTGGCCAGGCTTAAGAAAAAATGAAACCGTGACGATTCAAAAAATACTTTCTTTTCATATAATATTTAGATAATATAATAATTATTGATAATATATTAATATATAATAATATTTACTTATTTCAGCGATTTTAAGAATTTAACACGTTTGTTGCCGCTTACGTGAAGATGTGATAGTTAATGTCGCACTGTAGAAGTGGGTTTTTCCCAGAAGCCGATTTACTTTTGATAACAAAGAAACAGGAAAAGATTTTCCCGCGCCAGCGCATGGCTGGCTATTGGAAATCACCCCACATCACCAGATAGCACGTGAGTGGCCCCTTACCGTTGGCGCTATATCACGCACTGGCGCGTGATCGGCAGCGAATGTGTTAAACTCCCATAAGGATATTAAAGGGAGAGTCGAAAATTTTTAAAACACTTGGTATATCTCTTCATTCATTTCAAGAAAATACTTGAAATTCCAGAAGTTAATTCTACAAAAAAAAAAAAAAAAAAAAAAAAAAAAAGAATTATTAAATATGTATTTTAGAATTTTAGAAATCCCCCCTTTAAAATTGTTAAATGAGAAAGGGAGTCCAAAATTTCCGAACATTCGGCATAATTCAGCAGCCATTCTAAGTAGGAGAGGGAAATTTTGGAAAAAAGAAATCTACTAGAAATAATTAAGCACACATTTTACAAGTTTTAAAAATCACCCAACCCTTAAAGGGGTTAAAGAGATTTGAACAAGAATTTTTGAACAATTGACCATATGACAGCTGCTATTATAAATAAAAGTGTGAAATAACCGAAAATGAATGTACTAAAATTTAGTGAAATGTGTATTTTAGCAATTTTAGAAATTCTCCTCCTTAAGCGGTTAAAGAGGGTTCGAAAATAAAAGACTATTTGGCATACATCAGCAATTGTTTTTGGAAGGAGCGTGAAATTCCACAAAATAAATCTACAATACTAATAATAATAATAATAAAACAGTTATTTTAGACATACTAGAAATTTCCCTTCCTAATTCAGTTAAAAAGAGTGTCAACAATTTTTAGAACAATTTGCCATATCAAGTAGGCATTTTAGGCAGGAAATTGAAATTTCAGAAAATAAATCTACTAAAAAAATAATTAAGCAAGCAAATTTGATATTTCAAAAAAAAAAAAATATATATATATATATAGTTGGCCATGTCGCAGTAACCTCTTAATATAAAATTGTGGAATTCTAAAAATCAATGTAGTAAAACATAGTTAAGCAAGTATTTCAGATATTTTGAAAATTCCACTCTCAAATGGTTTGGTTGGGAAAGGGGAAGGTGGTTTGCAGATTCAGGACATTAGCCCAGATTGCAACAGTTTTTTAACCAGGCCCAAGAAATTCCTGGACATAAAAATCAAGTAAAAATAGAATTAAATAAGTATTTCGGCAATATTAGAAATACGCTGAGAAGGGATATAAGGGAGGAGGGGATTGAAAATTTTAGAATATGTGAATATTCCTTAGTAGACGTTTTAGGATAGCTCAAGGCATGAATTTGGGGATAACTATATTATTAAAACAGTTTTAAATATCTAGTTCATCTATTTCTAAAATTTCCTCTTATGCTTGTTCAATGGGGTGTTCATCATTTTAGGTCATTTTGCTATATTTATAAAATTTAGACAAAAAATTCAGCATCTATTAAAAAGTATTTAAACACATATTTCACATACTCCTTCACCCATCCAACCTTTAAGAAGTAGTCGAAAATTTTAGGACACTTCGTATACATATTCTGCAGCATTTTTGCGCAGAAAAATTATTTCAAGATAATTCAATTTCTAAAAAGTTGCCACATATGGATACTTCAGTGATTTTAGAGTTATTTTGTCTATTTTACCTTTAATTTCGATTTTGACGTGGATAAACGAATAACACAACAAGTAATGATTTTTATTTTATAAATACAGTAGGACTCGGCTAATTCGGAGCCTGTTAATCTGGATCTCCGGATAATCCGGATCGGTTTGGTCAGTTTTTTTTTTTTTTTTGTTCAAGTTCGAAAAGTGATCGACAAATTTCCATAACATAATTTTTTTTCAACCTTATATTCTGAATAAAAATTATTTTCTGAAATCTTTTCGGAAGAATGCCTCAAGCTTTTTTATTTAAACTCTTTAGTGTTACTTATGAAAGGAACAACTATGCATCCTTTAAGCTTTGGCAATTCCAGTTTTAATAGTTTTCTATTTAATCCATTTAGAAATCTCACTGCTTAATAAATTTTTACTCAGAGTACTTCAAAAAAAAATATATATATATATATATATATATAAAATAAAATAGTCCTTACAGACACACTGAATGATAAGGATTGCATTCCAATCTTTGTAAGCCAGTCCATAGGTCCTCTTGGAAACAGTCTTCTTGGGACTGTTTCCTTGTCTTCGTGCCAAAACCCTTCTACAAATCACTTGCGGAAAATAGAAATAGAAAGAGAAATAAACGAAAATGAAAGAGAAATAACATCTTTAAAGATTTTGTCAGCATGGTTTAAAAAATCGATGGTGTTCAGATGTTGTTATCAGCAACATTAGCAATTGGTTGGAAGCAGAAAATAATATAAAGTATGCCTCGCTTACAGATGACTTAATGATCGCTTTGTGCACAACTAAATAAAATGAAGATGATGCAGACGGAAACCATTATGATTGATGATCAAAGAGAAGTAATACACTATAATGAAGCAACTTCCCATTTTGAACAATTAATGATTTTATTTTGAACGTCATGTGGAGACTACATCCAATGAACAACTTATGCTCAAGGGAATATATGACCATGTGGCCCGCAAAACTGGCAAAACAGATTATGCCAAATTTTATAATTAGAAAGCATACATTTTCACTGTCTGTAAATATTAAATATGTTCAGTATAAAGGTGATTTTCTGTGAGTATGTTTTATTTTATTTCATTTATTCACATTCTCCGGATAATCCGGATTTTCGACAATCCGCATTGGGCCTGGTTCCAATTAATCCGAATTATCCGGGTTCTACTGTATTAAGTTTTTTTTCTTTTTTTTCATCTTTACAAGAGATATTTCGTTTCATTCAAGATTTTTTTCCGAGAAAGCGAACAGGATAGTTGATTGATTGATGAAGATTGTAGGTTTCAGTTATTTGAGAAATTTAAATTAAAAAAAAATATTTCATGTCACATTTATAGTTTAAGGAAATTTTACAATACCGTATTTCGGAAGAATATGTACCCCTTTTGAGATGCAAATGTCTTTGCAGAGTATCTGATTCATTTTTTTTGTAACTATTTTTGAAAATATAGGATATTATAAAAACCGCCTAATTTAAATTTGAAAAAAAAATCTCAGAATAATAATTAAACCATTTATAAGTTTTCAAATTAACAAAAGTTTTATTTTATATTCGATTATTTTAGCTGTTATAGAAAAATAAATAAAAGCAAAGCATTAGTGTCATTCGTTATAAGTTAAATTTAATCAAACAAAACAGAAATAAAAATATTTTTAGTAACTGAATTTCGTGCGATTCCACAAAATTATTATTATTACTAAAAAAAAAAGAAAAATACAGAAAATAATCTAATAATGAAAAAAAAAGAGAAAAAAATGATAATTTTAAAATCAGCTTTTTACCTTCTCAGTTTCGTGATTTAAATATATGTATGAAAATATGTTTTAAAATACTGTAATGAATTTTACTGAATAGAGAGCATTAAAGTATTTTCAGTTTCAAAGGATTTACTAAAGCGTAAAATTTATCCAATTTATAAATAACGAATCTACTTTAAAATATAAAATCATTTCTATTTAATAAGTAATCTCATGAGATAAAATAAATGCGTGAATAATTTTCGTATAAATATGGTTTAAAAATACGTAAATTAGAGTCCAGTATAAAGTTTGCGAGATTAATGGTAGTAATTCAATTGCACAAAGTAATTAAAATAAAATAAGAGATAGAACGAAACATTTTATTAAATTTTGGGAATATTTATCTTCCTTTTAATGAAAATTATATGAATTTCGTGGGGAACAAATTATAACAGATTATTTACCTGCTTCTCCAGCTAAAAAAAATCGCATTTTTATGAAAAAAGTATAGATTGTAGTTTTATTAAAAATGGTGAATATTCCAATACCTTCGAAAATTATGCATTTTTTGTGCAACTTGTTTGCATTTATATAAATAAAAGGAAGTTTCTATTGTATGTTGTCTAAAAAATGTATAGGTTTTGTATAAATCACGTGCACAAACATGTTGCGTACATTTAAAAACTGTGCATAATTATTGTGCAAAAACAGTGTAAATTCAAATTTTGTAAAACATATGCCTTTTTGTTCGAAACACCTATGCTAAACACCATAAAATGAAACCAAAGTAAAAAGCAATACAGAAATGTAGCAATTTATGTTACAGGGAATGCTCATAAATAATTTTCTTATAATTTTTTTGGGGGGGGAGGTTCAAACGTTTTTGGAGAAACTTGGCTTTTTAACCATTAAAAAGATCACAAAACATTGCAATTTTTCTAGTGGAGAGGGGATTGATGCTACAGAGAAAAGTTACTGCCTCGAAACCCCTTCAATCCCAGACTGCACAGAAATCATGCATAAGGTACATATTAAAAACGTAAAAGTAAAATGAAAAATAAATAATTAAAACTAGATACATTTAGATGTCTAAATACTTCTTCTGGCCGCTACTAAATGCTCCTCCAGAATATTATCTAACTCTAATAACCATAACACCATAAGAAAAGACAATTAATTGGTGTGATAGTTTATGTACACTTCAATTAAATAATCTACGTTTATGCAAATCTTTTGTAAATCAACCTGTAAAACTATTTATTATTATTTGAATTACATATTTTTTTAGTTTAAAAAAGTCTAAATGAGCAAATGGGAGAAAATACGATTGAATTACTTAAACAATAATTATTAAGTGCAAGCAGAAAAAATAAAGGAATGTCTTTCCGAATTTGAGTAATATATGCTTTTAAAAATATATTTGCGAAGTAGTTTAAAATTAGCTTTTTTCTCACATAGCCTTTAATACTTTCCTGATGAAGACAGATAAATCACTTAAAGTGAAATAAATCTTTTAAATATATATATTCTTTTAAAATTTCCAAAATGCTTTTCAAGATAAACATCTTATTTTACTTTTTTGAAACTGACAAGAGGAAAGTGTTAGTTTCGATATGTTTAATTTATTATAGAAAAAACGCAAGAAAAAAAAACTAGATTATTTTACGCTGACGTATAATTCATAAGCTAAAAAATGAATATATGTGTCTTATTTCTTTGATTTATCCGAAAATACTTTCAAACTGCTTTGGTAGCTAAATATTATCTAGATAGAAGAAAGTACAAGATCAGCCTTTTTTACTTAATAGGAGTCGATAAATTGTTTTACTTATGGATAAGGGATCTAGTGATCCAATTACTACTCACTGAACTTTAATTTGACATAAAGTGAATATTAATTCAAGAAACATGTTTACAAAAATTCGTAATAAACGAATTTTAATTTAAACGTTAAGAAACATTTCACAAGTAAAACAGACGAGAAAATTTATTTGGAAATTTCTTTTGACAGATTGTGCGTGAAAGAAACAAGTTACACATATGTTTTAAAGCTTAACTTTAATTCAAAAAACTTTTGTCTACACATGCATCTTCTGCTTAAAATTTTATCGGTGCTACAGCACAAATTATTTAATTTATTGTTTTCGTTAGTCATATCTTTACTTTCTGCTATCTTTACAAGAAGAAAGTGCTCGATTGATGCAAATTTTTGAGTTCCGGTTTTTGACGGATATACACGTTTTAACGTTCATAGAAACCCAAAAACATTTCTTTTCTAAATGACTATATGTACCAAAAAGTGTCTGGCCGCTCCATCTGTAGAACGAATGCACATAATTTTGCAATAATTTAGATTCAGTTAAACCTTAAATTAAAGTGGAGCTAATAAGTTTTTGGCTGCTATGCTGCCTTTTACGCGATTTTAGCCATAGAAAAGAGTTAAAAAACAGATTTTCATAAAACTTTAGATTCTTTCATTCCCTATATAATAGGGTACTGTTATCAATTTGAGATAAATCGCCTAATAAGTGGCGTAGCCACGCAACATTATTTTACTAACTGCGAAACAGTTTTTCCTATATAATGAATGCACGGATTTCCATGAAATTTCAGTTTCAGTTATTTTTTACATAAATCGATATTGATTAGTTAATGACTGATATAAATAAATAAATCCATAGGTATATATATATTTATATACATATACATATATGTGTGTGTGTGTCGAAATTCTAATGTTCTTTTAAATCATAATTAAATTAGACCTGACACCAATAACTTTTGAAACTTTAATTAACGAGTAAATATTTACAAAAAAATATATTTACAGGAGATTATTTACAAGAAATTACAAGCACTTCAAACATCTTAATTTATCGTTCTTCGTTACATCATATATGAATTCATCATCTCGCGTCGTTCTGCGTCTTTCTTTCCAAAAAACAAACAACGTTCTTTTCACCTCTGCTCACTTCAGTTCCTCCGTGTCTTTATCAACTACTCGACATCATTGGAAATGAAACCTATGGCTGCTTTGCTGTGGGAGAAAGAATCGCTCCCACATATATATATAACGCAAATGTATTTTAAAAGTTTTAAGTAAACTTAAAATCACGAAATTCACGTTACCATCGCTATAGCTGCAAATAATCACATAAATTATACATATAGCACGTAATGATTGAAGTGTACCAGCAGATCCAGAGTCCCGTAACATAATAAAAACTGAAGCCAACTAAAATAAATTTAATGAAGATAAAATTCGAACAAAAAAAAATAAAATAAAAAAATAAAAATCTGTGAACCTCATCAGCGGTGGACAGTTTAAAATACATCTTAAATCCACTAAATAAATACATCACAGCAATACATCTTTATGAATATGCAAAAACTTATATATGTAGTGGTAGTAGGTTTCGATCAGAGTGTCAAAATATGTCTCTCTCTCTCTCTCTCTCTCTCTCTCTCTATATATATATATATATATATATATATATATATATGTAATAAAAAAAAAAAAATTGTGCCATTTTTTTGTTCTCTCTTAGCTTCAATTCTAAATTTGTGGAACATATTTCAATCTTAGTTTCGTAACTTGTAACAGCTAAAATTCTTTTTCTTACTTTAGTTATTAATAAATTATTACTTGCTTCTCAAAAATGCGGGAAGTATTTCGTAAGCTTTTTACTTTCTGGCATATTCCTGCGATTTTAATTTTATTTTTCATTTTTAACATCGCGTGACAGGTGTTACTACGCGTTGCTAAAGGGCTTTGTCTTCCGAGGAAAAAATATAGTTCTTGCCAATAGACCGCCTATTACGGCCAATTAGAATTGATCATTTTGTCCGTTAGAGGCTCGAGTCCATCCTGATTGGATTTTTAAAATGATTGACGCGAAGTAGGAGGGCGCTAGTTTTGTCGTGAAAATGATTTTTTTCATTTGGCTTTTCAGGAGAACAGAATGCACCTTTTCTTTAAACTATCAAGACGCGCGTTTCGTTGCTCCGCTGAATTAGAATGCATTTTTCTTAAAAACTACTCGGAAGCCATGTCATGTTCCCCGAGAATGTGGTTGACTTTTAAATTATTAGGATGCTGTTTCTTTTTTCCCCCCAAAATTCTAATATCTTGAAATGCAGCTTAATCACGAAGTTGGTGAAGTGGAAGTTATTCGATGAGAGTGCCAAGGTGATTGCGTGAAAGAACTTAACTTATTTATGAGTTCTAATAAAATTAATTTAAAGACTGCTTGATTGAACTTTCTTATGGGGAAATAGCCCAATAAACTCATCCACTGCTGGTCAAATTGCCGGAGCGACTGCTCAGCTCGTCCCACTGTTGATTCTTGGTAGTAGTAATCTGTTCTGCCTCATAGATGGTGTGCCACTGGAACTTGTACATTGTTATGGAACATCGCCTTCGTCGATTTATCATTACAGTGGAAGCCGGTAGGATTTTTCAAATGAACCTGCATACGTCTCTAGAGAAACCTTTTCGTCACAACGCTAATTGTGTACGCGTCATTTTCGCAGAGTTGGAGACTGGTTACTGAAACGTCTGACTTCTTTATCTTCAACCTGGACAATCACTAGTCATCAAAGTAATGCCACTGGTGTTCCAAGGAATGCTGTCGAAAGAAAAGAAAAAAAAAATCATAGGAAATATGTTGTGAAATTTTATTTGTGATCATTGTTGGCACCTACAGGAGGGAAATTCTTTGATTGTGAAATGTGTCTCACAGTATTTTTTTTTTTCATAATTAACATCTACGAAATCATCTACTGATTATAACTTAATCCAAAGAACGACAAAATTCAACATCATTTTCTTTTATTTATTTATTTATGTATTTTCTAGAAAACAGTACTGAAATATTTTGATAAACTTTCATTTCATAATAAATGAACACCTGCAGCATGATTGCGAAACTACTGTTGATACCATCGGTAATATAAGTCAATTGAAATTTGCACCTGTGAGTCGTATCTACGAAGTGCTTTATTTTTTGTTTATTTTAATAGAAAATTAGGTATTTGAACAAGGCCACATCGAGCATGTCTGTAAGTTATTATTTATTATTTTATTGTTTTATTGATTAAGAAATTTTAATAATAATTTCTTTGTTTAAATTCTTGATTTTTTTTCTCTTATATTACATATATTAAAAAATAAATTTGTTCTTAATTTATAATTAATTAAAATTTTCTGCTCATAGAAATTTTATTTAGTTTTAAAGGTGTTTTTTCTTTTTAATCGAAAGATGGATTAATTTGTTGTTAAAAAATACTCTGTTGCTAAATTTATTTTCCATACGTAAAGAAAAGTATTTTTGTTCTTAAAATTATTTGTTATTTCCCATGTATGGAAAACCGATATTTATTATTTTATTATTTTATTACTTATTTATTTATTATTTATTTATTTCACATGAAGTCAAACAGAATTGATTTATTTATTATTTATTATTTTTATTGTTATTTATTGAGGTATTTGAAGTATTTGAAGTATAGTAATTGAAGTTTAATAATTGAAGTATAGCATTTAAATTTTTTCCATATGAATTATCCTTCTTTCATGTATTAAGGTCAGGATTAGTAAAAGAAGAAAAAATGTCAGAAAATAAACTTGATATTGTCCCTTTTGAATTTGGGTCGGGCATGGATATTTTTAAATGGTTTAAACATTTTGATCGAGAATGTTCTGTAGAAAAAAAAGATAATGAGTGGAAACACCAAAATATTTCAAAATATTTAAAGGGGAAATCGCTAAAAACTTATATAAATGATTGTTTGGATTGTGCTACTTATGAGGAAATTGTCGAGATTTTAAGTGAAAAATTCATTCAAGTTAGAGTTCCAAAATTTTCTGAATTTACTTCCCTAAAGTTAAATGATCTAAGTGATTTGGATTCTTATTTTAGAAAGAAAGTTGAGATTGGAAGGCAACTTCAGCTTGGGGAAAATTTAATTATACAGGGATTAGCTGATGGACTTCAGCCGGAGTATCAAAATTGTTTGATGGTTAACCCTCCTTCCAATACTCGTGAATGGTTTCGCATTGCTAAACAATTAGCAGCGATTCCAAATCATACCTCTAATAACGGCAATAGAAATTTTCAACAAACTAGACCAATGCACAATCCCAATCCTCAGCCCAGACATTGGACTCGACCTACTCCAAACAATCCATCCCAAAATTTTAATCCTAGGTTTTTCACTCCTAGAATGCCTACGACTCATTGTCAAAACAACTACCCAAGTCGTCCGTGCAGAATATGTTTAAACAGAGGCATAGAAAATGCATATCATTGGGAGAGGAGTTGTATATTTAACACAAATTCCTTTCAAGCTCAAACTCCTGCTCATATTCAACCACCCCCTACTAATAATATTTGACAATTAATCATCCCTGGATATGTGGGCAATAACAAAGTGTATTGTGTGGTGGATAGTGGATCAACTGTCTCAATTTTACCCCTCAAATTTGTTCGATATTTAAATGGTAATTTACATAATGTTACCCCTATTACTATCAGACAGGCACAAGGAACTCTTACAATTAATAAATCTTGTCGATTATGTATTAAATTTGGTAATATAAAGAGATATGTTAATTTTTTAGTAAGTAAACTTGATTTGGACTATGCTATTTTAGGTTTACCTGATTGTGCCAAATTTAAATTGAAAATTGATTGTGCAAAAAGCCAGGTGTTACAAGACAATATTTCGTTAAACCCATATGTCAACATATCCAGTGATAACTTAGAATTGCTTCATTTTGATATTATAAAAAATGATACTACTGTGCAACCCGATTATGGAAATACCATAACTCCTCAATCCTTGTCGCGAACTAATAATGATGATTATAATCTATTGGGGAATCTGAATGCTATTCAAAATAAAAATGTAAGGGAACTTTTAAGGGATTATTTAGATATTTTTGCAAAAAATAAATATGATGTAGGGAGAATTAATATTGAACCTCAGCGTATTTATCTTAAATCTGACCTACCAATATCTTTGAGGCCTTATCGTACATCCACTGCTGATGAAAAAGAAATATCTCAGCAAATCCAATCCTTATTAGCTGCTGGGTTAATTAAAGAAAGTTATAGCCCGTACTCTTCTCCAGTTACATTAGTAAATAAACGAGATGAAGGTAAAAAAACCCGAATGTGTGTTGATTACCGAAAATTAAATTCTATCATGAAAAATGACGCTGAACCTTTGCCCCGAATAGATGAAATTTTAGACAAATTAAGTGGTGCCCAATATTTCTCTACACTAGATTTAGCCTCAGGCTATTGGCACATACTTATTCACCCAGCCGATTCCGAAAAGTTAGCCTTTACTACTAATTGTGGGCTCTGGGAATGGAATGTTCTCCCCTTTGGTGTAAAGGTAGGCCCCCCAATTTTCAACAGGACAATTAGAAGAATTCTTACAAAATATAAAATAGACTTTGCTTGTTATTATTTTGATGATATAATTATTTTTTCTAAATCAATAGATGAACATATACAGCATCTCATCCAAATTTTTGATTTATGCCGAATAGAAAATATTAAATTAAAATTATCTAAATGTACTTTTGCTCAAAAACAAATCAATTTTCTAGGGTATGAAATCCAAAATGGAACTTTAACTCCAGCTAATACTAATATAGAAACAATTAAAAAATTAAAACCTCCTACTAATACTAAAGAATTACAAAGATTTCTTGGTTCTATAAATGTGTATCATAAATTTATTGACAAATATGCTGAAATTAGACACCCCCTAAATAAATTACTTAAGAAAGATACTATTTGGGAATGGAATACTGAATGTCAAAACTCTTTCAAAAATTAAAAGATGCCCTCATTGCTAAACCAATTTTAAAGATTTATGACCCAAAATTACCCCTACACATGTTTGTTGACGCTTCTCAGGTAGCGGTAGGTGCAGTTCTTAAACAACCCGACCATAATAACTTTTTACATCCAATTTCTTATTTTTCTAGAGGATTGAGAAGTTATGAGAAAAATTATTTCATTACCGAACTAGAGTGTCTTGCTATCATTGATACTTTAGATAAATTTTATCATTACTTTCACGGTGTACAATTTACCATCCATACGGATCATGCATCTCTTGTTTGGTTAAAAAATGTCAAACATTTAAGAGGTCGATTATTTAGGTGGTCATTGAAGTTAAGTATGTTCGATTACAAAATAGAGTACTTAAAGGGATCTACAAATGTCGAAGCCGACATGTTGTCCCGAAACCCTATTTCTCATTTTTGTAAACCCCTTACTTTTCTTCTTGACGTTAAAGAGATTATTGAGATGCAAGAAAAAGAAAATGTGTGTGGATCAAATTATATTAATGACAATGGACTGATTATAGTTAAAAGAAAAGGTTTTCGTAAAGTGGTAGTTCCCATGTCCCTAAGAAAAAAATTGCTTAGTGTTGCTCATGAACAGTTTGGTCACCCTGGTGTTCAAAAAATGCAAAATTTAATTTCTCCTAACTATTATTGGCCAGATATGACCCAAGACATTACTAACTTTGTTAAATACTGTGATATTTGCCAGAAAAATAAAAAACCTAGACAGAAAAAATTTGGCTTATTACAAGCTATGCCCACTACAGATCAATCTTTTGACTGTCTGTCTGTTGATACTGTAGGAGGGTTCAATTATTATAATTCTACAAAAAAATATCTCCATATTATAATAGACCATGCCACAAGATATGTTTGGGCATTTCCTTCCAAAAGTGTCACTACAGAAACTTATACAAATTGTCTGAAACAAATCTTCAATATCAAAATCCCTCAACAATTATTCTGTTTTAGTAAGATTTCAAGTGTACAGTCCCCTCAAAAAATACTTAGTGACAGGAATGCTGCTTTTACTTCTTCAAGATTCAAAAAATTCCTGCGAAATCATAATATTAAACAACGTTTGACCACTGCCCATCATCCACAAACGAATGGGAAATGTGAAAGAGTAAATCAGACAATAGTAACTAGATTAAAATGTAAAGTAAACTCCACTACCTCTAAAATTCCCTGGACTAAGCTTTTAACTGAGGTAATTAATGAATATAATAATACACCCCATTCTATTACTAAATTTCCACCTGCTTACTTGCTTTTTGGCCAATTACCCTATGACTCCCCCTTACAACAAAATTATTATCCCCCTGTTCATGAAGCACTTAAAATTGCTAAAACAAGAACTGATGAATTTCATTTAAAAAATAAAAGATATTATGATAAAGATTATATCGAACCAAAATTTAAAATAGGAGATCTAGTTATCTATGAAGAATTTCAGTACCCTAATACTAGAAAGTTGTCACAAGTATTTAGTGGCCCTTATAAAATTCTTAACAAATTATTTTAATTAACAGTAAATTTTGAAATTGATAGGCAAAACCAGTTCAAACGTTCAGAAATAGTACATGTATCTAAATTAAGGCCTTGTTATTCCCCTGATAAATTTAAATTAAGTCATGAGCAACAACCCCCTAATCAACAACAACAAACTCAAGTAAAAACTGTAGCTTAAACTATATCTCTAGTTTATCATTTTATAATATTTTTCTCTTAAACAGTAAATTTCTTTCCATATTTTAATTCAGATAATATCCTGTAATTCTTACAGAATGGCAATGATATCTCTTGACCGCAGCGAGAGTGTCACTTGTCTGGGAATTTTTATATTTGTTTATTTATGCCGGCGTAGACGAACAAAGTGGAAATTTCTTATTCTGTACTGAATTACTCTACTTAGAATATTTTTTTTTTCTTTCAACTGAACCTATTTGTAATATTAAATTTAATCTATCAATTATTAAATTAATTATATACCAAGTAACAAAATTTTTATCACTTTATTTTAATTTTTTTTTCTTTCTCTCTCTCTTTGCTGCTACATTCCAATCCAAGTACATGTCAATTATAATATAATTTTGTTTCTTTTTCTCTTTCCTACTTGCATCTTGCAATGTTTTATCACGCCGAGAGAATATTTATTGCGTAATTATTTGACATGAATAGATCTTGTTTTTTATTTTTATCATTTATTAATATTTCTTTTTAAGAATCTTAGTAGTTTGAAGGTCACGTGCATTCTCAAACATGAACAAAATTTTTATTTATCTTTATTTTATTTTAATTTATCATATTATATTTTTTTTTTTTTTTGGTACATATTCCTACTTAATCCTGTACTCGAATTACCAGATTAAGTAAATGATTTCATAATTGATTGTATTTTATTTTATTCCACTTCTCTCTATATTTCATCCCAAAAATATGAGATGAGATAAACGAGATTAAGTATTTAAAGAATGTCTTTTGTGATATTTATTATTACTTAATAAGAGATTTACTTATACCCATTATGAGATTTACTCATACTTATGATATTTATTATTATTGATATTTTTCCTTATTATGTTTCTTACTTATATTGTTTATTATTTACATTGTTAAAGTTTATTATTACTATATTATAAAATGTCTTACTATATTGAATTTGGACAATTAATAATGATATAATTAGACCTCCTTGAAAAGAGGCAATGGATTATACCACTCCAAATATGACTCTTGGACAAGTAATAAGATATAATTAGACTTCCTTGAAAAGAGATCATGAATACTCCAAATATGACTCTTAAATGGATTTTTGAAACAAACTTTCAACATTGATTTCAAGAAAGTTCTATTAAATTCCTTCATTTCTAGATTTGACATTGTTAAAAAAGAATTCAACGTTATTGTTTTTCATTTTTATGTTTTTACTATGGGTAATTGCTTATATTTTCAAATTACTTTATGATGTGTACTTTAAACAAGATTATATCTTGTATTTGTATTGATGCCTATTTTATTGTATTTAAATTTGAAGTTATTCCACGCATCACCTTAGTGTTCTTAAATTTGAATTCTATATTTATATAAAAAAGAGAAATTAATTAAAATTTTTCTTTATTTAGTATCTAATTATTATTACTTATATCAACAACTTCGTGAGCTAAGTGTGCATCATCTCCCTTTCTGTGAAATTGCAGGTCTCAGACCTACTTTTTCACCCGTCTTTCTGGGAGGGGGGATTTGTAATAAAAAAAAAATGCGCTATTTTTTTGTTCTCTTTTAGCTTCAATTCTAAATTTGTGGAACATATTTCAATCTTAGTTTCGTAACTTGTAACAGCTAAAATTCTTTTTCTTACTTTAGTTATTAATAAATTATTACTTGCTTCTCAAAAAGGCGGGAAGTATTTCGTAAGCTTTTTACTTTCTGGCATATTCCTGCGATTTTAATTTAATTTTTTTTTTAACATACTTTTTTTTACTACGCGTTGCTAAAGGGCTTTGTCTTCCGAGGAAAAAATATAGTTCTTGCCAATAGACCGCCTATTACGGCCAATTAGAATTGATCATTTTGTCCGTTAGAGGCTCGAGTCCATCCTGATTGGATTTTTAAAATGATTGACGCGAAGTAGGAGGGCGCTAGTTTTGTCGTGAAAATGATTTTTTTCATTTGGCTTTTCAGGAGAACAGAATGCACCTTTTCTTTAAACTATCAAGACGCGCGTTTCATTGTTCCGCTGAATTAGAATGCATTTTTCTTAAATACTACTCGGAAGCCATGTCATGTTCCCCGAGAATGTGGTTGACTTTTAAATTATTAGGATGCTGTTTCTTTTTTCCCCCCAAAATTCTAATATCTTGAAATGCAGCTTAATCACGAAGTTGGTGAAGTGGAAGTTATTCGATGAGAGTGCCAAGGTGATTGCGTGAAAGAACTTAACTTATTTATGAGTTCTAATAAAATTAATTTAAAGACTGCTTGATTGAACTTTCTTATGGGGAAATAGCCCAATAAACTCATCCACTGCTGGTCAAATTGCCGGAGCGACTGCTCAGCTCGTCCCACTGTTGATTCTTGGTAGTAGTAATCTGTTCTGCCTCATAGATGGTGTGCCACTGGAACTTGTACATTGTTATGGAACATCGCCTTCGTCGATTTATCATTACATATATATATATATATATATATATATATATATATAGGCAATTAGTAAAAGCATTTGCAAAAACTATTGCAAAAATTTGTGCAAAAACTATTATATGTAGTGGTAGAAGGTTTCATTCAGAGTGTCAAAATATGTCTATATATATATCTGCAATTAGTCGGAACATGCGGAAACGTAGTTGTTGACGTTCATCATAAACGAATGTTATTTTATTACTGGTATAAACAAAAAATATTGGCAGTTAGCTTTCAATGTGAATTGTTACGGGACTCACAAATTACCTAAACAATTGGGTAAGTGTGATCGCAGATCGCACAGAGGATTTCGTTTAATAGCGTCTTAAAAATACTTTATCGTAAAATTAAAAACCGAAAAACTATTTTATGGCACTATTTTTGGAATTCTTTGCCAATTGCACCAGCTAGAGTAGAATAATGGCATCTTCTCCTAAATGTTGCCTTGATCGCGTAGATGTCTCCATTTTTCCATCAGAATCTGCAGATTTTTTGAAGGTACGCAAATACATAAAACTATGAATAACATTAAAACATTGCAAAGCTTAGCTCAAATATAAGAAAGACGAAACTGGTCACCAGAGGCTGCTAGTAGTTTAAATGAATAAAAGTTTAACAAAAAAAACTATTTCACTTCGCGTGTCAACATATATGATAAATATGAAATAATAAGATGAAATAAAAACAAATACGCAAGTTTTTCAAGAGATTTATTTAATCCATTAATTTTTGTTCATACATAATGATTTTATTTAAACTTGCATTGAACAATAGAGGAAACGAAATTTCAATTTTGAAATTTACGCTATTGTAAATTTTAAACTTCTAATTATTGTACATTTTCAATTTTTACACCATGAAATAGGAAAAAAAATTTACTTTTAAATGCTATTTGTTTAAAATCTGTATCTCAATTTATTTTTGAGATATTATTTATTTTTGTAGTTTTTAATACCAATTTTGTAATTGTGGCAACAGAAGTACTCCATTTCGTTTAAAAGCTAAAAGTAAAAAAAGAAATAATTTTTATATCTATTTAAACTTGCATTCAACAATTGTTGCACGCAAGTATCTTCTAATTAGAGGAGAAAAAACAGTAAAAAAACGAACTGATGATATTTAAAAAATATATATTTTTATTAAAATAATAGCATTTTTCAAAAAAAAATATGTCTTGTTGTGTGACAAGAGATATTCAGCTGTAACTATACAAAATTTGAACTCTCTGCCTTATATAGTTTTTGTGTATGGACTCTATGACAAACAGATAAACAGATGACAGAGACGAATATGGTTTCGTCAGATAAATGAAACCTTAAAAAAGAAATACAAAACAATATGATGTATAAGACTAAAAATTGCTTAAAATTAATTCTTATAGGCATTAATTGGTTACACCGAAACTACCCCCTAAACTTTATAACCAATGATCAGGCTCCAACCTGCCGGATAGCCACCACTGAATGAGTTTGACACCTGGTATTGAATGTCTATCCTTTATTTGATTTTTGCAAAAAGATTTCAAATGCAGAATGTATACAATCGCAAAATGAATTTTTTATTATTTTTACGCATGTTTTAATGTTTACGGAAAACTTAAAATAACATTTAAATAAAAACGAAAGTCTTACTGATTTGTATCGATTGGGATACAAATCAGTATATAAATTAGTATACAACTTGGATACTGATTCGTGTCGATTTTTGTCAAGTGAACTATACTTTTTTGCACGCTTTTATTTTTAAGGCTCTCAAGATTCCTAATTTTTTAATCCCCTCGGCATTTTCCTCTATTTTAAAATTGGCAAATGTTATTTATTTTATCTTAAAAATTAGATTAAATTATCCCAAAATGTATTTTTTTAATTATATAAGTTTAAATGTTTATAGAAAACTAAAAATAACAATTCTGAAATAAATAAAAACACCACGCGTACCATGAAATGCATTTCTAAAATAATCGAAGTTCAAAAATGCGATCCTAAGCGATAATGATCTTACGTAAATCCATCATTACCACACCCAGTCGATAAATGCATGTTTAATGCATGAATTTTCTCATAAAGGCTTAATGATAATATATTCCATTCTTTCTTGCTGTTTATCGATCTGAGTATTGACCCTGATGTTAAAAACATTTCTAATTTCTTTGTTTTTGATGCGTAAAAAAAAAACAACGTACACGTTTATACATATTTGTATCATAGATTCGTTGAACAGATATAAAATGTTTAGAAAAAACAGAAAAAGATAAATATGCATCAGAATATTTAAATATTTATTAATTCTTTAAAATCTTCGATTTAAACAAATAGCAAATTATAAAAGAAAAGAAAGTGAAGACAGTCGAACTAAAAGAAGACAATCAAACAATGTGTATTGAAAAGCCCAATTTTTCCATCCCATTTTATCCGATCCCCCTATTTTTTTTATAAAACTAGGGTATTCTGCCTCCGAAGCTCGCGAAATCACCATTCAAACAAGTCAAACTCTTAAAAAAAATTAATTTGATTTCTTTTTAAAAGATAGCGAATGTAATTGAGTTTCTACTAATTTCCCACTGATTGTGAAATTTTAATTTCGTATCAGCTGCTATTAAACATATGCTGGCAATTTGCATCGTTTATTAAACAAGATGAGTTAAACAGTAGAAAAACTCAGAGACTTTGCCTCATGGATTTTTTAAATTATTATTAACCTCGCTATAAGATTCACCTGAAAATACTATTGTTTAAAAGAAAATATTATTAGTGCTGTTCTTAAATTCACAAAAATAGTTAAAACGGTCATAAAATCTGAAGTAAATGTCTCTTCTAAATATATTCTTAAAATTTAATATCTTTGCAATGTTAATAATGACGTAAATTCTTTTAAATGCTGATTTCAACGGACATTAATATATTTATTATTTAAAAAAATCTTTAACATTTTCATTTTCACGTACAAATACTTTTGTACTAGAAATGAAGTATTTTTATTTATATTACCTTAGAATTGGCGATACTAGCTTAGAAGATAATTGAATAATGTAAAATGTCTCATCAAGTATCTTTATTATAAAGGCCAAACGTATCTGTGCGTAACGCATACGTCATTTTGCGAATGGCAACACTTTCAAATTTTAAATGAAATTTCGGTATTGCAATTTTTCATACTACAATTTTTTGAACTTCTAAATATTGCTAATTTTCAATTTTTATACCATCGTGTAGGGAAAAAAATATACTGTTAAATGAAATTTGTTTGAAAGTGTATCTTAATTTGTTTTTGAAATATTAATATTTTTGTAGTTTTTAGTACAATTTTTCTAATTGTGGCAACAGAGTACTTCATTTCTAATAAAAGCAAAGAAAAAAAGGAAAGAAATTGATTACTGTATCTTTGTTGCCATTTTCTTATTAAAAGGGAAAAAACTGAAATTTAAATATCTTCTGTTATAAAACCCGGTGAATTTGGATTTCGTTTAACAAAATCTGATTTACACGTAAAAGAATATCAACAGTTTGTTTCAGTCTGTTTCAGGTAATAGAATTGAGACTTCAAGTTTTGAATCAAAATGATAAAATTAAAATGCTATTTTTTTTAAATCTGAAAGTAAATACAGATACGAAATATGCATTTGTAAATTTTGACAGAATGAAAATAATGCCGGGTTTAAATTTCACGGGAAAAAAAATTATGAATCAAAGTTGAATAAATTTCGTTTTTTTTTCATTTTGGAATACTAGCATAAGAATCTAGATTGATAACTTCATCATAACAGATCTTTATTATTTTTTTACTGCTTGCATGTACGATTAAAGTTTAATTTTAACAATTTCTACAACTGAGTTTTATAGAAATAGTATTTTTCAATTTGACGTTAAATATCATTTGTTTCAGAGTTAGACTTACCAATATAAAATGCATTTTTTACTATAGCTAATTTTGTAGGTTTATTATAAATCAATGAAACAGTTCCTTTTTAAACATTTTCTTTTGTCGAAATTCGACGGGATCTACCTTGTATTTTTAAAGTTAACTTTTTGGAAAAGTCCCATTTCTCTATTTTAAATATGGCGTTAATCTTTCCATTAATGCTGGATAAGGAATTATAAGGAATTCATTATTTTTAAAAACTCCTCTTCTAATATTCACTCGTAAAAGTAATTTTTATGAAATAGCTTTCAACATTTTCCCTCTTTTAGCTTGTAGCCATTTAATTATCATGTGAAAAGTTCTTTTCTGTTTGTTATAATCGAATGTAAAGAATTTTTTAATTTAAAGGGAATAATATACTTTAATCATTTGGCAAAAATTTAAAATAATAACATTTTCAAAAATATTTTGAAGATGTGTCGGAAAGTTGCATTTCAAAAGAGAAATAAACGCAGAAAAAATAATCGAATTAAAAAATAAATGCAGTCTGTAGACAAGTAAATTCTAATGTATACTTTCAGAAAAAAGGATTAAATTACAATATCTAGTTCTCCTTTTTTATAACTTTTTTAATGGAACGACTTTGGACAACTTTGGCATTAAATATTATTTAATATACTTCTTGAATTTGGAATGCATGCATTAGTGTGTTTATTAAACATTTCTCTATAATACTACGGTCCTTCGTATTTTTGTGTGCAATTGTTATCATAATATTGGAGAAGAATTAACCTAGATCACAAATAAATCATAGTCAGCGGCGGTGACATTATTCGTTGCGTTCTATTATTATTATTATTATTATTATTATTATTATTATTATTATTATTATTATTATTATTATTATTATTATTATTATTATTTAGATTAGAGAAGTTATTTACAATATGATTATTATACATGAGTATATTACAATATAATATGAAAAGCTTAAACTCGCAAAACTATGCTCTTATTAACAATTTTGAAAATGTTTATTTATTTCGGTCTAGAGATATCGGAATCATGTATCAATCCTTTTGATGTCCGGTTTCTATACGTGTTCTGCTTGATCCATGTTTAATGTCATAAACGAAATATTTCTGTTTGAATTTTTAAAAAAAAAGAAACAAAGAAACGAAAAACCGAAAAACTGAAAATATAAAGAACAAATTGAGATGCAGCTTTTAAACAAATTGAAAATAAAAGCACATTTTTCTTCATTCAACGGTGTAAATAATGAAAATGTGCGATGTTAAGATTTTTCAGAACTGAAAATTGTAAAACTGAAATTAAATTTAAAATTTATTTATGCTTGATCAAGTAATATTAATATTTAATCCATGGCGTATGTAATATATGACTCTGCTATTACGTAAACCACGTTTTTTATCAACAAAAAATTATGTTTATTCTTATTATTTTTTATTGTATATTTAATTTATATATTTTTTTATTTATAAATGTCAATAAATATTTCATTAATATTCTAAAATTTTAGCCTTTGAAAATATTTACAAATGATCGTTGCGATTTGTTCAACTACATTTTTATTTTATCATTATTTATTAATTATTTTTTATTTTTTCTAGATATTTCTTATATTGTTTATTGCTGTTCTTGTGTACTTTATGCTTTCAATTTCTCAAAGATTTAGTAAATTTTGTTTCAATTATTCATTAAAAAATATCTGAAATAAATATACATATGGTATTACAAGTACTTTTGTCAAGATTTACTTGCATCATTTGATACCAATCCATCGAAAGTTTAGTGAAAAATTCATAAATCATGTATTATAAACGCACGAAACTAGCACACACATGCTCTTTATAAGAGATATTAATAACCCCTCCCCCTTTTTTGCGTATCATTTGTAACCAACCCGATACACACTTAGAAATACATTTGCATATTTTGTATTACAAAATTCTGAAACAAATACATGTCTGATCTTAAAAAGAATCGTGATCACGATTTTTGGGTATCATTCCATCTAGTGTTTACAAGCATGCTTACAAATAAAACTAGTCGGTTATGGCAACCCGAAACTTTTTTCATATCTTATACATGTTAATACTTCCCGAAAAATAGAAACATAGTTTCGTCGCCATTTAGGCAATTTACTCAAAACCCTAATTTGCAACAGCTTATTTCAAGTTCAAACTGAATCTGAAATTTGATGAAAATCCGTGATATGAGATAAAATCATCGCAGAAATCTTAAAAAATGGATAGACGCGCCAACTATCAAGCTATTTACTCTAAAAACTAGACAATACTAATTTATATCAGGGACTAACTGAATTTGAAGTTTGGTGGAAATCCGTGCATTAGTTCATAAAATAGAACTATTGCGATCATCATGAATAAAGTCACATATCAGCTCCATCTTTTAAATATTTATTCGAAAATCTAAAAAATATTCATTTATATCAGGAGGTAACTGAAACTGAAGTTTGATAAAAATCCGTGCATTAGATCTTGACATTTTGATCTATTGCGATATTGATGAATTATGGCGCATAGCAACACCACCTGTTCGGAAATTTATTCCAAAAACTAAAGAATATTAATTTATATCAATGACTAACTCAATTTGAGGTTTTATGGAAATTCCTGAATTAGTTTCTGAGCTATTTATTCTGAGTTATTTTATCTTTGCTATTTATTTAATTTAAGGAATGGATGTAAAAAACGATAAAAAAAGAAAAAATCTGCATAAAGAATGAAGTTAGTAGGACAGTTGGTTACCGTTATATTTGTAATAACATTTTCCACACTCTTAGATTTTTCATGATACTATATTTCATTGAATTTTTATTTCAAACATACATTTTAATGACATTTGAAATGAGACGTCTAATCCAACTTAGTAAGTTGTTAGTTAATATGATTATCATTTTAGGACTTATAAATTGT
Source organism: Maratus speculifer (assembly GCA_964019185.1). NCBI lineage: Eukaryota > Metazoa > Arthropoda > Arachnida > Araneae > Salticidae > Maratus > Maratus speculifer. The sequence continues at coordinate 250,883,607 of OZ025295.1, read as the reverse complement.
TTATTTTACCAAATTCAGAACTATTGAGTATTTTGGCGTTTTATTTAATTTGTCGAAATTTGTTCATCGGGTATAAAATCATAAAGCATTAGTGTGAAGTAAAAATATTTAAATATACATTTAAACTTTATTTTCTAATTGCAATACATTTTATAAATAATTAACACATGTTTTATTTTCATATTTCATATTATGCATATCCATGATGGGTAAGTATTACAGTGGCCCCCAACGACTAGTTTAAAATTTGTAATGAAATCAAGAGAAAAAATACGTAATTATAATTTTAAGCTAAATAAATGTTTAAGTAGAATTAGAAATAAGATATTAAATTTTACGCACCTGGTAAAATTTATATTTATCTGTATAAACACATTTAAAATCTCTCATATTTAGATTTTAAGCTAATCTCATTAAGTATTTATACTTATTATTATACTTATACTAAAAGAAAATCAGTTTTCAGAACAAATGAATGTAAAACAAATTATCATCTATATATTGTTGAAGTTTATTTAAATAAGTAATGTAAGAGATATTATAATATTTTCTTTGAGTACTTACATAGTACAAACAAACACTTTTTTTATTAAAAGATGCAAAAGGAATTATCAACTCTAATATATTAAAATAACATGCTAAATTTCATATTTTATTCACTTTCTTTTATTCAATTTTTATAATCCAATTATTTTCATAAATTCAAATACTTTTACACAATATTCAGTTATTTTTTGTATTTTATTGATATAAAATACAAAAGCATTTACCTTCATCAAGCATTTATCTCATCTAGGAATATTTCAAAAATTGATTGGAAAAGATTTTTTGAGCTAAAAAATACTTATTTATAAACAAATAGCGCTTCATAAAAAGTATGGCTGTCAACAAATATCTAGCAATGTAAATTCAGAAAGTAAGAAACGCAACGTTGCGTGACTAAATTTTAATAATAGCTAGCACATCATTATAATTTTTTTTTACCATGTAGGTACATTTATGTTTTTTTTATTACTTTGAAGCGGAACGTGGATCGGAATACATACGAAATGCAAAATAAAAACCATGTATGTTATTAGCTTTCATTTTGTTTTCGTTACTGAAGAAAAAAGATAAATTTATCGCAGGAAATGATAATTTTGTACTGATATATGTTGTATTATTTTTTACAGAATGGTAAACTATAATATAAGTACTTATTATAAAATATTCTAAACCTGCCAAATAATAAGAAAAAATAATTTATGCATAAAAGATTAATTTTGAAAAATAGTCATAACTAAAACCTATTAAAAGAAATATCTATCATATTAGTTTTATCTAATAACTATAAATTAATCTATTTACATAAACACATATTTTTAGCCGAATCAATATGCCATTACGCGTCATTATTTTTGCACTATTGTTATTGCAATCCAATATTAAATATAGTATTATCCCCTCACTCCTTATATAGAAAGATTTTTTTTTATCCAATATTAAAGGTAAATATTATTTCTTGAAAAAAAATGTTTTGTTTTCTTTATTGAAATATGTTTTCTTCGTAGCAGTAATCTTAATTGTTTTATCTTATGTAAAAAAAAAAGTTTACAAATATAAACCAGTATTTTAAAAAGTAAATAATGGAACATTTTTGTTGTAAAAATGTTTAAAAATATATTTTACTGTCGAAAATATGCACTGATATGTGCTTACGTAACAATTAATATTCTGTTTTTTTTTAAAGAAAAATGCCAATTTTTTATAATTGATTTGCCTTTCGGAAGTATTTTATCTTATAAAATACTCGATGCCTTCCCCCACTACGCTTGTAGATATCTCTAAAAGTATCATAAAACAAAGTATATCTGGCAAAGACGAAAAAAACTTTTTAAAAACATGTTATCAATCATTCATATTTGTTATCTTCGTACATTCTTAAGTTATAATTTATCATAGAATCTGACATTATCGGGTTCAAAGTCGATGTTAACGACATAATAGACAGAATAGCTCTAAACTCATTTTACCCTCTGAGCTATTCCAAAGCAACCGTTTTTCAAAAATAACCTTAATCTATTGCAGACAAAAATATTTTTAATAGAATTGTATTTCAATACTTATATCAAATAATGATGCATGCTGTGTAATTCAGAAATAAACAAAAAAAGAAAATTGAAATTGAAATTATTTTTATAAGGAAAATGCTGGAAATCAATCAAGACGCTTAAATTGAACAATATTTTTGCTGATTTGCTATTTTGAATTCCCCGCTTCTATATCCAAAACTGCTGTTAAGATATGATAAAGAATACTGCAGATTTCGTCTATTCTTTAATCCCTTCAAGATGAGAGTAGTTTTTAATATTTTACCGACGCTTTTTTAAAAGAAAAACATTTTGACTCATTGAATTGCAAAATTTTCCTTATTAAATGAGGTAAATCTTAGAGTAAAAATAATTGGTGGGTATAATGAAGGGTTCTAAGCATCTGAGTGGCATATATAACGGTCATTCGTCCTCAAAATGTTAAGCACTTCGTAGAGGACAAATATCTAAAAGCGTTGGCATATACGTTTAATTTTTGTAAAAGATTTTATTAGTCTGAATTTCTCGTTCCTATCATAAAAAATGCTTTAAATATGGCAAAGTGTATGCGATCTATTGCCTTTCGACAACCATATTAAACCCAGTCAGATGGGAATTTCTAATATCAACAAAATACATATTTAAGTATATTTTTGTAGATAAGTTATTAAGAAAGAATTATCTGTGCAGAGATATGGCAAAATGATCTAAAACTTTCGACTCTCGTTTTAATTTTTACAAAGAGGAGCAGGTATTTGCAGTAGCTGAAAATCATCTTTAATCATTATATATATATATATGTATATATATATATATATCTTGAATTTTATGCCCCTACGTAAAACGACTCCAGGGATACGGCCAAATGCTCCAAAATTTTCGACTCCTCTTTTTAAAACCCTTAGAAAGGACATATGAAAAATAACTGAAGAATGTTTTTAATTATTATTTTTGTAGATTTATTTTATAGAATTTTATGCTTCTACATAAAAAATTGCGAGGTCCGGTCGAATGTTTAAATTTTTTTGACAGGCCCCTTTTAAATTTCTCAGGGTAGGATTTTCAAAAACCACTAAAAATATGCGTTTAATTTTTTTAAAGAAGTTTTTTAGTCTCATTTTTTTACTCCAATCTAAAACGGCTTATGTGTTAAGGCCAAATAACCTAAAATTTTCAATTCAATGTTAACCCTTTAGATGGAAATTTTCAAAATTTCTCAAATGCGTGTTTAATTATGTATCTATTAGTTATGCTATCTAAATTTCCAAGCTTTTTTTTTAAATTGGCTGTGCAAATGTTCTTAAACATTCGACCCCTCACAACAGAAAGGAATTTCCAAAATCACTAAAATATATGTTTAATTATTTATTTAGTGGATACATTTTCCAGAAATTCATGCTGTAATCTAAAACTGCTGCTGAAATATGGCAAAATGTCCTAATATGTTTGACGGACCATTAAAACCTTACACGTGTAGGGAATTTCTGAAATTGTTAAAATTTGTATTAATTATTGTTTAGTATATTTGTTATTTTGAAATTTATGCACATATGTAAAACTATTCCTTTTCACCCCCCTTCACCTACCCACTCAATTTAATCTCCATTTGAACAATTCCTAAAATTTCTGAAAAAAAAAACTATTTGTAATTTTAATAAGTTTGTTAGTTAAAATTCCTTGCACCTTCCTAAAAAGGCTTCTAAAGTATGTTTAAATGTTCTAAAATTCCAAATAACCTCTTAACTCCCCTAGTGACTGTTAAATTCTAAAATTGTTTAAATGTGTGTTTCACTTTTTAAAAAAATATATTTATTTTCTGCGATTTCATTTTCGTACCTAAAACAGTTATTGATATATGGCCAATTATTATAAATATTTGAACATAATTTAACCACAGTTTGGCAGTAATTTATAAAAATTCTGAAACACGTGCTTATTTTTTTACTTATTTAGTAGATTTAATTTCTGAAATTTTATGATAAAGCCTAAACCGGCTACTGAGATATACAAAACGATCTTAAATTTTCAACCCCATTTTCAACTTTCTTTAGTTGGGTGGAATTTAAAAGATGGCTGAAATACGTATTATTTATTTTTTAGCACATTTATTTTCTAGAATTTCATGATCCTCCTTAGAAGGCTGCTGTGCTTTAGGCACCTGTTCTATAATAACCCTTTATTCCCTTTAAGAAGGGATTTTTCAAAAATCCTTCCTTAGTACTCATTATATGCCATAAAAACATTCCCTTTTTAATTTCCACGTTTCTAGGTTTAGTATTTTCGGTTGTGTGTTGATTGTTACTGTAATTTCTGGCGTATCATCCACGGATGAAATAATTCATTTATCGACCCAGAAAATTTATTTAGTAATTGTATACTAATTTTTACTGCGACATAGTAAATTGCATTTTATTTAAAAAAAATTCTGGGTCGAAAAATCATCATTTGATCCGCGGATTATTCGCCGGAAATTACTGTATTCAGATTATGCTCTTTAACATACATATAGATACAATAAAATTAAACGTATTTACTTCGAGTAGTTGGGTGGGAATGTCAAAATGTTAGCATTTTTTCTTTTTATACGATTAGAATTTTCTTAGAAGTAAAACAAATTTATCATGGACAGAAAAACATAATATAACAAATGGAAAAATATGGAAAATATATTCCATATTTTCCGTTTATACAAAAAAAAGGGGGAATGTTCTAAAATAATGCTTTTTCTACGACGTACATTTTCCATATTTTCCCTATTTTTATGGAAAAATATGTCAATATTCTAAATAAATATATATTTTTTTATTTTTATGTGCTAACAATTTTATCATGTGTAAGACAAATTCATCTTGACGAAAAACATGCACGATACATATGTTTAATATGTAGAGAAATGTTTTAAAATTATTTACTGTGACATATACATATACTTATAATAAGTATCATTATTTTTCTAAAGGAAATATTTTGTTGCAATGTTTCCCTAGTTAATGCATACTTATTCTATAACATTTTTAAAAACTAAAATTTTATTTGTTTTACTCCAAGATAATTACTAAAATTAAAACGTACACTAAGAGATTAAGGGTAAATCCTGTAATAAAAGTTACATAATGAATGAAAAATAGTTATTTTTTTTAATAATTAAATTTATTGAAACATTATAATACGTTAGAGACAAATAAATGCATAAATAATTCGTATTTTATACCTTTCTTGACAAAACTTTGGAAAATTACACGTTGCTACATTTTTTGTGTAATATTAATGGATCTTTTCGGATTAAATAGGAAATATGAAATACTTATAATTTGATATTTTTATTTTATTTTTTAATGACGAATATACTTATTATTCGAAAAAGTATCTGAGCTGATAACACATGTAGCGATGCGTTAAATACATTTTTTGAAATAATAAATGTTTTTTAAGTTTATTAAAAACAAAAACAAACTTTATGAATATCTCTATCGTAAGATTACACGAACAATTTCTGCTTAAATAAAATTTCTTGATACAAGATATTTAATATGATATCTCTTCGGGGATTTTCCTATTACTTCCTTTTAATCTAGATAAGTACTTTACGTAAGTTTTGACAAATTTTACAAAAAATGAAGGAAAATGTTGAAGCTAGTTTTGAGCAATTCTTTCTACTTCTTAATTAAATATATATTAACCAGATCAGGCATTCTTTTTATACAATACAGATTAATAAATTAAGTTTACACTAGCTAAACCGATATATTTTTTAAATCAGAAATTTATGAAATATTTCTTGAGAAATCCATGTATATATGTTGAATTCATACTCGCATCCAGTGTCTAAAAATCAGTTATTTAAAACAGACGAATAAAATATAAATCAGGTATTTTATCGATGCGTGTGTTTTGCTTCTTTTAAATAGAATAAATTTTCTGCAAAATGAATAATAATAGAATAATTTTCTGTAAAAATAAATAAATACATTATTAGACAAATAAAAAATATATAAATGACAAACAAATAACATTAAAATGATTTTTCATGTGGTATTTTAGAAATTAATGACAATAAATAAAATATATATATATGTAACTAAACGAAATTAAGTATAAAATTAGGACAGCGTACATACATACAACGTTCCATGTATATAAAGTTTAATTATTTTTTAAAACCAGAAATTAAAACCATATTTCTATTTTTAATGACAGATAACTTTCTGTAATTTAAAATGAAATATTACTACCATATCCTTATTTCAGTTAAATAATTTATCAAATTAGCATATTAAAATTCCTTGAACAATATTTAAATACAAATCCAGCTGGATTTTTCTAAATTTAAATTTGATTTATTACAAACTCATTTAAACATTCAATTCATTTCAAGGGGATTTTTATTAAATGAGACTAATTTAATGGTACAAAAATATTCTTTATTTAAATATTAGATACTCTTGACATTTTCCTAAATCCATGAAGATTAAATATATATTAACATGCTTTTAGTTAAACTTATTTCATTTTAAAACAAGTTATGTATATAAATATAATATACACATTTCATGTAAACGACAGCACATAATAATGAATTCAATAACATATATTGAACAATATAAATTATAATATAAATTATATTTAGGAAATTCAATAATATAAATAACATATCGTTTTTCCATAAAATAAGTTTATATTGTACAAGAGTGTTTTTTTCGTTATATAATTAGTAAGTACTATTTTTAATGGGACAAACATATCTTAATATAGTCCAATTCAATGTTATTTTAAACAAATGTAAATTTTAATTGGATTAAGCTGTACAGCTTCTTAAAATTCGGATTCTTTATATGTTGTTTTTAACCTTATATTTATTAAAGGTATTAATGAGATTAATTGAATGTATAATTGATTTTATTAAGTTTTTCGAAAAGCTTTATTTTCCTTCTGGATAACTGTATATAGAAAACACGAAAGGTACGTTGTAAAAAATAAAAAAAATGGTATAGACCAATATTATACAACCAACAACTAAAATTTATAAGAAACTTTTTGAAGTTACAAAATATTCAATAACAACTTTTAGTATTAGATTTTGGACAAGACTGGTTTCGAAATTATGGAAAACATAGGAGCTTTAAGACCACTTACCATGGAAACTACCCGGCTGATTTTTTATGCGATATGATAGAGATATTCATTGAATTACCTTGAAGATTTTTGACAGACAGTTTGTTTCTAAAGTTAAAACTTTTTATTTTAGAACAACTGCAATATTTCATAATTTCTCGATTTTTCAAACTTTTCTTTTTTTAAAACTAACTAATTTTTTAAACTGTCTTGAGATTTAAGAAGTTTAGAAAATTTTATACTTTAACTATATAGTTTATATTTCAGCGAGAAATGATAACTAATGTTCCTTTTTCTTACCTAATATATTAGGAATATGGTAAATATATACTATTTAAAAAATCGCACCTTTACATAGACAAATTTTGCAATGAAATAAGGAAAAGAAAAATTGATAAGATAAAATATTTTACTGCCTAAGTATGTTTCTGAAATTATTTCTAATATATATGTATATTTTCAAAGACTTTATCATGTTTAAAATTTATATTTCTTCAGAATCTTAAACGAATTTAAAAAATTAGTGACTCTCTTACTTAAGTATCTCTTCTTTAAAAAATTATTTGTAGTTTCGTGTATTACAGAAAATATATTTGGAAGACATCTGTTATTCATAAGTAATTTTCACGTCAAATATCCACGCATACATACAGAATGTACAAAAATGCATTTAAAAAAAATTGGATTTTTTTACTTAATTATCTCGACTTCAAAAATGTCTTCTAAATGTTTCGCTGTGTTGCAGAAAAAGTTTTTGTTGAAGACAGTTGTAATTCATAAGTCATTCTCAGGTAAAATAGCCAGTCATACTGATAAAATTTACGAAAATGCATAAAAATGAAAAAAAGGCTTGATTTCTTTTAAATGTTTCATCTATTTTTTTTTAATCTCTTTTTACTCTACTGCCACTTCTTACACAGCAAAGTCACGTTTACGAATTCTTAATTAGTACTAAGAAACAAACAATTATTATGTTAATACTAATCAACAGCTTCAATTGAAATATAAGGAAAAGTCATTTAAAACTAAAAAGAATTATAAATCCACACACACAAGCAAAATTTAGACTAAAAGGATGGCAGTTCTACAGGCTTTTATGCGATCGTAATGTCAAACACAGTCATAATAAAATACCTAAAAACAGCTGAAAGAATGCTTAAGCTGATGTCAAAACATAAATTTGGGAAAGTGCAGTCTGTGAACCGCTACTTGATGTCATTATATTGTTTGAGGTTTCCTTGAATTTTGTTTTAAGTTTATATCATATTGATTCTTTCAAGTTCATCAATGTTTTCAAAGTATATTAAATTTCATATTATCTAACGCATTCAAAATTCTAACAAATAAGAAGCTTGCTAAAAAATAGTATATATTTAATCTTTCATAAGTTACATTTTCCATAACCTTACTTAAAAAAAAGTATTTTTATAACATTTACGACTCCGTAATTATTACTGAGAAATAAACAATTATGATTTTTAATACCACTTAACAGCTCCATTTTAAATATAAAGACAAGTTATTTGAAACAAAAAAAAAGAACCATTATATAATTCCATGCAAAACAAAAATGTAGAATAAAAATGTGGCAATTCTACTGACTTTTATGCGATCTTAATGCCATACACAGTCGAAATAAAATACCTAAAAACAGCTGTAAGAATGCTTAAGCTGATGTCAAAACATAAATGTGGGAAAGTGCAATCTGTGAACAGCTACTTGATGTCACTATATTGTTTGAGGTTTCCTTGATTTTTTTTTAGGTTCATATCATATTGATTCTTTCAAAGTCATCAATGCTTTCAAAGTATATTAAATTTCATATTACCTAACGCATTCAAAATTCTAACAAATAAGGAGCTTGCTAAAAAATAGTATATGTTTAATCTTTCATAAGTTACATTTTTCATAACCTTACTTAAAAAAAAGTTTTTTTTATAAATTTACGACTCCGTAATTATTACTGAGAAATAAACAATTATGATTTTTAATACCACTTAAAAGCTCCATTTTAAATATAAAGACAAGTTATTTGAAACAAAAAAAGAACCATTATATAATTCCATGCAAAATAAAAATGTAGAATAAAAATGTGGCAATTCTACTGACTTTTATGCGATGTTAATGCCATACACAGTCGAAATAAAATACCTAAAAACAGCTGTAAGAATGCTTAAGCTGATGTCAAAACATAAATGTGGGAAAGTGCAGTCTGTGAACAGCTGCTTGATGTCATTATATTGTTTGAGGTTTTCTTTAGTTTTGTTTTAGGTTCATATCAAATCGATTTTAGCAGAGTTTATCAATGTTTTTATAGTATATTCAATTTCATATCATTCAAGGTTCGAACAAATAAGAAGCTTGCTTTATATTAGTGTTTATTAAATTTTCCATAAGTTAAATTTTTCATATCCCTACTTATGGTATGATACAGGTATGATTAATATTGAATTGATATTTGTTGTTCCAAATTCTTCAGAAAATATAATTTAAGAAATATATTAAATATTTTAGTATTTAGCTTCAGTAATCGAATTCGCTTTCTTTAAGATAAAAAAAATCTTTAAAAATAAGATAAATAAAAACAATTACTCTCTTTAAATAAAGAGAAAATAAATTTCTTCAAATTTAGTTCAGACAACTTATAATCCGTAAATTATCTGCTTATGTGCAATTGTATATGGAATGTTCTGTTATAATAGAAAGGATAATATATTTTTTTTTATACTTTATCATCAGATTACAATAAATTCAGGAAATTTTAATAATGTAAATGAAAATGCAATATTGAGATTGCTTCAGAAAATGTGCGGATTAAAATATATATTTTTTGTCACACATACGAAATAGTAGTGTGTATAATATTTCTGTCAATAAACAATCAATTTAAAAAAATCTTAAAATTACTTACTGTGTTTTTGTTAAATGAAATAAAATATTCGGCAAGGTTTCTATAATAATAAGGTTATTTAATTTGAAATAAAGTGCACGTTTTTGACAAACTACATTACTTCTGTAGCGTTAGAGAACTAAATAAAAAAATCAGATGTTTTGGTTTCACATATTTTAATTTTATACAAATGAATCTCTTTAAAGAATGTGGTTGTGAAAATTATTTTCCGAATCATTATTTTGCATGACAAAAAATTGTTTTCAATGCATTTTAATGATAATTTAATTTTTTTTAACCTTTTCAATTTTACATATAGTTCTAAGTATCACGACGATATTCATATTGTTTGATATGGTGAATATAACACTATTCATTTTCTTAGTGAGGTAGATCAATTTTATCACAATACTATCTGTAAGCGACGATAGTTTATTTCCAGTTGTAATATACATTTTGCATTTTAACTAATTTTGTGCATGTTATTTGGTGTGTAGAGATTCTCAAAAGGATGTACTGAACCACATAAGATAATTTAAATACATTTTTTATGTGGTGAAATGGCTGAAAGTTAATATTCGACCATACAATTCCGTTCCTCAGTGAATTAAATATAAGTATACTATTTAGTATACATTCAAAATTGTATAAAGTATGCAAGGCCTGTCGAAAAAATCAATGCAATTCCAGATATTGATGGTAGTTGAAAATTTATAATATAAAGAAACTGACGGAAGCATTGTGTGTGTAAGATATTGTTGAAAAAATATTTCCAACATTGTGATAAATTTTACAATTTAACGGCACACTATACCTTGAAATTTTCAAACTATCGATTTTCTTTTTTAAAATTAACTGAAAGCTTCTTTAATTATGAATATTTTGACACTTTTTTTTACCACTACGACAAATTATCTCGAGATTTTGTAAATTATATTAATAGATCCAGCGCAATTACTTATACAAATGAAAACTTTAAACTAATTATTTCTCGATTTTCATATTTTTATAACTTGCTTGTTCGATAAATACTAAGGCTTTATGGCTTATATATATATATATATATATATATATATATATATATATATATATATATATATATATATATATATTTGTAGTTTTTGTTTTCCATGATGTATTTGCTATTTTTGTGAATGGATTTAACATTAATGTTTATATTTTTAATGTGTACTATTGTTCTATTGTTCTATATTTATCTATTTTTAATGTATACGTAAAAAGAACGTATTAAATGTAAAATCCCATACATCTAAAAATCTATACACAGTTTTATGCAGTATATTCTAATGAATGTAGAAAGACGAACTGTAGCAAAAATTCATATTTATAAAAATATTAGCGATTTAAAAAAAAAGGAATTTTTAATTAAAATTTTAGTAAAATAGTCTGTTTTAATCTTTATTTTAAATTGCATTTCTAGTATTAAGTACTGTGGTATCACTTAGTACTACAGAATTATTCAAAATTGAAGAGATGGTATCATAGTAGTGTGTCCTCTTAATTATTTTAAAGCTTACAATATAACAAATATACATATATTTAGTTTGTAAAAATGGCTATTTGAAAATTCAACCCAAAACCATTATTAGTGGCAATTGTTGAAAGTTCATTTTTATATGTGTTAGGTTTTTTCCAAACTGTTTATTTCAAAATTACTTTGATGCTACTCCAAATGAAAGAGTTTGTATTCTGTGCTTGATGCGGTACTTCTCTTTCTTATTATCATTACCTTTAACAGAGGATTTTTATTGAATTGAACACTTTTGGCATTTATTGGATTAGTTGGTACCAAATGTACTTGTACATGCTCTAAAAGAATATCTGATTTTTTTTTTTTTTTTTTTTTTTACGTACGGAGCCACAAATGAGACGGATTCTATACGTAAATACATTTAAATTATATGTTATACATATGATACAAAAAAAAAAATCTAAGATATGATACAGATATAATCTTATTTATCCATGTTGGAAATAAATGTTAACTATGTAAAAAAAGCTATTTTTAGTGAAATTTATAAATATTTTGAATTCTTAACCCATCCGAGTTAACGTAGGGCTTATCTCAAGCATTAATTAACTTAAAACTATACTAATTTATAAAAAATATGTAACATTTTAACAGTTAAACTTTCTATATGGCTGAACTTATTATCAGTTGATGCAGTTTTAAATATTCAGAGTATCTTTTTCTAGTTAAATATAAATTAAAAAATTAATAAAAGATAAGAATTTCATATTTTCAATTATCCCAATTAATCCATTAATCTTATAAAAAAGATAACAGTGATGTAAACATTTCTGTTAGTGTTTATTATAATTAAAATGTAATTTTGTAAACAAGATAAGAGGAGTAATGTAGTGTATATATTTTTGAAAATATTTTCAATCTAAATCTGATATTAAAAATAGTTTAAATGTTTTTCCATTAACTTTAATTTCCAAATACTTCTTTTGGTTTGAAAATTTATTTTTCATATTTCAAGGATAATTTTAGAATACAGTTTATATTTTACATGGTAAACCATCAGCAATGCAAACAGACGATAGTAAAGACAAAGTGATAAATAAATATTTCGAGGTAAACTAAATTTTGTAAATTTAATAGCTATTGCGATATTTTAAAACATCGGTCAAGGCATTGAGAACAAGAAAAATGGAGGGAGAAATCACGATCTCTATGTAAACAAGAATTAATCATATTTTCAATATTTATGATTATATGTATCTTAATCTCTCTTCAGCTTGGAAAATTTGTTGAGCTGAGCGATATGATATAAGGTGTTTTGGGGTGATAACTCCAAGGTGATTAATAATTCTTAGTTCTAATATTTCGCGTAGTTATAAAAATATCCGTGGGATGGCACCTAAGGATTTTAGCCAAAGCCATTTGAATCTCAGGCAACCACTAACAATTTGTTCTTTTTGTGAACCCTTACTCTGGTAATAGCAAGTAAGAGCCAACGCCCGAGTTAAAATTTGCGAGTTAAGTTTTCTGACCTGTTTGTATTTATTAGGAAATACACTACATGGCCATTTATGACCATCCTCTTGCGATTTTAGACATTTTGTTAAATATCTAGAAAAATACAAATTATCCGCAAACTTTTAGTGCATAAATATAATAGTGCAAGTAATACATTTCCGTGAAGATTTTTTTCCCGAAACTCCATAAGGGACCGTCAACAAATTGAAAAAGAACGGAGATCTTTTGGATAACCCTTTAAAAACTAAAGTAAAAAAGCGCTAAAACTCAAGATTATGATTAAGTGGTTCATTGTAATAGACTCTGTTCATTTTTATGCGAATTGCTTCTATACTCGCAGAGAGAATAAGGTTTTTAAAAAATGGTCCTAAATTTTGCCAAATTTTTTGCTTATAATTTGCAGTGTTCTTAATATAAAGTAACGTTCTTTTCTGAAAACATTACAAATATTATTGCATACAATACCTTGCAATAAGAATTAAAAAATAATAAAAATTGTATGAAAAATGAGTAGGTTTACTAAATAATATTTCACTGCGCATGCGTCAAAGATATCAAAATTTCATTTGCATATTATGTTAGCTAAATATATAGAGCATCTTTTTTGAAAGTCGCAAAAAGTTGCTTGAAAATTCTGAAAATAATCGTCAATAGAAAAAGTTGAATATCCGTTATTCCCAAAATGAAGCAAAAACAAAAGTTGTTGTATCTACATATTCATTGATTAGTTTTAATATAGAATACACAATACTACTACGTGTGACTACATTTGGATAAAATCCCTCATTTTTTTTTGTTTCATTTTGGGGACAACGGATTTTGTGCTTATTGTATAGACGAATTTTCAAGCTATGATTTTGAGACTTTCACAAATGTTGATTAATATATTTAGATAACACAATTTGCAAATGAAATTTTGATATCGTTGACGCATGCACAGTGCAAAATTATTTAGTAAATCTACTCATTTATCATACAAATTTTATTATTTTTCAATTCTGATTACAGGGTATTATGTGCAATATAATTTGCCATATTTTCCGAAAATAATGTTACTTTATATTAAGAACTCTGCAAATTATAAGCAAAAAACTTGGCAAAATTTGGGACCATTTTTATAAAAATATTAATGTCTCTACGAGTATACATGCTATTCGCAAAACAATGAACACAGTGTATTACAATTACTCACTAAATCATAATCTACAGTTTGAGAGTTTTTGCTTCATTACTTTTGACAGGGTTATTCAAAAGATATTCATTCATTTTTAATTTGTTGACGGTACCTTATGGAGTTTCGGGAAAATATCTTCATAGGAGTTTATGACTTTTACTATTGTATTTATACGCTAACAGTTTCGAGATAATTCCTCATGTATTTTTCAAGATATTTAACAAAATATCTAAAATCGCAAGTGGACGGTCATCAATGGCCTTGTAGTGTACTAAGCTTATTACATAAATTTTGTAGTGTAATGCATGTCCTTTTAAAAAGTTGGGAAAGAAATCAAAATTTCAAAATATAGGATAAGTTAACGAGGTAGTTTGTAGTTTAAAATATACTGCGCAATAAGCATGCAGAGATAGCAACGCCATCCACTGACGTTCATACTCAGGATGGTGTTTTCAGTGGTGTAAATACACCTGAAGACGATACATATTTTTTTAATTTTATGCAAGCGAAAGCATTGTTGCCATTGTTGAAAACAAATATATTTATATGTAAAGAGAAATATACTAATATTTTCATGTCAGAAAAATAAATATCAAATACATATTACTAAATCATGGTATCGAAGTTAATGGTAAGAAAGCGAAATATATCAATTTCTAGTGCTGCAGAATTTGTACCTTTAGAATTGGACTATTTATATGACATTATTCTATATTATTTTATTGTTTTGTTTGAATGGGTTTTTTACCCAGTTATGAAGTCAATAACGTGAAAAAGTATTGGTAAAAAAAATCACGTCATTACGTTTTATGAATGCATATCTGCTAAAATGTTCCTTTTTGTGTACATAAACAATAAGTAGATGTATCAAATCCTATATTTGTAAGAAATATATATATATAACGAGGGCGTGTAAATTGGTAGAACCTTAACTTGGCGTTATTACCTAAGGAAACCTTTTATATACATACATACATATACATACACTGGTGTGCAAAATTTAAGGATGAGTCCCAAATTTCCAATTTTCAAGGGATTTCAAGCGATAATTTTCACGCGAATATTCAAAAGGAAGTAATATAATTTCAATAATTATTATCCCTGCATAACAGCTAGCCCATATAACATCTCATTCAGACCACAAATGGTCACAAGAGTCACAGTCACTACGGTGAAACGAAAAATAAGGAATTCTGTACGTCTCTTTTACTTGTCTCAAATGACAACTATATGTGACTCGACTGACAGGTCACCGTGACTGCTGCTTTGTATCGAGTCACCAGGTGATTTTACAATGTCGTTTTATTAAGACTCTCATGTGACTGTCATTTGGAGACTCACTTTCAAAGTTATTGTGAATGTTGCATTATGATAAAACACCAAAGAAAGTCACATTAAAGTCACATGGTAACTTTCTGTCACAAAACTTTGTCAAATGGTGACAAAGACCCTACTGTGAAGTCACCACTGTAAAAAGTAGCGAAAAGTCGCCATGTGACTTTAATGAGACATTATTTGTAATTTATCATAATGCAACGTTTACAATGACTTTGAAATTGAGTCTCCAGATGAGACGTCACTCGAGAGTTTTTTCGTCCTTGGAGCTTAAACGAAAATTTAAGATCATTACTACTTTTATGAAATGAGAAAAGGTGGAATCTTTTATTGAAGTGTGTCGAAATATGAGAAGTATTTCCTAACATTTATGAGATTTTTTCTTCAATTCCAATTTTACAATTTAATAATAAAATGAATTCACATAACACCGTAAATTTGTAATGTTAGTCGATAACAGCTATCATAAAAACTTTTACAACTTAACCATTTGCACCGAGATAATTCAGGGGTAAAAGCACTGGTCCAAATACCTATCAGCGGTGAAGTTGTTTAAAGGATCAAAATAACATTATAGAAAGTTTATTATTTCCATATAAGTAATATAGTCTGTATCAAATCCTACATTTGTTACAAAAAAGTATATATATGTATATGTAAGACGTGAAAATTGGTAGAACCTTACCTTTGCATTTTTATCGTAGGGAAACTTACAAAGATATATGTTTAACTATTATTATTATTATTATTTGTATTTAATAATACATTTTTATGTATTTGAGTGTGTGAATAATTTTAATTTTTATCAAATTTTTTTTACCATATATGATTTGTCTCTTAATGTTTTAATTTATATATTTTATTACTTCTGTTTCCATTATTATATGATTTCGTGATTTCCTTGTATTTTCCTTTAAATTGTTTTGGTTTTGGTTTTATTCAACTTGCTTCGTAATTCTCTTGTACTGCTCTCTTCTAATTGAGAAATAATTCTGTGCGGTTGTCGGATAACTTCAATATTTTCTATTGGCTGCTTTTTTAAACTCGCAGTTTTTCGGCATTCCTTGTCTGTAATTCTCCAGTTTTCAAAGTGCTAATGCATCTTCATTGCGATTGACTGAAAAATGAAAATGCTTGGGGAATTGCAGTGCATTTATTAATTTTTTGAACTTTTTAATAATTTCTTTCTACTTTCTTTTTCTTTCTTTCTTTCATTCATTCTTTTTTCCGCATACCTAAAGGTATTTTGTGAAATGCGTTCTATACAAAAATAAAAAAATAAGAAATATTAAATATGAGGATGCGATTAGGATCTCTATACAATCAACAATAATTTAAATGCCGAATATTTCCGGAAGCATACTTCTTTAAATAACATGGAAACAATTAGTCTTTGATAAATTTGGTTATTATGTTTCTTAAAATTATGTTTCTAAATAATGTTATTATGTTTCTTAAAAAGTAAGGTGTTACACTTTTAAACGACATCGGTAATATTACTACAATATTGATAAACTCATTCATCTTAAATTAGTGGAAAATTTTTCATGCTACATTTAATATATATTTTTTTTAGTATACAGCGTGTCCACTGTCAACGATGACCAATGACTAATTTTTAAACCATTAGTCAAAGACATATAGTTCCACTTGCAAAAATGCTTTTAAAAAGGTAAAGAATTGTTTTTTAAGCGATTTATGTCAAACACACTTATTAGGAAATTACGCAAATTGAATTAGTGCCTCGGTCCTATAAGTGATATTTAGTAAAATTTTCCCATCACTCTAACAAGTTATACAAAAAAGGTCCCATTCATCTAACAATAAAATTGACCGAATTATGAAACTTTATCATTCATAAATTAAAACCACTTTTCTGTTATTAAAAAAGATGGGATGGTCTAAGCTTTAAGGGAATGTACACTAAGTGCTTAAAGTACCATTAAGAATGTCCATTTCCAGAGCTGTACATTGGCCAATTCCTAAACCATTTGTCACAGATATATACTTCTAATTACAAAAAATGTTTTAAATGGGATAAATAAATGTTTTCAAAGCGATTTAAATGAAGGTATTCCCACATAATAAGTTTTACGGTACTGTTAATTATTAGTAAATAACTTCTAGAGTGGTTAAAATAATTGAAGACTTGAGTTTCAAATTTTATCGAGAAAATCATATTTTGGAAAATCTTGAAAAACCTTAATATGCGTCGATTGGTATTCATTATAAATTTGGAGATTGCAGTGTTACAGTGTAAATTGTTATAGACTAACAGGGAAAACAAAAACGATAAGGCGAGTTTTCAAATTCATGTCCTCAATTGCATTTTTACTTATGTTTCATTTTGAAAGGAAATGAAGCTGTTTCTTTTCATAAATTTATTTTAAAAAGTTGTGCCATTTGATTAGCTTTTATTTTATTAATAAAGCTCGTATGTATTTTTTCTAGTTCAGAATTTGTATTAAAATTTTAACTCACTTCCAAATATCCGATCAAAGTTTAATTCGCATATTTATTTATATTAAAAAAATGTGCTGACCATTTGTTTGATTTATAGGACTACATAAAATTTTATTATGTTAAGTAATCTATTAGAATTTTAAATATGTATTATTATGTAATGAATTGTGACTGTAGCTTTTCATAATTTAATTTAACCTGATTTCTGTAATTTTTTCTGTAATTCCTGTATATTTTTAGTACAAGTTGTATATTTTGCTTTAAAATGTAAACATCAACATAAATTTTAAAATAATATTGTTAAAATTATATTTCTCTCATTATTTAATGTTAAATTTTATATCTGACGTTTACTTTTATTTCCAGTAAATTTGTAACTGGCCCCTATTTTACAGCATAAAGGATAAATCAACTTTAAACAGTTATTACTAATTCAGATTTAATCGCAGAGAAATGGGACTTTTTTTTGTCTTAATTTTTAGGGCAGTGGTAAGAACTTACTAAATATCACTTAGAACCAAGGGACCGTATAAATATTATTTTTTTTCATTTTTTAGATATTTTTTTTTACCTTAATCGTTTAAAAATATTTATTTACCTTGTTTAAAACATTTTTGCAACTGTAACTATATGTCTATGACAAACGGTATAGTAATTAGCAATTTGCCACCATTGAGAGTGGACACCCAGTATATTCCAAGACCTTTTTTGCTGAAATAAGGTGCACGTACAAATCAAGCAAAAATATGAATGTTATCTGTTTTAATAACTACATTTGATAGAAATTCTCAGTTTGAAAAAAAATTCTCAAATGGCTATGAATATATATTTTTTAAATTCCTTACAAGGAAAGAGGTATTTTGTTATTTTTATGGCTAAAATGATATTTTAGAAATGGACTCTTTTGAAGCTCTTGATCAATACATTATTTTTCTCCTTCATTTTTCTTTTAAAAATATGACGATTTCACCAAAAGAGTGATCCTTAAATTGATTTTCTGTAATTTCATGCCTTTGAATTAAAATCTGTATTTCCTAAAACATATTCAACTCAAAACGACTGACATTGAATTGATCATTGCTACGTTTATAAAATGAGAAAAGTAGAAAAAAATTATTGAAGAGTCTCGATATATGAGAAGTATTTATCATGTATAAGATTATTCTTCGTAAATTCTAACAATATTTCGATGTAAAAAAATGAATGTACACACGACTCTCGTTAATTCGAAATCGGATAAATTGAATCTTCGCTTAATTCGAACTAAACATGAAGTCCCGAAATTTTCATTAGTAAGAATAACGTTAAATGTTTTCATTAATTCGAACTCATTTTCTCTTGACTTCATTTAATTCGAACTAATGAGATTCCGATTTTTCATTTTTCGTTACTTTCTCTTCGATTTCAGACCCTTAAAATAAATTTCTTTCTTTCATTTTTCTCAAAATTGTTCTGAACAAGTGTACATATAATTCGATACATCTGATATCAGTTTTTTGTAGTACCGTATCTGTCCATAAATGCGCCATTACCCCATCTTCAATTGTGTTTGTTTCTAATTCCTTAATTAGTTTATCTTTTTTACATCTTTTAATATAATATTAAGTCATATTCTAATGATAACGGCCAAAATATATTTAAATGTACCATAACTTTAATTTCTTTGTATTAGTACTTCTTTAAATATGTTTTCCTGTCATACTTTCTCGAACTCAAACTCTGGATAGTTTGAGCATTTCTTGTGGTTTGAATTAACGAGAGCCGACTGCATGTAACAATGCAAGTTTGCAACGTTACTCAGAGGTCTACCATAAGAAAAAATTAAGGATATATTTGTGTACATTACTAATGTAAATTTGTATCTAGTTTCTTTCACCATATCTAATATATCTATCTATCTATCTATCTATATCTATATATATATACATATATATATATATAATTATTATTATTATTATTATTATTATTATTATTATTATTATTATTATTTTGTTTTGTTTTCTTTATTAAAATTTTTCCTTATTTTCTTGCAGCTTCTTTTAAATGGTTTTAGTTTATGTTTTTATCTATTTTTCTTCGCAATTCCCCTGCATAATTTTTTGCTGATTGTGAAATTATTCTGTGTGCTTGGCGGATGCCTTCATCTTTTCTAATGGCTGTTTTATTTAACTAAGTGTTTCGCGCCATTTTCTTAATGTATTTCTCCTACCTTCCAAATGGTACCGCATCATTTTTTTTCAGTTGAATAAAAAAGGCTATGTTCTCATGGAATTCTAGCGCATTTATTAATTTCGTGAACTTTTTAATAATCACGTTTTCTTCCTTTTTTTCTTTTCTTTTTTTTTAACATTGCATTCATTTTTGAATATCTAAATATATTCTTTAAAATTCATTCCGTTCAAAAAATAAATAAGTAAATCAAAATAAAAAGATAAGTAAATGGATGCAATTACTTGTTATCCAACGAACAATTATTAAGATGTCAATTAATTTCGGATGCATATTCCGTTAAATGACATGGAAAATATTTTGTATTTTATAGATTTCTAAAAGTTATTATGTTTCTTAAAAAAGCGAGGTATTTTGAATTTAAACGACACCGGTAATATTATAACAATATTGATGAACAGCTCATGTTAATTCATGATGTTTTTGGACACATTTATTCGTTAAAATTTAAAAAAAATCCTTATACGAAGATATCATTTATTAAAATAAGATACTTTCACAATTCAAGTAAAAATATAAATGTAATTTATTTTAATATATACATTTGTTAGAAATGATGCATAAAAAAGAAAATTTACTAATGAGTCTCAAGAAATATATTTTAAATTACTTGAAAGTAAAGTGATATTTTATTATTTTAATGTCTAAAATAATGTTTGAGAAATTGATTCAGAAAGTTCTTTTTTGAAGTTCTTGATCAATGCATTTTTCTTCTTCTTATCTCTTTTTTTTTCTTTTTAAAAATTATTATTATTATGTTCCAGCATATATACGGTTCTTTTGATCTTATGGTTAGACAACTTCAAACTCTTTGCTCTTAGAAAAGTAGAAAATAACTTATTTACAGAACTTCAGAACAACAGATTCCTCGAAACTCACAGATATTTCTAGATATTCAAAAATAATTGTTCAAATCTATCGTATAAGTGCAGATATAGGTTCCAGAGACTCTTTATACAACGTCTCTACACTATATCACATTCAAAATAATGTAAATAAGGCTCAAGCAAACTTGCTTAACAAAACGCGTTGTTCACTCAATGACTGACTGGTAAATAATAACAATAGCTCGCATCGCTTCTCCTTATATAGGCTCGCAGCAGGTGCTGGAAATTTCTAGAACCATCTCGAAAAATCCACGGAACAACATTCAATGTGCCAGTAGACCTAAAGGGGGGTTACCATTGAGAGGGAAGGGTTACCATCGCCAACAATCGCCAAGTTTGTCGCCAACTTGGCGATATATCGCCAAAAGTGACGCCAACTTGGCGATATCGCTAATATTTCGCAAAGCTGCCATAGACATTCACTGAAAATAATAGACAAGTTTGCTTGATAACAGAGACAGTATAACAAAAACTAATATTAGTAAAGAAATGGAGCTTAATAAGATTATTTACATTATTTTACAGTACAAACACTAACTATTTACAAAATTCGTAACACTACCCCCTCCTCAAAGACTGCATGTCCCGGGCAGTGCAATCCCTGAGTTAGAGGAAAACACTTAAAATAAATAAACAAATAAATATTAATAACAATAATAATAAAATTTACATAAATAAGAACTAATTACTATTTACATATTTACAAAATTGACTTTCATGACCATGGTCTGAAATTCCAGTTTTGAATTTCTAATCACTTTGGCCAAAATAAGGGGCTAGCCGGTTATAATGTACGACCTTGGGTTTGGTGTGTGGCGATTTTCGTATGTGTACGACGACGTCATTCAGCCTGTTGACGACTGTGTAAGGACCGTCCCAGTTTCTTTGTAGTTTTGGAGACAGTCCCTTAGGACGTATCGGATTCCACAACCAAACTTTGTCACCTTCGTTGAACTCATGTCCAGTTGCCTTTGTGTCGTACCGTGTCTTCATCTTTTCCGTTGCCAGTCCAATTCGGTTCCTCGCTAGACAATGAATCTCCTCAATCCGCGCCTGGAGTTCATCGACATATTCCTCAGGCGATGAAGGAGCATGAGGAGGACGGCCAAACAAAAGATCCGCAGGCAGACGAAGATCACGACCATAGAGCATTTGAGAAGGGGAGTAACCAGTGGCCTCATGAGTGGCCTCATGAGTGGCACTCCTGTAGGCAAGCAGGAAAAGAGGCAATTTCTTGTCCCAGTCCTGTTGGTCTCTAGACACCAGGAGAGAGAGGCTATTTAGGATGGTACGATTGAACCGCTCCAACATGCCGTCCGATTGAGGACGTAGAGGTGTAGTTCGAGTTTTGTCCATGCCGAGTAGTCCGCACATTTCCTTAAACACAGCCGAATCAAAGTTTCTTCCTTGATCGGAATGGATTTGAAGAGGAACTCCGTATCTGGAAACCCAGTATTGAACTGGTATGTCTGCTACGGTTACCGCCTCTTGATTAGGAATGGCATAGGCTTCAGGCCACTTAGTGAAGTAGTCCATGACAACGAGGATGTACTTATTGCCATCAGAAGTTCTAGGAAGTGGACCCAGGATGTCTAGAGCAATTCGTTCGAAAGGAGCTCCTACATTATAACGTTGCAATCGCCCACGGGTTCGCCTCTTAGGACCTTTAAGTGCTACACAGGTGTCACAAGTTCGACACCACTTCTCCATGTCACTGCGAACATTATTCCAGTAGAAACGCTCTCGAACTTTTTGCAGGGTCTTCATTACACCAAAATGACCTCCTGTGGGACTACCATGCAGTTCTTGAAGGACCATAGAAATTCTCGACTTAGGGAGTAATAATTGCCATCTACATGTCTTTCCATCGTCAGACTCCCATTTTCGGTACAAGATGCCGTTCTTCAAATGTAAGGAATCCCAGAGAGCCCAATAACGTTTAGTCGTAGGATGGTAATGGGCCATGTCTTGCCAGCTGGGCTTCCTGTTGGACTCCTCTTTCAGCTCTAGAATTGGCTTAATTTCAGGATCAGTAAGGACTTTTCCAACTTTAAGGCATATAGTAATGCAGCCTTTAAATCCTGCACATCTGCCATTCGTACCGCTCTCTGCACTTCTGGATCTTTTATTCCGTCTACAAAATATTGCAGTGAGAGCATTTCCTGTACATTTGTTGGACAGTCAATGAATGCTAAATTTGCAAGCCGTTCAATTTCCGAGGCAAACTCTTGAAGGGTTTCACTCGATTTTTGATGGCGGCTCTTCATTTGTATTCTCGTATAATCCTTGAAGAATTTTTCGCCGAATCTCATTTCAAGTGCACAACTTAGAGTCTCAAAATTGAGAGCCTTTTGCATACATTCGACATAAATTTAAATTCATAACTCTAAATAAGTTATCAGTAATTTTTTGTTATAACATAAATGTCTTCGATTTTTTTTTTTACATGAAATTGCATTTTTAAATGATAAAAGCATCCTTTTAGCTTTTAATACTTAAAATCCATTAAAATCATTCTGTAGTTAGAAAATTGATTATGAACTATATTTTGCCACACAATAAATGAAGCAAAACGTTTCTCAAGATATCCACCATAAAATTTATTTTTGGTTAATAAAAATGTTATTTCCAAAGATTAAAAATGTTAGAGATTAAAACGCATAGTTTCTTTAAAATTCTGAATTTTTTTTATAATTGACAAATAAAATCTAAGTAAATTCTTAAAAAAAAAAAAAAAAAAAAAAAAAAAAAAAAAAAACTCTTTTGCTTTTTTTTTTGTTTTACTTTTATTTTTTACAGAAATTTTAATCGATTTTTTTTCTTTTTACGCTTGGTAAAAAGTGCTCATGTATTATATGAAATCACTAAAAAAAAAAAAAAAAAAAAAAAAAAAAAGCTTAATTTTTTCTTTCATAAATTTTACTCTTTGAAATATATCATTGTTGCAGTTTCATAATGGGCTCCACTAGTGGTCAAGAAATTCTGCTCTCGAAGATAGTAGGTGGGAGGTGCTGAGTTTTTAAACAATCGCGCCCATCGGCCTAATGTTTCGGAGTTTTCCGCTGTTTTCTCCTAATCTTGGATTTCCTTGCGTAAATACTGGTTTGGTTCCTTTAGAAAGACGCTCACGGTGGCCAACGCTCCTCCCTTGATATGTCCCTATGCTAAAAAATGACCGTCATAAATACAACCAATCAACCAACCAGTTTCAAAGTGATTTGAGATATTTTTGCGAGTATTTATTAGCAAATATATAAGTCCGTTACTTATGAAATTCTTATACGATGGTACGAGTTGCAGGTGTTTGGAGATTTACCACTTGTCGCAGTATTAAAAAATATTGTAAACCATTGTATTATTTTATAACATTGTAAAAAAATAAAATTTTGTATTGTCATCGAAAACACAACATTATACAAATTCGTATAATTTTGTTGTATCAGGATTTGATGTGAAAATAAACTGTAAAAGTCCATCATTGCACTGAAACACTGCTTGATCTTAAGTTACATAAAAAAGAAACTATTAATAAAATATGAATCTGTTACAAAACCGTTTTATTTTCTTTTTGTTATAAATAAAATTAATTTACAGTTAAAACCTCCATTTAACAGTCTTTATAAATTATATGAAATCTTCATTTGGATAAAAAAATACAATATGCACCATTTTTCATTTAATTTTCAACAGGAAATATTTTTGTTGTTGATTTCTTGAAATGTAATTTTAGTAACTAAGATTTTAGACAATTTAAAAAGCCTAAAAGAACTTATACTTTATTTAAAATATAAGATGTTTTTATCAAAGAATTATTGCTTAAAAATCCCAAACTAATATATATATACATTTTTTCTTGTGCACCTACGAACAAATATGTTTGTAAAGCCTTTTCTTGGTAACTCACAAACAGTCTGACTTTTAATTCTTGGAATACGCACTTTTCTCTCTCTCATTCAGTGATTTCCGCAAAAATTACACACACATTCTCAGCTGACAAAAATGATTGGGAGGAGCGGAATAAGCTCATTGCGAGTCTATTTGTTGGAAGTTTGGAACGGTTACTTCCTGCTATTGAGAGTATTCTATGCAGTTGCTTACGTTGTAACAATCTCATTGTCACCTAACTGAAAATATATGCATGGCAAACAGGCATGAAGAAATTCCATCCTTTATAGATATTCGAAGTTAAAGAAATATAGTATATAACCGGTTTGTTAAATGAAACTTTTAAGTAAAAGCAATGTACTCTTAAGTTAAAAATTGGGATAAAATATTTTTTATTTAGGAAATACAGATAAATATTTATCTGTAATTTCAGAATAAAAAAATTCGTCGTATTTCTGAAATTTTCAAAATAAAGACTTCATTTTATCTTTCAGAGTTTAAATAATAATAATATTACTATGTTTGATAATCTATAAAAGGTATTAGAAAAATAACTTGTTAATAAGTCCAGCTTACATTTAAAAAAAATTATGAATGATAAATAAAACAAAATAGGTTAAACCTTCAGAAATGACATTTAAATTGATGCTTCTATTTAGCTGACATTTTCATATCTAACATTTTCTTACACATATATAAATTAAACTGGGTAGGTAATTGATAATAACCTGGATTAAACTTTAAAATTGCGTGAATTTTCATTTTTAACTGATTTTATAAGAATGTATATTTTTTAAAACTGAAAATCTTTTAAAATAAACAACGTATTGGTATGCGTTTGGGGAGGAGGGATGCGGATCAATATTTATATTTTTAAAATCCAAATGTACCAATTTAAAGTGAATTGCACTATCTTTGAGTTGGTGTTATGTGCTGTGAAAAAAATGTGTAGTTTCGTCGCGCCAGTTTTGTTTATTTATTTATTTTTTTAGTTAGAGTTTAGTAAGTATGTTAGCCAAATACATATGTATATAAACATTGAACATCTGATATTAAGATGCATAAGGAATTGATTTAGGTAATTTTCTTAACAAAGTTTTAAACAGGTAATTATGTACAAACCTACGTTAAGAATCTCTTGTTTTTCTTTGCAAAAATACCTTTACCTCTAAAGTTGAGAAAAATAGTATGATCTAGATTTGCCTTCTATTTAGAGATTTTAGTGTATTAATTTAGAAACTTACTATTTAGTTAATTTAAAAAAGTAAAATTACAGTAAAAGAAAAAAGTAAAAGTCCTTCATAAATGAACAAAATTTTGTAAAAAAGATACATAATATTAATTAGCATATGAAAATAGGAATTAACCGAAATAATAAATTAAATTTTTTTAATTTAACTAAAAAAATATAAAAAGTTATAGAAATAATTAAAAATAATTACAATTTAATAACAATTTTCTAATTTGAAAAAAAAAAAAGAAAAAAAAAGAAATCGAATGATTAATAAAATAAAATTAACTCATTATAATCGATACGGATGAAATTGAATTCAATATTTTAATAAAAAGCAATTGGATATTTTACTTCAGAATCATTTACGAGATGACGCCACCACTGTGATTTCCTGGGCATTTCCCCAGGAATGATTTTACCAGCTACTTCATCCGGAGTAGCGTCCCTGGGAAGTGTCTCCGTGGGACGTTGCTGGGAGCTCATTCTTGAGGACATCGTAAAAGACTCTTCCCCAGGACGTCCTGATCTTACCATTTTAGTATTCGGAGGAATATGGGATGGCTTGGAGCTTTTGGGGAGGTATTGAGAAGCTTTTGTGCTATATGGCAAGATGCCGAATGCTTTCCATTGTGTATTTTGTTGTATGTAACGGAAATATTTTCTATTTTATAGATTTTTCAAATGTTTTATACATCTTAAGAAGCGATATATTATGCAGTTAAAGGCTATCTGTAATATTATTACAATATTGATGATAAATTCAATCATTTTACTATAGTGGACCTTTTTTCTTGTTATATTCATATTATCGGTAAAAAATGTTTACAAAAAATCTCTATACGAAGATCTTCTTTACTGAAACAAGAGTTGCGCACAATTCAAGTAAAAATATAAATGTTATCTATTTAAAGAAATAAATATGATGGAAATGCTTTATTGAAAATAAAATTCTTTAATGACTTTGAAGAAATATAATTTAAATGGCTTATAAATAAAGAGGTATTTTATTACTTTTATGTCTAAAGCTATATTTCTAAAATGTATTTTTTTGAAGTACTTGATCAATTTCTCCCTTTTCATTTTTTTTAATCTGTCAATTTTACAAAAAGAGTGAACACTAAATTCACATACTATAATTTTGCAAGTTTAAATTTAATTTGTATTCCCTAAAAATATTCAATTGTAAAAGACTGAGTTCATGGAATCCAAAAGAAAATTTAAGATCATTGCTGCGTTTATGAAATAAGAAAAGGAGAAAGTTTTATTGAAATGTTTCGAAGTATCGGTAGTACTTCTCATTTTTTCATGCGACTATTTCTCGCAATTTCGAATGATATTTCAATTTAAAAATAAAATGAATCTGTATAACATTACGAATTTACAGTGTTAACTCGATAACAGCTATCATAAAAATTTTAAAGGACCAAGATAACTCTTAAATATTAGTGTGGTTTAAAATTCAAAATATGAATAATTGAAACGATACGAGGTGCAAAAATTTTATTTTATTTTTATTAGTTTACAATGTGTTTTTTTTTTTATTATTATTAAAATCGATTCATATTCATTCCATAAAACATGACATTACACCGAAACGAAAACTCGGTTCAAAAATACCGACAGCGACTTTAACTAGCTCTGATATATTTTTTTAATGTGGCGTACTGTTAATACCAACTGTATCAACTGAAAACTAGTTGGATGTGTCAATCCCAAAACTTTCTTCTATCTCATAAGTACATTTTAATATTAAAAAAAAAACATGGTGACCCCACAGTTACCCACTATCGAATTTCCTCGAACATTTGACCTAGCCTAATGAGATTCTGTAGCCGAAAAGCCGAAAAAGCAAAATTTAATTAATATTCTGAGAAAATGATCTTAGTAGTGCCTCATGTTGGATAATTTATACTAAAACCTAATAAGCATCTATTTATGTCAAGACCTAACAGAATCTGAAATTTGATCGAATTTCGTCCATTAGTTCTTCAGTTATAACAAAAAATTTGCGAAACGTAGAATAGCAACACCATATCTTGGACAATATATGCCAAAACGTAAAAAAGCGTCCAATTATGTTATGGTGTAAAAGAATCTGAAGTTTGATGAAATTCTGTGCATTAGTTCTTGAGATATAGCTAGTTTAAAAAAACCGTGTAAAATATAGCACAGCAGCGCCATCAGTTGAAGGATTTATAACAAAACGTAATCATCGTGTAATTATATTATATGTCATTTTGTAACAAATTCTGAAGTTTGATGAAATTCTGTGCATTGGTTGTTGAGATATAGCTATAGGAAAAATCGTGCAAAATGCAGCATAGCTGCACCACCTGTTGCTAGGTTAATACCAAAATGTAATCAGCGTCTAGTTATGTTATATATTCTAGTGTAACATAATCTAAAATTTGATGAATTTCTCAGCATTAGTTCTTGAGATATAGCTATCGCAAAAATCGTGCAAAATGTAGCATAGCAGCGCCACCTATAGGTCAGTTCACACCAAAACCTTATCAGCGGCTATGTATCTCAAGGTATCGCGGAATCTGAAGTTTGGTGAAATTCTGTGCATTAGTTCTTGAGATATAGCTATCATGAAAATCATGAAAAACGTGGTATAGCAGCGCCACCTGCTGGACAATTTACACCAAAACTTAATCAGCGTCTATGTATATCAAGGGGTCACAGAATCTGAAGTTTGAGGAAATTCTCTGCATTAGTTCTTGAGATATAGCAATCTTCAAAATCATAAAAAACGTAGTATAGCAGCGCCACCTGCAGGCCAATTTTCACCAAAACTTAATCAGCGTCTATGTATATTAAGGGGTCACAGAATCTGAAGTTTGGTAAAATTCTCTGCATTAGTTCTTGACATATAGCAATCTTGAAAATCATGAAAAACGTAGTATAGCAGCGCCACCTGCAGGCCAATTTTCACCAAAAACCAATAGGCTCTAATTCATAACAAGGTCTAACTGAATATAAAATTTTATTAAATTTCGAGCATTAGTTCTTGAGATAGAGCGCCCACAATTTTTTTGTTACATACAGACAGACAGACAGACAGACGGACAGACTCACAGACAGACATTTTCTAAAAATAGTCAAAACGTGTTCAGGACCTTCTAAAACGTATAAATCCGTCGAAAACCGGAAGTTGAAAATTTTCATGAATACAATACTTTCTTCTTGTAAAGATAGAAGAAAGTGAAAAGGTCTAAAGACTGTATGAGTGAGGACAATCTGTCCCAAAAATTAACATTTTTCTATGAGTGTCAAGATTAATTTTTGCTCGCACTGTACATCTTGGTTTCTCTGGCCACCAGTTACTCTACGAATTGAGTCACGCTAATTTTATTCTTAATTTAAATCACTTGCTAATTCCATTTTTAAATCGGGGGTTTCTGACAAGGAAAAAAAAACGTGTTTGCAATTACCTTTTTTTTTTTTTTTTTTTTTCCATAATGTTCTGCGTTATGAAAATCATTTTGTCTTTTTAGAAAATTACAGCTTAATATACTTATGTATTTATTTTTTCTTATTACTTACAATAGGTAAATAAAAACGTTTCAAAGATAGCCAAAGTTAGCTAATGTAGATATTTTAAAACCTATTAAGTAATCTTTTGTAATTGGGACACTACGAGTTTTCGTATTGCAGTAATAAGGTTTGTTAGAGAAGTGTGTTGTTCTAAAACACGATCAATGATATTCATATTTACATTCAATTCTAATGTTTGTAATATATGTTTACTTCATCCCAAACGTGGTAGAAGTTTCTATTACGGAAGATTAGAAGTTCTATCATTATTCTAATGTAATCCTCTATTAGATAATGCGTCATAATCGAGCTGCAAATGATAATCTCACAGTTCTTTAAGTCACTGACATCAATATTTGTACTCGATTTCTGCTGAGTTTTAAGACTTAGTGAGGTGTGGTTGCACTGCACTAATAATAACGCTTATAAACCAGTCAATATTATGTAGAATACGTTACAAAACTCTTTATTTCAGTACCAAAGTACTGTTTCTAACTTACAAAAGAAAGAAAATAACAACAATTTAACAAGACTTTTGGGTAAGTCAATATCAGTTTTTAAGTGTTACGGACCTCGGAATGTTTTCTGTTTAAATGACTTTTTTTCGAATTTCGGGTTGAAATTATGTAGCATTTTCACACTGCACAACCACAATCACAAAAAAATTAATTCCTTTTCACGAATTCCAATGCTGTTTGAATGTTTTGACAAAAAGAAAAAGTAGTGAAGTTGCGAATAACTTTGGAAATTAATGAATGAGTTAATTTTTAAGCATTTTCTTTCTTCGAAATTCGATTATTTACCGCTCGTAATTACATATATATTTTTTCATCTTGGGAATAATGCTAAATTCGGAAGGGAAAAACACAGAATTTCTGCTCCCTGATCCACTGTTAAATACACTGATAAACAAATTTTAACGAATTTTCTATTTCTCTATATATGTTGGGTGTTTCTTATAGATTTCATACTGTTGAAAAAGAATATGTTTGTAAAAATTTTCTATCACCCTCCAATTTTGAGAAATTTCATTTATACATTTTGGAGTATGTACGCATCGTATAGGCATTATAATTATAATATATTATTCTCTTTCCTGTATTTGATTCACACAAACATTCTTTCTTCTTATTACAACGATAGCAGATACAGAAAGAGAGTAGAAACAGATATCCCCATAATAATATTTATGTTAGCGACCTTGAACAGACAGCTCTAGCCACCCCCACAGTATTTGACTTTAACGCAAATCCATGACAGTTAAAACTTTCGGGGCGAGTGTACTACTATTTCTTTGTTCTGAAGACTTTTCAATTAAATTTTGATTATAATTATCCTATTTACCTCTACAATATGTAAAACATATCTAGAGGATGCGTTAATGAACCCGATTCTTTTTGATATGTGTGCGGGAAGCTAACTTTGAAAAATCATCGATGCGCTTTCACGCCGTTAATAAAGATTGCCTATCATATGTACTTTGGATATAAATAGGTGAACAAGATAAAAAACTGGCCCCTCATTCTTGTTGTACACGATGTGCTAAAACCTCCGGGTGTGGATGAAAGGTACCAAAAAGTGTACGTCCTTTGCTATACCTATGATATGACGCACGCCGAAGGATCATATAACTGACTGCTACTAATGTATTACAAAAATAAAGGATTCTCTGCAAGAAGTAAACATAAAATTAAGCACCCGAAGATTCAGCATTACATAATGATGATTTACAAATACCGAAACCTCCACAGAATTTTACATATGACGATGCAGCAATAGAAATTGAAATTGATGAAACTGAAACTTCCTCTACATATGATATGAACTATTCTCCTGGCATAAATGAAGAACCACACCTAATTAATCAAAAAGAATTAAGTGATTTTGTGACGGACTTAAATTTCTCAAAGAAAAACTCAGAATTACTTGGATCAGGATTGCAAGGTTGGAATCTCCTGAAAAACTATACAGAGATATCTATTTATCGCGATTGACATAAGAAATTTTCGACACTTTTTTAAGAAAAGATGATTTATGCTATTGTAATGATATAAGTGGCTTAATGGCTGCTTTAAGTTGTCAATATAAATCGGAACAATGGCCCATAAAAAAGCAGCCACAGATAAGACATTTACCAGTACATAAAGTATGAATTTTCTTATTAATATAACTTCTTTTTACAAAAATTTCCAATATTTTTCTGAAACTTTATAAACAATGCATATTTTCAGTATTTTAAATATTAATTTTAAGCTTTATATGTGTTTATTTAAAATTTTGTCATTACTAAAATACCAAATGATAAACTTCATAAGGTATATGTGTTAAAAAATGCTACAAAATTCAGATTTTCATAATTTTGAATTTTTTAAAAATCTGTGGGTGATGGAAACTTTTTAATGGCATATTCTTTCACAGCACCACCTAAAATATAAAAGTCGCCATATACTTAGTTCAAAACAGAAACCTTGTTTATCAGTGATATTAATGTAACGTTACCTCTTAAAATTGATCGCCTTGCTGCCTCCAATTTCTTAAGCAGTTGTTTAACCTTTATAACCAGAGTAACATTATATGAATATGTAATGTTGCATCATTAATATATGTTTAACTTACATCGTTATATAATTCAAAAAAATTACACCATAAAATTGGAGGCAGGTGTTGCCTCCAATTTATGGAGCAACGTTACACAAATATTTTACACTAACGTTACATATTTTTTACAGTGTTTTTACATTTCATTCCATTTTATAATTCTTATGTCAAATAAAAAAGCATTTCTCTTTACCATGCAAATTTTACGGGAGACTAGAAATGTGATTTAAAGAAGATTATATAGAACTAAAAAGATGCAAAAACAAATACCTATTCATGAAACGTGTGGCTGTCAACAAATGTCTAGCAATGCAAATTCAGAATGTAAGAAATGCAACCTTGCATGACTAAAACTTAATAATAATTAGCACATCATTATACGTTTCTTTTGCGTGGGCACTTTTTATAATTTCTTATTGTTTTGAAATATTTAAACATTTTATACATCGGAATACATATAAAATGCGAAACAATATTGCATATGTTACTAGCGTATTTTTTACAATTTTTGAAACATAAATTATTCTAAGGAAATGATAATTTTCTGCTAATATATATTATGTATTACTTAAAGTGATAATATATGTCCTAAAATAATTTTCATTCCACAGAGGAAAGATTATTTATTTATAATTACTGATAAAAGGTATCAATAATGTCAGTAACTTATTGGATATTTAAAAGAGATAAATTTAAATTTTCTTTAATATTTTTTTAATTTAAATTTTTTATATGTTTACATAAACAAATTTTTACAGAAAATTAAAAATATATTTAAAAAAAGATAATTTAGAATAAACAAAATGTTTATTCAAATAGAAATACCAATTTAACATGAACCGGACGAAAGCGTGTGGCTATCAACAAATATCTAGCAATGAAAATTTATGTAGTTAAAAACGCATTCTCGCGAGACTAAAACTTAATAATAACTAGCATGGGTTTACATAAATTTTAACAGAAGATTAAAAATATTAATTAAAGAATATTATTTTGAGCTAAAAAATATTTATTTAAAATTAAATACAGTTCTTAAAACGTGTGGCTGTCAACAAATATCTATCAATGCAAATTCAAAAGGTAAGAAACTCAATCTAGCTTGACTAAGACTTAATAATATGATGCACATTATTATACTTTTTTTTTTCTCAGAACCTTCTTTTTTTTTAATCTCTTATAGCTATGTTGTATATCTGAAAAATTTAATTGTTACATGCATCGGAAAACATATAAAATGCGGAACAATATCGCATATGTTACTAGCGTACTTTTTCCTATTTCTTAAAACACATTATTTAATGATATTTTTTTTTCTAATATATATAAAGTGTTACTTAATTTATTAATATATGTGCTATAATTTATTTTCAACTAGCAGAATAAATCTAATTTATTCATCAATACCTGTAAAAGGTAACAATTTTGTTAATAAATTATTAGATACTTAAAAGAGATAATGTAAACGTTCTGCAATATTTATGAATTTAAACTTTTTATGTGTCAACATAAACAAATTTTTACAGAAGATTAAAAATAGTAGCTAGCGAATTTTTTCCTATTTCTTGAAATATATATTGTACCATGGAAATGATAATTTTCTGCTATTATATATTATGTGTTGCTTAAAATCTTAATATATATGTTATAAATTGTACTCAATCCGCAGAGTAAATATAATACAGTCAAACCTCGTTAACATGAACCTCAAGGAGAATCAAAATTTTGTTCATGTTAACAGTAATTGATATCATCTTTATCAATTCTTCGTATTCATTTTCATATGGGACTGTAAAAACAAATCATGTTAAAAATAATTCATGCTAAGCGTGTTCATGTCAAAGAAGCTTGACTACATATTTATAAATAACTTACTATATACTTAAAAGAGATAAATGTAAATTTTCTACAATATTTATGAATTTTAACTTTTCATGCGTTAACATAAATACACGTCTCCGTTAGAAGCACTATCCCATTATACATGATCTATAATATACATTTTTTATTACATTTAATGTAACTAAAAATAATATGTTTTTTTTTAAATTAAAATCACATTTCTGTGTATCGAATTTTTTTTTCAGAAATCGGTCAAATTTACTAGTTTAGCCAAAAAATAATATATATATATATATATATATATATATATATATATATATATATATATATAATATACTGTGAATTCTGTAAAGCATTATTTTTATTGTAATAGAGTGCTTATAATTCATTTTTTCGCAAAAAATATCACTGCCATAGCTTAAGCACTATTATATGTTTAAAATATTGTTATTTTTAAAGAAAATTTCAAATTCTTCTTTTTTAATAATTTTAGATTATTTATAACTAAAAATCAATTATTTAAAAACAAATATCTATTCATAAATCGTGTGGTTGTCAACAAATATCTAGTAATGTAAATTCAGAAGGTAAGAAGCGCAATCTCGCGTGACTTAATCTTAATAATAACTAGCACATCATTATATATTTTTTATCCGTGAGACTTTTTTTATTTCTTATAGCTTTGCTATATATTTTAAATATTTAAACGTTACATGCATCGGAATACATTTAAAAAACGAAACAATATCGCATATGTTACTAGCATACTTTCTGTTATTTTCTGAAACATAAATTTTTTCAAGGAAATCATAATTTTCTGGTTATATATAGTAAGTGTTGCTTAAAACTATAAAATATGTGTTATTAAATTATTCTCAATCCGCAGAGTAAATATAATATATTCATAAGTAACCTACTAGATACTTAAAGGAGATAAACCTAAATTTTCTGAAATATTTATCAATTTTGAACTTTTCATGTGTTGACATAAAGAAATGTCCCCTTTAGAAGGACTATCCCATTATACATGGTCGATATTCTACATTTTTTATTACATTTGATCAAGGTCAAATTTACTAGTTTAGTAAAAAGAAAAAAAAAGTATAAAATATAAATGTGCGTAATATACTGCGATTTCGGCAAAAAATTATTTTAATTGAAATAGAGATTTTATAAATTATTCTTTAGTAAAAAATATGCACTAATATAGGTTAAGCAGCATTATATATTTAAATTATTGTTATTTTTAAAGGAAATTTCAAAATCTTCGATACTAATAATTTTAGATTATTTGTAACTAAAAAATATTTATTATAACAGATGTATATTTTATATATTATGATATATATTTTCCAAGTGAAACTCGGAAAATATACGTCGGTTATAATTGATTTACCGATTAAATGTTCGTGTTATGATTTAATCTATAATAAATTCGTATGCGTTTTCTGCAGCTGCATATATTGACCTTCGATTTATTCTGTTGATCTGATCCATTGTAGATCCAAACCAGATTGCGTGATCATTAAGGTTATTCTAGTGAAATAGTCCTCCAGTATTCGTCCAGGATAACTCGGTTGGAAGAGCATTGGCGGCTTCAGCCAATACATCCCTGGTTCGAATCCTGGCCCAGACTTTTTTCACTCTCTTGGAAAATATATACTTGTTATAATCAGGATCTCTTTTGACAAATTGAACTTCCACAATTAATTGCAGAGAATGAAGTGGACTATTTATCAAAGTTATGAATATTGATTCTTAAAACACATATACATAAATAAATAACCCCTGATTTCATATATTAAAGATATAAGCAAATATTCTTCAGACATACATAAAATTGTTACAACAAACCTAACTGGAGTGAGAATTATCCAGAGCCAGGAATCGAACCTTGTACCACATGGTACTAGGCTGTTCCTATACAACTGAGACACTCAGAATCACAAATAAATCTTTAACCCTCCAAGCGTCTTGCAAATGGGTAAAATTGTAATGTTGTTTTCTCTGCATTTTGTTTTAAATGCTAATAAAATATGATTTCTTTAATATTACATAAAAAATCTTATTTAGGAATATAAATGTAATCCTTGAGGGTCTTAATCATTCTTCAATGCTTTGAAAATTCATTAAATTTATAGAATTATAATATCTTAAACATTGCTTATACTGCAGTGAAACCTGGAGCACAGTGTACGGAATTTTACGGGCCAAACGCTTAGAGGGTTAATATCTCACTAATAAACAGATTTGCGAAAGTTATCACTTATTAATTAGACAGTTTTGACTCTGGCTAATTTTTTATACATTTGGATTTATTTTAATTATTGGATATATGCCAATGAAATATTTATATAGTTTAATCCAGGCGTTATTTATATGCGTATGTGTGTGTTTAATACATATTATAGATCGCTGATATAGTAAAATTTATCCATCATTATTCTGACATCCAATTCTGTCTAACACATGGCTTTCTTAAATGTGTTTATTAGTGAGAAATTGCAGATTTAGGTATCAGCCGGAATGGTTCAGGATAGTGTAACAACAAGTATTTTGAGGTTCCGAGTTAGATTCCTGGCAATGGCTGATTTTTCGCTTCGGTCGGGTTTATTGTAATTATTATATGCATGCCTGCAGAATATTAGTGTATATTTTTAACACTTGAATGCAAGCATTATTTATCTGCGTTTGTGTATTTGAATATTTATTATAGATCGATGGAATAGTAAAAATTATTCATTCTTGCCCTGACATCAAAGGCAGACTAATAGATGATTGATAAGTTTCCTATTTTGCTGTTGTTGTTAGTGAGAGATTGCAGATTTAGGTATTAGCAGGATTGGTCAGTAATAAAAGCAATAGCCTAGCATACTCTGAGGGACTGGATTCGGCATTGATTCATGGCTTTGGACAATTTTTAACTCTTGGTTTATTGTAAATTTTGTATGTATGTCTGTAGAATATTTGTATATACCCTTACTATTTGAATACAGTCTTTATTACTTACCCATCATACATAGTATAGGGTAAGTCTTGCAATCGTTTTGAAAATCGAAAATTTTTTTGACGGATTTACACGTTTTAGATAGTTGAGATTCCGAAACACATATTTTTAGAAAAAAAATTTTGCCGTCCGTCTGTCTGTCTGTCTGTCTGTAAACGATCTATCTCCCGAACAAATTGAGACAGAGACTTGAAATTTTGTATGTAGTTAGTATGTAGGAATGGGACGAACCCTATTTAATATCAGCAACCTCGATAATCCGGAACTATTTTTTTCGGACTCTCGAAAAATTCGTTCTGATCAAAGGTATATAAAAATTTTCGAATTTTTTTGTTCTAAGGAATGGACGTAAAAGGCGATAAAATAATACACAATTTTGCATATAGAACGAAGTCGATCGGATTATTAGTTGCCGAGATATTTGTAATCTTGTTTTCCACATTCTTCAATTTTTCATGATCCTGTATTTCATTCAAATTTCAATTCAGAAGTATATTTTAATTGGAAATGAGACGCTTAATCCGACGCAGTTATTTGTTAGTTAATAGAATTATTATTTTTGGAGTTATAAGGATGTTTCTGTTACGCAGTTCGGTACTACTTGAGTAGTTTGGCGTTTTATATAATTTATCGAAATTGGTACATCAGCAGTTCTTTAATATAGCATTACTATGTATATTAACAATATTTAAATTTTGTTTATGAATTGCAATGCATTGTATAAATCGTTTCACCTGTTTTATTTTCATATACATATCCATGATGGGTAAGTATTACGGTGGCCCCCAACGACTAGTTTATGTATGTATGTGTGTTTGATATATATTTTACATCGAATGGGATAGTAAAATTTTTAATTATTGTGCTGTCCACTTCTGTCTAAAAGATGACTGCTGACTTTCTTAACTTATTTTATTAGTGATAAATTGAAGATTGGGTGTCAGCCGGAGTGGCTCAATAGTAGAGCAACAATTTAGTACATTGTGGTCATAGGTCGGATTCCTGGCTGTGGTGAATTTTTCGCTCTAGTTTTGTTTATTGTAATTATTGTATGTATGTCTCTAGAATATTTGTTTGAACATTTGGTAATTGAATGCTGACGTTAATTATATATGTATGTATATTTTAATATATATGCTATAGATAGACGAAATAGTAAAATTTATTCATTATTGTCTTGTAATCCAATGCTCTCTTATAGATGACCGATAACTTTTCCAACTTGCTTTAATAGTGAAAAATAGGTATCGGTTGATAGTTGTCTCTTTAAATGCGTAAAGAATTGTTTTTTTTTTCAATGTATCTCGTTACACAGTTTAAATGTCTTTTTCAAAAACAATCTCATTCATAACAATTTCTGAAAAATAGCCACCAATTTAACTTATGGAATTTTTTACTTAGTAACAGTGATATTTTCTATCGTGACTTGCAAGATATACAGTCATAAATAAATAAGATGAAAGGATATTAGTGTTAGCTTTGCAGCAAAATAATTTTAGTTTTGTAACTAGAGTTAATTTCAGAAATGCAGTATTAGAAAGATAAAAAATTTAGAAGGAATAGTTTATAACGGATTTTCAATATCCATTTACTTTACTCTCTGCTTAGAAAACAATATCGAAAGCAAAATTTTCTATTGTAGTTTGATAATAAACTAATTTTAAAAGTATAATAAAGTCTTTTTTTTTCAAAATAATGATTTGAAAGCAACGAGAGGAAAGGGATCTTCCAAAACTCAGGACATTTTTTTTAAAGTATTCTCAAATTGACCGGCAATTTTTTTTTCTTTATGTTCTGGAAAAACAGTGATTACGTCTACTAGAACATACATTTTAATTTTTTTTAAATGCACAGGTCAAATATTAGTAAAACTTTATACTTAACATAGTCAATTATCTGTTATGTATACCCTCGAAGTCCCTCTGCTCCCCGTTACCTTTAATCCTATTTAGCCCTGCATTCCGTATATAGGGTGAATCTAAACTCTTAGGCAATCCTTAGGAGGTGATAGTACATATCAAGACAAACAATATTAAATAGTAAACTAATGGTCCCAAAGTCTTCTGAGGGAAATAAGCGCCTTAAAATTTAGAGTCGAAAGTTTCAAATTATTTTTAAATGGATCCAAATTAGACGATTCGTTTCCGGTTTTCACTAAAACTATTCTTTATGTCAGTAATTTCTTGAAAGTAAATTTTAAAGATAAGGTTAAAAAAGTGCCGATAGATGGTGATTTACATTTTCGAGTAGAGAAAAATTATTTTTTACTGTTCCTTTTTGTATCTTATTAATCTCATCCTTTCAAAAGCTTAGACATAATTTAAATTTTTAGCTCCAAATCTGAATCGTAGGGAGTGGTTAAGAAGCGCAAACTGAATTGTGTTCAGAAATTGAAATTTTACTCCCCCCTCCTGAACACGGTTCAGTTTGCGCTACTTAAACACTCCCAATGGTTTACAGATATTTTCTCTTAAAATGTTTCGTATCTTGTACAACTCTGTGTAAGAGAATTTATTACGACGAAAATTTTATACGGTATCGTTCACTTTACTTACTTAAACTTAAGCTTATCTCTTATGGTTAAGAAGAAATGATGTAAGCGAAATAATATAACGGAAACAAAGAAAGTTAATGCTCTGAAATCTATATAAGATGAAATACATTGCAGTTAAATATCATAAAAACATCATGCTTCATTTCTTTCTTGAGAAAATAGCGAAAACAAAAACCACACTGTTTGTTAAAATATTTTGTGTAATGTTAATACAACAGTTACGAGTATTGAGATAATATGAAAAACTAATCACTTCACGTTATTCTCTAGCATTCCAGAAACAAATATACTTGGTATTTAAAAAAGAACCTTCCTATTAACATATTCAATAGTGTGCCAACTACTAAAATATTTTGCCATTTTTTACAATTACTTAAACAATTTTATGAATAACTCCGCCAAAAGATTACATGCTTAATTTCTGCTTGATTAAAATTTTCTGGTGTAAGACAGTTAATTTGATTTCTCTTCGGGGATTTTCCCATTAATTACTTTTAAGCTAGATAAGGCTTTGAATTTATGCCTTAGAAGATTTTATGGAAGTTTATAGAAGACGATGAAACTGGTTTTCCACAAGATAATTAAATGTGTATATAATTATATGGTTAAATATTCTTACTTGTCCATCATACGCAGTATAGGTTGTGTCAAGATTTACAAATGTAGTAATTATTAAATT
The DNA here is from genome assembly GCA_964019185.1 of Maratus speculifer. Taxonomy (NCBI): domain Eukaryota; kingdom Metazoa; phylum Arthropoda; class Arachnida; order Araneae; family Salticidae; genus Maratus; species Maratus speculifer. The sequence goes on along the minus strand of OZ025295.1, from coordinate 250,843,105 downwards.
AATATATCATCAGTAAAATCCACAGATTTCTTTCAATTGATGTTTCATTGAATGGTTTCTTTATTATGTATTTCATAGATATTTGAGTCAGTATCTAACTGTTTCTTATTAAAAATATGAGAAGAATATATAAATGAGACAGTTTCTTCATAGTTCAGTTAAGTATATTTATTAGCACTTTCTTTATGTAAAATTACTTTGAAAAATATCCAATTACGTTCTTTAGCATTTATTTTTACTAATTATAAATTAGGCTTTGCTTTAATTTATATCTGAAAGTTATTTGATTCCGTTCGTATACAAATATCAATATATATATATGTATGTATTAGAAGAAGTAAAAAAATAGAGCCAAATTTAAGTCCAAAGATGCATTTTTCTAATATAACTAGTTAACTATATTTATATAAATATAACTATATTTTTCTAATATAAACTAGTATTTTCAATAATAACTGATATAGAACGAAACAAGATTTTTTATCTTCTAATTTATATATACACACACACACACATATATATATATCGGTGTGTGAGAGAGAGAGGAAAATAGTATTTAGGAAGAAGGTTGAAAATTGGCTCGGCACTATTTCGTTTTAAAGAAAATGCTGCCAAAATGAAATAAAATTCACGCATATATACATGTTCATAACACACACAGCCTTTCCATTTTGTTTACATTTTTGAAAGATTGCAAGCAAAGCTTCTTTATATATTATTGTCGATGAAAAAAAGTAAAGCCATAATTTTCTCTCTGATACATATGTGATAGGCTGTAGAAAAGTAAGTTTAAGTTTATATATAATTTGTATTAAATTTGAGTATTGCAATTATAAAAATAACCAAGATTTTATATTTAGTTTAAATGATATATATATACACAATTTTATTAAAACCATTCAATTAATTTTTAAAAAATGAAAAAACAAATAAACAGTTTTTTACAGACCAATGCGCAAAATGCTACAAAAAGAAATGTAAAAAATGTATATAACAAAACCAAATTATTTTGGGGATATGGAATTTCTTTTGGTTTTGTTATATATATATATATATATATATATATATATATATATATATATATATATATATATATGAACAATAACTATTACCAGAATTCCGTTTCAAAAGAAAAAAAGAGGGTTTGGAGGTATCAGAGTAAACAATAATAATCTAAATAAAATAATAAAAATAGGCAAATTGCATTGTATGGTTTGATTTTTTTAATCTCTGTAAGTTTTTTTTTCTTTTCTTTTCCTTTTTTTTCAATAAACTATAATTTTTGCTTTAAAGTAACTCAAATAAAAATATATAAACCATTATTTTCTAAATTTTAAAATATAAGATGTTTTGAAGATTGGATGCGATAGGACAAATTTTTAAAATTAATTTTTATACCATTTAGCTTTCCACACTTATATGTCTAACTAAAATAAAAATATATTTTCTTCATAACGCACTACAAATAACTTTTGAACTGTATTCTTTATTTTCAATATTTTGTTGTGAAAAAGGGATAACGTTAGCTTCAGAATGTTTTATTTGTAATTAAAAAATTATAAAAAGACAAATTGATTATTTTAAGTTGTTAAATAAATAATATGCTACAAAATGAATGCATACGTATTATTTCTCTGTTTCATCAGAAAATACTTCCAAATCGCTTTTGCAGCAAAATATTATCTCGGATGAAGAAGGTTCTCGATCAGCCTTTTTCTGGTTAATAACAGACGATAAATTCTTTTATTTTTGGATAAGGAAATTGTAATGCTTTGATTGATCTTAAATTTGAAATAAAATTCATAGAAATATATAAATCGGAAGTCGAGTAACCCTTATGAGAAGTAAAACAAGTGAAAAAAAATTATAATTTTGTAAAAGTACATCGTAAACTTGACATTTGAAACTGAGAAAAATATTTGTTTTTTTGTAAATCCCTTCTATTATATACCACGAAGTAATAATAATAAAAAAAAATTAACCCTTAACATTCGAGGTATTCCTTCCAGACAAAAATATTTCTTAATTTAGAAAAAAATTAAATAACTAATTAAAAAATCGAATGTAAAAAAAAAAAAAAATAAATAATCTACTTTCTTTTTGGAAAAAAATGTTTTCGGTAGAACATTGGGAAATCTGAGATATATCTGAATCTTTTTATTAGTTGAATTCCGCAACTTATTTTATTTTATTTGTTTTCTAATTATTTTATTTTGAATGTTCAAATATGGAATGCATGTTATTATTATTATTATTATTATTATTTTTATTATTATTATTATTTTCTGATTGATCCATCTCAAATGGTCCAAAAAGGGATTAATTCTGTTGTCACAATGACAAAAAGTGTAATAATAATAATAATAATTAGGAAGTAATAAAAATTTCTAAACAAATTATAATGCAGCTTTCAAACAAATTTCATTAAAAAGTGCATTTTTATCTTTACGCAAAGGTGTAAAAATTTTAAATGTGCGATATTTAGAAGTTTAAAAATTTTCAGCTCCTAAAATTGTAAAACTGAAAATTCATTTCAAGTCAAGTCAACGCTGGTGCTTAAGGAGTACTTAGAGTGAGTCGCAATCCCTGTTAAACCTCCAACGAAAGTGAAATAAAACGAAAAGCTGCAATTAAAAAAAACAATGCATTCTAAAATTTTACGAATTTGGGGACTCGATTGAAACTTAGCTCTCGAGTTGGAGCACCGGGGTAAGTATACCCCAGTGGCGTTATGACTTTCTAAAAAATTTTTAGGAAATTATCACATACGTTGTCAGACTAAAAAAGTGGTCGAGGCGGTAAGGGCATTATTGGTGGTACCAACAGGCCCAGAAAAAGTTCTACCCTATACCTAAGAACATTAAAAAAGTGGGCCACATAGCTCACTTAATTTTGAAGGTTGATCGAAAAAAAATTTGGGAAATAAAATCAATTAATTACTAGCTAATCATGAAATGATCTGTGATCAGACCCGGCGGCGGACAACTCAAGTAGTCCACAAAACAGCGCGGACATAGAAAGTCCTGACAAGGATTATTTGCCGAATAGTCGTTGAGCCAGTAACTTGTGTGATTTCATGTCAGGGGACTTGATAAACTATATATTTTTGGACTCACCACAACAACAGTACCTCATTTATCCATGATACTTTTAAAAGGAGTGTAGCTTTTGGGCGCCATATTGGAAAATGGCCGCCGTCGTTGAGTTAAGCAGTCGTGTGGTTTCATGTCATGGACATGTGGGACATGGTAAATCATACATTTTTGTATTCATCAGAATATCAGTGTCTCATTTTTCCATGATACATTCAATACTAGGGTAGTTTATGAACGCCATTTTGGAAAATGGCCGCCGTCGTTGAGGCAGGGACTCTTATGATTCTCTGTTAGCGGACTTGTTAAACCATACTATTTTTGATTCACTGCAACATCAGAATGGCATTTATCCATGATTTTTTCAAGATAAGAATAGCTAATGGACGCCATATTGAAAATGGCTACCGCCGATGAGCCAGGGTCTCGTGTGGTGTCATGGCAGAGGAATTGTCTAATCATACACATACATTTTTTTGGATTCACCACAACTTCAGAATGACATTTATCCATATTTGCAAATCTAAGGTAGCTTATGGGGCCATATTGGAAATGGGCACCGTCGTTGAACCAGGGGCTCGTGTATTTTCATGTCAGTGGACATTGTAAACCATGCATTTTTGGATTCAACACAACGTCAGCCACAACATGGCATTTATCCTTGATATCTTCAAAAACAGAGTAACAAATGACTGCCGAAAATTCTGCCGAAAATCGCAGTGACAGAAAAGAGTCTCTTAATTTTACACGCTGTAAAATTAACAGGACGATTAAAAAGATAATAAGTAAAGACATGCAGGAATAAAAAGCTACAACAAAGTTCAGTCAAAGACCTGCCGCTGTTAAACGATATTATTCATACCAAGACAGAATTTTTTCGCATGCTTTGTGAAAGAACCAAAATCAATTCTTCAGAAAAATCTATTCTACATTCAGACCAATCTTTGAGCAAGATACAAAAAAACGAACGTGATATCTCATATTTATAGAACATGGTAATCAATGAATAGATAAATATAGACAGGCCAATAGAGTCAACTGAAGCAATTACAAATCCAGAAATTGTCGAAGTCATGATCGAAGCTCATGAGATGACTGAAGAAATTTACCAAACTTCCAAGAGAGAATATCTGTCTGAAGACTCAAAGGCAAAAGGAGGACTTCAAACCTCCAATAAACTAAACATAATTTGTGACTTGAAAAAAAAAGATAATTTGAAGTTAAATAAATCAGAGTTTGTTGTCATGAGAAAAGGAAATATGTTTTCTCAGATGACGATCCTTGCAGAGCGAAGAAACTTGGATATAAGAACTGTCTTTTCCTACCATCTAGGGCTTCTTCAATAATCCTTAGCAACACTTCATGGTTCAATGTGAAAAACTTAAAAATCAAGCTGATGGATGTTGCGACAAAATTACGACTGCTGAAAGAATGCAAATGATGGTGTTGTTAATATAAATGTCAGCATGTGCTTTGTTCAAAGCTACCGTAGGAGCTACAATGATTTGGACAATTACCAAAGAATCTGTTTTCGAAATAATACAAGATTATACATCCTTTCAAAGGATAGATGTTGTATTTGATACATATAGACAGTTGTCAATAAAAATAAATAAACAAAAATATGACCTGTTGGTGATGTTATAAAAGTTATATATTCCTAGACAAACAGTACGAAAATGAAAGCAGATTTTATCTGATTAAAGAAAGGATTTATGCATTTCATTTCTCAAGAATGCGAAATAAATTCAGGAAATAACTAGTTGAAGAATAAATTAAATTGACCTGCTTCCAAGAAACGGTTGTACACAACTCATATTTGGCATACACCGTGCTGTAGAATCTGGATTTATAAATATTATCATTATCTCAACACTGTTTTCTTTAGAAAACGATTTGAAAAACTAGGAAGGATTAATATTTTTCGCTGTTAATGCAAAAAGTGTTTTTGCAACCAAAGGAAAATGATGAATCAGAACACAAATTTCTAGATGCGCTTAAGGCTTTTGATACTTAAGCTGATTTATCACAGGAAACAAAGAAACAGCTTGAGTCGTAAATTTATCATTTCTATTAAAGAAAGCAAAAATACTCAAACGTCAAGGAATTTCTCTATATTCTATATATTTTTATTTAAAACAAAAAGTCTGTGAAGTCGCATTCCTTTTATCATGTAGTAATACACTCTACTTATAAACGATGAGAGCCAATTACCACGGTCTTGTTCAGAAGAAGTGTCTACAGACTTTAAGTGATCTCTCATCCCCAGATAAATATGGCTGGATTTTTGGAACAGATAGTGAGAGAAACTATAGATCCAGTAGAATGGCAGTGCTGTTGATCCTGAAGCTGCTTTGGAACTGTTGTCATATTCTTGTTCAAAAACGTTTGCCACACTATTATGTGTGTGTGTATTTAATAACCCAATGTACAAGCATATGCCGAACATAGATCTGTTCTATGACGATTGAAGTTAATTTGGATACAGGAATGTGAACCAATCATGATAGAAGTGCAGAAGAATACGGTTTCTCGTATAAAAACATTTCATATTTATTTACTTAGAACAGGTGTAACAAATAAAAATTAAATTAAAAAGTTGACATGTTTCGGTTCATTCATAAGAGCCGTATTCATAACATATAAAATCAGTAGAAAACTAAATGACACTGGATATAAATTAAAAAACCCAGAACAAAACATTGCGCCCCCTATGATCGTGAATAGCCATTGCCACCGCGGCAAATAAATATAATAAATTTTGATCATATATTAAATTTAATATGTATAAAATTAATATTAATAAAAGTAGAAAAACTAAATGACTCTGGATATAAAGGTAATTAAAAAACCCAAAACACAAAATATTGCGTCCTCTATGATCGTGAATAGCCAATGCCACCGCGGCTCAATCTATTAGACTCACCCTTTAAATATTTATTAAGTAATTCTAACCACAAACTCGGAATATCATAAGAATAAGAATCATTACAAACCCTATCCCTCCTAGAATATATCTCTATGGATTCACGGATGATTAATTTTCGGAATAAACTTGAAATGAACAGTAATCTACTATTTTTAAAACAAATTTTAACCCCCCTCTTTAAAAACAATCTTGATAACGCAGTCTTATACCTACCAAATTTTATGTCACATTCATGCTCTTTCTTTCTAACCCCAAACTTTCTACCTGTCATACCGATATAAAAATTAATATCTCCCCCTTCATTCTCATATGGAATTTCATACACCCCTGCTAGATCATCTTGTGGAAACGAATCAAAAGCTCTGTATAGAAGATGTTTTAACTTAGGAGGTGGCTTAGCAACTAATCCTATTTTAAACTTTTTTAATTTAGCTTTAAGCCTCTCAAAATTACCCTTTATATAAGAAAACGATAGTCTTTTAACCCCAATCTCTTCCCCCTGCTCACATACATTATCAACCAAATTACAATTAACCTGAGAATTATTTTTATCCCTATAATTTTTAACCAATTTATTAATTTTATCCTTTTTGTAACCATTCAACTTAGCAATATTAAAAATATAATTCAACTCCTCATACAAAAATTCATCAGAACAAATAATAAACGCACGATTAATCATGAACCGGAATGTAGAAAATTATACCCAAAGGGTGAATACGCAGAAAATGGAATAATATGCTGACTAGCTATATCCTTCCTGTAAACTTTCCTTTTTAACATAGAACCCTCTCTAATAAGCCATACGTCTAAAAATGAAATAGCACGATCGTTTTCCAATTCAAACGTAAATTGAATATTCCTATCCAGTTTATTAACTTCATCTACAAAAACAATAAATTTCCGCCTTGTCAATCCTCTTTTTAAATTAAAAAGTTGACATGTTTCGGTTCATTCATAAGAACCGTATTCATAACATATAAAATCAGTAGAAAACTAAATGACACTGGATATAAATATAATTTAAAAACCCAAAACAAAACATTTATATCCAGTGTCATTTAGTTTTCTATTTAGTTTTCTATCTAGTGTTCTTCTTTGATTTTATATGTTATGAATACGGTTCTTATGAATGAACCGAAACATGTCAACTTTTTAATTTAAAAAGAGGATTGACAAGGCGGAAATATATAATGACAGTATAAAATGTACTTTAAAAGATGGATTACAGTTGATTGTACAAAGTAATTATTTTGTTTTTGATGGTAAAATTTATAAACAAAACATGGGTGCCCCTATGGGTTCTCCTATTTCGGGTTTTTTAGCTGAGTTTAAAATGAGGCCTTTTGAAGAGAATATTTTCGCAAAGTTCGAGAAAGTTCCTAAGTTTTGGAAGAGGTATGTTGACGATGTGTTTTTAATTTGGGAGGGGGGAGTTGAGTCTTTCATTGTTTTTGTAGATGAAGTTAATAAACTGGATAGGAATATTCAATTTACGTTTGAATTGGAAAATGATCGTGCTATTTCATTTTTAGACGTATGGCTTATTAGAGAGGGTTCTATGTTAAAAAGGAAAGTTTACAGGAAGGATACAGCTAGTCAGCATATTATTCCATTTTCTGCGTATTCACCCTTTGGGTATAAGTTTTCTACATTCCGGTTCATGATTAATCGTGCGTTTATTATTTGTTCTGATGAATTTTTGTATGAGGAGTTGAATTATATTTTTAATATTGCTAAGTTGAATGGTTACAAAACGGATAAAATTAATAAATTGGTTAAAAATTATATGGATAAAAATAATTCTCAGGTTAATTGTAATTTGGTTGATAATGCATGTGAGCAGGGGGAAGAGATTGGGGTTACAAGACTATCGTTTCCTTATATAAAGGGTAATTTTGAGAGGCTTAAAGCTAAATTAAAAAACTTTAAAATAGAATTAGTTGCTAAGCCACCTCCTAAGTTAAAACATCTTCTATACAGAGCTTTTGATCCGGTTCCACAAGATGATCTAGCAGGGGTGTATGGAATTCCATATGAGAATGAAGGGGGAAATATTATTATTTTTATATCGGTATGACAGGTAGAAAGTTTGGGGTTAGAAAGAAAGAGCATGAATGTGACATAAAATTTGGTAGGGATAAGACTGCGTTATCAAGATTGTTTGTAAAGAGGGGGGTTAAAATTTGTTTTAAAGATAGTAGATTAGTGTTCATTTCAAGTTTATTCAGAAAATTAATCATCCGTTAATCCATAGAGATATATTCTAGGAGGGATAGGGTTTGTAATGATTCTTATTCTTATGACATTCCGAGTTTGTGGTTAGAATTACTTAATAAATATTTAAAGGGTGAGTCTAATAGGGGGAGCCACGGTGGCATTGGCTATTCACGATCATAGAGGACGCAATATTTTGTGTTTTGGGTTTTTAAATTATCTTTATATCCAGAGTCATTTAGTTTTTCTACTTTTATTAATATTAATTTTATATATATTAAATTTAATATATGATGAAAATTTATTATATTTATTTGCCGCGGTGGCAATGGCTATTCACGATCATAGGGGGCGTAATGTTTTGTTTTGGGTTTTTAAATTATATTTATATCCAGTGTCATTTAGTTTTATAGTTATTTTATATGTTATGAATACGGTTCTTATGAATGAGCCGAAACATGTCAACTTTTTAATTTAATTTTTATTTGTGACACCTGTTCTAAGTAAATAAATATGAAATGTTTTTATACGTGAATGAAAAAGGTGAAGTGATTTTGTTTTAGTTTTTAGTTTTGAAAAAACGAAAGCTAACAACCGTTTTAACATTGAATACGATTTCTGTTATTTATTAATTCGTTCGACTGGCATCTTTCACAAGAATTTAATTCAGTTGACACCACTTTTTGTCAAACAATTAAATTTAGTTTAGAAAACAAGAGAATGTCTTAATTTGATAAGGAAAATTCAAATGTTTTAATGATAGCAAAAATAAGCGATGGAAGCACGTTTTGAAGTTGCATATATGCACCCGTGGTCCCGGAAGGGTTAAATATTAACTGACTAAGTACAATAGTTTCATCAGTACTACCTTTTTTCTTGAATTGCTGTGTCTTATCTACATGAAAATAATATGCATTACAATGCAAAAGATTTCATCGCAAATGTCTTTTGATCGGTTTATACAATTGAAAATGTTAATAATCATATTAAAATCTTAATATATAATTTGTATAACGTTATATGTTCAATAATATTTGTTCGCTGCACTGTGAAAAATCTGCGCAATGTTCTTGGCATTTACTGTGTAACATTCTTGGGTTTTCTCGGTTTATTTCTTCTGATCCAAGAATACCGAGAAATCCGGTGTAATACCTTCCACAATGTTGTGTAACTTTTTGGAATAGTTCAGAAAGTGGAAATTACTGATCAACTATGAAACGTTCCGAATATTTTCTGTGTAACATTCCTCAGTTTTAATATGTATACTTTTTATGATCTTTAGTGTAGCTTTTCGGATTTATTGTAAAATAGAAGTTATTGATAATCTGTGTAAACTTGTATATGTTTTGTGTGTAGCATTCCTTATATTGTGGTTGGTCAGAAAAATCAATACAAAAAAATCGTTGTTTTGTTTGTATGTCATTTTATTATCCCAGTTGTGAAAAGACTGCGGGATCTTGCGCTATAAAAAATAGTACAAAGGTGCGTATACCTTACTAATTCTACATCTCAAAGCTTTTATTCAAATCTCTGCACTGTACAGTTCCTGAGCTATATTTTGCATTTAGAAATCAATTTTTTGTGTGTGTATATTTTGATCACTTAGTTGGGAATCAAGTATGAAACTAGAGTCATTAATTTTTACCGAAGCTTTTACTACGCATTTCTTTACCGAAGCTTTTACTATGCATCACCGAAGCTTTTACTACACAATAACTTTTTTTTCCAGTTTAGACTCTGAAGACTCTTCTTGGTCTTTATTATCCATATGAACTTCTTTTTTGCGTGTGGGTCATTTTGTTGCATCAGATGAAAAAATAATGACTATGGGATTTAGAGCAACTAACTTTGGTATGAAAGTGTTTATGTCTGTCTTATTGTACATTTTGAAACCTATTTTTCCAAATTCCACTAATGATCGTTTTACGAAATTATTTTATCGGTGATTGTTTGAAGAAATTCTTGATTTTAGTACCGCGAATTTTTATCCAAATACCTGCTATTTCCGATTAGTAATATTCGCCTTATTTAATCAGCTATGCACTCTAGGGGATTTCTTTTTACAATGTCTATCACTATTTCCGAATAGTAATCTTTCTGCCATTAAATTAAGCGATCATTACTAATCGGAAATAGATTGATGTTCACATTAAATCTTAATATCTAGGTATATGAATTCGCGTCTTAAGCGAGATCATTTTGTTCCAAGGGATGAAAGTTTTTTCTTATATTAAATGGAAAATTTTTACATTTGTTGTAAGAGCGATGTTCTGGTGATGTTAGAACTGGAGTAAATTCGGGTATTAATTTGTTTCACGTCTTAAGAAGGGTTTGACTGTTTCCTAAAACAATAAATATAACATAAAAAAATATAAACAAAGACAACGCTTGAAGGGGAAAGGAGAGAAGCTGTAGCAAACTATTTTATTTTTCAAAATATTCAGTTTATAACATGAAGTTAAAGACATATCAGTAGAGAAATGTTTAAATTTTGTCCTTTCCCCCCCCTTCTCCTCTTGAGTTTCTGTAAGCTATATATGTATATTAAGGATGAAAAGGTACAATTTTAAGGCACTTACTAGAAAATATTACTAATTTTGTGGTCAGATTAGTGTGTCTAAATGTGACTCCTAAGTACGGTAATGTTCTTTTATTTAAAATTTTAGTGCAGAAACCCTAAATGCTATATAATAAGGAATTCGATTTTTAATGAAACAGTAAGCATTTTTTTTGCATTGATAACATTTTCTTAGAGATTTTCGATTAAATAGATATCGTTCATTTTCTAGCGCCCCCATGTTTCGTAAATTTATCAAATTTCCCTAAATTGTCTCTCGAATTTTTAACTTTGAATATAAAATAATCTTATTAACGTAAATAAACTATGTCTGTTTCATTTAAGTGACCAACAAACTGTTAAAAATAGCCCCCAGTTTGTGGATTAGAATTTAAACAACTACCAGGTAAGTTTGTATGTTATTCTTGATATATTGTATTAAAAAAATTAAAGCAAATTTTATGTTTAATTAAGCTGTCGTAAATCGCATAATCCTCCATTTTAAAATTTTTCTTTAACTTAGCTGTAACTCAGTATGTATTTAAGATTATCAAAATTGAACAATATACTTCTTTTTAAATTTTTTAATCAAAGAAACTCAGTGTATATTTTATTAAAAAAATATAATCACATGATTATTGAAATTACAATAATTTTATGATGGAAACTCTGAAAGATTTTGTGTTGATTGAAAATCTTGTGTTAAATATTTATTTTAATGAGGTTAAGTTAATTTTACCAAAATTATAGAAATTGGTAGCTTAAATGCAGTCTCCTATTAAAATAAAATGCAATTGAGCTATGCCATTATTTAAGCGTAACTTTTGCGAGCACTTTTTTAAATCATTATATTTGAATTCTGTTTTCATTGTTTACTCATAATCGACATTTTTTGTTTTATATTAGAGAAAAGATAAAAAAAAAATAAAACTGCGTTTTTTTAAATGAATCAATGAATTGTTTAAATAAATAGTCAGTTTCAATATACTTATATTTAAGTACAGAAAATGTTCAATTCTTTTTTTTTAAGTGAAAGAATATATTGCCAAGTAATTGAAGTAACTTGTATGTTGGTGCAACTTTCAAACATGCACTTGCTAGCTGAATATCCAATCTTTGCCAGATATCCTTTGCATATCTTTTATGCATGAGACAGTGTGTCACTACATGCATTTTAAAATCTGCAGAGTTTTTAGATTTTTACAGCAAGATATTTACATTTAAAGCAAGTTATTTAAAAAAAATGTTTGCAATACAAAACAAATTAACCCAGTTTTATTGCTTCTAATTTATCAAGGGTCAGAAACCGAAAATTTCTTTTGATCGACTCATGGCTTACTTTGATGATTGAACAGAAGTAGATGATGATGATTTAATGTTTTTGAATATACCTCTTTGAAGTGTTATCTATTTTTTAGAAATGAATGATCCGGTAATTTGTTTGATTTTTAAATTGAAGAAAAAATTGAAGACTATTTTACATTTTATTACATGCGCGATTTAACTTATATGCAAAATACTATAAAAATTCTATATATATTATCATAAGCTAAAAACTTTGTGAAAGTTAAATGAAGGATTAAGTGAAAACGAAACAAAATTTTACAGTATCAATTTATAATCGTAATTTAAGAAAAAAAAATACATAAATTAAGAATTGCTGGATTTTTATCCGATTTTAATGAAGTCAATATTTTAATTGCTGAATTTTTTAACATTTGTAAGGCATACTTTTTGAATGTTACTTTCTTTTAAAAAATTCTGAATAATTGGAATAATTTATGGGCATGTGTCTTTATTGTACAGATCTGTACATAATTATTTACAATATTCTTTCATTTTTATGCTTGTGCAAATTATAGACAAAAATTAACATTGGCCACTGACCAGTAAGCAGATTTTTAATTATTGACAATTAACAAAGTTACGAACACTTCATAGAAAATCATATGAAGTGTTCGTATATTTCTAACTATCAACATTATAACTTATTGTAAACATTATTGTATCATCATTATATTGTAATTTCCATTTGATAGGATTACACTCAACTGAAAGCTGAAATTATATATAACAGAAAAATATGTAACCAAGAAATTACCGTAATTTAAAATGAGCTCGGAAATCTGCATTAACGTGGCTGTGTGGGGAGAAGGGGGGGATTGGCAAACCAAAAGTTAAATTTTATCTATTTAAACAGGCATCAAAAAGTCTAAGAAAATAGTATTAAAATTAAAATTTATTAAATAAAAGCTACATTAAAAAACTGATCTGAATCCCCTTTAAAAGGTGATGTAACATCGAGAATTCTTCAAACGTAATTTTTAAATTTGAATACATTATGTAATCAAACTTAAAATATGCATTATGATCATATTGAAAAACCAGAGCTCGGATATCCGCGTTTGCAAACCGTCCAAAGCCCAACTGAAATTCACGCAAATGGAAGCTTCTAAATTTCGCTTACAAAATAACTTTCAATATTATAATTTATCAAATTAACATAACGCTGCATAAAGAATTGGAAAAGTATTCGAAACCACATTAACAGGGGATGAAGTAACATCGGGGATTTCTGTTATTTGATTTAAAAGAACACAATATTTATGTTATATAATTCAAGAAACTTAAATGCACATTAACTAGTGTATTAGAAACAGGAATTCGAGAAATATGCTTCCAAAAAGGCTTTCAAAATTAAATTTTAAAAAAGCATACAGAATTATTTATTATCAAAAGAATTGAGAAGTAACGTGAAAAATAATTTCGTACTTAACAAGCGTGAGCTTACTTCCATATTTAAAGCGTAAAGTATCACTTTGCATTTAAATCTTATTACATCTACTGCTGTGATTTGTTGAACTATTTCAGTCTTACGCAAATATCTTGAAACTGACAAATTTTTTAACATCTTTATTTTGACAGGGTTAGCAAATGCATTTTGAAAATTTCACAATACTACTTTTATAAAACATCGGATAAAATTTATAAGTGTTTGAAGTGAGGGGGGGGGGATGGGGGAAGTTTAAAGTTTGCTGAAATTATTATGATAGTTAAAAAATATAATTAAGTATCTGTGAAATTAATCCAACTTTCTATTAAATATGTACCCAAATTTGAAGCTATTTGGATAATTTTATCCAAGGAAAATGCAATTTAAAATAAACAAAATGAAAGTGGTGGATTCCCCGCCCCCCCCCCCCCAAAAAAAAATACTTAACCTAAAAACCCTTGTATTAAGATGTTAAGTGCCATGTCATTCACCGGTGACTAACATTGAATTTTCCGTTTTAGCCGCGTCAGTCGCCGGTAAAATTATAATATAAAACTAAATATTATATTGTTTTAAGGAATTGCTGAAAATTTGTTTAAAATTTTTGTTTTATTTTATTAAAGGATATCATTAAGAAAACGAAAATTTCAGTGTCAATCATCTCTGACTGATTGTATTTGACCTATACTTGACCTAACATTGTTGAGTTGATTAGTCTCGCCCAATTTTCTAATAAACTGATACCCAAACTTCAAATAAAATGTATAATTCTTAACAAAAGTTTTTGTTTAAGCCTATTTAAGATGGGGGGGGGGGGTTACCAGTCACTTTATATTTGATTTAGAACCTACCAAAACCCGAAATAATCAGCTTCACTAAGTAAGTGGATTTTATATAGTAAGTTTAAACGAGTTTGCGCAGGAACATGGGTCTTGTATAATGCAGATTCATCAAAATTTCGGGTTTAGCAGTTTTATAGCAGATTTTGTCAATAGGCGCACTTTAATTCGCACAGGAATGAGATTCCTGGATTAAGTATATTTAAAGTAACATTAACTTGGAATTGCATTACATCAGTTTTGTCATAAATGAAATTAATCATATTGTATCATAAGTCTGAAAAAGAAATTTTATGGAATTTCAGATTTAAACATTAAAATTAGACATTTCGGGAAACTTCTTTTAAATTTCAAGATAAACAACTTCCCCTGTTTTATTTATTTCATTGTGTATAGTAGCATACATAATTAGCTCGGATGAAAAAAGATCTCTTGGCAATTAACTATGCCTTCCCACCAGCAGCGATTAAGAACCTTTAAACCAAAAAAGAATTATCTACTTTCTTTTTTAGTGTTTGGGATAATCCTCAATTTGTACTGCAAATATTTTAAACAATTTTTTCCCATTTTATCCCTGGTACCGATATATCTTACAACCACCGTGCTTGGCGAGTAGCACTCATCAAGTTTCCGACTGCTTACGGTAAAATTAATCGTTTTTTCAGTGTTACTCGACGGTGGAAATTGCTAATTTTACGCTATATTGCAAGGAGCTAAACAAAAAATGTGTAAAAGCATAAATGAACTTATATTGTATATCAGTATCGGGGACAGTGACAAAAATGCAAAACCCTGCGACGTATCGGGGAGGGGTCTTTGAAGTATTTGTGAAATATAAACATCTTAAACGTCAATAACGGTTGATTATTTTAGGATTTTAAGAACGAGTCATTTGTATTGAATAACGAATGTATATTTTGCGTACTTCTAACCTGATCTGCGCTTAAAAAAGAATCATACCCACAAGACGGGTCACAAAACGGGGACTGATAAAAAAATGAGGAGAAAAAAGAGGGAGGGGGGAGATATAGATTCCTTGTTGAAAAATTTCCTGAAGACTCACAAACTATACTTAGTCTGCTGAATGGAGATTTCACCAAATCAATACATAATTGAGAGAAAAAATTTTCAACGATGTATAAACCCGTTTTTATCTAATAAATTCAAAATTTTCACTTGAAAACCAAAATATTACAATCCGTTTTTCAAAATGGAACAAAATCCTGTACATTTCATGGATATTCATTTTTGTTCATGCGCAACATTTCAACAGGGCACTTGGAAAAACTCCCTGTTTAAAATGTATACATCGAATATTTTGCAACTTTTTTTCATTTTTTGCAAAACATTCTGGGAGTATACAAAAATAGTTGCAGTGCTTTACGCATTGTTATTACAGTCTTTATAGTACATATATTCAAGTATTCTATATTATCAAGCTATTGCATAATACAAAGTATAAATATGAATAACTTCTCCAATAAACATTTTGATTTTTCCAGAAACTGAATAAACACTATTGCATTCAATAATTTATGCATAAAAAACAAAACCTATAATATGCTTTTTGTTTCTTTGTAGCCACCTTGGGTAGCAATAAAATTTGAAGATAATGATAGTTCATTAACAGAAACAAATGAAGACCTTGGAACAGCAGAATTAAATTTAAATATTAGCAGTCATTTGTATATTAAAGCAAAAATCTCGCAAGGATTTTCAGATTTTATCAGAGCATTTTTTTTTTCTACTCTACCCCAAAGCTTTAACTGAAGATTGATTGCAATGGACAGAAAAATGTGAGTAACTGAATCATTTAGCATTAAAGATCTGCAAATTTGTAGACAATCCCTCTGCAGCTGAACGAAAAATTAAGCAAATTGTGATAAAATTCTAGATTTGTAATTATTCTAGGTTTTAATTCTTGATTGCAATTTTAGCCATAATATGAATAAAACTCTGTGCATATATAAAAGTTCTGTGAATTTTTATTTTTGATTATATTATTTTTTAAATTACAGTATACTTACGATATCTTAATTCGAAAAGATTCTAAAAAAATATTTTGTAATAGCCAATTGTTCTGATAAGTCATCTAGAGGAATTTATAATATGAAAGAGAAAAATGTACTTCATTTGAAGTATCAATAGTACATCACTGTATTAAGATTTTCAATTTTTTAAAAATATTATGTTCATTCGGCAGTTAAATATAGTTTTTTATTGTATCTCTTGACATCTGAATTTGAATTTTGTGCATAAACCACATGGATGAATGTTTTTATGTATTCTAATGCTTCAATTATAATTTATAAGTTATTTTTTACTGTAATTTTAAAAATCTCTTTCAAACATTTTTGCTTATTTAAACTTGCTTTGAAAATTTTTGTTATTAAACCTTAACGTTTTGGAGTAAAATTTTAAAAGAATTATGTTCTGTATAACACATGCATCAAAAACCGTTTTTTCATTTATTATTGTTGTATTATATAGATTATTTAAAAGAATAGAATTATTAAAGAAAATTAATCCAAGTAAAGTAAACATAGTGGGGGAAGGGTGGGAGCTTCGAAGAGCCACATATTTCCCCAAAAACAGCAGATATTCAGATATTGTAAAGACATTTAAGAAAGCTTTGTTAGAGATTAAATCTACTATGTTATGCAAAATGTCACGAATTTCTCATCTGTTTAAATTATTAAATAATATGATAAAAATTATCTAAAGGTTTTAAAAAAACTGCTATGTATGAGATTTTGCCAAAAATGTACTTTATGTTAGATCATCTCTTAATTTATTTACACCTTCAAATTAATATGTTGAGTTTGAAATAAAAGTAGAGGAACTTAACCATGTTTTTTGTAGATCCCAACACAGTGCACTCATTTTGATATTTCTTTTCTTTCTGAGTGCGTATTTATCATAATTTATCCTTGCATCAATATTTTAACCAATTTATTTCTGTAAAAGTAATTTTAATATATCCATTATTTAAAAAAAAAGGTTTTGCTCATAGATATCCTGTGTTTTTTTTTTAATTTGTGTTGTCAATTGAAAAATGAAAACAATCAATTAGAAATATATATTAGAAATACAATGTTTATCTGTCAACTGTACAATCATCGTTTATATTCTCAAGAGAGATTACTAAATCATTAATCTGTATCATGTTCAAGAACCAAACTTTAAAATTAAATGTGAATTATGTTCTAGAACATTTACGGTATTAAGCTCATATCGATCTCAAAGTCAGAGCTCATGGCTCGAAGAAAGAATTTTTTGTAACATTGTGCTATCCAAACTGTAATTATGTTTCTTCTAATCTTTCAAAATTGTAACATATTTTGGAGAACACATGACTGTTAAAGCAATTATGGAATGCCTTTTATCAAATTGCAGCAAACGATACAGTGAATACTTTTCTCTTTCAGCACATGTGTAAAGATGTCATAAACATCAAACCCCGTTTAAAAAGGATATTCTTAAAAGAATTAATAATCCACATTGTCTTTTAGAAAAATCATTATCCTTATAATTCTACACCAAATGTCTCTTATATAAAAGAAAAGTCAACGAATTACATACGATTTTAATGCGAAAGAAATAATTAGAAAATATAAATTCTGATGAGATATTTATGGTAACTGTGGGGCATCTTAAAACTCTTTGAATAACATGCTGAAGATTAGAAGTAACTTCTGATTGAAAGATAGCTTTAACATACTTGATTATAGATTTCTGAACTTTTCAGATTTGTATAATTTTCAAGACAAGTTTTTGGTAAAGTTCCTGATCCTGGCAGAATTGTTGCCACTGGCTTACCCAGGAACATTACCGTATTCCGTGAAATGTTTAAGATCTTTTGATAATGAAGAAATATAACTGAGATTTTATGTGAAACATACCAGGCTACAGGTTTCAGAGTTTTTCAGAGTGAAGGAACATAAATGAGATTTCATAAGTAGTATTCCAGATAGGTTTAGGAATAGCGGAACCTAACTGAGATCTTATGAGCAACATACCAAATTAAAGATTTCGGAACTTTTCAGAAAGGTAGAATCTAACTGAGATTTTATGAGTAGCATTCCAGATTATAGGTTTCAGAGCTTTTCAGAATGGTGGAATTTAAATGAGATTCCACGAGTAATGTTTCACAAGGTAGATTTCAGAATTGTGGAACCTAACACAGAAGAAATGAGTAACGTTACATATAAAAGGTTTCTAGACTTTTAAGAATTGTGAAACCTAACTGAGATTTCATGAGCAACATCCAAAATTATAGATTTCTGAACTTTCCTGGCTTATGTAAGTTTCCTGGTATTTTTATGATTAAATTCCTGGAAAAACCTGTGGCAGAATAGCTGCCAAATGTTTTCTTAGGAACCTTACACAAAATTTTTTACAGTGTGCATTTTTTCATTGAAATTTAATTATGTGGTAAATTAAAAAAAAAATCGTTTGTATATATGTGCGCTCCTTTTTTCAATATGGCGTCTATAAGCATCCACTAATTTATTAGTATCATCATAAAATGAACTCCTTGGACCATTGTGAATCCAAAAATGTACATATCACCAAGTCCCCACAGATGAAACCAAAACCCTAATTTTGGCTTCTGGCTCAACGACTAGAACGGAATCACGGGAGAAGTACAGCGGTCTTAGAATGAATGAAAAGCTGGTCGAAAAAATAGGTATTTGAAAAATTCATTTAAAATTTATCTGTGATAGGTCCAGAAATATTAATGTTTATTCCATGTCGTCCGTAATATGACGCATTCAGATTTTGTCTGATTAACTCCATCAAATAAAAATGCACATTTTAAACAGTTGAAGTTGTATATTTATAAGCTACTGTTTTTTTTCTTAGGAATAATATTTTTTAATGCACGTCTTACGTAATATATCACTCGTTATGATCACCTTAAAAATTATGTTTCTATTAATATTAATATAAATATAGAATTTATTTATGAGAATTTAAGATTTTAATCATTAATAATATCATTTTTCAAATAGTCGTAGTAATTTGTTAAATTAGAATTTTCTTATTTTCTTTAACAAAATGAAATTATAACGTTTATAACATAAAAATACATGTTTATATTTTACTTTATTTTATTTAATTCATTTTTTTAATTCTTTATTATTCTTTTTTTATTTTTTAAATATTTATTTATTTATTCATTTATTTGTTTATTACATTTCCGCATTTTTCCACCTTTTCCTCTGCCATTATTTTGACATTACATGTGCTCTTTCAACAGCACCATTTCCTGCACTCTTCGCTATCTTCAACCTTCATCATTATTTTCAATTTTCACATTATCTCCTTGTGGAAAGGTGTCTTATTCAGTTGATGGCGAGCAGGTATTGCTTTAGCTCGAAACGTATCCCGCATTGTTTTTATTTTAGAGTGACTTTTACATAATCTTTTATTTGAATTATATCTATCATGGATTTATTTGGCACCTCATTTTTAAATAAAAATTTCCACTTGTAATTTAACAGCATTTGTAAAGATAATTTTGCTAAAACATGTACTTTTTGAAATACTGTGGCATTGGGAAAAGAATATAAAATTTAAATCAAATAATATGCAAGGCTTTCTCAGCTAATAACCGACACTCGACAATTAATGTTAAAGTTTTATCTGTGCGCGAAGATTAATAGTAGATGAACGTCAGCTTAAGTTTATATCGCTCAGAAAAACAAAAATAATTTTATTTATAAATATTATAATAATTAAAAATTTTATAATTTTCATTTAATTTTTTATAATACTGTTAAAAATAAATAATACGACGTAAATCTGATTATATGGAGCATTATTAGTCAGGTATTTAGGTATTATTAACATATTTTTAAAAACTATTTAAAAAGGCACACATTTTGCATAATATATATGGTATATATATATTTTTAATTGATACAACCATTATTCACTGTAAAACATTTGTGTAATATTACTCCATGAAGTTAGTGGCAGCCGAGTTTCCACAAAGTTTATGGTGGAATAACGGTAATACCGGTTTAACCAAGATAACCAGTGTAACATTACACTAATATGTAATGTTACACCAGTAACATAGTTTTAAATTGCACCATTATATAAGTAAAAAAAAATCTTACATAACGCTGGTGTCAGCAAAGCTTCCACCAGTCTTACGGAGTAATGTTACACAAATGTTTTACAGTGTTGTTATCCCAAAACACTAGATTGCACAACTCATATTTTGTAAAAAGTTATTCATATTATTCAACAGGTATAGTCGATGGGATTACAGTGCATTTCTGGTAATTATTATAGTATATTTTTCAATCTTTTAAACGCATAAGTTATCTACTGATAATATGATATATGCAACATTTCTATTATATTTTTACAAAGAACCTTATTTCCTTATAAATTATTTGATTTTAGAATTTTTTATTATTACTATTTTTTATTCTACGATTGCTTGAATGTCAATTCTTCTCTTAACACCTCAGTTTTCAAATTGATGTTTACACATATATGTTGAAAATCAAACATTATAAAACATATTCTGGTTACTGTTAATATAGAAATAGATAAATAAAAATAAATTTATCGAAGAAGTAACACCGCAACACAAATTTTTTAAATACACACGTTTTTCACATTAAAGACTGTATTTTCACAAAACTGAAAATTGAAAGATAACGGAATATCAGTCTGAGAAATAAAACTGTCACTGTTTTTAACCAAATATGGTTTAAATACTTGTTAATGATGCAATCGGCCAAGTAAAGTTAAGATTTATATTACACATTTTATACATCCACCTATTACATATAAAAGCTTATCTCAGATTGCGATTTTCCCATTTGAAAGATATTGAAGACGACAATGATCAATTTTCAGTTTACTGTTTTCATGTATCTTGTTAATAAATAAGATAACATTCAGGGTCATTTCATTTTGAGAACGACGGATTTTTTGCTTTTTCTATACACGATTACTTTCAGAATTTTCAAGCTATGCTTTTGAGACTTTCATAAAAGTTGCTCTATACATTTTGCTAACACAATATGCAAATAAAATTTAGATATCATTGACGCATGCACGGTGACAAAATTATTTAGTAAACCTACTCATTTATCGTACAATTTTTATTATTTTTTAAATTTGATTACAGGGTATTGTGTGCAATATTATTTGTCATATTTTCAGAAAAGAATGTTATATTTTATTAGGAAATCTGCAAATTATAAGCAAAAAAACATGGCAAAATTTGGGACAATTTTTATAAAAACCTTAATTTCTCTACAAGTATATATGCTTTTCGCATGAAAACGAACACCGTTTATTGCAGTAAGCCACTTAATCATAATCTACAGCTTGAGCGTATTTGCTACATTAGTTTTGACAGGGTTACCCAAAAGATCTTCATTCTTTTTTAATTTGTTGAAGGTTCCCTATGATGTTTCGGGAAAAAATCTTCATGAAAACTAACTTGAAAAAAACTTGTACTATTATACTTATACACTAAAAATTTCGGGATAATTCCTCATGTATTTTTCTAGATATTTAACAAAATGTCTAAAATTGCAAGTGGACGGTCATCAATGGCCATGTAGTGTATATATAGAACCATTAAATGTAATGCAATACACATCGTATCATTAAATCATGAAAAACAAAATGAATATAACCAAAAGTTGTAGAACTAAATCAGATACATCCGCCTTTAAATACATTGGAACTACAATTAAAGTGTGTGGTTTTATCTTCGTATCAGGCATGAGAAGTAAAATGATACAAGTATGGGGTTAGCAATACACATAAAACTATAATAATGTGAAGAAAAATTAGAAAAATTAAGATTAAATTGAATGGTAAAGAAAAATCAAGCGAAGCTTTAAAGATATCTTTCAAAAGGTGCATAAAAATAAACTGTCCTGATTACATGCAACAAAAAAAAGGATATTTAATAGTTGAACAAAGAAGTATCTCTCTATATTAAAGATAAAAACTTTAATATATTTTATCATAGCTCTCTACAGTATAACCAAATACCTTGATTTTCATGCAGTACCCGCAATACAACACTGCAAAACTATTTCGTAAGCTTTCCATCATTTATGTGTGTAACGTTCCTCAAATTCTGGAGAAAGTTATTCTGATATTTCAAAAAACACACAAAACCAGAGGATATTTTCACAGAGGTTCTTGGAACTTTCCGCTTGAAGCATGATGTATGATGTAGTATTCCAAGCGCATGCTCAGTGGTAAATGTCGACATAGGCGACATGGGGAATTGAGAAGGAAAACATTAAACCAAGGCTAACTTATCATAATATAAAGGCTTGTCATTCACCAAGTTTCCTTTGACTGCAGTACAGGGGGCGCTGAACTACATGATTTTCACGTTGGTAGCGCCATCTAATGTTAGAAACTGAAATGTTTTCCATTATTTCCTATGGGATTATTAGCAGTAGTATGCACCAGGTGGCGTTACATACGAGACAAAGTCATATAATAAGTTGGCAATTATAGGGACAATTTCAACAATAGATTTTCTCCTGAATGCGAGGCCTTGATATTATGATAAGGGGGCCTTGCATTAAACATGTGATCAACGCCAACATCTTCCGGCCCTATTTACAAGAAAACGAGATATGAAGTAAGTTGTCATTTTCTTAATATTTTATTGATAAAATACTGAGTATTTCAAATATATAAGTTGTTATAATCTAAAGTTTTGAAACCAGTGTTCATTACTGAAATTCTTATTTAACTAATTTCCAGTAATGAGCATCCAATGAAGACATTACTAAAAATAATTTAGTAAGTTCATAGTATATAAAATCTTCTCAATTATTTGGAAAAATCTGAAAGTAATTATTTTTAAATTATACTTAAAAAAAAAAATTCATCACTGTAGGAGTGAGTGGAAAGAGTAGGACAGCGGGAGGGATGGGACAGTAGGAGGAATGGGACAGTAGATTTTTTTCTTTATGTATATAATAAACATTTTATCAATCAAACGTAACACGATAGCCCAAACAATCATAACCAAATCTTCAACTGAAAAAAAAATGATAAGTATAAAACTTGCAGTCGTATAACGGAAAAGATTTATTCAAGAATCGAAAATAAATTCGCTTAATATAATTTATATGCTTTTCGTATATAAATGACTTGTATATACATAGATATAATAGTTTCCCTATTTATAGAACAATATACTGTACGTTATTTAAAATTAAAATATATTAATAAAATTAAAATATATTAATATTTTAAAAGATATTTAAAATAAGCTTAAAAGACCTATTTTTGTTTATAAATAAAGTTTAACACAAAACAAGAAAGTGGGGAGGAATGGGACATAGTAATAAAAGGAAGAACTTGCATGTCGACATGGTAAATTCGACATGTCCGATTCTTTTTTTTTTTTTTTTTCATAAGATGAATCTAATTTGCTACCATGCAAACATTTTTAGAGGATAATATATTTATAACATTGATTATAAATTAATTTACTTCAAAATGTTAATAAATTGAAGTGATGATTTTTTAATCATAATGTCCTGATTTTTTAAACCCTCCAACATATTGACCTAGTCAATATGTTGGAGGGTTGACCTTAGTGAAAGCTCCCTTAATTAAATGTTTTTGAAATCTATTTATTATACTTGGTATACAATAAAAGGATAATGTTCATATTTATAAAAGAATGTAAATTTATTCTGCAAATATAATGGAGTGATACAAAAAATGTTATTTAAAATTAACCTTTAACTGATGTGACATAAATCGGCACTTAACTACTGTAAACCAGTCTGGCACACCGCTCCATCGAAAGTTGAACAAAAGGGGATATTAACTTATTAGAAACTGTTTTTGTACTTAACATGTTGTAAAGGGCTGTTATAATTTAAATGTACCAATTCAAATGGCACTGGTGATAGTATAAAGTTCCAAAAGAAACAAAATTTCGGTAGTGTTTATAATTAAACAGAATGTTACATGTTAAAGTATAAAAATTTTAAAATGCAACGGTCTGTAAGACATGTAACATCAGTTAAATGTTGAAGATATTTCGGGACTTAAAATCTTTGTAGCTTTGTAAAGATGAAAATTTCGTAAAGATATTTTGAGTTTATAAATTATTTTATTTGTTCTAACCTTTTATCTTAAAAATATTCTTTTTTTTAACTTATTTCATTTCTTTGAACTTTGTGGCTTAAAGGTATTCTTAGTTTTTTAAATTTTTGGGGGGTTTTCAAGTTTATTTTATTTTTTCAAATCTTGTAGCTTAAAGGTATTCTATATTTTTTTAAACATATTTTATTTCTTTAAACCTTACAGTTTATAGCTATTAAAGGTTTAAAAGTATTTGAAAATGAGATTTTTAAAATTACTTCATTTGTTTAAACTTATAAAGGTATTCTGCATTTCTAAAAATGATTTTATTTGCAGGGATCTGGGAGTGAGCCTGAAATTGCCAAGTCAAAACTCAGTATTTGCCAACTCAGGGAAAAGCAAACATAAATACTTCTCGGGGTTTGCCAACTAGTCTTATTACACAGTTTTATATACAGTTATATAATAGCTTTTTTTAATTATTACAATTAGAAAATTTAATATAGATTTTATCTGTAAAAAGTTTAATAATATTTCTAATTATATTGGTGAATTTCATCCAATTTATCAGAAATAAAAAGTGTATTATAGTTTTTAATTAAAGTTTTGAACTACTTTGCCAATTCAGTTTGTAAATTTGCTAACTGTAACAGCATGTGCAAACATTTGGGGGGAAGGGGTGTAGGCTCCCATCTGTACACCCCTCTTAGTGAGGTCCCTTTTTATATGTATATTTCTTTACTTTTGCCTGTATATCTACATAAAATGCACAGAGTCATGCCTCTTATGAGTGAGGAGCCTTGAAAAATTATTTTTTCATGATTAAAATCTATCTTTCTTCAAATATATTGCACTTATGTCGCAGGTTTATTCTGATAACTGATTGTATAACAAATAAAATAATACATAAAACTTTGTTGAAGGTTCAATATTTAAAAAAAGTTAAAAATGATTTAGTTAAAAGTGGGTCAAACATGCTTAATTTCATCTAGTTGTTTTTATGACTGAAATTAACTCTAGAATTAAATGAAAGTTCTCTAATTAAACAAAATAGCTATTTTTAAATAAATTTCACAATTAGGATACAAAAATTAATAAAATATTTCAGAATTATTTACAATTTAAATTTATTACTGTGATTATCATAATATCAACAGTTTAATTATTTTAGATAATGTTTTAAAGTACTAAATGTCATGAAATTACAGTTATCAAATTGTGAGCGTATGAGAGAGAGAGCAAATGTGTAGGGGAGGACTAATCTACTGATTAACTAACTAACCCTTTAAGGGGCAAAGTACCTCCATTCGTAAAATTCTTAAAAGAAAGATCGACACCAGAAATTATAAAAAAAAGTTATTCGAAAGTATATAAAAACTTTCGTTCTTGCCAGGTATCTCCGATGTGCTAGTAACTAATATAGTATGTAGTTGAGTATAAAGATATTTTTTATCTGTTTTTAAAATAATCGGCGGATGTCAGAACGATGTAAAAGAAAACTGATTTCAATTCAAATCATTTTTGAAAATGCTGAATCAAAGGCCCCAAGAAGGTAAGTATAAATCAAAATGCGTCAAAGCTAATGTACATATATATATGTATGTATATATATATTATTAGTTAGAAAAGTTAGCTAATAGGACCATTTTTTAAGGGAGCTATAATAAAGGACCCAAAAGGGAACAAATGATAGTTAAAAACAGGACCATAACATCAAAAATGTTAAAATTCCTTTGTACTTAACACTTCATATTACAATTAGTCAAAAATAAACATAGGCTAAGAGTTATTCGTTCGAACAATATTTTAAGGAAATGAATTAAAAAAATGAGTAAATGCTTTAAAAAAAGCCCTAGGACTCCAATAAAAATATCAGGTTGTGGGTCGTGGAAGAAGAGTCCAAAACCTAACTTTAAAGTTACGCACTGAGAAGATGGAAAAGTAGGGGGTGGAAGATGCATGGCGAACAAAACTTCAAGGGCCCTACGGGACACAGAGGGACCCAGGGTCTTTAACGGAAAGTAAGAAAGTGGAAAAAACTAAATGAAAAAAGGATTTTTAAAAGAAAGATTAAGAGGGGGCAATTTAATAATAATTTAAGGTACAAAACTTCAAGGATCCCTGTGCCATGTTTAAAGAGGCTAAGAACTTCTTTCGCATGTAGTTGGGTAGATTTTTTAAAATATATATTTATTAAAGTAATGGAAGGACGCTAAAACTAAACAAAATTACATGCATTTCGTGTGGATCATTTTTTTAAAAGTTGCACCAAGGGCCCAAGAACGCGATTAATATTTGAAATTCGTAGTAGTTCAAATCTGATTTTTTTCTGTTCATATGGTTGATGAAGGACTTAAGAAGTTGTTGAAAAATAAAGGCTAGTGAATTGGACCATTTATAAAGGAAATGTAATAGGTGCTCTAAAGAGACCAACTGACAGTTAAAAAGAGGGGCTTAACAGGAAAACATGTTAAAATGTCTTAGTACTTAGCGCAATATATCTACAGTAGTAAAAATTAAGCATAGGACATGAAATATTCGTTAGATATTATTTTAAAGAAATGCATAAATTGATTGGGAAAATGTTTAAAAAAGCTCTAGAGCCCGAGTAAGAATGTGAGAGTGTTGACCCTGGAAAAAACTAAAAGACTCAACTTTAAAATTTTGCTCTGGAGGGGGAGTGAGAAATTAAGGGGTTGAAAAATGTTTAGCCTACAAAAAGTTCAAAGGCCCTTGTCTATTTTTCCCTAGGAGGCCCCAGTGCATTATGGAATGTAAAATCTTGAAAATATCTAAATGGAACAGAAATTCCAGAAATGAAGATTGGATTGAATGGAATCACTTTATTATCACAAAAACTTCAAGTGGCCGTGAAACGGGCACCAAGGATCCAACGTCAATACTGAAAAATAAAATAGCAAAACTAACTAAGTGGAGAAAGGTCCCTCACAATGAAAAAGATTAGATAAAAAGGGGTCACGTTCTTAACAATTTAGTGCATAAAAATGTTAAGGGGCCCAGAGATATTGGCCCTTAAAATATTAAAAGTCTGAGTCTCAGGTGCATCAGGATCTGTCTGAGAATAACTTAACTTAAATTTTCAGACTTCTACTTGTGGTAGAATTTGCTAGCCATCGCATATATTCACAGATATTTTTTATTTTATTAGTATACAGGGTGATTCAAAAAAGATGGGCAAAATTTTAAGAGGTGATAGTACGCATCAAGACAAATAATATTAAACGGGAAACTAAGGGTCCCAAACGTCTTCCGAAGGAGTCCAAAGGGTCCAAAATTTGTTTTAGGGTTTTAGGGTCCAAAATTTGAAATGATTATAAAAAACGGAAAAATCGGTCGATTCGTTTGCAGTTTTCACGAAAACTATTCTTTATGTCAGTATTGTCTTGAAAATAAATTATAAAGATGAATTTCGAAAAATGCCGATAGAGGGCGCTTTAGACTTTGGAGCAAGAATGGTTTTAGAGAAAACCGCAAACGAATTGACCAATTTTTTCTGGTTTTTTATAATCATTTGAAATTTGAACCTACCGACTCCCATTGAACACAGTTCAATTTGCGCTACTTAACTACAGATTTTGAGATCAAAATTTAAGTTTATGTCAAAGCTTCTAAAAAAAATTAGTGAGACGCAAAAAATAACGGTAAAAAATAGTTGTTCGTTGCTCCAAAGTCTAAAGCGCCCTCTATCGGCATTTTTTGAAATTTATCTTTATAATTTATTTTCAAGACAATACTGACATAAAGAATAATTTTAGTGAAAACCGCAAACAAATCGACCAATTTTTCTGTTTTTCATAATCATTTGAATTTTTGGACAATAAACTTTAATGGCGCCTATCTCCTTCGGAAGACTTTGGGACCCTTGGTTTCCTATTTAAATATTGTTTGTCTTGATGTGTACTATCACCTCTTAAAATTTTGCCCATCTTTTTTTAATCACCCTGTATATGTATACCAGTACCGTAAAGTATAGCTTTAACAATTTTTATAATGGGTATTGATTTATTGTTTTTCATTTCAATTTTCTAGATTGAAAAACAACTACAAATGATTTTTAAAGAAATATCGGACTTCAAAATTGGTCAAAAAATCTATTTTTTTCTTTAAATTTATATATATATAAGTGATATATATATATTAAATATGTATATGTATCACTATGTATGTATATATATATATATATATAAATATACATACCTATATATATATATATATATATATATATATATATATATATTTCATATATATATATATATGAAAACCTATTTAATTGTAAATATTTTTTATTTCATTTTTACCCCCCAAAAATTATATCTCGAGATACTGTAAATACACCTAACACAATTGCCCACACAAATTAAAACTTTAACCCGGGAGAACGCGCTCTTACCCAAGGTAGAAATGGTTTCAACTTTGTCACCAACAAAATCAAGTTATAACCGTCATTTTATTTAGGCAGAGACAATCCTTAAAATTTTGCGATAAAATAAATTGAAGATTACTTTTAAAAGATAAGTGATTACAATTGTACAAATCATACGCACTCCGGGTCAAAAAGACCCGGCGCGTGTACTCACGGGTTAAATGACTTTTTATGAACGTTTATATTTTATTACTTTCATGTTTTAAAAATGACAAGGCTTTTTTTAAATTTGAAATAGATTTGACCGTTTTTGCACATTTTCTTTATTATAGACTTGATAAATATATACATGGAATTAGCATTCAAATTTTCTTTATTTTTTTATAAAAAAAAGTATATGAAGATGTGTGAAATTCCATTTTTCATTATGTATGTTTCAGTGAAAAAAAAGCATTAAATGCAATAGTAGATTTATCTAAAAATCCATTTGCAATATTGTATAGTACACATTTAAAAATGTTTAAAAATGTAAAAAAATATGAGGTATTTGTAGCCTATATGGACAGGGCTCTCAATATGGACACCCCTAATATTTTTAAAGGTAATCATTTTAATCGAGAGGTGGCTCAACATTTTCGCGAAGAAAAGCAGTTGAAAAGATAATTAAGGCTGGAAAGTGTAAAAAAGCGCACTATTCGCTATTTACGAGGAAACCTGTTGTTTCGAGATGTGCTGATCTTAATTACTTGTAAGCTTAAATTCTTATTAGATATGGTAAAATTACATTAAATGTTGAAAAGTGGAGTATTTTAGAAAGCTAATAAAACATATTTTGGATTGTGATTGCATATTTTGCTTTAAAATATTTTCCTTATTCAATTGTTACTAGATTTATTAAAACTACGCCCGGTTCCCAATATGGACAGCTTATGTCCCCATTGACTACAACTGTAAGAAAGAAGAAAATTCAACGTTGCCAAGCAATAAATTGAAAAGGCATCAAAATGGTAAAATCTTTGTTCAACAAGATGCCGTTTGAATAATCCCCTCCAAAACCTTCCTCCAGGAATTCCTTGCAGAAAAATAAAAAGAAGCTCCCCTCGCCCCCCCCGCCAGTAGGATACCTGTTGGAGAAATCATAGGCACCAATGGTATGACATTCCTCAACAAAAGAGAGCTGGTACTGCCTCTTTGCAGTATTGATGCTTTTTCAAACATGCGGCCATGCATCACATGTGGCAGATATGTTCATGAGGATTATGTGGGACTTACTGCCCATGGTGAAAAAGTTTCTATTTCTCCATGCTGTGAGGACTGCGTAATAACAGATGTAAATTCGCAGACAGATGCTATAAAGCTAAGTAAAACCAACAATATTATTTTATAATTTTAGTAACTAAGAGGCTTTGCATGGGTCTTCGAAGAGTAAAAGCCGAAAATGATCCTTCCCTTTCGAAAATGCATGTTCTAAAGATATTTACTGTCCCCCCTCCTCCTCCGAATACTTTAAGATACATTTTTTTATTCCCTCTCCTTTTAAAATCCCTTGGAAAAGTGGCTCTTCCATACACACTGTGTAGAAAGTCAATAAGGAAACACCTGTCCATAATAGGGACAGATAGTTCCTTATATAGACACTTGTAAACATTTTTTGTTTTTATCATATAAATTAAGCCAGAATAATTACAACGAATTATTCTGGATAGTATGGATATTCTGAATTATTTTGGATCTTCTTATTTAAAATTAGCGAATTACAAGGTCGCTAATTTTAATAATGATAGTCAATAGTCCAAGGATAGTGGACACACATTTTTGGAGTCCTCTGACTTGTACATGGAGGTGAAAAAATATATTTTCCTTAAGGTGTCCATATGGGGTACAGGTACTATATAAATATTTAAAGTAGTAGAAATCTTAAATTTAAATTTTTCAATAATTTTATTTTTTATATGCAGTTTTTCAGAATGTACTTTTAGTAGAACATCAAAATGCATTGAGTTTATCACTTGAAGCATATTATTAAAAATTAATAAAATTTCTGAAAAAAGTAAACATTCACCTTAATGCATTTAAATGTTCTTTTTTGATGATTATTATTTTTAATGCTAAAAGAATAAGAAAAATAAACATAAATCAAAACTTAAAAAAGGTACTAAATGACTAGTAATTTTGCTGAGATACTCGTAAACGTTTATATCAGACAAAATTACGATTAATAAAGAAAATCATGTTTTTAATTTTAAAATTTGCCTTCTTTTTCTATTTTGTTTCAAAGAAATCTAACAGTTGATAACTGTATTTGTCGAGAGATTGTATTTCATGTAGTATATGATGTAGTACTGATCTGATGATTGTATTTGAAAATTCTATTCGGTGTAGATTTGTCCTAAATTTTATAACCCCTCCCCCCGTAAATATTCTTGTATATAATATACTGTTTAAATTAACTCAACTTAATCACATTGCTATTTTGGGGCATTCTAACTTTGGAAATTTATCATTTAATCAAAATAAAGTTAATTTAAAGTATATCAAAACTAAACATTTTTTTAAGATGCAATGAACTAATTATGATGTTTCATTTAACTAGGTGTCACAAATTTGCGAAGATTGCCGTGGCCATCGCTTTTCATCCTCTGCTATAAAAAATTTTCCAGTGTGAAAAAAAAAGGATAAATGGAGAAATTTAATGGTACAATAGAGCGAAATATTGTACACCGACAACCCAAATTCTTAGCAAAGAAAGAAAATTGCTATCGCTTTTTGGAGCAAATACCCCAGGTTAAGATAATCTTCTGGAGAAGGCGCGCATGAATATCAATTCAAAGCAGCCGCCAACTTCCAGGATTTTTCTACAAAATTTTGTAGAAATTGCTTGAAACTTTGCCCCCTGACGGTGAAGTTGCAACCAACATATCTTATCATCATATCTAATAAACATGCATGCAGACTTGATAAACGAATTTAAAAGAAGAAAAAAGCTATTGAGTTTTGCTACCCCATAATTTGTTGGCACTTTAGTGTGAGACTGTACACTATTGTTCTGAATTATTTTTTTTTGTGTGTGTGTTGTAAATTTCTTTAAATTTAAAATAGACAATGCTGGTAGCTGATTTTCATAAATGTAGATGTTTTTTTTTAAACAATTTGGAAGTTTTTTTTTTTACTAAAAAAAATGGAATGAAATTTATGTTAATTTTTTGTGTGTGGTGTGAAAATATATTTTAATTTGAAATATCCAATTGTGCAAGCTGCTTTCATAAATGTAGATGTTTTCTTGTTTATTTTTTTTTGTATATTAAAAATGAAATATTAAACGTGCTGTGTGCTCTAAAAATAAACAGATTTGATATTCATAACTAAGCTGTAGTAAAAACAAGATTTTATGTGGGTACTTTATACTGATATTTCAGGATTTCCATGAATATCAGTCCAGAGGTACTCTAAACTATCTTATAGAAATTTGAGTGCCATGTGAAAACTTACTGCAATTTCAATTTAGAGGTGCAACGAATGTTTGGTTAATAGTAAGAGGATAGAAAGACAAATATTCTGTTCCTTCTTAATATCTGACTATTAAATTAAAGCATTAACTAAAAAACGTGTATCAACCATAATAATAAAGAAAATCGCATAATACTTAAAACATATAAATTATTTAGAAACAATGAAAAATTCCAGATATAATTCTTTAAGTTTAAATAATTATGTTATAAAAATTTGCTAAACATTATTTTTTAACGCAAAATATACTTTTAAATTTTAATAGATTCTTCAAAATAACTTTTTGTTCATTAATCCTTTTTCACAGTTACAGAATTATTTAAAACTAAAGGCAATCTAATTAAATTGTTGTTACTTGAATTAATATAATTTTGCAAAATAATTCACTATGATTAATTTTAGTAGAGGTATAATAATATATATAATATATATAATTGTAGTATCAGTATTGTTCAAATATTCAATATTTGTCTTAAATTGATTTTCATTGCATTCCTTATTTTAATGTGTTTGTTAAAAAATGAAATTACAGTATTATTTTCAGTGGAATATTTTTTAACAGATTGTGTTCCACCCAGAATTGTCTAACATTTTAATAGGGTATCTGCCCAGTAAGACGGTATGAAGATATTTTTTGTTACCAACCACTTGGCCACTAGTCTATCGGGGTTATAGAAGATAACCCTACGCAACATATTTTTGGATTCAGAGTCCAATCATCTGGAATCAATCTGGCATATAAATATTTTTCCTTCTATCTTGAATAAATTTAAGCTTTGTTAAAACTAACTTGTCGGCCAGTTTATATGCAGGATGTTGACTCATAACATTATTGGCCTATAAGTCCATATGTTGGTTGTGGACATAGAATCTTAATTTACAGGGCAAAACAATCTCAAACAGTTGATAAAAGTCAAAGTTGCCTGTTTTAACAAAACATTTAGATGAAAGTACAATTTCTTAGGTATCCCATAAATATGATATAAATTATGTAATTAATAAAAGCAATTTCTCTATTTGAAACATACCTACAGGAGTATACACTGGTGTCCAAAAGTTAAGCATAATTGGTAATTAAGTAAGTAATGAAAGAAATATAAATCGAAATGTGGTGAAACTCCAGGTCTGTAAACAAAATAATACGCGTAATATATTTTCGCGAAGAGTTTTTCCCGAAATCGAACAGCGGACCGACAACAAATTGAAAAAGAACGAAGATCTTTTGGATAACCCCGTCAAAAGTAACATAGCAAAAGCGTTCAAACTGCACATTATGATTAAGTGGCTTATTGTAATGTACTGTGTTTATTTTTATAAGGATAGCATGTATACTTGTAGAGAAATTAAGGTTTTTATAAAAACAGACCTAAGTTTTTTGCTTATAATTTGCAGAGTTCTTAATATAAAATAATTTTTCTTTTCTGAAAATATGACAAACATCATTGTACACAATACCCTGTCATCAGAATTTAAAAATAATAAAAATTGTATGAAAAATGAGTAGGTTTAGTATATTATTTTTCATTACGCATGCGTCAACGATATCAAAATTTCATTTGCATATTGTGTTAGTTAAATGTTTAGAACAACGCTTGTGAAAGTCTCAAAAACATAGCTTAAAAATTCTGAAAATTATCGTTGATAGAATGAGATCAAAATCCTTTGTTCCCTAAATGAAGCAAAAAGATGAGGGGTTGTACCTACTATTTAAGCATACAATGAAGGAAAGTACTTGAACCAACTATTAAAATTTTAGAAATGTACAGTTTAGTGAACCATAGGTAGCAAAAGTACAGATTAGCAGTAATTGTAATTTTCTTACTGGCTGAGACATTTTCAGCCAAGGGGTAAAATTACAATTAAAATCATTCATTGTCCATTTAAATGGTTGTATTAAAATTATTTTAGTGCAATTGCTTATCCACCATTTACTGGATTTATATTACCTGCAATTCATTCTGTTGAACTGACAAAATGCTGTAATCAATAAGGTTAGCTGGGTGAATTAAGTTTTCCAGATTGATCCAGAAGTAATTGACAGTTTCAGGTAAGAAAGTCAAAGATTGAATTCTGTCTCAAACATTTTTCAAATTTGAAAACAAAATTAGAAGATTATAATTAATATAGCTATTTACCAATTAGAATAACTGTATTAAAATTTTTTTAGTACAAGACAAATTGGATAGATTTTAAACACATAAATAGCAAGTAGGAAAAGTGATACTTTATGTCTCCATTTTATACTAGAAATTGCAAGATACAAAGACTTAAAAAACTATCACCCTAGGGAATTTGTATTATACAAGAACATTAGTATGCATTATGATAGGCTATAAAATTAATATTTTTATTGCATAAATTGCAAAATTAATATATCTTCAAACACTTTTGAAAATGTACAATCAAGTTCTACTATTTAGTGGCATTCGATATTACACAATTTGTCAAATATCTATATTTATTGAAATTCTATTGAGGAATTAAAAGGAACATCCTTGAAATTGTGGAATATATAATAGGATACTTAATTTTTTTCAATGAAGTTTTAATCGCGACGGCAAACAGAGTATAATAAATGGAAATATAAAGTACATCTGCTCACCGATGTAACGGAAAATGTTCAAATTCGTCTATTACTGAAACAAATGACTATGTGGGTCCTGATTGGTATTCTTGTAAGCATGGCATGCAAATTCAGAAACATGTTATCATTTCTGTGCAAAATACAAACAACCAAATTTATACCAAATTTCAAGACTTTAAATATAACCGTAAAACGGCATATTTTAATTAAAACAAGAATATTTGATGAGATATGTACAGTTTAAGAAGTAATTTTCAGTCTAAGAAAAATTATAAATT
The DNA here is from genome assembly GCA_964019185.1 of Maratus speculifer. Taxonomy (NCBI): domain Eukaryota; kingdom Metazoa; phylum Arthropoda; class Arachnida; order Araneae; family Salticidae; genus Maratus; species Maratus speculifer. The sequence continues at coordinate 250,807,835 of OZ025295.1, read as the reverse complement.
GTTCCACATTTTTCAGAAATAATGAAAAAATTCATTATTTTTAGGGTAATATTTTTCTATAGCTAAACAAATAAATCTGGTTTAATCAAACATACAAATACTGTACAATTATACACACTTGTTGCGTAACTATACAAAAAATATATAGTGAAATATTATGTCTAATTCTGTGAAAAGTTACAGGTAATTAGTCTTACCTTACTAAAAGGTACTGTGTAACCTTGCTTATACGATGTGAAACTGCACAGTCAAATGTAATTAATATTTACACATAAAAATGGATCACTTTTAAGAAAGTGTGGGGAAAACTCAATTCTACTAATGTATAAACTTACACGCAATGACTGCGTGGCATTACAGAAATATGTGGGGGAAGCTTACTCCTACAGATGTGTAACCTTACAAACTATTACTGTGGAAGCTTACAGACAATTGTACTGTGACCTTACGCAGGAATTGTGTTATGTTTCACAATATTGTGGTGAAACCTAACGCAAAATTACTTTGTGAGATTGCAGACATATTTAATGTAACGTTACTCAGGAATTTGTGTTATGTTTCACAATATTATGGTGTAACATTACTAGCAATTACTGTGTAAGATTACAGGTAAATGTAGTGAAAGCTTACTCCTGAAGATGTGTAACCTTACACGCAATTACCATGAAAGCTTACAGATAATTGTAGTGTAACCTCACACAGTAATTTGTGTCATGTTTCTATATATTATGGTATAATATTACACACAGTTAATGAGTAAGATTACAGATACATGTAGTGTAACCTTACACAGGAATTTGTGTTATATTTCATAATATTATGCTCTAACCTTACACGCAATTACTGTGTAAGATTACCAACAAATGTTGTGAAAGCTTACTCCTAAACATGTGTAACTTTACACACAGCTTCTGTGTAAGCTTACACGTAATTATGGTGTAACCTTTCATAGGAATGGTGTAACCTTACTCATAATATGGTGTACACTTACACAAGACGTGAGTAATGTTGCTCCATTGATATCGGTTACAAACCACCATAAGACTGGAGGCAGCAATGCTGCCACCAGTTTTATGGAGTAACGTTACACCAAATGTTTTACAGTGAATAATAGAACATTACTATGCAATAAAATTATTTAAATGTAGGCTAAAATTTTATTTTCGCGTTAAAATGCATTACATAAATACTGTCTACATGCTTTATTTTTATATTTTATGTTATACATCTCGTGTAATTATTACAGTCTACCCCAAAGACTAATTTAATGTATCCTTAAGAAATTATTCTGAATGTAGTCATTTATGCTTTCATATAAATATATCCAGAAATATTTAATGTTAATATATACATTAAATCTAAAGACAAAACAAGTACAATTTCGTCTGATAAAATAACACAAAACATTTACTTTAAAACTATATGCTTTAGTTTAAAATATGATCAGATCTAGGTCAAAAATATATTTTAAAGGAAAACTCCGGTTGTAAATTTTTGGCAAATGTCCCAGAATATCTAAATTCTAACTGCTCACATGAACTTTGCATTCAATATGTCTCTTGATCTGAATGTGAAGATAAACTCTTATGCCTGTTTTACGGGAATGAAAAATGATATTTATTTTAGTTATTGAAATTCGATTTATACTTTTATATAGTCTGAGAAAAAATATCACGAATTTCACACATGTTTCCAGATATGATTAAAATATCTTTTTAAAAGAATGAAATGAAATTGTTTATTATTATTGATATCTACAACACCAGGGGGCTCTGAACACTACGAACTACACTTGCCAACAACCATTGAAACTTTGCAGATTTTAGAAAGATGATAAAGTATTTTCTTTTAATAATATTACCGGATTACGGATGATTCAACGAAATTATCATGAATAGCGACTATCTTCTGTAATCAGGTTGCTATAATTTTCCGTTTGAATAATGTATTTTTCAACGAACTTGGAATTATTTACCACTTTCGCGATATCTAACGACATTTTTGGATTGACTAGCAAGATGAATTATACCTTTGAAAACTTTTGGAAAATCACAATTTGTAGAAAAGGGGGTAGTCAAAATGTCGATTACTCTCGGATACTATGAACGATACCTGCAAGTTGTGTTGCATGATATAAGTCTCCATCTGCTTGGGTATGACATTTATATATCTATATTACATGCATATTTTATGCTTTGATCGGGCTTTAGATATTTTCAGGAAGAAGTATAGCTTAAAGATAGAAAACCAACGATTATAACTTCTCAAATAATTCATGAAAAGTAGAAGAAAACTGTTTCGAAACTACTATCGAGATTCTTTATCATCGCAAAACTCAACGATTTAGAAAAAGCAAAACTGAGCAAAGAGACAGAGAAACGTAGGCTCATGTACCCGTTCAGAGAACGATAACGCCTAAAGAAAAGCAACCAATGAGAAGAAAGCAGCTGAACAACTGGGTGGACAAGTAGAGAATTCTACCGGAGAACGAACAAAACACAAATTAACGATTTCAAAATGCTTGAATAAATAAGGATTATATGGTAAGCCATTAACTAAGGAGTGAAAATTTTTAATGATGTGGTAAGCTTCCCAAAATTAAGATCAAGAATTGAAGGACACTAATGAATAATGGTGGCTGAAGAAAAGTGAGCTTATGTTGTGTAGACCAACAATATTGAGCAATAGAAGAGAGTTTAATCTCTTGATTTTTGACATACCTCTTATGCTTCTTTAAACGAAATCTGATAGCTCGTTTAGTCTGACCAATATAAGAAAGACCACATTATCAAAAAATTTGGCAAATACCCCAGTAATCTAAGCGATCAATGATTAAGAATTGAAAAAAGCAATTTTATTAACAAAAAAAAAATTACATTGAAATCGAGTCTTTTTAAAATTTTAGGAACTTTCTGACTGATATTGGAAAAAATGGCAAAACAACCAAAGTATTGGAGTTTGAATTAAATTTTTTCCCAGAATGGGTTGTTTTCGTCAATTTTCTATGAATTGAATCCATTATATTAGGAGAGTAACTAAGATCAACAGCAATAGCTTTTAGATAATTAAGTTCATCACTGTGTACCTGAGGAGTTGAACACGTATTGGAAGCCCAGAAAACAAAAGTTTTAAAAGCTGAAAATTTTTAGTTTGGAGGATGAGAAGAATAAGTGTGGTATAAAAATTACCGCAAAAGGTTTGGGAAAAAAAAGCAGTGTGGAAATTATCTTCATTACGAATAACAAGGACATCCAGGAAAGAAAGGCAATTGCTGGTTTAAACTTCAAAAGTAAATTGAATGCAAAAATCAATAGAATTCATGATTGAAAGAATATGATTAATATCTAATTTCACGCTTCAACTAAAGCATAATATCACATACGTAACGAGCATAAAATTGAAATTGTAAAACTTTAAACAATTTTATTTCAAAATAGTGCATATACAAATCGCATAAAATCGGACTCAGAGGTTTACCCATAGCTAAACCCTCAGTCTATGAAAGAAATTCTCATTAAGCAAGCATGAGTGAGAAGAATGAGCTCTCCAATTTCGAAAAAGGAAAAATGAAATTCATAATGCCTTTTCTATAGGCAATCTAAAGCCCTTCGACTAGAACATTGGTCAATAATGAAGAAACATCAAAAGAAACCATCATGTGGCTCTGTGGCTTAAAATTGTGAAGTTTCTTAACAAAATTAAAAGAATTCTTAACAAAGAACAAATTGCTGCTTGAGAATGGAGAAAATATGGAAACTAGATACTTTGCAAGTTTATAAGAAGCAGTATCAATACTAGAGATAATGGGTCTAAAAGGAATGTCAGGTTTATGGACATTAGGTAAAGTAAAAAACCTGGCACAATGGCAAGTTTTTTGCACAAAGGCTTTATTTACTGTTCTAACAAGTATAGCTTATGCACAAATTCTTTTCTCTATAACGCATCGTCAAATATAATTTTAGGTTTTTTTTAAGGGGATGTAAATTATTTATTTTAATCAATATGTATATTCAGATTCTCTTATAATATTTATCATACATTAACTCTTTGAAAATAAATCGAAAATATTTATATGCATTTAGGCTGCATCTGAAAGGATAAAATATGTAAATAAATTGGTGAACAAAACCTAAAGACAAAGAAGATAAATTAAAATTCAAACAAGGTAACAAAACGGATTGTTTAAGTAAGTTTGATTAATTCTCCTTTCTCCCCCATCCTTTAGATCCTGTGGTAATGATATGATTTCGGATGATGTGCAAAACTTCTACAAGTTGTTACATTCAAAAACTGACGTCGTTCTTCATGTTTGAACACCTTTGTATATATGCTAGCTGTGTTATTTTTACATTATATGATTTACAATATGACATCACATGAAAATCAATGTAAAAATAGTTTTAAACAGATTGGTTTAACGTATAACGTAATTTTCAGCATTAAAAGTGTCTCACGCATAAAAAATATATATAATATTTTTACTCTTTTAAGATTGGTACATAAATAAATTATTAATCTAAGAAGTAGGAAATAGGACGTCAAGCGACGAAAGCAAATGAGGTGTGATCGTACTGTAACTAAGTTTAAAAATACTCAGATACTGGTGTAATAGTATACAGTACATAGGATACGGTATTGTAGCCGAAATGTTTTGCACTTTTTTGCAAATATAATCTGCTTTCTATTGTACACGAGATTTTAATAAATCTCAGTCTATCTCAAAATATATTTCATAAAATGTGAAATAGTTTAGTATTATTAAAACGCTCCCCAAAACATTGTTTTCTCCCTATATCATTATAAATTGGATCACATGTGTGGACCTGTAAATTAATAATAAATATGCTTTGCACCACAAATTGTACAGAATGTATATTTTATTATATACACCATTGATTCGCACCAATTTTATTATGTTCTGAAAAGTGTGACATCATTCAAATGTACTTAAAATTTATTTTACCATGGCTGTAATAAAACTTAATACTTTTGATTGTCCCTGTAAGAAATGGCCGAAAAACATTTGAATTTACACTAAATCAGTGAAATGGGTAACAAATAATTTGTACAATTTATAGATAAACTAAATGCTAGTAAATTGAGTATGATGATAATTAATTTAAGGAGATTTTAATAGGGTTATTTATAATTATTATCAAAGAATGAGGAATCAGCCAATATGCCGTTATTGTAGTATATTAAAAGTAAATATCGTGTTCGAAATATTCATAATATATCATGTATGATACATATCAGTCTGTTTATAGAGGAATATATCATAAAAATGAAAGACAACATTTATTGTGTTAAAAAAATGTGTTTACCTATTAATTTTACGAGATCAAGTTTCTTTAATATTATTTTGATTATTTACTTGTTAGAAAATAAGTAATTCACATTCCATGTTCATTTAAAGATTTAAACATTCATCGGGTATAAGATATTTAGCGCGTCTTCTCCTGAGCAATATTTTGGCGTGCCTTCTCCCGGATCAAAAAAACGAAAAATTTCCTAATTAATATAAAATATTAATATCGTGATCTTTTTGGGTTAAATACTTAATAAAATTAGTTTATTAAGGTTCCTTCCAAAGTCTTTATATCACATCTCGACCTTGATTTTTTTATTTAAAAACAGATTTATCACAATCTCATTTAGGCTTTGAATTCATCTAAAGGTAATTCTTATTAAATGGAACACATTGAATGCTAATTTATACTAGTTTTCTTAAATAGGGGAAAAGTTTTACGTTTTCTAAGAGCTTTGAATACTTATACTAAATTTATTAAATAAATTTACTTTTAGATTATGATAATGAACAGAACAAAAATTGAAGAAAATATTTAATTAATATAAATTTGAATTATACAGGGTGTATCTAAACTCTTAGGCAAAATTTATGGGTTTATAGTACACATCAAGGCAAAAAATATTAAATGGGTAACTAAGGGTCCCAAACATCTTCCGAAGGAGATAGGCGCCATTAAAGTTTAGGGTCCAAAATTTCAAATAAACAAAAAAAAAAAAAAAAAAAAAAAACTGAAAAAAAATTGGTCGTTTGATTTGCGGTTTTCACTAAAACTATGCTTTATACCAGTATTTTATTGAAAATAAATTTCAAAAAATGTCCATAGTGGGCGACTTAGACTTTTGAGTAACGAACAACTATTTTTCACCGCTATTTTTTTTTTCATCTCATTACATTATTTTAGACGTTTAGGCATAAACTTAAATTTTGAGCTCGTTGGGAGTGTTTAAGTAGCACAAACTGAATTGTGTTCAGAGGTTCAAATTTCAAATGATTTTAAAAAACGGAAAAAATATTCGATTCGTTTGTGGCTTTCGTTAAACATACTCTTTAAATCAGTATTTTCATGAAAATAAATTTTAAAGATAAATTTCAAAAAATGCCGATAAAGGGCGCTTTAGACTTTGGAGTAACGAACAACTATTTTTTACGGTTATTTTTTGCATCTCATTAATTTTTTTTTAAAGTTTAGACATAAACTCAAATTTTGAGCTCAAAATCTGAATAGTTGGGAGTGGTTACGTAGCACCAATTGAACTGTGTTCAAGGGAGAGAGGGGTTCAAATTTTCAAATGATTGTGAATAAAGGAAAAATTGATCGGCTCGTTTGCTATTTCCGCAAAAACTATTCTTTATGTCCGTGTTTTCTTGAAAATAAAATTTAAAACTAAATTTCAAAAAATTTCTTTAGAGGACGTTTTAAAGTTTAGAGTAACCAACAACTATTTTTAACCGTTAATTTTTTATCTAATTAAATGCTTGCAAAAGCTTAGACTTAAATTTTGACATCAAATTCTGAATCGTCGAGAGGGGTTAAGAAGGGCAAATTGAACCGTGTACACTTGATGAAATTTAACCCCTCTACTAGAACACGATTTAATTTTGCACTACTTAATTATTCCCAACGAATCAGATTTTAATCTCAAATTTAAGTCTTAGTTTATGCAAGCATTTAATGAGATTAAAAAATAACGGTTAAATATAGTCGTACGTTACTCCAAAGTCTAAGGTGCCCTCTATCGAAATTTTTTGAAATTTATCTTTAAAATTTATTTTCAAGAAAATACTGATTTAAAGAATAGTTTTAGCGAGAACCGCAAATGAATTGACCAATTTTTTCCGTTTTTTTAATCATTTGAAATTTGAACTTTTGAACACAGTTCAGTTTGCGCTACTTAACCTGATTTTGAGCTGAAATTTTAAATTTATGTCTACGCTTCCAAAAACGTTAAATGAGATTCAAAAAATAACAGCAAAAAATAGTTTTTCGATAACCCAAAGTCTAAAGCGGTCTCTATCGGCCTTTTTTGAAATTTATCTTTATAAATTATTTTCTAGAAAATACTGATATAAAGAATAGTGTTAGTGAAAACCGCAAATCAATCGACCAACTTTTCTGTTTTTTTTTTTTTTTTGGACCCTAAACTTTAACGGCCTCTATCTCCCTCGGAAAACGTTTGGGACCCTTAGTCTCCTATTTAACATTGTTTGTCTTGATGTGTACTATAAACCCTTAAAGTTTTGCCCAAGTGTTTAGATACACCCTGTATAAGAAATTTCTTCATCAGAGATATTATTCCGTATTCTCTAATGATGTAGGCAGTTTCATTGTTTTTATCCTTGTGTAAAATTTTTATACGCAACGAAAATGTTTTACCGACTAACATAACAATTTGATTGCATTAACCTTAATATCAAAATTAATACTATTTATTTACAACAGGTTGCTAAATTACACTTGTCATTATAATTGAAAAATAACAAATAAAATTATGCTCATTCTGTTAATATTGCAACCAATGCCCAATGCATGAACTATTTATGTTAACTACTGTATACTATTGAATACAAAATTGCACTTCCGTAAATTCGTTTGTGTTGTAAATATGGAAAATTGGTCTTCGTGGTTGTGGTGTGCAATAGACGTATGCTGGAATACTGGCGATCAGTATTCTTTAGTTATGGCTAAAGGGTATCATTTAAGAGAAAGTCAAAAGTGACGAATAATCGGAGAATCAAATGAGTTTGAAGACCACCCAAGAACTGGATATTTCTCAAAGTATCATATCAACAGCTTGAAACCGTTTTTAAGTGCTGTACACATTTATTGACAACTTGTTCAAGGAATACCAAGAAACTGCATCCGAAGATCGTTTTTATCCTTTTTGGCTGGAAGAAACCGCGAAGTGACTACAAGCGATTTGGTTTCAAATTTTTAGGCTTCCACAGGAACTATAATTATCCATTCAACTGCTTCACAAAGGCTTGAAGAGAAAGGAATGCATTTGAAAAAAAATCACATTAGTCTGTGTTCCACTCATGGCAGCTTATTAGTGGGCCAGTTTAAACTGCTGAAATCGTCATGGTCAAAAAATCCAAGACGTTTATATGCGAGTGGAATATTTCGCGAACAAGGAAAGGGAAATTCTCTGCCCTCTTCTCTTTACAGATCAAAACACTTCTTGAATGAATGCTTATACTATATCTGGACTCGTCTGTAAACAATTCTTATAACCCATCTTTTTGGAACCATTAAACAGAACAATAGCATCAGTTCAAGCTGGCCTCATTGAATGTTGGAGTGATTGGACACAAACTATTGATTTTCTTGTATACGTTCCACTCATGTTAAGCCTCTTACAGCAGCATATCGGTTATTTCAAGTTTTTGTGCTAGCCTGACGGTCTGAAATCAAACTTCTTATAGTCGTTTCGTAGTTTTTTTGAGCCGCAAAGGACAGAAAACAGTCTTCGGATGCAGTTTTTGCTCATGATCTCTCTTCACCAAGAAGTATATCAACGGATCCAGTGCTTAAAAAGCGACTCGAATCTTGATATGACACTTTGGAGAGTATTCAAATTTTGGGCGACCTCCATTTGAGTTTGTTCATCCTTGATTCTACCATTTAATTGCATAATTTGACATTCAATTAAATGATATATTTGAGCCATAACTAATGAATACTAATCACTCTCAAACACCATATTCACTTTAAACGACACTAATCAGAATTGAAGCATATATTTATTGAACACAAAATTGCTATTTACCTAATTTGCATATTTCCGACGCTAGCGTATGCACGAAAGCGTAATTTTCTATTCAATAGTATTTATTTAACATAAATAATTGCAGCATTGGGCATTGGTTTTAACATAAACTTAGAGGGCATAATTTGTTTTCTCATTTTACTTTAATTTTGATGACTAGAGTATTAGATACATGCCTAAATTTTACATTGCGAAGAACATGGATCTTTGTCTGTTTTTATTGTTTATAGTGGGAGTTTAAATTACTTTCGGTATCAATGGACTGAAATCTTTTGGTTTTTCAAAAAAAAAAAAAAAAAAAAAAAAAAAAAAAAAAAAAAAAAAAAAAAAAAAAAAACTTTTGCTAATAAAGTAGAAATTTATTGTGTAAAAAATCAACACGAGTGTTCCAAGATAAAATTCTACTATATTTCGTCTTATCACCTTTTAAGGATTGTACTTCTCTGGATCTACTATGCATTTTTAAAGCTTTCCTTCTAATTACGTATTTCGGTACAAGACCAAAAATTTCGTTTCAATTCAATTTCTTTGGGTTGTCGCGTTTTCTTTTGACACCTTTCGAAGAGAATAAAATTTATCATAAACGATTGAAAATAATTAAATATCACCAAGTGTTCCCATAACATGCCTGACTCACATTATGCATCCAGAGTCCATTACTGGTTTATTAACACCTGTAAAATGTTATCTGTTTGTGTTGCCAGCGCAAAAATATTTAACCTTGATTTCCAATAATAGAAATAGTAGTATAACTCATGATTTGGCTACACACTTTAATTCTGTATATGGAAAACCAATTATGCAACAAAATGTTTATTTAATTACTAAATAACATACTAATTAACCTATTTTTCAGTCTGAGAAAACCGGTAAATAGATTACAAAATTAATACAGCTAATATTTCCAAAAATCAGTGACAGTAAAAAAAAAACGTTGTTTTTATACAAGCTTAATTCAATCTTTAAAATATGTCTGTTTCTTAGACTTTTAAAGATATATAATCGTTTTCGAGCATCTAGAATTATTATCTGCCGACTTATTGAAGCAAAGGCTCATAAACGAGAAATAGTCATGAATTCTTTTATACATTGGGAAGCGGCAACACAGACAATCACGTCCTCAAGAGATTGATGAAATTCAAGTATTTCTTAAAACTAGATTCGCACATTATAATAAAATTGGTCATACTTGGTGCAACCGACTTTAGCTGTTCTCTCGTAGGTTTAACATTGTGTTTTTTCCTGCTCCCAATCTTCCATGTTTCCATACATTTGGGTATAGGAAAAAAGAATGTTAAATCAAGGAATTAATTGTAAAAATCAAGCTTTCATATGTTTACCACTACGACAGGATTTTTGGCAGAACGATTTCGTGTGAAATACGAATCGAGTTGATTTTTTTTTTTTTTTTTTTTTTTTTTTTTTTTTGCAATTTCAGTCGTTAACACGTAGAGATGCGTGTTTGTACTAAAGTCTCCCGGTCTATTAGACATTCCTCGAAATGCGGTCAAAGACTATTTACTGCTTTATTCAGTTACAATAATTTTCCTTTTCCAACTTTTCAAAGTAAAAAATAAATAAAATAATCGATTTTGTTAAAATAAATGAAAATGTCATTTTCCCATGAGTATATTCCAGAAAAATTCTCTAAAGTAAAGTTAAATTTAACAAAAAAAAAGTACAATAAACATTTTTATAGCGGTTCACTGTTGAAATAGGACATATCTTTAATATATTTTTTTTAATTGAAAATTAAAATAAGATTTCTATTTTGAATGAAGACTATCGTTAAATGAAATATTTTTATCGTGCTATTACTTCCGTTAAATACTTTATCAAATTAAGTTATTAAGGTTTCTCGAAAAGTCTTTAAATTACATTCCGACCTAATTTTTCTAATTTTAAAACAGTTTTACTACGAACTTATTCAACCATTAAATTCATCTCAAGAGAATTCTTATTAATTGATAATAATTGAATGTTACAAATGTATTCGTCACCTAAATAACGGATGAGTTTTGCATTTTCTTCGATTTTTGAAGACTAGATTTATAGTAATATGTTTTTTAATTAAACTTACTTCACTTTTTAGCTCACAGACTATCAAAGCCTGGGAGCTTACGCGCCCGTCCATTCTGTATGTGTGTAACGCGATAACTTATGATAAAAATGTCCGATTCACTTTAAGTTTTAGATATATGTATATTCTGATTAGCCGCTTCCCTGATGAGTTTTTGGAGTTCATTCGAAATGTATAATAGGGAGAACGGGGGCTAATGCCCCTCCCCTCAATTTATATAAATGTGTTTTTCATGAAGAATTATCAGTTTTCGTTCAAAATATAGATGTAGGATCATCCTGTTGAGGCACTTCCGAGATCAGTATTAGATGTTCATTGGATAAGTATAAGTAAAGGGAGGCTCATGCCCCTTCCCTTAATTGATACAGTTGGTTTTATTTGATTAGTTTAAGGTATTCAATGATTAAATATAAAACGGGGAAAGGCAAAGAGCTATTTCTCCCCCCCCCCCTTAATTTATTTTTTGAACAGAATTAACCCTTGGAAATATAAGGCTGTAATGTACAATTAATATGCGTAGCCTTTGAGCTCAATGGCATCAGTTTCACTGGGCAATATTCTTTTTATTTAACATATTTTTATATTCGTTACATTTAGTTCATACAAACAAACAGTTTATAATATTGAATTAGTTTTAAAATAATTTAAATTTATTTTTGTTCTAGAGTTTTCTCTATTACAGAGTAATAATTATTATTGCATGGAAAAATAATATTTTTTTTTTAAATAAAATTTAATAATGTTTAGAATAAAAGTGCATTAAAATTTGATTAAGTTACAGTTTTTTAAAATTGAAATTATTTATACGCTGTATTTAACTTTATATTAAATAAATAAATAAATAAATTTATTGGGCTATAAACCTAATTTGATTACGTAATCCAAAAAAATGCCTTCCATTTTCGTAAGAGTTTTCTTATATTTATATCTTTTCATATATATATGAATGCAATTAAAAAAGTTCTTTTTACTCTAAAAAAATATATTATAACTATCGAATAATATATACAATAACGTTTTTCATGTTACTCATGACTTTAAAACTTTACTGCTATTCTCATATTAAAATGCAGTTGGACATACTTTAGTGCATAATACCTGAAAACTTGATTTTAGCTGTTGACTCGTAAGTTTACTAAATTATTTCCCTGCTATCAATCCACTATGTTTTCTTACCTTTGGTTGAGGCATAGGTATTCATGCGCAATAGTAAATCATGGCTTCAACTGCTATAATCCAGTTATTAAGTGTTTATCACCAAGATATGACTTGGAAGAATGATTTAGTTTGAAAATACAAGTCAAGTTAAAAATTTGTGGAATTTCAGTTATTAACTCGTTGAGATGAATTGCCTGTAATACCGTCTCCCAGTCCATTAGACGATAAGCAAAAAGCGGTCAAAGCCCATTACTTTTTTCTTTTTCAAGGAGTTTTTATTTAACGCTTTTCACAGATTAAAATAAATAATAGGATAATTTAAAAATTGAAAATGACATTTTCTCATGAGTATATTTCAGAAAAATTCTGTAAAGTTAAATTTAACAGAAAAAAATGTCTTATTTAAAAAATAAATAGAAAAATATGTGCAATTTTTAGCGGTTGAGTGTTAAAGTAGGACATAACTTTAGTACTTTTTTCTTTTTTTTACTGGAAATTAAAACATGACTTTTATATTTAATGAAGAATATCTTTAAATGAAATATATTTATCGTGCTCTTACTTCAATTCAATACTTTATCAAATTAAGATTTAAGGTTTCTCGAAAAGTCTTTAAATTACATTCCAAACTAATTTTTCTAATTTTAAACAGATTTATAACTCATACGAGCATTGAATTAATCTCAGGGGGATTCATATGAATTGGAACTAATTGGATGTTATATATATATTCGTCATTTAAATAGCAGATCAGTTTTACGTTTTCTTGAATATGTGAAGACTAGATATATATTAATATGTTTTTAATTAAACTTACTTCACTCTTTTAATACATTTTTATGTTCGATGCATTTAGTTCATGCAACTGAAGATTGCATATAATATTAAATTTGGTTTTAAAATAATTTCAATTTGTTATTGTTCTACAAGAGTTTTAAATCACATAATACGTATTATTTTTTTCATGAAGAAAGTAGTATTTTTTTCCTAACATAAAACTTATTAATGTTTGAAAAAAATTCATTTTAATTTGATTAAATTACAGATTTTTAAAATTAAAATTATCTTTATGCTGTATATATCGTTTATTATTAAATAAATAAATAAAACTTTTAGGCTATAAAAATAACTTGATTACGTAATTTGAAAAAATGCCTTCATCTATTTTCGTAACGTATATTTATATATATATATGTAAGAGATTTTTTAAAATTGTAAAAGTCTCTTTTTACTCTAAAAAATAAATATAATATAGCTATTAACTAAAATATATACTAACGTTTTCCATGTTCCTCTTGTTTTTAATATTTTACTGCGATTTGCTTATTTAAATACACTTGGTCATACTATGGTGCAAAACACTTGAAAGTCCTTTTGTAGCTGAAGACTCGTAGGTTTACCATTATGTTTTCCCGCTCTCAATCCTCGGTATTTTCATACCTTTGTGTGCAGACAAACACAATAGCAAATCAAAGAATTAAATGCTAAAATCGGATTTTGAGGTGTTTATCATCAAAATATGACTTCATAGAACGTTTGCATTTAAATATACGAATCGAACTTTGGAATCGCAGCAGTTAACTGGGTGAGGTGCTTGCTTCTACTGCCGTCTCTCAGTCTATAAGACGTTGAACGAAAAGCGGTCTGGGACCTTTTTCTATTTTTTCTTTTTCAATGATTTTTCATTGAACACTTTTCAAAGTTTTAAAACAAATAATCCTATATGTTAAAAAAAATAAAGTGCGTTATTTTTTCATAATGATATTGCAGAAAAAGTCTCTTAAATGAATTTTATCACAAAAAAAGGAAAAAGAAACAATACTCAAAACTTGATTGTATGTATATATTTATACTATGTTTCATTTTAGAAATAATTTTGCAATTAATAGCAGTTCAGTGTTAAAGCAGGACATATCTTTGGTGCTTTTTTTAAAATGGAAATTAATTCCACTTTTCTATTTTTAATAAACCATATCTTAAAATAAAATATTTTTATCGTGCTCTTACTTAAAATCAATATTTTATCAAATTAAGTTATTAAGGTTTCGCGAAAAATCTTTAAATCAAATTCCAACCTAATTTTTCTAATTTTAAAACAGTTTTATTACAAACTCATTCGAGCATTGAATTCATCTTAAGAGGCTTCTTATTAATTGGAACTAATTAAATGTTACATATATATTCGTCATTTAAATAGCGGATTAGTTTGATGTTTTCTTGGATCTTCGGAGAATAGATATATATAGTAATATGATTTTTAAATAAAACTTACTTCACTTTTTTATTATATTTTTATATTCGATGTGTTTAGGTAATGAAAATGAACAGAGCATAATGTTTAATTAGGTTTTTAAATAATTTAAATATATTATTGTTCTAGAGGTTTTTTTATCATATAATATTTTTCTTATTCATAGAAAAGTGCTATTCCTTTCTTAACATGAAATTTAATAATGTTTAAAATAAAAATGAGTTTTAATTAAATTATGTATTCTTAAAATTCAAATAGTTTATCGGTTGTATTTAGATTTATGTTTATCAAACAAATATTCTAAATAAAGCTATTGAAATATAAAGCTGTCTTGATTACGTTTTCCGAAAACATTACCTGTTATTTTTAAAACGGAATTTAAAATACTTTATATATATATATATATATATATATATATATATATATATATATATATATACAAAAACGTTTTTCATGTTGCTCATAATTTCCCCACGTTGAGAAACAAAATAGTATAATTTTGATGTTTTTGAGAACTTAATAATTATATTCTAGAAAATCCTCTCCTTATTAAATATTTACAAACTTTTCCGGAAAAATTCTTATTTTCATAAATGACACTCAATAAAATAGTCACGTACATTATACACACATTATACAAGTGTAGGAACCTAATAACATACGTTATAGATACAGTTCAATCGCATGTTCATTGAAGTACTGGGCAAAAAGTAATTATTAAAACTGAAACGTTCTTGATTAATTATTCACTGAAAAATTGTTTAAAACTATTTGCAATTAAATGTATACAAATTTATTCAATTTTTCATTTTTTCCATTTTTGGAATCAAAATGCTTTTTAAAAGCAATTTAAAATAATTTCCCCCCTTTTCGAAAGATATTTAGTGGCTTATTTATACGCAATGAAAACTATGTATACATTTAAAAAAAAATCCATTTTCTTTTGAGATGATTACACGGCAAAACGCCTAGCACAGGGCTCCCAAATGGTCCGCCAACTGAATATCAATATTTCTTTAGAAATTTTTTGTTTTATACTTTTTTTGTAAATTGCGCAAAAATGGCCTTCAGGGATTTTTTTTAGCCCAAATGCTGCAGAAACATACTATGAAACTTTCTGTTAAAAAATATTGGCGTTCAGTTTGCGGTTTATTTGGGAGCCCTGCTAGCAGGTGGAAGCAAGAAATTGCGATATTTTGTACGTAAAAATATCCTGCGCAAGCACTCAAACAGAGTGACATACATTTCTATTTGAAAAACAATTTCAACAGTGTGAGAGAATTTTAAAAACTAAGTTAAGAAGTCTGAAGTAAGTTAAAATTAAATGTTCATATACAATTATTTTTTTAAAAATACATTTATCAAAAGACATTGTGAGATTATGTAGATATCTCTCTAAAATAACCCCTAGCTTGTGATCTGTAAAACGATTTAAAAAATTACAAAATTTAGTATCAGTTAGAAATTACAATATAAAACTACAATTTTTGAATTTGACTCGATGGGGAGAAGTTATTCTTTAAAAGGTAACATGGGAAAGCGAAAAAAGGTCCCTCGGAAGGCGAAAATAACGAGTGACAGATAATTTCGAATTCATTATAGCAATCAAGTTCTATTAAAAGCATACGATATTATGTACTATATTATGAGCTTTTAGTTGATCTGGACTCATTCCCTCTAAAGAAAAACAAAGAGATTAAAAAAATATATGGTAGAACAACGTTTTGTATGTCTTTACATACGCAATATTACTATAAAATGAAAGAAGTTAACGATCAGAGGACAGTTTTTAGTATAAGCACCTTATCCAAAATACCTTTTTTCATATTTTAGGTTTAAATTTCATAAGAAATTTTCAAATAGTTTTATTTATGTTACAAAAATATATATTGGAAAGACATCTGCAAATCATAGATCATTTTGAGTACAATTTTCAGGGATAAATATGCAATGTATGATTAAAATGAAACATGATTACCTTTTATATATTTCTCTGTACTTCATTTTACTAAATTATATTGTCAAGAATCGCAATATTTTGTCTGTTAACGTCTCATTTACAACTTCTCATTTGGTACTGACATTTTTTTCTTTTAATTTACTACAAAAAACAATTCAATTTATACGATTCAAATAAAATATAAATTATACGAGGTGAAAGGGAAACGTTATAAATCCAGGAAATCAAAGTTAGAATAAAAGTACGCAGGTTCAATGTGACTATAATGTCTAACAAAGTCGAAAAACATAATATCCGAAAGCTGCTATAGGAATGCTTTAGTTCATGTCAAAATAGAAATGTGGGAGAGAACAGTCATCGAACAGCTGCTTGAGACCATTATATTTCTTGACCTTTCCTTAAGAAGTCTTTTTATACTCTTACTTTTATACTATTTTCTGCTTACTTATATATGACATTTCGTTCCATCCAACGCCTTCAAAATTCTAGATAGTAATAAGTCTGGTAATATTCGTGTTTGTTTAATCTTTCACAAGTGTTAATTTCATTGTTTTATTTTTGAAATATATAAATATTATTGTAGGTTTATCATAGTTATACACAAATCTTGGCCCAATGTTTCTGTAGAAAACAGTTATTAAAAGTTTTGTTCATTAAAAACCTGCATTCATAAGCTTAAAATTTTACAATCTATTTTAAAATAGTGTGCTGGAAAAATGTAATTCTCATAAGAAAAAACATATATACATACAAAACTTTTCGAGCAGAAAACTTTGCAAAATTTACATTAAAATTTTGTGATAAAAATATTTTTTCTAACTTTTTTACTATTTTCTTTTTAGAAATTATTGGATTCATGAAAATTTTCAACTACTGTTTTTCGATGATTTTACAAGTTTTAGGGCTCAGAGATATCAAATTGAACAAATCAATAAAAAATGGCTTTGAGGCATTCACAGATTTATGTTATACTTTTTGAATTAAATTAATAACTATCGTTTTATAAAAAATCTAAATAACATATACTGTAAACTTTTTTAAAAATTAGTATAAGTATGCGTGAAGAATATGCATAAAAAATCTTTCAATAAAATTCAATGAATATTTTATGGCCATGCACAAGATAGTAAAACAAAGGCACTATCTGAAATTAATACTCATATAAAAACTAAGCATTACTGAATTTTTCTTTCTAGTTAAATTAGGTTTTTTTTTTATTCGAGAGTTCACCTGAGTTGATCAAACATTATGATTCAAAATTAATATAGAGATTCAATTCGCAATTTTCGTTTTGTTATCACAGTGCAAAAAAGATATCGTTAGTGATA
The DNA here is from genome assembly GCA_964019185.1 of Maratus speculifer. Taxonomy (NCBI): domain Eukaryota; kingdom Metazoa; phylum Arthropoda; class Arachnida; order Araneae; family Salticidae; genus Maratus; species Maratus speculifer. The sequence goes on along the minus strand of OZ025295.1, from coordinate 250,789,980 downwards.
TAGTCAAACTCATCACACACAAAATTTTTTTTTGGAAGCTCCACATTTGGTTTAAAATGCATTATGCGAAATGATACAGGTCAGATATTGTACTTGTTATCAAGGGCAAACGACTGGAACATTGCAAAGCATATAAAGAAAATTACGAACTTTCTATTATAATCAGCGATATTCTTATGGATATTTTTTTTATTGTACATCTATATCCGTTTGTAATCGTTATATTCTATTTGAAACCTCCTGTATAAAAATGACATTTAAAACTCGACAAAATGGTACAATGAAAAGCACATTTCGGTCATTTGTCTGAGCACCGATGCTCTAACACTATATATACTTGGATTACCTTTGATTTCATATATGGTACTGAAAATCCTTGGCGCATGATGGGTATTGAAATTCAAATGTATATATTTAAAATATGTTTGCAGGGGCAATAAAAAAGAATGCATAAAAAGGATGGTGATTGTATAGGGTTTATAGGCGCAAAATTCCTAGAAAGTTATGCCGAGTCAAAATAAAACGAATAAATTATGATCTGCAAGGAATTATTTTTTTGCAAGCTTACTTTTTTTAAACATCCTGAAATTGATGTATAGCAATGATTAGTGTAATACAAAGCTTTTTGTCAAATGAAGATATTCATTTATCACTAATATATAGGAACACGCAAATATACACCGTTACACCATGGCTTTGAGCGATAATGGTGCGTTTTCATACGTTTTCAAAATTAACGAATTTTGTACAGATATTGCTTATATATAATCTCTATCGATTAGTTTTATACAAAAATATCCCAACATATTTCGTCTTATAAACGGTATTCTTGAAAGAGAATTTCCATTGTTTTATGCAATTTCCAACTAAAATACAATCGAGAATATGATAATATATCCATACACATCTATAGGAAATGAACAGTTCTTTGCAAAGAATTCGAATTTTTTCTTGGTTTTTGGTTCAAAACATTTTTTAATGTGTTATGGGTTTTAAAAATTGCTTTCTTGAATATAATAATTCATCTTGTAAATCAGTGCAGTTTTGTTACACAATTCTGAATATACTGAAACGTGTTTCATAGCTATTTATTAAAACCTTATTTTATTTTGTTGTTATCAATATTTTTAGATGATTTTTTTAAATTTATCAAAATTAGCTTGTATTCAGCATGTTTTTAGTTAACACCAATTTTACTCCTTGTCCAGGAGTAAATGTGTTCCTAATTTTCTGGAAATTTTAATAGAAAAAATATCTATATACATTATTAAAATTTATTTATAGTATAAGTAATTATTTCTAAAATTTATTAGTAAACATAGTTTTAAATACAGTGCATAGAAAAAATTATAAAAAAAATTAAAACGCTTTTAATATTTTTATAAAATTTGCAAATGTTTGGTATTCGTCACTTATCTTGATTGGAAGAGGGTAACTAGAAAATCCTCCGGGAGAAATTATGTATAAATATGCAAAAAATGTACAGCAGCAACTTTACGTTATCTTTCCATTATTTTTCTTAAAGCAGCTTCTACTAATGGAAAAATAAGTGCAATATTTTAGCAGTTATGCTTTCCACATTACTGAAATCATTATCATCATCAGCAATTTCTGATAAACTCAGAAATATTATTTTCGGTAAACTGTAGAAAAAAATAAAAAAAATACTGACTGATATGGATTTCAGTTTTTGTTTATAATCCCAAAAGATCCATTAATCATATAGTATAATCACAATAATGCGAAATTTTCTGTTAATATTAATTCTGAGTATAATGTTATTTTGATTAAGAAGATAAGACGGTAAATAGATATAATATTGTCTGTAAAATATTTTCTAATTTCCATATTAAACATACTTAAAAATATTTTTAAACAACTTTTAATTCTTATTCTTTATTAAACCCGGCAAAAATATTACAAATATCTGAAGACTAATCGTAAAATATAGTACATATTTTAGATGTTATAATTTGTAATCTAAAATTATATTTTTAAACATTCTTTGTATCACAAACGGAAGTTTTAAAATTCGTTATAAAATTATAATTACTGTACAACTTCGTTTTTCTTTTTGGCAGTTTCAAGACTATTGAATGATTTTGTGATTATTTGAGATGAATGATATTTAAGACTGAGGATGGAAAGTATCATTATTGAATGATTACTTTTATTTTTACTTGCGGTTGTTTACTAAAATATACATGAAATTCATGTTTTTGCATCAAACTATTTAGAGATCTACGGCCAATTTATGGAATCGGATGGAAAGCATGCATATTTTTCGGAAGAAAAAAATTTAACACTAGAAGCGCCGTTGGGGTCATTTCGCATTTTTTTTCAATTTTCAATGCTTTATTTCAACATGTAAGCGAACACCGAAGCTCATATTTTTTTACTTTTTCTAAAATTATATTAAGCGTACTGTGACAATGTTTCATCTTTCTATATTAATTATTAAAAAAAATAATCAAAGAAATACCTAAAACAGCCAACAGGTGTCATTTTGACCCCCATAAGAAAAATGATAAATTTTCAAGATAAAGTCTGTTTTTGAATTCGCCATATCTCGGTTTTGATTACTGCGCATGGGTGAACACGCATTTCTTAACGCGATGACAAAAAAGAGAAAAGTAAACTCCAGTTTTATTTTGTTTCGATGACGCATAGTGACGCAGAGAGCGGGGGTTGGGGGTAGTCTTCTCTCTATTGCGCGCGCGCCTTCAATAACGGGGGGAGGCGTTCTTCTAAGCATACTGACTCTTCTCTGAAATGCGCACGTATCCAAGCAACGCTGGCGTACTACAGAATTTTTGGAGGGAAAATCGTTCTTCTAGAGCTATGGTCGAAAACGAAATTTGAAACCATTTTCCACAGCATTGTTTTTCTTAAAGATTTCGATTGCGACAAAAATGTAGTCTTTTTCCTTTATAAAAATGCGGAGAGGATTAAATACACAGGAGTGCCTTGCGCTCCTGGAGCAGTTAGATTCAGATATGAAAGGTGATGACAGTAATGATGAAGATTTTCGCATAGATAATCTGAATTTACAAAATGCGTCGTCTTCTTAAAGCAGTGACAGTGATGCTGTAGAATATATTACCAATGTGATTTCCCCTGTTTCTCGAAGATCAGGAACTTCACGTGGACGTGCGCAAAAAAGAGGTAATAAGATATCTAATCTTTCTGTTGTCAGCAGTAACGAAAAGTACACGTCATCCAGCGGTATTCTTTGGACTCTGATGAACCTTCGCACACCTACTTCTACTACAGGTCGCACACCAGCTCGAAATATTATAAAAATTGCTAGTGCACCAACACCTTATGCTCGTCGCAACATTGGGGCTAATCCAGCTTCAGCCTGGCGTTTGATGGTGACTGAAACAATGGTGAAACACATTCAAACATACACAGTTGCTGAAGCACGACGTCACCTAGGAGATGACAGCAACTGGTATATTACTCTGGTAGAACTGGATGCTTTTTTCGCCCTCTTATACGCCCGTGGGGCAAAAGGTCATTCAAAGCTTTGTGCAGATGACTTATGGAATAAAACTTGGGGACCACCTGTGTTCAAAGACACAATGCCACGCAATCGTTTCCGTGAAATCGTGCAATATCTCAGATTCGATCTGCGAAGTAGCAGATCAGAACGCCTGGCCACGGACAAATTTGCTCTCGCTTCAGAAACTTGGAAGCTGATTTAAAATTGTTATTTATGTTATAATCCTACTGAAGAAATAACTGTTGATGAACAGTTGTTGCCTTGTAAGTCAAGGTGCAGATTCATCCAATACATGACAAATAAACCGGACAAATTCGGCATCAAGTTCTGGCTAGCAACTGATGTAAATTCGAAATATGTGTTAAATGGCTATCCTTATTTAGGTAAGGATGAAGAGCGGCCAACTGATTTACTACTTGGAGAAGGTGTAGTGCTGAAATTACTACAACCATATCTAAACTCCGGTCTCAATGTCACTACTGACAATTTTTTCACGTCTGTAAAGCTTGCGATGAACTTTCGGCAAAGAAAACCACAATCGTTGGGACGATGCGTCTAAACAAGAAAGAATTACCTCCTATTGCCCGCGACATATCTTCCCCACGATACTCATTTTCTGCACTGAAAAATGGAAATAAAATACTCACGATATACAGGTGCAAGAACAAAAAGAATGTCGTGATTCTGAGCACTATGCACACGAATGTGTTTGCAGAAAGTAGTGTAAAAAAGAAGTCGAATACTGCTGTTTACTACAATAAAACTAAATGTGGTGAAGATGTAGCAGATCAGATGCTACGAAAATATTCTACAAGATGTGGAACTCACAGATGGCCTCTTCACGTCTTTTATAACGTCCTTGATATTGCTGCACTAAATGCTTGGACAATTTTCAAGGAATGCTCAAAAACCTCAATTTCACGTCAAGCATTTATTCTTGCCCTTGTGGAAGAATTGAGAAGTAGCAATTTGCGCAACAGATGCCTTTCAATTGATCGACCACAGACCCTGAAGCGAAAGAAATGTGCTTTTCAACATTGCAAGGGACGAAATAAAACTTCTGCAAGCTGTGAGGGATGTCAGAAACCAATTTGTGGTAAGTGTGTTGATGTCACCATCAAGCACGTATATTGTATTACTTGTGCTAATGTCTAAATAACTTTGGAACACATTTATATATTTATTCAAGAATTATGTTTTTTATTTTCTCTCTTTGAAACATGTTGTGCGCTAATTTCTATTATTTGTATTTTTATTTTTTTGTTTCTTTTCTTATCAATTTTATTGTGTAATATTATATATATTATTATTATTAAATCTATTGTATTTGTGTACTATTGTATAGTAAAATATTTTGAATTATACATTGTCATTTATATACTGTCATTTCAAAAGAATGTAATAATTGGGATAAACGATCACTAAAAACTAAATAAATAAAAAAGAAAAAGTTGTAAAACCTTTAAAAACTTTTATATTTTTCAATTTAAACCTCATTTATCATTTAAAAAAATATATTTCTTTTAATATGGCTTGAATTTTTCATGGGGGTCAAATTGACACCAAACGGCGGTTTTAGGTATATCCAAAATCCGGCTGTTCTAGTGTTTTAATATACACTGTTAAAAATTTGTAGGAAAATTTTTTGTCATTTCACCATTATTAAAGAAGACGATTACATAATTGTAATTTAACTGCATTATGATCATAATATGAGCAAACTATTGTCAGATTACCGTGAAATTACGGTTATATAATATTTTTCTATAAAACGGTTAAATAACTGTAAATGTTTCTGCAAATTTTTAACAGTGTTAATTATGTTTTTTTTCAGATGATTAGATGCCAAATCTCAAAAATTTAAAGATATGTATAAATTCCATGTATTTATTTAAATTTCCAATATAAATATGAAAAGATCATAGAAAATGAAAGGCCATATATGAAAGGCCTAGAAAGGCCATATGAAAGGCCATATCCCTGTAAAAATGTTTTTCTATCAGTCTTCTATATTTGTGAACCGGTGTCAAAACAATACTATACAGTTTTCAAACATCCTAGATTTATCGCGTATTTCTGTCATTAATAAATCATGCCTTACAGTAGAAACCAATGTACACTGGTTTTTCACGATTTCCCCAAAATAGATTTCCTGGATAACGCGAATTTTGAAAATCACATCCTCATATATATTTCATGAGAAGAATTGCAATCTTATTCCTTTAATAATAAGATAAAAAATGAACATTATTATTAGTATTCATTGGAAAGAACGGTTAATTAGTTGTATTTATGACGGCCAATTATCAGCATGCGGGGTATTGCCCAAAGAGGAGGTAGTGCCGTCCGTGGGGGGTGATTCTAGGTGTTAGCTAACTGGCATTTACGGAAGGAAATTCAAGGTTTAAAAAAACTCACGAAAACTCTGAATAATTAGGCCGACGGACGCTATTTAGTTCGAGCCCTGCATTTACGGTCTACAAGTTTCAAGGGCAGAACCTGTTTGCCACAAGTGGGACCGTTGAAAAGAACGAAAAGGCTTTTAATAAAACCAATATTTTTTAATAACTAATAAAACTTATATAAACCATTATATAATTATGCTTTTTATATAATTTTAATATAATTATCTCCTTTATTTTACCGCAAAATAGGCATCTAAATTATAGGTAAAATAGTAAATTGGCAATTAAGTTAAAATATTTAAATTCAGATGGGAAAAGTATTTAAAAGTTCCAATTCAAATTTGTTTAAAGATGGGGAAAAAAACAATAAGAATTCCCACTGTGACTAACATTGTTAAGGAGTTTCCATAAGTCACAAATAACGAATCCCATAGGATGGCATTATCAGCCTTAACGACTACAGCACGTTAATGGTTAAAATTATTTTTCCAAATAAATTAAACTAAGACACATTACAAAAACCAATAAATAAAATTTACTACAAAAAGAATCAATTTAGTAAACTTATGCATTAATTAGCTATTTTCTTTTAGATTACAAAATTTCTAAAATTTTATTGTAAGGGGATTATTTATAAAAAAATACTTTTCAATCAATTCATTAAAATTTTCTTCATTAAAATAAATGTAAAAAAAAAGAAAAAAACTGCATTAGCATGAAATTTTTAAATTGCTGAATTTTAATGAAAATAAATGCAGCAAGCTTTCATGTGGTGCTTTTAGTAAACATTAAAATATAGAATAGTTATTAAGTTTTTATCTATAAAAGTTAATATAGAACAAACGAAGAGTTGATACAATTATTTTTTCGATATTTTGAAGTAGTCCATATTGTAATTTATATTAAGGGTTTGCTGAAGATATTTCCTATTATTATATTACTTTAATATAATTGAGAAATAGTTCAAAATAATATAAAATGGAAATTTAATAGGGAAAATCTAAAACAGGAAAAGAAACACGTGTGTGTTATATTTGCTACATGTAATTGTCATAAATATTTAAGCATAGAACGTTTTTTACACTTGTATATTACTTTATGTTGTTTTCTTTTAACTTGCAGTAGTGTTTGTTTGTTTGATTGTGTTTATGAAGGCAAATTGTCTACACCTGAAATATAGACCCTAAAAGAGGATGCCTTCCGTGGGGGGTGGGTCTTTCTAAGGGAACCCAATCCGTATTTACGCAAGGAAATCCATGGAAATATCAGAAGGTTTAGGCCGACGGCCGCGATTGTGTTCGAACCCAGCCCCTATCATCTATCATTTTCGGAGGCAGAACCTCTCGACCACTGGTGGAGTACCCTTGCAGTAAGTTACAAATATAATAGTTAACAGTTTGATTATCTGAACATATTCATTCAGTATAAAATTAACAATTTTAAATTATCGACCGCAACATTAATCTTAATACCAGCGCGACTTGTGCTCATTGGCAGTGGAATATTTCATGGCCTTACATTCAATTTTTTTCAATATTTATTCGCGTAAAATTGTTTTAAAAAGTCCAAGATAAAATAATCCTTTTTATAGCAATATGGTTATCAGTTGCCAATGACTGACCTTCAAAATATCTTTTCCATCTCTTTCACAACTCTTTTTTTTATGTAAATCCCTTTGAAATTTATACCCAATTATTTTTAAGAAAACAAAAAATACCTTAAAAAAACCTTTTTTTAAGTACTGTTAATTTTATGATTTTAATTATAGAATGTACTAAACTGAGTGGGGCAGATGCACTGAGGAAAAATCAGTGTAATATTGAGAGAATGAATGTCAGTTTATAACTATAAAATATGCAATAATATACAATGTTATACATTATATTGCTTGTTTATTTCACAGTTTATTATTGCAAATTTTTCGGCTTAAAACTGGAGTTCTAGCTACCATTATTATACCGAAAATATAAACAGTTTTCTTTCTTTCTTTCTTTCATTTCCTGTATAAAATTAATTAGTAAATATTAATTTAGCATTAATAAGTAAATAAAATATAACTGTTATTACATTATAAATAAGAAGAAATAATGAGTACTGGGATATAGTAACGAATCATATCATGTTAATATTTTCATTAGTTAAACTATTTTGAACATAGAGATAAAGATGAAAGTACAAATATTATTTGAAAACACTACTTTAGAGTAATTATGCAAAAAATCATGCCTAATTTCATAACTGAAATTCGCATTCTGTAAAAGAATTCTTTAGGAATTATTTATTTTTCCTGGGACATTATCATATTAATAATAAAGTACCACTTTGGCTTCATTTAGTAAAATTTGCGAAAAAAATATAACAACGTGTGAGGGAGTGACCTTTGCAGAAAGGCACTCTAGTATTTCTGAGATCGTGACGTCAATAATTTAACAAGTGTAAGCGTAAAAGCGACATCTATCCTCTCTTTTACTTTAACTTTCTAGAGTGTGTGTGCTCTTTCGGATTTTGCGGTTATTAGTAATATGTTAATGTGAAGTATCTCAGTTTGCAGCATATAAAAGCTTGGGTTTGAGTGTCTCTGGCGTGTCTCTGGCATTAGCCAGCAGCCAGCGAGTGAGGATCTCTAGTATTAGACAAGCGAAGTGAATTATTGTTCAGCGAAGTGCTAGCGAATAGGAAGTAGCAATGGCCTCCTGTGAAGTGGAAAGGAGTTTGGATAATTGATTTGAGATTCGGCCGTGGTAAGAGAGTTTATATTAGTTCCATTTTTGATAATTTGGTGAAATAAAGAATTACCTACAGCCACGGGCTGTTTAATCAAGCTTTGTTTAGCAGCTCAGCCAGAAGATAGTGAGAAGTGTTAGGCGGTGCCCCGACTGAGCTAGGCCGAAGCCTGTGAGTATGATTTAACTGTTCATAGTGTTTTCAGTTGTGTAAATTTAAGACTGTTTCCACTTCCCTTCAGCCATTATCACTTTAATAAACTTTGTTATTTTATCTTAAATTACTGAGTATGTCTACATTTAACCTCCACCACGACCAACCTAACGTTACAAATGACGCTCATCGTGGGTTTACCGTTACAAATGCCGCCCAACGAAACATCGGACATTATGAGATTGTGCCACGTGTGTATTTTACCGGTGAAGGTGATATTAGTGAATTTTTAGTTAAATTAGATGATTATATTTTGTTCAATAATATACCTGAAAAAAGTAGATACGTAGTGCTTAAATGCTCGTTGAAGGGCGAAGCACTTTTGTGGTTGGAAAATATAGGAAAGTTTTTGATTTCTGATGAAGCGAAAAGATTTGAACAAACTGTGATTGAGTTAAAGAAGGCATTTCCTCCCGTTAAAGATAAGAGTATTTTGAGAAAAGAGTTCTATTGCAACAGGTAGAATATTTATGAGTCGGCGTCAAAATTTTATCTTCGTAAGCTGGAACTAAAAAATAAATTAGATTTAGATATCACATTTGAGGAATTGTTGGACATTATTTTTCCTCTTTTTAATCCAAATATACAGGACTTTATTGAAGTTAGAGCACCGAAGAATTTTGCAGAAATGCATCAGATATTATCGAAGTATGAGACTCGGCATAGCTCGGATCAACGGGATTTGCGTCAGAGACCGGTCACAGATAGTAATTTGAGAAATGAGGGGGAACGTAATTTTGTGAGAGGGGGGCAGCGATTTCCGGATAGTAATTTGCGTAATAGAAATGATGGATTTGGTCGTAATATGTCAAATACGAGTAATGGTAACAGGAATGGTGGTGGTGCTAATAATTTTAGAAGTTGTGAGAGAAATATGTATGGAAATAGACAGAATAGTGGTTATAATCGTAGTGGGGGAGGACGGGACAGGAATGTTTCTTCGCAAGTAAGGACATTGACTTCGGATGAGAATGTTGAAAATAGGTCAATGCAAAAGAGATGTGTTCAGAGGTCGGGTCAGTTAAACTGGTAGGTGACTGTATTTCGGAAGGTATGCAGTCACAGATTAAATCGGAAAAGCCTTCTGTGAGTTTGAATAAAATTACTATTAATCCGGTTGAGTTACCTGAAGTGTTAATTGTGTTAGATGGTATTGTCGTTAAAAGTGTCTTCGATACAGGGGCAGATAAGTCGTTCATTTCTTTTGATTGTTATCGGAAATATTTTTCGTATAAGAAGTTGAAGAGGTTAAGTCTGGTGGTTCAGTCGGCACAGGGAGTAGCTTGCGATAATAAAGGTTCAGTAGAATTGGAAGTTGAAATTCGTTCGGTTAAGACATGTTGGGAGTTTTGTGTGTTAGATGGATTAACAGTGCATTGTATAGTTGGTGTGGATTATATGAAGGATAGAGGAATTAGTTTGGATTTCTTTAAAAAGTCATTAATAGTGAATAATGATGAGAATGTGAGTAAGAAAGAGCCAGTTTCAGTGTCAATTAATTTGGAGGAGTCGGGGTTAAGTGAAATCGAGAAGGAGGAATTTAATAAGTTTTTGAATGAATTTGGAGAGGTTTTTTCTGATAAACCGGGTTTAACGCATGTTGCGTGGCATGAGATTGATACTGGTTTGAAAGCACCTGTTGCTAGTAAACCATATCGTTATGATAAAGTTAAACAAGGTATAATTGATTATCATATTCAAAAAATGCTAGCGGACGATATTATAATGCCAATTGAGTCTCCTTTTGCATCTCCAGTAGTGTTATGTCGTAAAAATAATGGGAAAAGTTTAGATAATCCAGAGGCATATAGGTTTGCAGTAGATTATAGAAAGTTAAATGCGATAACGCAATACCCTCAGTATCCTATTCCAGTAATTGACGACATTTTAGCTAATATAACGAGTACGAATTATATGTCAACGTTAGATCTTACGTCAGGTTATTTTCAGATTGCAATGAAGCCGGAGGACATACCTAAGACTGCGTTTATTACTCGGGACGGTTGTTTTGCTTTTAAGAGAATGAGTTTTGGTTTATCGGGAGCGCCGGCAACGTTCCAGAAGGCCATGAATAATATCCTTAAACCTTTGCTTGGTAAGGGTGTCTTGGTCTACCTGGACGACATAATTATAATGGCAGCTACTTTTGAAGAGCATTTAAGATTGTTGAGGGAAGTATTTACGTTGTTAAGAGATGCTGGGTTAACAGTTAAGTTAGAAAAATGTAAATTTTTGAGAAAAGAGATAAAGTATTTAGGAGTTAAAATTACGCGTGATGGTATTAGTATAGATAATGAGAAAATTGAGGCAGTTACGTCAATGAGTCCCCCCAAAAATAGTAAGGAAGTGGCGACATTTTTAGGGATGGTGGCTTGGTTTGCCAAGTTCATTCCACGTTTTTCGGAGTTATGTGAACCGTTGTATAATTTAAAAAGGAAAAGGGTGAAGTTTGTATGGTCATCAGCGGCTCAGAGATCGTTTGAATTATTAAAAGAGGCAGTAGTTTCCCCTCCTGATTTGGCTCACCCCGATTATTCATCTCAGTTCGAAGTGTATTGTGATGCGAGTGCAGTGGGGGTTGGAGCGATGTTAGCACAAAAAGGTCGACCTATAGCTTTTGCGTAGAGAATTTTAAATGCAGCCGAAAGGAACTATTCGATTACGGAAAGGGAGTGTCTTGCAGTAATTTGGGCTTTGAATAAATTTCGTTGTTTTTTGACTAATATACCGGTTAAAGTCATTACGGATCATTCAGCTTTGACAAAGTTAACTAATGGAAAGGGTTTGTCGTCTCGTATGGTCAGATGGTGTTTGAAGTTAGAAGAGTATAATGTGGTTATAGAACATAGGGCTGGCTAGGAGAATGCGGTAGCGGACGCTCTGTCACGAAACCCGCATGGTGGTTTAGAGGTCACAGAGGAAGTTAAGTGTTGTGCATTGTCTTCATTGGTGTTAAGGTCGCGAGAGCAGTTGATAAGAGAACAAAAGCACGATGAAGAGTTTGGTAGTTTGTATCGTTACTTGGAAAATCCTGATGATGTCCCGAGCGCAGATGTGCCTATGTTTGAGAAATGGTCTCAATCTTTTAAGCTTATCGATGGTCTTCTTTTTTATTCTAAAATTGTAAATTCACGTGGTGAATTAAGAGTTTTTATTCCGGCTAGTCTTCGTAAGGCCATCTTGAAAGAATTTCATGATAATCCATTAGCAGGTCACTTAGGAATCAGGAAAACTTATGCTCGAATTTGTGAATCCTGCTACTTCCCTAAAATGCGGGAAGCAGTGCGCGCTTATGTCTCCAGCTGTAGCACATGCCAACGTTATAATTATAAAAATGTAAGTCCAGCTGGCAAATTAATTCCTATTAAAGTAAATTTTCCTAATGAATGTGTAGGTGTAGATTTAATCGGTCCTTATCCATTGTCTAATCCTAAAAGATATAGATTTGTGCTAGTTATAGTTGATTATTTTAGTAAATGGGTAGAGTTAGTCCCGCTCAGGAAGGCTTCTGCACCTGCAGTTGCCGATGCATTTTTCGATAATTATATTTCTAAATATGGTGCACCAATTAGGGTAGTGAGCGATCATGGCCCTTGTTTTATTTCTGATATATTTAAGGCCCTGTGTGAGAAGCTGGAGATCGATCATTCTTTTACTGTTCCGTATCGACCTCAGTCTAATATGGCTGAACGTGTAAATCGTACATTAATTCAAATGATTTCTTCGTATGTTGGTTCTCATCATGCAAATTGGGACCAGTTTCTTCAGCATTTTGCGTATGCACTTCGTACAGCAGTTCACGAGTCGACGGGGAAAACGCCAGCTGAATTGTTTTTGGGTAGAAAAGTCATTACTCCATTCCAAAGGCTAGTTATGGTGTCAGATGCGGAAACTCAGTACATGTGTCAGGATATTGAGAGGTTGGTTAAGGAAGCTCAATTTCAGATGGGAAAAGCGCAAGAAAAGCAGGCTCAGTATTATAATATGCGTAGGAGGGAGTTAGAAGTGAAAGTTCGAGATTTTGTGTTAGTAGAAAAGCATTGGTTAAGTTCAAGTCGTCAAAAGAGAGTAGCTAAGTTTGGTCTCCAAGTTTGTAGGTCCGTTCGAGGTTTTAGAAGTTCGAAATAATAATTTGGTTGTTGATGTCAATGGTGAAAGAATGACGGTTAATATGGATCAGGTTAGAGTTTATAAGTTTAGAGAAAATGGTAGTGAAGGTTCTCATGTGTCGAGTGGTGTTTCGCGAAATTCCTGATCCAATGAGTGTCCCGAGTCCAGCACTTCTTCATCTAATTCTTTTCATCAATATTCAAGAAGAAAAGTTGGTCAAACAGCTCCAAAAACTGTTGTTGAAAGTAGAAAGCCTAGCAATCCGAGAGCAAAGTATGATAATAAAAATAAGAGAACTGTGTCAAATACATCGGACTCTGTGTGCCATAAAAGACAAAAAATTATAAACTGTCCAGTTCCTCCACCTATTAGACAGCAACCTCACAAACATACATTATGTAATAGTTCACCATATTCGGTACTTAATCCCCGGAAAAGATTTCAGATGGACACTCGGCAAACTGTTAAACGAACTTTAAATTCCGAATTTTTGCCTAATAAGAAACAACATAGGTCCGGAAAGAAACGTGGCCTAGGATCCTCAGTAACTTCGGGTGCATCTAGAAAGAGGAGACAACGCTCAGATTACCGGCATCAACAGTGTGAATCTCGCCATGGAGTGACCCCAGCGAACCGGCCAGAGCAGAGTCGTCCAGCGGAACCTACAAGTATCCCACGGCATCCATTCCGAACCAGGCTGCAGGCACGACAGTCAACTGTGGCGTCACCATACAGTTCCGATGACGAAAGATCCTTCGTACAAGGTTTCTGGGACAAGAGGAGAAAAACATCCTGTAGTATGAAGCCAGCCAGCAGCGAATCATCTCTATGATTGGGTGATAATGCTTTTTATTAAATTTCTATTAGAGTGCATATATGTGGTAGCAATATGAAGGAATAGAAAGCAGAAAGACTGTTTTGTATTTTTGGCCATTTTTGGAATTTTTTGACGGACTCACGATTAGTGCTTAATTGTGTTCAAAATTTGTTTGCAAAATTGTTAGTTTTATGTATGTTTGAGATTTTGGTCTTAACTGCTTTTAAAAATTCTGGATCTATTGTTAAATTGTTGTGTTATTTGTTAAAAATGTTACTATATTGTTATATTGTTCATGTGTTATAAAATGTATGTTAATGTATGTTTAAATTTTCAGAAAGTACAGATAGTAATTTGGGTTATTTTGTACACGCGCCGCGGTTCAGACGCGCACGTGTTTTGCGGTCAAGAAGTCCTTGACACGCGTTTCTATGTCTTATACTAACATTTAATGAATTAACTTTCTCCTTATCGTTCGTGTTGTATGTGTTACGTTTGTACTTTAGTTGGGAATGGTTTCCGCAAGTTGCGAATTTTTAAGCTGCGTTTGAATTTGAAATTGTATTGTATTAAAATTGAATGTTAATGTGATTTTGTTGCAGGAAAGTATACCTGTGTTATGTATTGATTCTGCTATTTTTCTTTTAGTTAATACAGATGAAGAGCATGATGACGTCATTTTGTAAATTTTTGATATTTTTTTTTATTGTTGCATAAGCACAGCGATATGACGCTGTACGTATGTTCCCCAATTATTGTTAAAGTGGAGTTAAGTTCTGAAGAATTTTGGGAGTTAGTTCATTGGCTAATGGGTATGTAGGTATTACGTAATAGCAGAGTTATTTTGAGTATGAAGTAAAATTTAATTTTAGATGAGTTCGGTATTTGGATGAGGAAAATTTTTGCGCATTGGGTTTTTTGGACTTGGTGCGAATTTTAGTATTAGGAAAGTTATGGACAGATAATTTTTGGTAATGTTATAGTTGTATTGCAATATTGAGGAAAATTTCGGAAGTTTAGTATTTTGAGAAATTTTAGCACTCCCAGTGGAGTGGGCTGTTTTGAAAGAAGAAGTAATTAGTTTTGAAAGTTTTACGAGTTTTTGGAAGTTTTACGGAGGCTATTTGTAAGATAGAAGAATGATTGGATTGAATATGTGAATATTTGTGGCAAACTGAGTTTTTTTTGGTTGTGATGGGTTAAAGTTATCATTTTAAAAGTTATGTTTCGGCGCTAAATTTCACCCATCACTGTGTTTTATTACGGCTCTAAATTTATAACAAGAAAAAGTTCTGGGCATGCATTTGGCCCAGCCCTTTTTCTCTGTAAAATCCGAGGGGGGGTTGTGAGGGAGTGACCTTTGCAGAAAAGCACTCTAGTATTTCTGAGATCGTGACGTCAATAATTTAACAAGTGTAAGCGTAAAAGCGACATCTATCCTCTCTTTTACTTTAACTTTCTAGAGTGTGTGTGCTCTTTCGGATTTTGCAGTTAGCTTGCGGTTATTAGTAATATGTTAATGTGAAGTATCTCAGTTTGCAGCATATAAAAGCTTGGGTTTGAGTGTCTCTGGCGTATCTCTGGCATTAGCCAGCAGCCAGCGAGTGAGGATCTCTAGTATTAGACAAGCGAAGTGAATTATTGTTCAGCGAAGTGCTAGCGAATAGGAAGTAGCAACGGCCTCCTGTGAAGTGGAAAGGAGTTTGGATAATTGATTTGAGATTCGGCCGTGGTATGAGAGTTTATATTAGTTCCATTTTTGATTATTTGGTGAAATAAAGAATTACCCACAGCCACGGGCTGTTTAATCAAGCTTTGTTTAGCAGCTCAGCCAGAAGATAGTGAGAAGTGTTAGGCGGTGCCCCGACTGAGCTAGGCCGAAGCCTGTGAGTATGATTTAACTGTTCATAGTGTTTTCAGTTGTGTAAATTTAAGACTGGCTCCACTTCCCTTCAGCCATTATCACTTTAATAACTCACATAATCACTTTAACTGTTATTTTATCTTAAATTACTGAGTATGTCTACATTTAACCTCCACCACGACCAACCTAACGTTACAAATGACGCTCACCGTGGGTTTACCGTTACAAACGTTACAATTTTTACTCTGATTTTTAGGTAGATTTCGTATGAAATACCACCTACTGCGGTCGCTCCTACGTTAGAATGTCAGAACATTTTTTGCAGATCTACGCCGTTCATGATTCCTTCACCCCCACATTACCAGAAGTTCAAAATTTTATACATATATATATATATATATATATATATATATATACATATAGATACACTGATGGAAAAAAATCTCAACACCAAAAAAAAAAAAAATTACTGTAGAGTAATGAAATTTGTACAGTGCATTTGTCTAGTTTACATGTTTAATTGATTAGATTTTTAAGATCACAGGTTAATTTAAGCTCAATAAAATGCGTTTCAAATGTGAAATGCTGTTATATTAAAAGCCGCTATAACCTCCAGAATTTTGAATGCAAGTCTGCATACGTGCATGCATTGTGTCATAAGAGTACCGAATGTCACTTCTCGTATGAAATTCCATGCTTTTGTTGGTCCATGTTTGCTTTTCCATGTATTTGTTGTGTCAATACTGTGATAGTCAATGATGGCTGGGAATGATGCTGGAGTTTTCGTCCAATCATACCTATACGTGCTCAATGGGAGACAGATCTGGTGATCTCGCTGGCTTAGGTAACATGTCGATACTATGTAGAGTACTTTGCATAACGGCATTATGAGAGCAAGCGTTATCCTGTTGGAAAACTCTCCCTTGAATTCTGCTCATGAATGGCAGCACTACAGGTTGAATTACCAGACTGACGTACAAATTTGCAGTCAGTGTGTTTAGGATAACCACGAGAGGGTCTTTGATGTCATAGGAAGTTGCTCCTCAGACTATGACTTCAGGTGTAGGTCCAGTATGTCTAGAACGCAGGCAGTTTGGTTTCAGGTGTTCCCCTGGCCACCTTCTGAACAGAACACATCCATCACTGCACCACAGAAGAACCTGCTTTCATCAGATAACACAACATATCTCCATTCCATCCTTTAATGAGCTCTGGCTTGACACCATTGGCGTCACAAATGGTAATGACTTGAAGTCAGGGGAATGCACGCCACAGGGTGCCTTGCTCGGAGCTGCCCTTGAAATAAGCGATTACTAACAGTTCTTTGTGTCACTATGGTACCAACTGCAGCTCGAATTTTTGCCGCAGGCGCAGTACGATGCGCCACATCCGTACGCCGAATACGACGATCTTCCCTCCTTGAAGTGCCACGTGGTCTTCGGAAGCTGGTATTCTTGAGGCAGTACCATTCCTTGACTATTGCTCTCAACAATCAAGCCCAGTGAATAAATTCTGTCCAAGTCTTTCTGCAATATCGCGGAAAGAAAATCCACTTTCTCGTAGCCCTAATATACGACCACTTTCCAACTCGGTTAGATGATGTTAATGGCTTCTTCGCCTACTTAAAGAAATTCTTGGCCAATATCAAATCAATTCGTCAAATTTTGAAGATAAATAATGCTTACGAACTTTACAGCACACTTTTAAAGCAAATCTGACTTGAAAGTTGTGAGTGGAACTACTAGCGCCACACTTATGGGCGAAGCTTGAAATTTGAATCGATGTCATCATTCAAGTGTATAAACATGCCTATAAAATTTCGTTCATCCAACACAAGTCTTTATTGGTGTTGGGGTTTTTTATGCACACGATAAATTCTATAATTCTGCTGAAATTTCCTCAAAACTGATACATAAAATCAAGAGAGATAAAATCTCGATCAAGCTCTTATATGGGCACAATCGGACACAAGGAGGGGGGGGAGAGAATAGGAAGAGTTTGTGAAAACCGAGAAAACGCCATAACTTCTTAATTAAAATAGATATCGAATCAGTTTGATGTTTATATTACTTCTAAAAAATGGGCCAAAAGTTTATGCATGACAGATTTTTAGTAAAGTTTAAAATGAGCTCAAGGGGAGAGAAAATAGGGTTTTGGGGAGAAAAGAATCATAACATTATCAATTCTCAAAATATCAAATTCAATTACATTTTTTATAAATAATCTCAAATAAGCTAAAACTTTTGTACTTTCAAGTTTTTGATAGGACCAAATCTTACACATATGTAAAACTAAAAACAAAAACAAAAAAGTGTTCGAAAAAGAAAAAAAAATTAAATAACTTCGTCAAATTTTAAAAACTATCAAATCCGATTACAATTATTTTACATCTTTATAATTATATATACAACTTTAAATCTGACAAGTTTTTTATTGGACAATTTCTTATAGTAAAAATGAATTGGAATTTTAAAATTCTAAAAATTAGTTCTAAAAATTGTAATAATATGTCATTGTACACCGAAAATCTCGTTCTCTGCAAGCAATCTAAAACAAGAAAAATGTAAAGTCACATTCTTTGCAATCAGAATACAATCTTTTTAAAATATTTACTATTCAAAAGTTTTGCATAACATTTTTACAATTTATCTAATAAACAATCCGTTTACTGCATTATACTATCTTTAAGCATTTAAATGTAAGGCAATGAACAGTACTAAAATAATCGAGGTGGGCGACTTTTTACACACAAACATATTTAATAAAACTGACGGCACTACAGACGACATATACACATATTGTAAACACAGAACAAAAAATCTGGAACTCAGATACATTATGTTCCTTACATAATTCCATGGAATAGACAAGGGGCGCCATCTACCGTTTAACCTGAAAAGTAAAAGTATAAAATACCACAGCTCTTCCCCACTTAGTAATGAAGTCGGTCAGGAGCTCTTCGATGTCTTCTGGACCTTCTAAGTACCTGTGGAGAAGAAGAAGAATTAGTTTTTACATGTTCAGGGGCATCAACTGTAGCACTAGTAGGAACCGACGGTTTTTGGTGAATATTATCAGAGTTAGCTGAATTAGAACTCGAAGAATCAGGATTATGAAAGTCAGTTGGAGTAGGATCTGGAACAACTGGAACATGAGAGTCAACTGGTTGCGGATCTGTGAAACTTGACTGTAAGGGTGGAAAATCATCTTGCTTCACACTTGTATTTTCACTTCTAAAATTTTCTGTAACATTTTCTTCTGAATTTGGATCATTGGTTAAAGAAATATCTTCTCCTACATTAGTTATTTGATCCACATGCCTTTTCCAAATATTCGAACCAACTTGAACTCTGTAATGTAATTTTCCTTCTCTTGCTACAATTCGACCAATTTTCCATTTGGCTTCTGGAGTATAATTTCTTACAGCTACTTTCTGGTTGACTTCAAATTCTTTTACTTTAACTTTAGATTTCCTTGCAGTTTGCTTTTCATGAACAAAATTTGCAACATTTGGCACGATCAAATCTATGTTTGTTCTTATGTGACGCTTTAGAAATAAAGATGCAGGACTTTCCCCCGTTGTAACATGTGGCATCTTCCTGTACTGCATAAGAAAGTTATTCAGCTTCATTTGTAAAGTACCTGGTTCAGACGCTAAGGCTTTTAATCCACGTTTGACCGTTTGCACATATCTCTCAGCCTGTCCATTTGTAGATGGATGGTACGGTGCACTAAACTTATGTTTTACACCATGACTTTTTAAGAACATTTCAAATTCTTCAGATGTAAACTGCCTAGCATTATCTGATACCAAAGAAATAGGAAAACCGTATCGTGCAAAGAGAGAAGAAAGACAAATAATTGTATTTTCTGAAGTTGTACTAGGAACTATAAATACTTCTGGCCATTTACTATAAGCATCAACCACTAACAAAAGCATTTTTCCGTTAACAGGACCAAAATAATCAATATGAATTCTCTGCCATGGAGCAGTAGGCCATTCCCAATGATGTGTATCAACTTTAGGAGGATTATTTTTCAAATTTACACAAATAGAGCAATTTCTTGCAATATCTTCTATATCATGGTCTATTCCTGGCCACCATACAAAACTACGGGCTAAAGATTTCATTTTCACTATACCAAAATGACCAAAATGTAATTCCTTTAATATTTGTTGTCGATGGATTTCTGGGATAACTACCCTACAACCTTTTAAAATACAACCATGCTGAAGAGTAAATTCTTCTTGTTTACCACCAAAAAGTAAATTCTTAGGAATTTCTGAACCAGAAATGAGGTGATGAAAAATTTGTCGCAAAAGAGGATCGGTTTTTGTAGCTGAAGCAATAGATTTAGCATTTAAAGGTAAAACAGAAAGTTGATTTATTTGAATGATTTCCGATTCATCAAGTCCTTCATTTGAATTATATTCGTGGGGCAAATCTTCACTACGTAATGGAAGACGTGAGAGTGCATCGACATTACCGTGTTCAGTAGTTTTCTTATAGCGGATGTCATACTGGAACGCTTGTAAATATATGGCATATCTTTGCATTCTAGCAGCTGATAAAACCGGAATACTTTTAGAAGGTGAAAAAATTGAAACTAATGGTTTACTATCAGTAAACAAAGTGAATCTGTTACCGTACAAATATTGAAAAAATTTCTTAACACCAAATATTATTGCTAATGCCTCCTTATCTACTTGACTATACCGTTTTTCGGCATTATTCAAGGTTCTGGATACAAATCCAATAGGCTTTTCAGTCTTGTCTGGCATCACATGCGAAAGAACTGCAGAGATACCATATGGAGAAGCATCCGTAGCTAAGATTAAAGGTAATTTAGGATTGAAATGCGTCAGCACTCTGTCCGAAGTAATTTCTCTTTTTATTTTTTTAAACGCTTGATCACATTTGTAAGACCAGTTGAACTTTACATTCTTTTTAAGCAAATTATTCAAAGGATGTGCAATTGTCGATAAATTCGGTACAAATTTTGCATAATAAGTTACAAGACCAAGAAATGCTTTTACCTGGGAAACATTTTCTGGCTTAGGGGCATTTACAATTGCTTCTATTTTATCTGGTGTTTTATGAATACCATGTTTATCCACTTTATACCCACAATAAGTAATTTCATCTGCCATGAAGAATGATTTTTCCTTATTTATCCGAATATTATAATTTCTCAACCTTTCTAATACTTGCTTTAACCTTTGCAAATGAATTTCGTCCGTTTCCCCAGTTATTCCTATATCATCAATAAAAATTGTAATTCCCTCAATTCCACTTAAAGTTTGTTCGATTTTTCTTTGCCATATAGCAGGAGAACTATTAAGACCCATTGGTAATTTAAGAAACTGAAATAATCCTTTAGGTGTATTAATGGTTAATAATTCCTGGGATTCCTCATCAACGGGCAATTGGAGGTATGCTTGATTTAAATCAATTTTTGTAAAATGAACACCACCACTTAAAGTAGCTAACATATCCTCTATTTTAGGCAAGGGATATTTTTCTACTTTCAGATATTTATTTAATGTGACTTTAAAGTCTCCACATAAGCGTATTTTACCATTAGATTTTACCACTGGAACAATCGGGGTTGCCCACTTGCTATTTGTAACTGGTTTAATTATACCTGCTTCTTCTAATCTTTGTAATTCCTCATTGACTGCAGCACGTAGTGCATAAGTAACAGTCCTAGCTTTACAAAATATGGGTGTAGCATCCTTTTCAAGGTAAAGCTCTGCCTTTAACCCTTTAATTTCCCCTACTTTATCAGAAAATAAATCAGAAAAATCATTTAACAATTCTTGTAATTTATCAGAATAATTTACAGTCTCATTAACATAAACAGATCTTAAATTATGTGGAAAAATATCGAATGCAGAGGCCCAATCGCGGCCAAATAATAATGGAAAAGTATCTTCTTTTATCAAATATAATTTTAACTTTTCTGTTTTATTTTCATAAGTAACATTTACTTCAACATAACCTACAGGTTTAAAAATTTCACCAGTTGCAGTTTTTAACTGAACATCTGGAGGAAACATTTTATAATCAGGAAAAATTCTGCGAAATCTTTTTAAAGGAACAGCAGAAATTCCCGAACCGGTGTCCAATTCCATATCCGCTCTGGCTTTATTTTCAATTAACACAGATAATTTAATAGGATTTGCACCTGTATTTTTTATAGTTAATACATTTACTGTATCTACCGAATTTACGTGTTTTTGGAAAGTTTTACTTCTACAAACCTTTCCAATATGGCCTTTTTTCTTACATATTTTACAAGTAGCATTAATAAATCTACATGAATTGGCTAGATGGGAAGTATTTCCGCATCTATAACATTTTAATTTACTTTTATTTGCTTCAGGAATTGTATTATTTATATGATTGTTGACATTTGACTTCTGACAGTCGTTAGAAAATTTCTTTGGGTGTACATTTTTTGAACTGGAAATTTTATTAATACTGAAATTTTTATTTTTAATTTCAGAAATTTCAATATCTACATTGTGTAAGGATAAAGCTTTCTCCACTGCTTTCTCAAAAGTTAAATCCTCTACTTGCGTAATCAATTTATTTTGAATGCTTTCGCTTTTCAAACCGCGTAAAAATTGTTCAAGTAAATTTTCATTTAATGTATCACCCGTAAAACAACAAAAAGTTGTATTTTTCTTTAATCTAGCAGCGAAATCTTGAACTGATTCCGACTCATTTTGGTAACACTTACGAAATTTGATTCTTTCAATAAATTTGTTGGGGGCGGGGCTTAGATGCTTTATCAATATATCAACAATCTCCGAATATTTTAATGTTTCACATTCTTTAGGGAAACATAAATTACTCAGTAAATTATACAGCTTAGGGCCCATGCAAGATAAAAGGGCTGCAACTTTTTTTTCCTCTTTTAATTCATTCAGAATAAAATTCTGTTCCAGGCGTTTAATATAAGCCTGAAATGTTTCTACTTTATCATCATATTCCTTGAATGAAAACATCGTATTCTTTATGCAATAACACAGGAAAAAAAAGTACTTTAAAATTCAATGTACTTACCACCCCCTTGTTTTAAAGCTGCTGATATATTCTGGAAAGCTGCTGTTACCTTGTATGTTTGTCGAACGCAAAAACGAAAGAAGAAGCCATTTCTCTTGGGCGCGCCGTTATTCCTTTAAAATTTTTACGGTAGAAACTTTTAACATCTCGTCGCCATTATACTATCTTTAAGCATTTAAATGTAAGGCAATGAACAGTACTAAAATAATCGAGGTGGGCGACTTTTTACACACAAACATATTTAATAAAACTGACGGCACTACAGACGACATATACACATATTGTAAACACAGAACAAAAAATCTGGAACTCAGATACATTATGTTCCTTACATAATTCCATGGAATAGACAAGGGGCGCCATCTACCGTTTAACCTGAAAAGTAAAAGTATAAAATACCACATGCATAATTCTATCAAACTTTGTTTTTTGAGAATATTAATTTTGAAATCGGGGTCTTATTTGCTGGACACCCTGTAACTACATACTTACACACAAAAGGAACTTCAAATGTATTTATAACTTCGTATATTTTTCAATAGTACGACTTCAAGCATGTCTTTCATGAACTCGGTCCAGTAGTCTACAGAACTGACATCATACCTTGAAATAAATATCACCAATGAACTATTAGATTAAACTGAATAATGCAACGAAATAAATTTTGTGTATTTGATAAATCATGATATTCTCTTTCTTTAGCACCATTTAGTACCTTTTTTTATTATTAACGTAACTGATGGTGTGATCACTGAATTGAATGTTATTTGTTATTAAAAAAAAAAAAAAGTACATAACCGTAGATAATACCGCTAAATTTTAAATTACTAATATAAATTTCCTCACAACATTTATACAGATTTTTTTCTTCTTGATTACATTTATGTTAATTATCATTAAAACTAGTTGGATGTGCTAATCCCAAATCTTTCTTCTATCTCCTATGTACATTTTAATATTTAAAAAATAGTTACTCATGTTAATGCATTAATAATTTTAATTCAATGCTGTACCAATTTTGATTTTCAACTTAAATTTCTGCCTCAGTCATTTAATCGGAGTAAAATCGAGTTTTCGTCTCTGCACGGGCCGATGGACAATAGAATGATAGGCAGATATTTTTTTTTCAAATTCATGGAGGATCTACTTGCCTCGGCCGAATATAATCATACGCAAAAATTTTAGTTCAGCTCTATTAATAACTTCATACTCTTTTTGATGGTGCAATATTGAAAATGGCACAAAAATTACTCTTGCATTTATGTCTGCTTCCGGCGGATTTTTTTCAAATTCAGGGAGGACCATCTAGCTATAGCCAAACACTTACATAAAAAATTTGGTTCATTTCTATGCATAACTTCTTACAATTTTAGGTGGAACATTATTGTAAATGGCACAAAAATTGCTTTTACAGCTCCCCCTTCCGGCGGAATATTTTAAAATTGAAGGAGGGCCGGCTTGCTACAGCCAAAAATATTCATAAAAAATTTGGTTTAATCTATGCATATTTTCATACATCTTTTGATGGTAGAATGGTGACATAAGGACACACAGACACACGGACACACAGACATTTTGTAAAAATATGTTTTTTTGGAATCTCTCTCCTAAAAAACTTGTAAATCCGGTGAAAATCGGAAATCGAAAAAAAAATTTCGATCACAATACTTCCTTCTATTGAAGGTAGAAGAAAGTAAAAATGAACAACATTTACCTTGATTTGCTTTATAAATAAGTCTAAACTATAAATAAAAAAACGTTGACATTTGGAGGGGAAAAAATACACCATCAGTGAACTGAATTGAAGGGTGAATGTATGCATCGGACAAGCATTCTGTAAGTTTAATCTTTTATCTATTAAATATCCGTACCCAATTTCAAATTAAATTACAATTATTTAATAAGGCATTATCGTGTGTCATTAATTTCTACGTGCCATGCAAAACGATAGGTAGTGCTGTTACATAACCCATATATTCGTCAAAGAAAAGGAGGAGAGCTTAAGTATAATCGGTCAATATTTAATAAAAGAAGAATTAACATAATTTTCTAGCTAATCAATATCTTAATTATACAAAAGCAAATAATGAAGCATAATATTTTTAAAAAATCAAAAAACTAATTCCATTCGTAAGAAATATAATTACAAAAAATACAGATTTTTTAATGAACAAAAGTAAAGCCATAATAAACTCATAAAATCCTAATTAAAATTTCTCATCTTCTTAAAAGAAAAAACGATGATATAAAGCAAACAAACTGATGTTAATAAAAAAAATAGACAGCTAAAATTTAAAAAGGCAATTTTAAACAATCAGACAAGAATATTTTTAACACCCACTATATATTTTTCTTTAATTTATGAGATATATTCATAAGAAATGATAAAAATTTGACAGAAAATTATTTTTCTTGCCCAATGAATTATTAGAAAATAATGAAAACTCGTTTTAATTCTTTGTTAACAGATATATAAATAAAAAATCACAAAGATATTTTAATTTATTGGGGTTTAACAATCAGACAAGAATATTTTTAACACCCACTATATATTTTTCTTTAATTTATGAGATATATTCATAAGAAATGATAAAAATTTGACAGAAAATTATTTTTCTTGCCCAATGAATTATTAGAAAATAATGAAAACTCGTTTTAATTCTCTGTTAACAGATATATAAATAAAAAATCACAAAGATATTTTAATTTATTGGGGTTTTTCAAAAAAAAAAAAAAAGAATCAAATAAATAAAGAATAGTTAAATGATATTTTAGAATAAATAATGGATTATTTTACGTAATCCTTTTATTTACATAATTAAAAAATGTATTATTGATGTAATTTCTGTAGATGCTAAATCTATTTAATATTTATTTCTAAGCGAATATAGTACAATTATTTCAGATAAAGAAAATATTTAATCCTTTTTACAGCATCCTAAAATGATTTTTGACGTGATTTTTTCATATAGAAAACTGAGATTCTATTTTTTTTAAAGTCACAAAAAAGAAAGTATTTAAACGATTAGAAATTTTGAAAACTTTACATACAAAATAACAAAACTCTTAAATTGTAATTATGGTGTTTTAAAACTATACACTTTTTTTTAAGTAAAGATAATACAATAGTTTATAACCACATTTTAAACATGTTTTAACATAATAAAAAACATTTTTGGGATTTGATTATTTTTCTGAATGGGGCTTTTTGTTTGTCTGTATCCTCTACACATGTCCTAATTCCCGTAAAAAAAATATTTGCAATGTCGCATAATTTATGAGCGTTGCTAAAAATATTTACTAAAATAAATACAGATTGCTAAGTGTTATACTTTAAATAAAGAATACTGTCCAGTTAAACTGAAGGCATTGAGCTCACAGGCTACAAATACTAATTGCACATTAAAGCTTTATATTTTCAAGGGTTAATTCCGTTCGAAAAAAAAAATTAAGAAGGGGAAACAGCTCTCCCCTTTTCTCTTTTTTTATACTTAATCATTGAACCTCCTATACTATCAAAGACATGCTTTATCATATAAAAAATCTATATCCAAAATTCAGAGCAAATTAGATAATTCTTAATAAAAACCCATTTAGCATTTATATAATTTAAAAAGAGTTATCCCCCTCTTTTATACTTAACCATTAAACTTCCAAAACTATTCAGAGATTTGAACGAAATCTGAAAATTCTGCTTGAAAAACCCATTTATATAAATTAAGGGGGGGGGACATTAGAACCCCTGTTCCCCTTATTTATACTTATTCAATGAACACCTAATAACAGTCACGGAATCGCCTCATCAGAATGATCCTAATCTAAATTTTGAACGAAAATTAATTCTGCATGAAAATCCCATTTATATCAACTAACGGGGGGGGGGGGCATTAGAGCCCCTGTTCCCCCTATTTATACTTATTCAATGAACACCTAATAACAGTCACGGAATCGCCTCATCAGAATGATCCTAATCTAAATTTTGAACGAAAACTTAATTCTGCATGAAAATCCCATTTATATCAACTAACGGGGGGGGATTAGAACCCCTGTTCCCCCTATTTATACTTATTCAATGAACACCTAATAACAGTCACGGAATCGCCTCATCAGAATGATCCTAATCTAAATTTTGAACGAAAACTTAATTCTGCATGAAAATCCCATTTATATCAACTAACGGGGGGGGGGCATTAGAACCCCTGTTCCCCCTATTTATACTTATTCAATGAACACCTAATAACAGTCACGGAATCGCCTCATCAGAATGATCCTAATCTAAATTTTGAACGAAAACTTAATTCTGCATGAAAATCCCATTTATATCAACTAACGGGGGGGGGGCATTAGAACCCCTGTTCCCCCTATTTATACTTATTCAATGAACAACTAATAACAGTCACTGAATCGCCTCATCAGAATGATCCTAATCTAAATTTTGAACGAAAACTTAATTCTGCATGAAAATCCCATTTATATCAACTAACGGGGGGGGGGCATTAGAACCCCTGTTCCCCCTATTTATACTTATTCAATGAACACCTAATAACAGTCACGGAATCGCCTCATCAGAATGATCCTAATCTAAATTTTGAAAACTTAATTCTGCATGAAAATCCCATTTATATCAACTAACGGGAGGGGGCATTAGAACCCCTGTTCCCCCTATTTATACTTAATCAATGAACACCTAATAACAGTCACGGAATCGCCTCATCAGAATGATCCTAATCTAAATTTTGAAAACTTAATTCTGCATGAAAATCCCATCTATATCAACTAACGGGGGGCATGAGCCCCCCGTCCCCCCTCTTATACATATCGAATGAACTCCAAAAACTAATCAGGGAAGCGCCTTGTCAGGATATACCTACATACAAAATTTCAAGTGGATCGGATATTTTTATCATGAGTTATCGCGTTACGTACATACGAACATACATACAGAACGGACGGGCACATAAGCTCTCAGGCTATGATAGCCTGTGAGCTAAAAACACACTGTAAAAATGCTGCAGCAGAAATCCCGGACAATGCCCGTAAAAAAAAAAAAAAAAAAAAAAAAAAAAAAAAAAAAAAAGATTTTACTCGTATATCAACAGACTTTGATTTTACATTAACGACTTTTGGTTGTAAAACATAAAAAATACGAAAGTTCACCGTTTATTTGAAAAAAAAATGACGCATAAAGTAAATTTACTGGCTAATTCACGGTAAAATACCGTAAATTAACAATCCTTTTACAGAGTATTTTTAAAACTCACTTAAAAACTATCTACGTTTCGTATCGTTTCTGCGAACATCGTCAGGATAAAATAGAAAGATGTTAAATTCAATTTAAAATTTCATAATATAAACATATACGTCCAAGAGTCCATGAACATATTTGAGTTGAGGGTGCGTATACCTGCTTTTTAATTAATTATCGCATATTATGACAGATTTTATGAATGGTTTATGACAAACGATCGTACCATTCATAAAATCTGGCATGATATGCTATATCTAATTCCAAAGCTGGTTTACAAACTCTCAAGTATGCTCGTGGTTTCTTAGACATATGTGTTTATATTTTGAAAATTTAAATTAAATTTAACATCTTTCTATTTTATCATGACGATGTTCGCAGAAACGATACGAAACGTAGATAATTTTTAAGTCTATTTTAAATATATTTTTTGAAGTGTACCATTTAGCACTCTATATTTATTTTAATACATATTTTTAGTATAATTTATGGTGGAGTTTGTCCAATTCATAGTTATGTTCATTAATTAGCCTTTTCTTTAAATGTTAGCTATTGAAAGTAAAATGCGTGTCATTTATAGTGCTTTCAAAATAATAACAAATGAATTTGTCTACGAAATATTTTAATAAGCGTTAATTTATGATGCGTAACTATTTAATAAAACTATTTTTTCTTAACCTGTTTTGAAATTTCTCTTAGTATGTTCCTCTTAGATATATGAGTTTTCAGCAGAATAAACAAAAACTTGTTTCATTTAAATATTTTCAATACTTTCATTTGAGTATACCAGTTTAGGATACATATGTGTGCAAAATTAACTCTCATCAATTTATATTTTGTATGAATAGAAATGCTCAAAATCCAGATATCTATGTACATATACATGTAATTAGAGAACAGAATTCATTTACATTTAAAGTACAATACATTACTAAAAAAACTATTCTTACTCCGTTAAAAAGAAAAAAAAAATGAAATTAAATTTTTATTATGTCTAATCATTTTTTAAGTTTAGAATTTCACTTTCATACTTCTTGCGAGATCATTTATTAAAAAGATATATATAATAGATACAATTGAGTATAAAACTGAATAAAATTTCACAGCAGCATGTTTTTCTTTTTATATAGCACGGTCAAATTTAAGAATGTAT
Organism: Maratus speculifer; assembly: GCA_964019185.1. Taxonomy (NCBI): domain Eukaryota; kingdom Metazoa; phylum Arthropoda; class Arachnida; order Araneae; family Salticidae; genus Maratus; species Maratus speculifer. Next base: position 250,760,871 of record OZ025295.1, on the reverse strand, counting down.
CCTGTTTAATACAGCCATTAGTCATGCTCAGGATCTATGTGTCAACGCTAGTATCATTAAAAGAACATTAATTCTCTACCCGTTCGCAGTCGATATGTAATAAATCTCAAATATAAGATTATTCTCGCTTAATCATTTTCTACAAGAGATGAAATTCCATTAAAAATCATACAAGAATTCTTTTTAAATTTCATTTCATGAAAAAATAAAAGCGAGTAATTTTCTTATATATTGAAGACGATATAGTAAAATTTATAATGACTTCGAACATACTACATATATGTTTACTTGATTCAGCGGAAAATCAAAAAAATCATTTAAATATTTCGAATACAGTGAAACCTCCGAATAAGGGACACCAATGGGACCAGAAATTTTGTCCCTTAAATAGAGGTGTCCCTTATTCGGAGTTTTTATTACAGTTAAACTTCCAAATAAGGGCAGATATGGGACTGGAACTTTTTCCCTTAAATAGAGGTGTCCCTTATTCGGAGTGTCCCTTAATTGGAAGTTTCATTGTACTTTGTTTTGAATATCCCCGAGTACCCAAATGGTCGGCGAACTAGATACCAGTATTATTTATTGGGAAATTTCATGGTAAATTTCTAAAGAATTTACGCAAAATACAACTGCCGAAGCTGGTTTCTGTACAATGTCCAAGAAAATCTAAAAGATTTTTTTTTTTTTTTTTTTTTTTTTTTTTTTTTTTTTTTTTTTTTTTTGTAGGAAAATATTGATGCTCGGTTGTCGGACCATTTGGGAGCCCTGATATCCCTGTTTGAATGCTTATAATGCATATTTGTATAAAGTTAATCTCATTCATTTAGTTTTTTTATATGAATATCAATAATACAAAATTAGGTATCTAGGAAGACACACACGCAACTGTAAATAGGTAGATACGATTCGTTTAAATTTAAATTTAACATAAAATATATTTCATAAAACCTATACTTAATGCGTTAAAAAAAAAGTCTAGTCATTTTTTAAAGTGTAGAATTCTAACTTTCATACTTCTTGCGCGATGATTTATTGCAAAGAGATATATATATTAGATACAATTCAGTAAAAAACCAATGAAAAAGTTTAGTCCAGCATGACTTTCTTTTTATATATAGAAGAATCCATTTTAAGAATATATCGTCAATCAGGCTCAGAATCAATGTGTCAACGCTTGTTTTATTAAAAGAAAACATTAATTCTCCACCCGTTCACAGTCGATAAGCAAAAAATCTCAAAATGTCTTTCTTCTTGCTTAATAGTTTTCTTAATAAGATGAAATTCCATTAAAAATCCTGTGTTAGTTTTTTTAAATTTATTTTTAAGAAAAAATTAAAGCGAATAATTTCCCTGAATATTGAATACCATATAGTACCATTTTTATTGACTTCGAATGTACTACATATACATTCAGTTGATTTAGCAGAAAATTAAATAATAATAAATAAATAAAGCATTTAAATAATTTCAAAACTTTTTTTTTTAATATCTCAGTTAAAAAGTTTGGGACACATATTTTCATAAAGTTAATTCTAATCGATAAATACTTTTATGCGAATATCTTTCCTCAAAACTTAGGTATCAATGTATAAATGCACGTAATTACAAACACATATTTTGAATTCGCTAAAGTTTAAATTTAAAATAAAACATATTTTTAAGAAATCTATACTTACTGCATTAAAAAAAAATTCGAAATTAAACTTTCATTATTGCTAGTCATATTTTTGAAAGTGTATAATTTTAACTTTCATACTTTTTGTGATATCATTTATTAAAAAGAGATATATATAATAGATACAATTTAAAGTTTTTTGCAGCAGTTTTTATATTAGAAGTATTGGTTTTAAAAATATATCCTGTTTAATACGTCCATCAATCAGACTCAGGATTGATGTGTCAACTCAATTGTTATTAACAGAATATTAATTCTCTGCGCGTTTACAGTCGATATGCAATAAATCATAAATATAATATTCTTCTCGCTTAATCATTTTCTTAAAGAGATGAAATTCCATCAACAGTCATGAGAGATACTTTTAAAATTTATTTTTAAGAAAAAAATTAAAGCGAATTATTTCCCTACATATTGAAGACGATATAGCAAAAATTTTAGTGACTTAGAATGTACTACATACAGGGTGTTTCGCTACAAGACCGACAAACTTTGAGGAATGATAGTACACATGAAGACAAATATTATTAAATGGGAAACCATGGGGCGTAAACGTCTTCTGTAGGAGCTATGGGCCATTAAAGTTTAGGGTCCAAAATTTTAAACGATGATAGAAAACGGAAAAAAGGGTCGATTCGTTTGCGGTTTTCACTAAAATCATTCTTTATATTACGATTTCTTTAGAATTTTTTTTTAAAGTTATTTTCAAAAATTATCGATAGAGGGCGCTTTAGACTTTAGAGTAATGAACAACTACTTTTTTCCGTTATTTTTTGCATAGGGTTGAAATTATTCTAAAGTTTGGACTTTAACTTAAATTTTAAGCCCAAAATCGAAAACATTGGGGTGGGGTAACTCAGAAAAATTAAACTGTGAACAGAGGGGAAGATTTTAAGCGCTCATAAACATTAGACAAACTAATCGATTTTATTGCGATTTGCGTGAAAATCATTTGCTTGGTAATTATTTTATTCAAAATGACGTACAGCTTTGGTGTCCTCATTTTTTGATAGAGGGCGCGTCCGACACATTTCCGACCTTTCAATGGCATTACTCCTGGGTGTTTTACTACCAGATCAACTTACTTTCAGGAAATGTTAGGGACACAAAGATGACTCGGAAGCACATAGGAATGTAACATTGGAAATGCCTTTTTTTGAGAGTTAAGGTTATAGAAAGCAGAAATGATAGCAACACTAACAGCTGAGAAAGAGCAACACGTTAATGTGACAGAAAGCAGTTTATTTAAAGGTTTTACCACAAAAGGTGTTCGAAATTACGACCAGAAGTAGTCCGGTAAGTTTAACAGCGACGATAGATGGCTCTAAACGGTAATGCATGTGAAAAGCGATCATTTTGAAGTGATCATTCGTGAACCGACTCCAAAGGTAGCAGAATTAAGTACTTGAAAGATGAGCCGCCCGATTGGGCTCCTTCACATTTTACCAATGACGTTTGCCGACACTTCAAAGTAACATCTGGGCAACGGTGGATAGGTCGTGATGGCCTGCCGGATCGCCGGACCTATCATGTATCGACTTCTTCTGCTGGGGTCAAATGAAAAGTTGGGTGTATGAGACTCCCGTACCATGAGTTAAAGACCTCGCATCGGGTATTTCTGTAGCTTACCAGAAAGCTATTAATGAAACCAGGAATCTTTCAAAGAGTGAGGAATTCCATGCGACGCCGCTGACAAGCACCGAACTACTTCTGGTCGTAATTTCGAACACCTAATGTTGTAAAACATTTAAATAAACTGCTTTCTGCCACATTAACGTGTTGCACTTTCTCTGCTGTTTCTGTTGCCTTTTTTTCTCTGCTTACTTTAACCGTAACTCGCAAAAGAGACATTTTCAACGTTACATTCCTATGAAATTCCGAATCATCTTTGCACCCCTAACACTTCCTGGAAGAATGTTGGTCTGGTAGTAAAACACCCAGGAGTAATGCCATTGAAATGTCGGAGATGTGTCGGAAGCACCCTGTATCAAAAAATGAGGACACCAAAGCTGTACGTAGTTTTGAATAAAATAGTTACCAAGGGAATGATCTACACGCAAACCGCAATAAAACTGATTTTTTTGTCCAATGTTTATGAGAGTTTGAAATATACCCCTTTGTTCACAGTTAAATTTTCGCTAGTTACCCGATCCAAATGTTTTCGATTTTGAACTTAAAACTTAAGTTAAATTCTAAACTTTAGAATTATTTCAACCCCATGCAGAAAATAACGGTAAAAAATAGTTGTTCGTTACTCTAAAGTCTAAAGCGCCCTCTATCCATAATTTTTGAAAGTAACCTTTAAAATGTTTTTCTAAAGAAATCTTAATATAAAGAATGATTTTAGTGAAAACCGCAAAAGAATCGACCCTTTTTTCCGTTTTCTATCATCGTTTAAAATTTTGGACCCTAAACTTTAATGGCCGCTAGCTGCTACAGAAGACTTTTCATGCCCATGGTTTCTTATTTAATAATGTTCGTCTTCATGTGTACTATCATCCCTCAAAGTTTGTCGGTCTGGTAGCGAAACACCCTGTATATATTCTGTTAATTCAGTAGAAAATAAAAAAAATCATTTAAATATTTTCAATTCTTTCTTCTGAATATCCCAGTTTGAAAATTTAGGAACATAGTTGTGCAAAGTTATTTCTAATCCATTTATATTTTTATATGAATATCAATGCTCAAAATTTAAGTATCCATGCAGCTATACACATATTCTCAAATAGGTTGATACATTTAATTAAAGATTACATTTAAAATAAAATATTTTAAAAAAAATCTATACTTAATGCGTTAAAGAAAATCCAAAAATTAAATTTTCATTATTTTCAGCCCTATTTTATTAAAGTGTATAATTATAACTTCTACATTTCTTGTGCGATCATTTATTTAAAAGATATATAACAGATACAATTGTGTATAGAACCGAAGTAAAAGTTTAGTGCAGCATGTTTTATATATATATATATATATATATAATAGAATCGGTTTTAGGATTGTATCCTGTTTAATACGCCCACCAATCAGGCTCAGGATCAATGCTTCAATGCTAGTATCTTTGAAAGAACATAATTATCTACCCATTCACAGTAGGTATGTAATAGTTCTCAAATATAAGATTCTTCTCGCTTAATAATTTTCTTAAAGAGATGAAATTATATTAACAATCATGTGAAAATATAAATATAAATATATATATATATATATATACCGAATAATTTTCCTATATATTGAAAACGTTACTTTGATATTTTTAAACGACTTTGAATATACCACATATATATTTATGTGATTCAGCAGAAAATCAAAAAATTCATTTAAATATTTTCAATAAGTTCTTTTGAATATCACAGTTTGAAAGTTTAAAAACATATTTGTGTAAAGTTAATTCTAATCCATTTATATTTTAATGTGAATAATGAGGATCATAATTTAGGACATATGTAGATATACACATAATTACGAACATGTCGATAGAATTCATTAAAATTAAAATTTCAAATAAAATATTATTTTTAAAAATTGCGTGTAAAATATCCGAAATTAAAATTTCAATATTTTTAGTCATATTTTTTTAAAGTGTAGAATTTTAACTATCCCTTAGTTTTTGCGATATCATTTATATAAAAGATTTATAATACATACAATTGGGTATAAAACCGAAGTAAAAGTTTAATGCAGCATGTTTTTCTTTTTATTTTAGAAGAATCGATTTTAAGAATGTATCATGTTTAATACGTCCATCAATTGGGCTCAGGATCAATATGTCAACACTAGTATCGCCAAAAGAACATTAATTCTCCACCCGTTCGCAGTCGATATGCAATAAATCTCATATATAAGATTATTCTCCCTTAATCATTTTCTTAAAGAGATGGAATTACCTTAACAATCAAGCGAAAAAGTATTTTTTCTTTTTAAGGAAAAATTAAAGCGAATAAGCTTCATACATATTGAAGACGATATACAGTTTTTAATGATTTCAAATATGTAATATATATTCAGTTGATTCAGTAGGAAAAAAATTATTTGAATATTTTGAATGATTTATTATTTTAAATATCCCAGTTTAAAAGTTTAGGATACACATTGTGTAAAGTTAATACTAATCCATTTATATTTTTATATGAAAATCAATGCTTAAATTTTAGATATTTATGCAAATAAATACGTAATTACAAACAGGTAGATAGAATTCATAAGTTTAAATTTAAAATATACAATATATATTTTTTAAATATCTATACTTACTACGTTCAAAAAATTCGAAATTAAATTTTTATTATTTCTAGTCCTATTTTTTAAAGTGTAGAAATTTAAGTTGCACATACCGAGATTATTTATTAAAAAGATTAGTATAATAATTACAATTGAGTATAAAGCCGAAGTAAAAGTTTAGTGTAATACATTTTTCTTTTTATGTATAGAAGAATCGATTTTAAGAATACATCCTGTTTAATATGGCCATCAATCAGGCTCAAGACCAATGTGTCATTTCTAGTATCATTGAATGAACCTTAATTTTCTACCCATTATCAGTAGATATGTCATAAATCTTAAATATAAGATTCTTCTCGCTTAATCATTTTCTTAAATAGATGAAATTTTATTAATAATAGCGCGAGAATTAAAAAAAAAAACATTTCGAATGGAAAATTAAAGTAAAGAATTTCGATGTATATTGAAACCGATATTGTACAACTTTTAATAACTTCGAATATACACTGTAAAAAAAAAATTGGGAAAGTTACAAAATTTTTTCTAGTAGAATTGTATTCCAAGAACTTTTTATGTAACGGCAACAATAAACACACTTTGAATCAAACAAATTTTATGGTTACTAAGAATTTTTTTGGGAAATCGTATTCCAAGAACTTTTTAAGTGACGATAACGAACATTATAGATAAAATTTTAGTAAAGTTACCAAAATTTTAGTAAATTCTTTTGTAAAGTTACAGATGGTTTTAGTTTTGCTTACACGTTTTGTAGATTGACATCATTTTCTTGTACAGTGTACACATAAAATTTTAGTCAGCATAAGAGATTTCGGTTAATTTTGATTACTAAGGTTACAGATTTTTTTTACAGTGTACTAAGTATATATTCAGTTGATTGAGTAAAAAATAAAAGAAAATAATTTATTTTTTTTTCAATATTTTCTTTTGAATATCCGAGTTTGAAAATTTAGGATACATATTTATGTAAAGTTATTATCATCTATTTATATTTTTATATGAATATCAATGCTTAAAATTTAGGTATCTATGTAGATATACACGTAATTACGAGCAGGGCGATAAAATACGTCAAAGATTAAATTTAAAATAAAATATAAAAATCTGTACTTACTGCGTTAAAAAAATTCCAAATTGAATTTTCATTATTTCCAGACATATTTTTTCAAATGAAGAATTTTAACTTTCATACATTTTGCGAAATCATTTATTAAAAAGTGATGCACAATAGATGTAAGTGAGTATAAAATCGAAATAACAGTTTACTGCAGCATGTTTTTCTTTTTATATAGAAGAATAGATTTTAAGAATGTATCCTATTTAATACGCCCATCAATCAGACTTAGGATCAATGCGTCAACGCTTGTATCATTAAAAGAATATCAATTCTCCACCCGTTTGCTGTCGATATGCAATAAATCTCAAATATAAGCTTTTTCTCGCTTATTCATTTTCTTAAAGAAATGAAGTTCCATTAACAATCATGCGAGAACCTATATTTTTAAATTTATTTTTAAGGAAACGTTAAAGCGAGGCATTTTTCTATATATTGAAAACGATATACAATTTTTAATGACTTCGAATATAATATATATATATATATATATTCAGTTGATTCAACAGAAAAAAATCATTTAAATAATCTCAATACTTTCTTTTAAATATCCCTGTTTGAAAGTATAGGATACATATTGTGTAAAGTTCATTCTTATCCATTTATATTTTTTATGAATATCAGTGCTCAAAATTTAGGCATCTGTGCATATATATACATAATTACAAACAGGTAGATAGAATTAATTGAAGTTTAAATTTAAAATAAAACATATTTTAAAAATATCTATACTTACTGCGCCAAAAAAATTCGAAATTCTATTTTCATTATCTCTTGTCCTATTTTTTTAAACGTAGAATTTTAAGTTTTAGGTACTTCTTGCGAGATCTTTAATTAAAAAGAAATATATAATAGATACAAATGAGTATAAAACTGAAATAAAAGTTTAGTGCAGCATGTTTTTCTTTTTATATAGAAGAATCGATTTCAAGAATATATCCTTTTTAATACGCCCATTAGTCAGGCTGAGGATCAATCTGTCAACGCTAGTATCATTAAAAGAACATTAATTCTCTACCCGTACGCAGTTGATATATAACAAATATCAAATGTAAGATTCTTATCGCTTAATCATTTTCATAAAGAGATGAAATTACAAACAATCATGCGATATATATTATTTTTTGATAAATTAAAACGACACTTTTTCCTTTGTATTTAAGACGATATACACTTTTTAATGACTTCAAATATACTGCATATATATTCAGTTGATTCAGCAGAAAATCAAAAAGTTCATTTAGATAATTTCAAGACTTTCTTTTGAATATCCCGTTTGAATGTTTAGAATATATATTTGAGTAAAGTTTATTAATATTCATATGTATCTTTAGATGAATATCAATGCTCAATATTTAGGTAGCTATGTTTATATGCATGTAATTACTAACAGGTAAATAAAAATCGTTTAATGTAAATTAAAAATAAAATATATATTTAAAAATCTATACTTACTTCGTTAAACATTTTAAATATAAGATTCTTCTCGCTTAATGATCTTCTAAAAGGAAAGAAATTCCATTAACAATCTTGCTAGAGTATTTATTTTTTTACTTTCGTTTTAAGAAAAAATTAAAGCTAATAAATTTCTTATATATTGAAGATGATATACAAATTTAATGACTTTAAATATACTATATATATTCAATCGTTTTAAGGGAAATGCATTTCTGTTTTCAGTAATTTTCAATTACAGAGTTCGCGCTGTTCCTAAAATTTTCGTACTTTGCTACCACAATTTTTTAAACAGTAATATTTATTGGAGAATTCTATTCTAAAAGTTAAACGGACCTTCCATGAAGATTTTTTATTTAAAATACTGGTAGCAATGTGTGAAAAGTTTAGGAACTGTGCGAGCCCTGAGTTATTATGTTAATATAATATTGTAATTCAAATATTTAAAGTGAAAAATAAAAATGCATTAAAATGTCTATAAACAAAATTTTAAAGTGATTCTGTACCATTTGATCTTTAGTTATAAAATACATACAGAGTTATATAATATATATTATTATGGCTGTGCCAGAGTATATTGATATTTATATTATTCGAAACCTTCGAAATTTTCGAAACCTTCATTCCTGCAGCTAAATATCCTGAATTTCTGCTATTTATTTAAATATAGTTGATATGCCGAAACGGAAATATATTTGAAGACTACGTCATTTCCATTTAATTACTATCTACATATTAAAAGACAAGGATGTGTTCTTATTCATCCATCCTTAGCGTTCTGCAGAACCCATTTTGACAGTTATTATTATTTTTTATGAAAGTATTGTATTGGTGAATATTTCTGTATCCTCTATTTTTTAAATAATTCTACTCATATATTTAAATATCAATAAATGTACTTAAGTGCATTTTTATAGCTTTTTCATGTTAGTGGCAATCGGATAAGTTTTATTGTGAAGAGGGAAGGAGAACAAAGGAGAGTAACGTATCATTAGGTACTGTAATTGCAAACATCTTTTTAAAAACTGTTGAACAAAAAACGGCGTCACTATATGAAAGAAGTCGGATGTGGCAATCTAGAAACTTTCTTCTATCTCAAACACTTTAATATATCCTTAAAAAAAATACATAGCAGAGTCTCCGGTTATATAATTTACACCCAAATAGAATCTGCAACAATTTATTTCATATTCTAACTGACTCTGAAATTACATGAAAATCCGTGTATTAGAAATTAAAATAAAATCCTCGCAGAAACCGAAAATCAAACTGGATAGAAGCATCATTTGTAGAGCAATTTACTTCAAAACCTAAATAATATTATTTAATATCAGAGACTAATTGAACATGACGTTAGATGAAAATCCGTGCATTAGTTCCTGAGATAGGGCTATTCCTATAATCATGATTAGTGCTGCATACAGCAACATCTGTTTACACCAAAGAACCTCAGAACCGCATTATATCAAGGAAGAACGGAATCTAAAGTTTTGTGAAAAGCACTTTATTTATTCCTGAGACACAGCTATTGTGTAAAACGTGAAAAAAGCAGCATATCTCGCCACCTGTTTGGCATTATAGACCAAACACCAGATGTTAACCAGTTTATATCAAGCTGTAACTGAACCTAAAGTTTTGTGAAATTCCGTGCATTAGAGCATACAAAAATTTGTGTTACAAACAAACATGTTTAAAAACATCTTTTTTGGAATTTTTTAACGCTTTTACACTTTAGTATATCATCATCATCATCATCAACCGTTTTCGATCCACTGCTGGATGTAGGTCTCCCCCAGATTTTTCCAATGTTTTCTGTCTAATGCTTTCGTCATCCAATTTACACCAGCCACTTTTCTAATTTCGTCACTCCATCTTACTTGTGGTCGTCTTCTTGGTCGTTTTACATCTCTAGGATACCACTGTAGTATATTTGTGCTCCATCTATTGTCTTGTCTTCTTGCAATGTGTCCAGCCCATTTCCATTTTAGCTGCTTGATTCTTTCAAGGATGTCAAAAACTTTTGTTTGATTTCTTATCCAGGTTATCCTCTTTCTGTCTCTTCTAGTTATGCCTAGCATACATCTTTCCATGCTTCTCTGTGCTGTTTGTAATCTTTGTATCATCCGTTTTGTTAGTGTCCATGTTTCTGCTCCGTAGGTTAATGCAGGTAAAATACATTGATTAAAAACTTTTCTTTTCAAACAAAGAGGCATATATACTATATATATATATATATATATATACATAATAAAAATAGTATTATTAAAATATTTTAAATATATAATTAAATTATTTTTTTATTAATAAAATTATATTTAAAAATAATAATAATATTTTTTGCGCTATTTTTTTTTTTTTTTTTTTTTTTTTTTTTTTTTTTTTTTGCTGAAAATAGCGTTTAACTTATATTTCATGATAAAGACTTCTTGCGAAAATACATTTTGCTTCGTCATGGATTTTGTCACTCATTTAAATTGTTATAACTCAAGAGCCGTTTGAGAAAAATGGTATAAATAGCTCAAACTCGGAACATGCCTTTTTCAATGGTTTTACTCTAATTTTGATTCAGCAAGTTTGAAAAAATATATTTATTTTTTTACGAAATGATATTTTTAAAGGTTACAACACTTTTTTTAAAGATTTTTGCTTTAAATATTTTAAATTTTTATTTAAAGTAATATTCTTTTAAATGCTGAATCGAAATTAAAATTTATATATTTGTGCTTATTTAAAAGAACAGACATTTAAATTATACAAATAATATTTCGAGTTATTTCTATCTTATATTACCTCGTTCATTGATAAATTTTAAATTTTATTGTTATTTTTTTTTTCTAATTCTGAAAAACATTATCATGTGATTTTATAAAAAAAAATATATATGACTACCGATCGAAAAGAAGATACAAAATTTTAACTCGATTAATAAACATTATTTAAAAATGTGTCCCGGATCCACTTTAGGAGGGGACATCAGGTTTAAATTAAAAAAAATAAATTTTTTGAAAAAAAAAATAGTGTAAATTCCTTGAAACGTTACAAATCCATTTCATTTTTTTTAAAAATTCGTATTAGAACGGGAGTCATCACTAAAAACGTCTGACAACACAACAAAAAAATTGGGGATTCCCTTCAACTCAGAACAGCACACTTGAAGCTCGTTGAGCCAAAAAATGGCCAGAAAAGCTGTGGCTGAGGCTTTGAAACTTAAATAAGGATCTGTTTATGTCCCTGGTTAATTTTATTATGATAAACAATCCTCATTATTAAAAAAATTGAAGTTAATCTATAAAATTAACTTTGAAGCCGTTTGTCTCAAAACTATTTTCTTGCACTGCGCACACTCTCATTTATAAACTAATTATTGCTGAACCATTAAATTTTGCATTTTATTAATTTTCATGTATACCTATAAGCTGAACCTCAATTTAGCCTGATTTTTGTCATAGACATCCTTTTGTTGAAGAAATAAGTGTATTTTTTTTTTTGCTAGATTTAATAAATATGATTATTAATGCCATTAATTATGCAAATGAATTTGAATATGCCTTTAAATTTTGATTCAGTGTAAAATATAGCGGTATAACTGAATGTAAGTGCAATATTAAGCATATATCTGCCGTAGAATTTTTAAAATCTTGCCTTTCAAAATGCATATTTAAAAATTCATATTTTTTAAACATCAAAATTTGTCGTCAAAATTTAACAAATTAATGTTACTAAATATATATTTTTTCAATTTTTTTTTAAACCATAAATATTTATGAACATATAGAAAAAAATTGCTGTATTACATTAATTGGTTTTCAAATCGCAAAAGTTTTAGTAGTTGTCAAATTATTGCCACTTTCCGGTCGCTCAGAAAAGCGATCACTAGCATGTACACTTGAAGCCCTTAGAGACAAAAGAATGACCAAAAAAGCTGCTGCGACTGAACCTCTGCAACTTAAATAAGGATGTGTTTATGCCCCTGGTGAATTTTAGCATGATAAGCAATCCTCATTGTTGTAAAATTTGCAGTTAATTTATAAAATTAACTTTAAAGCTGTTTTTCTCTAAACGTTGTTTTTTCATTGCGCGCACTCTCATTCAAAAACTAATTATCATAGAACCATGAAATTTTGCAATTTACTAATTGTCATGCGTACGTGTAAGCTGAACCTCAATTTAGTCTGATTTTTGTCATAGAAAATTTTTTATTGATTAAATAAGTGTAATTTTTTTTTTTTTTGCTAAATTTAATAAATATGATTATTAATGCCCTTAATTATGCAAAAGAGTTTGAATATACTTTTAAATTTAGGTTCAGTGTAAAATATAGTAATATAAGTAAATGTAAATGCAATATTAAATATATACCTGCAAGAGAATTTTTTTTAATCTTGCGAGTTGCATATTTAAAAATTCATATTTATGAACCGTTCATTTTGTCATTAAAATTTAACTAATTAATATTGCTAAATATATATATTTGAATGTTTTTTAAAACCATAAGTATTTATGAAAGTATAGAAAAAAATTGTTGTATTTTATTAATTGGTTTTGAAACTACAGTGTTTTGTGTAATTGTCTAATTATTGTCATTTTCCAGCTGCTCAACCTGATGTCCCCACTTAAGGAAATGTTAATACCTTTATTACAAATCAGAATTATTAGAATTCATTACCCAAATTTCTGTTAAGCTTAAAATATAAAATAGTTTCATTTTTTCAAAGGTTTTCCAAAATGCGTAAACGATCTTGAATTTTAACGTTTAAATAAACCTGAAGTATTATTTTCCTGATATTATGTATAAAATTCTTTTATGCTATGTCACATGTGTTGTACGATAGAACAAGAAGATGTTTATTGGAAATTTCCACAGAAGTACATATTCTAGGAGAATGTTTTTCCCTATGTTTTTTCATACGTAGTGTTATCTATGTAAAAGTCCATTTTCCTTCAGAGAGAAGAACATAACTGTTGAATATTTCATGCTTTCGTTTTTGAATTTATAAAGAATTTTCAATTGAAAGCACCTTTGAGATTTCAAAAGTTATCGGTGGTAAAGTTTTTAAGAATAATTTATATTTATAAGCTTAAATTTTATATTTCCTCTAAAATTATTTACCACAATGTTTAAAATTTTACTGTTACTTTCAATATTTAATGTACGTCTAAGATTATAATGTTTCTTTTTTTTTCAAAATTATATCTTAAAAATATTTATAATGCCATTATTTATTGCATCATTGTTCCTCTTCAATGTAAGTAAAAATAATATAATTATCCATAAAAAAAGAGGATATAAATTTTTAACTCAACTAATAAAATTTATTTTACAGCGTGTCCCAGTTCCACTTACGCAAATATCAATGTATTTAATACAAATCAGTATAATTAGAAATTCATTTCCTCAAATTATGTTAAGCGTGACATATAAAATGTAAAATAGTTTCTTTTTTCAAAGGCTTTTCTAAAATGCGTAAACGATCTTGAATTTTAATGTTTAAATAAAGCTGAAGGATTATTTTCCTGGTATTAGGTATAAAATTCTTTTATGCTATGCCACATCTGTTGTACGATATAATAAGAAGATTTTTATTCGAAATTTCCACAGAAGTTGGAAATGTTTTTCCCTATGTTTTTCCATGCGTAGTGTTATCTATGTAAAATTACACTTTCTTCCTGAGAGATGAGCATAACTGTTAAATATTTCATGCTTTCGTTTTTGAATTTATTAAGATTAGTTTCATTCAATTCAAAACACCTTTGAGATTTCGAAGGTTATCGATGGAAAAGTTTTCAAGAATAATTTATATTTATAAGTGTGAATTTTATATTTTCTATAAAAGTTACTTACGGTTATGTTTAAAATGTTAACGTTATTTTCAATATTTGATACACCTCTAAGATTATAACGTTTCATATTTTTAAATTCTATCTTTAAAATATTTATGATATAATGAATTACCGCATCATTGTTCATTGTTAATGAAAGAAAAAAATGTACAAAACACATAGAAAATAATGCTACGTTAAAATAGTGGTTAATCTAAATAAAAATAAATAAATAAATAAAAATAAAACAAATAATATAAATTACGTAAAGTAAAAAATGTTAAGGAAAATGGAATAGATACCAAGGTTAGTTACCAAGAAAAATAAAACTTTCCAAAGGAATTTTAGCAGGATATACTAATATTTAATAGATGTATATTCGAAATTGTTTTCAAGAGAGAGGGAAAAAGTGGAGTAACTGTTTCTCTGATTTATCCGTACCTACTTGTAATCATAATAATACTTATTCTTAGCATTCTAAATTAAACTTTCTATCTACTACTACAGTAAAAACCTATACAAAACGAAACACTAACAATGTTATGTCACAGGATGAAAGAAGAATTTTAGTGATGTATATATATTGGATGTTTTCTATTCGAATATTTACCACTAACCCTTCCGAATAGTAATGTTCGTATCCGTTAATCTGCAATTTGCTAAAGTGTTTCTTATCTGAATGCTTTTTTTCCCTCAAAGGGCCTAAAATCCGTGACATATTAAACGGATCGAACCATAACCTTTCGCTTATTATAAACGGTAATTTTGCATTAATATTATAGGGTATATTTAACGGCCAGGACAAATCATCGGATTAAGCTGTATAGCATATTAACTATGAGCTGCTTTACCTCGTTCAAATGTATTTAAAATCTTAAAACCTGCTCCCAGAAAAATTGTAATATTGAATCAGCGGAAAAAAATTTCACCTTCTATACTTTTTAATGACAATATATCCTGTAAATTATGTGCAGAAAAAGTTAAAGGTGAGAAGAAAATATTTTCGTGAAAGGTTTTCTTTTGCCGTGGTTCAAAATTTAAATGTCATAAAAATGCTTAAAAAATATAAGTTTACTTTATCTTATAGAAAGTTACGTTTTATAGGTAACAGGTTGTTAACATCCTTTGGGATCATTGAGATCGTTTATAGACGAATTTAGGAGAGGGGGCCTTAAAGGAATAATGTGGCTACAAATTTCATTCATCGGTGCCCTGAAATAATTTAGCATTTATTTTATTTGTTTTTATATATTTGTGAAAAATATGTTTTTTTAAATCATCCGGATCTTAATCCTAGATTTACTTTTTCTTCGTCAGTGCTTTTAAAATTTTAAATAACAGTGCGCGAAATTTTGAAAAAAATTCGTGATTTTACAAAGTTTATAAAGCTTTTTATATTATCTATCATACAAAGAAGAGATAAACTTCGGCACAAATCATGTAAACATAACGATACAAAAACGATGAACTTATTAATTAAATTTAAAAATGTGCTTATGATTGAATGGTTTAAAATGTAAACAAAAAAAAATATTTATTTAAATTTAACGAATTTTTATGAAGTTCCATAAAATATAATAATATATAACTTGAGTTACTTGAGATTGTTAAAAGAGTCCTTTTATTTATTTATTTTTTTAATTGAGAAAATAATCTATTATTTGAAGAAGCATTTCACGCTGTCCATTACTTTCGAAATGGTTTCCAAGTAGATTTTGAAGTCTTTTAATGCGTTTCCATTACCCCAAATATCGGTTTTTTGGATGGTAATGATGGCATCATTTTCAGAGTCGTAATCGAACTTGTATATTGAAGCGTTTTAAAAAACACGCATACAAAAACCGTATTTGCTAATGCTGATGGTGTTAACAGATGATGTTTGTCTTTTGAATATGTGATCTTCTATTTGCTAAAGTGTTTCTTATCTGAATGTTTTTTTTCTCAAAGGGCCTAAAATCCGTTCCATATTAAACGGAATCAAACGACAACCTTTCACTTATTAAAAATGGTACTTTTGCACTAATGTTATAGGGGATATTTAACGGCCCTGACAAATCCTCGGATTAAGTTGAATAGTTTATTAACTATGAGCTTCTTTACCTCGTTTCAATGTATTTAAAATCTCGAAAACTGTTCTTAGATATTAGTTCACTGATTGTAATATTGATTCAGTGAAAAAAAATCACTTTCTATACTTTTTCTTGATAATATATCATGTAAATTATGTACAAAATCAGTTAAAGGTCAGAAGAAAATATATTCGTGAAAGGTTATCTTTTATCCTGGGTTGAAATTTAGATGCCATTAAAATGCGTAAATAATTAAGTTTATTTTATGTTATAGAAAGTTAATATGAAAATAAAGTATGAAAATATGAAAATAAAGTAATAAAGTATGAAAGATATATTATACGTTTTATAGGTAACAGGTTGTTAACATCCTTTGGGATAATTGTGATTGTTTATAGACGAATTTAGGAGAGGGTACCTTAAAGGAATGATGTGGCTACAAATTACATTCATCGGTGACCTGAAATAATTTAGCATTTATTTTATTTGTTTTTATATTTTTGTAAAAAATATGTCTGATTAAATCTTTCAGGAATTTTTAGATTTTATTTTTTTCTCATTAGTGCTTTTAAAATTTTAAATACTGATTACGAAATTTTGAAAAAAATTCGTGATTTCAAAAAGTTTATAAAGCTTTTTATATTATCTATCACATATGTAAAAGATGAACTTTGACACAAAACATATAAACATAATAATTCAAAAATAATGAACTGATTAAATCGTCCAGGTATCCTAGATTTTTCTTTTTTCCATCAATGCATTTCAAATTTGTTTATAGACGAATTTAGGAGAGGGTACCTTAAAGGAATGATGTGGCTACAAATTACATTCATCGGTGACCTGAAATAATTTAGCATTTATTTTATTTGTTTTTATATTTTTGTAAAAAATATGTCTGATTAAATCTTTCAGGAATTTTTAGATTTTATTTTTTTTTCATTAGTGCTTTTAAAATTTTAAATACTGATTACGAAATTTTGAAAAAAATTCGTGATTTCAAAAAGTTTATAAAGCTTTTTATATTATCTATCACATACGTAAAAAATGAACTTTGACACAAAACATATAAACATAATAATTCAAAAATAATGAACTGATTAAATCGTCCAGGTATCCTAGATTTTTCTTTTTTCCATCAATGCATTTCAAATTTAAAATAACTGTGTACGAATTTTTGAAAAAAAATTCTGATTTTACAAAGTCTATAAAGCTTTTTGTATTATCTCTGTTATAAAGAAAAGATGAACTTTGACATACAATAAGAATAATACAAAAATAGTGACCTTATTAATTAAATGTAGAAATGTGCTTATGATTGAATGCTTTAAAATGTAAACAAAAATATTTACTAAAATAGAACGAAATATAATACAATTCCATTTAATATAATAATACATAAACGGAGTTATTTGAGATTGTTAAAAGTGTCATTTTATTTTTCTAAATCTACGAAAAAAAATCTGTTATTTGAAGAAGCATTTCTAAATCAAATCTTTCTTACGCTGTCCATTGCTTTTGAAATGGTTTCCAAGTAGATATTATAGTTTTTCATGCACTTCCTTTTCCCAAATATAAGTTTTTGGATACTATTGACTGACTCTCCATTAAACTTTTTCAGATCCGTAATGGAGCTTGCACATTAGGGTGGGCCGAAAATGCACTTTTGCACAAACTTTCGAAATCGATGAGGCTTGGGGGCGGAAAAGTTGTGTATTGGGTTGCTCAGTAACCATGTAAAAATTTTTTGAAATCGAACAATATCTTCAGGTGGCGCCGGCGCCTTAAAAATTTGAAATTTTGACTAAAACAGACCTTTTTCTTCTAAAAACACGATTTTTTGCATTTTCGAAATAGATTACGCTCTAGTGCGGAAAAGTTGTGTATTGGGTTGCTCAGTAAACATGTAAATTTTTTTAAAAATCAAACAATATCTTCAGGTGTCGCCGGCGCCTTAAAATCGGAGATTTTATTCAAAACAGACATATATTTTCATGAAAAGAGAATTCCTTATCGGTTTTCTACTTCACCCCCCTTCTTCTACTAAATGAAATGCTCTCGCACCTGCAGTCCACGTGACAGTCCACGTGACCCTCAGTGGTACAGGATTGTCTCTTACATTCCTTATCAGTTTTCTATTCCACCCCCCCCCCTTCTTCTACTAAATGAAATGCTCTCGCACCTGCAGTCCACGTGACAGTCAGTGTGATAATATGCAATACACAGTTATCGTTTAGTTCAGTCTAGTACAGAAGCAATCAATAAGCTTACTTTATGTCGTTTGTTCATCGATGAGCAGTCTCTTTAGATATTTAAATGTCATTAACTAGTTAGTTATAGTCACAATGGCCGGTTGTCATTCAACTAGAAAAGTTACAGATTGTTTTGTTTTTGGTTTGCCAGAAGAGCTGAAACCTAACGTCTTACCAACTTACAGTCAAGTTATGAAATTTTACTTCCTTATAAGAGAACAAGTGAAATCTTCAAATCACGGCAAAGATACAGCTTTTACTGACATTGCCAATGTTGTTGCTGAGAGGGTAGCTGATTTGTGGAAGAAGTCCTCGATTCCTACTATTTCTCATTGCAGAATTGTGCGCATCCTTAAATCATATCATGCTAAGTATAAAAATATCCTGAAAAGTAAAAACAAGTCTACGCAATCCTATAGGAACAAAGTAAAGGAATTTTTGGAAGACGCCGAGAAAACTCTCTTTGACATTGCCACATGCAAATGTCATTCCTTTAAAGCATGCTGCTGTGAAAAGGATAGAAAAGTGCCACATTTAGAACAACCATTTTTGATTGATCAACGAACCGTCAGAAAAATGATTATCGGGGGCATTGATTTAAAAGTAACTGAGAAGCTGCTCCGAAAGCAAAATAGGCAATCCAAGACAGTGTTGAAAGCTGCTACAAGTGAACAGCAGTTCCAAACACCAAAGTCTATGTTCGAGTCGCCTGAGTTCGAGGATTGTGAGAACGAAGAATTTGAATATGAAACGCGTAATGATGAAGAATACACTCCTCCTAGATCCAGAGAGAACCATTCCAGAAAAACGAAAAGAGAGACCAAGGTAATCAGCCAGATGAGGATAAAACTGCCAACCACAGCACTCGCCTGCGATAGTGCAGGGATTGGAGACAGGCCTGCAGCGAAAATTATTTCTGCAGTTCTTGAAGATGTCGGAATGATTTCTGATAATAATCGTTCCAAAGTTACAGATAAAAATAAAATAAGAAGAGAGAGAAAGAGAAAACGAAGGGAACTACAATGTAAAGGAAAACCAGAAGAGCTTCAAGCCCTCTTTTTTGACGGACGAAAAGATAAAACTTTAGCAGATCAAATCAAGGGAAACAAAAAGCACAGGACAACGGTTATTGAAGAACATGTAGTTTTAATACAAGAACCTGGATCTGAATATATCGGCCATGTTTCTCCAGCTAGTGGTTCTGCAAAATCAATTAAGAGCAGCATCGCTGAATATCTTTTACAGAATGATATCATCACTGAAAATCTTTTGGCAGTTGGCTGCGATGGGACACCCTTTAACACAGGTTGCAAGACTGGAGTTATACGTCTCATAGAAGAAGATGTTGGTAGACCTTTTCAATGGCTCATATGCATGTTACACGCAAATGAGTTACCGTTGCGGCATCTTCTAAAAAAGCTAGACGGTCAAACAAGTGGTCCTGAAACCTTTTCTGGTGCAATAGGAAAAGATCTCGAAACCTGTGAGCTGAAACCGGTAGTCAATTTCAAAAAGGTTGATGTCGTAGAGTTAGTAGCAATATCAGAAGAGCTTCGAAAAGATCTGAGTACAGATCAACGATACATGCTGCAAATTTATGAAGCTGTAACATCAGGTTACTGCTCTGTTGCCCTAGCAGAGAAAAAACCAGGAAAGGTAGCGCACTCCCGTTGGCTAACGGCAGCATGTCGAGTTTTGGGCCTGTACATTTCAGTTACAAATGTTTCAGCAGAACTGAAAACCTTAGTAGAGTTTTTAATAAAAGTGTATGTGCCGATGTGGTTTGATATAAAATCCAAACCGCATTGCAAAGATGGTGCTAGACACTTATGGAAGATGATTAGCTTGTCACGTTATCTCCCAGATGACTTGAAGACTGTCGTGGATGGCGTAATAAGCCGAAATGCTTTTTTGCGCATCCTGAAAATATTCTTCTTTCGATGCTTACGGATGAACGAAATTACATCCGACTGCTTGCAATACGAAGAATTTTAAAAGAAAGGGAAAATAAACAAGAAGGTATCCGGCGGTTCACTGTTCCTGTAATAAAATTCGAAGCAAAAGATTATACGGACCTAATTGATTGGCACCAATCAGTTGTTACGGAGCCACCAATGCTTCGTGCAGCCAGCAATGAAGATTTCCGAAATATTCTAAAGGAGAAAATATCTTTACTAGAAATAAAAGTGTTTCCATGCCACAGCAGCCAAGCAGTGGAGAGGGCAATAAAAATAGTGACAGATGCTTCAGCTTCTGTGGTGGGACAAATCGAAAGGGATGGCCTTATAAGGTCGAAATTAGAATCACAAAGAATAATTCCTTCATTTGAAAGCAAGACGAAATACAAAAAAGGCCAAGTAGATCAGGCAACAGAAAAGTGAAATATTTAATAAAATCTCAGTGTCCATTATATGGTTGGGTGGTTGGGAGGGCACGGGTGGAACTCGATATGCAGCCACCTCCTCGTGGTGAGTTCTGGGTTATCTCAGTGAATTTCCTCTGAGATAAGCAAAGAGCTGCATTGCTTCATGTTTGTTTGCTTACTTGGCACACATGACAGCAGTAAAAGATGAATTCAATTATTATTTATGTGTTTATTGACGTTTCCTTTTTTCTGCTGAACAAACCGAATTTTAAAGGCTCAGGCTCCACCTGAAGATATTGTTTGATTTTAAAAAAAAACTTACAGGGCTACTTAGCAACTCAATACTAAACATTTCTGCACTAGAGCGTTATCTATTTCGAAAATGCAAAAAATCGTGTTTTTAGAAAAAAAGGTCTGTTTTAGTCAAAATTTCAAATTTTTTAGGCGCCGGCGCCACCTGAAGATATTGTTCGATTTCAAAAAAAATTTACATGTTTACTGAGCAACCCAATACACAACTTTTCCGCACTAGAGCGTAATCTATTTCGAAAATGCAAAAAATCGTGTTTTTAGAAGAAAAGGGTCTGTTTTAGTCAAAATTTCAAATTTTTAAGGCGCCGGCGCCACCTGAAGATATTGTTCGATTTCAAAAAATTTTTACTTGATTACTGAGCAACCCAATACACAACTTTTCCGCCCCCAAGCCTCACCGATTTCGAAAGTTTGTGCAAAAGTGCATTTTCGGCCCACCACATTGATGAGATACTAGAATTTTTTTTTTTTTTTTTTTATGATTATAGTGCTAATATGTGATTTTTCTCTGTTAAATATTTTTAATTAGTATTTATCTTATCGAAATTATGTTTTATAGGCAATCGGTTGTTCATCAACTCGTTTCAAGTAATTAGAATAGTGGACCTAAACAGAATGCTGGGGCTACAAATTGCTCAAGTCGGAAGTTTAAATCGTTGAAAACTTCCTAGATTCTCTTTTAATTTGTCAATGATTCTCAAATTTTAAATAACAGTGTCCATTTTTTTTATTTTTTCATGTTTTTACTAACTTTACAAAAACTTTTTTATCCTCTGTCTGTCATAAGGAAAATATGAATTTTGACAAAAACATGCAAATAGAACAATGGAAAATTAATAAATTTATAATGGAATTTACAGAAATTTTTATAATTGAAAGCTTTTCAATGTCAATAATAAAAATAATAATAATTACACTGTAAAATATTTGTGAAGGTAATAAACATTTTCTAGGAAACTGGGATTCCAAGAACTTTTCATGTAACGATAACAGGAAAAATTCATGTAATCGATTCTGAAACTTGAATTTTTACTGTTACCGTTACAGGAAAAGTTCTTGGAATCCCAGTTTCCTAGAAAAGGTTTAGTACCTTTGCAGTTTTTTTACAGTGTACCAAAAGATCACTAAATGTAATACATTTCCCTAAAATATACTAATACATAAATGGAGTTATTCGAGATTGTTAAAATAATCTTTTTATTTTTCTAAAACTGTGAAATAAAATCTATTATTTGAAGAAGCATTTCTAAAACAAATGTTTCTTACACTTTCTATTATCTTCGAAATGGTTTTCAAGTAGATTTTACAGTCTTTTAATGCGTTTCCTTTACTCTAAATATCGGGTTTTTGGATAGTATTGATGGTATGATTATAAGATCTGTAATCGAACATGCATATTAAACGGTTTCAAAATATACGTATTCAAAAAACATATTTGTTAATGTTTATGGTGTTAATATATGTCTATCTTTTTAATATGTTAATTAATAATAAAAAAAGTCGTCTTAGTATAAAATGTTTTTGGAAAAAATCTATTGTTTGCATAGACAGAATTTGTTAATACTCTAAAACATACTCAAAATGTTTCTCAAATGCGTTGGTTTCTGGAGTTTTGCAGGATAAGATAAAGCTTTTTCAGGCTTTAGGATAAATAGGTAAAGCTTAAATTATATTTTCAATGGTGTTAAATTTAAAAATATTTTCTTAAACATGTGACCTTTTCTTGCAGTGGAGATAAAACCTAGTTATAAAATTAATGTGTTTTCTTGCATTGTATACCACCAGCAGCAATGTTTGTATAAACTTTAAAAACAAATCTGTAAAGTTATTAAAATAACTCTAAAAAACTGGGATTCTAGGTATATTTATGCAACGGAAATAAAAAAAAATCATAAACAGAAACACTTTTGCTCTGTAAATCAAAAAATCTGTAAAGTTACTAAGATATTTTTAGGAAACTTCAATACCGAAAATTTTTTGTGTAGCTGCAAACCACAGTAGGGATAAAATTTTCGTAAGGTCACTGTAATTTTAGCAGATTCTTTTGTAAAACTACATATCTATAGAAGGATATATACAGGTTTATAAAAACTAGTTTTGTAGATTTACATCTTTTTTTGTACATTGTTTGTACAAGTATACACATTTCGATACTCTGTATCTGTAAAACCACAAGTTTTTGTTTTCACTTTACAGAATATATTTTATTTTAATTATAGTATTCGTGCACATAAATTAATAAATAGTTACACTTCAAACAAGTGTTTAAACGTGATCGCAGATCGCACTGAGAGTCTCATTTAATATATCTTTCAATACATTTCATCCTTAAATTAATAAATCAAAATATCTGAATTCTAATTATTAATATTTTATATAAATTACACTACTATTATAGTTGTATATAATTGAACAATGTCTATTTACATATAACGTCTCTATAGGTTATGTGTTTTCCCAATAGAAGGAAGTACCAAAAAAATTTCAAAAATATTTTATTTTGAACTAATACTTATACTCCAAAATGACTTTTTCTGATAATTAAAGTATTTTGAATTTCTCTTTCAATTATTAACCATCGCACTGCCGCTAACATATATATAACTGATAAACCGCAGATTTCACTGCACTCGAAATATTATTTAATTAATATGGTTCGTCAGATTTAATCTGTTTTTAAGAAATTGAGTAATAAATAATATAATTCGGACTTACATAAAAAAGTTATACCATGTTAAACAAATTACAATATCATGTAAAAAAATAACAGAGAAAACAATATTACAAACATGCCCTTTTGTTCGGCGGTCAGGGGGGTTTTAAAGGTATTTGAGAAATAAATAAAAAAATATAAAGATAAATATAGTTTTAAAAACAAAACAACATGCATTTATTATACAAGTAATTTATTTAAATAATTATAAAAATAATACAGACCCTCAAATTTCGAAAATATATGTATATATTATTTAAATCCTTCCTAATATGAAAATTTCAGCTGCCAGTACTTGCGTTTACTTGCCAGTAATTACCTTCTATTTACATGTGAGTTACTTTAATACCAAGCTATGATGTTTACTCTAAAAACTTGCAAATTAAGGTTCTCTTTTAAATTTTTAATCGCAAAAATGAATTGATGACATCGAAAAAATATTTTAATTAAAATAATAGACTTTTTCATAATTTTATGGTTTGTCGTGTCGCAAGAGGTATTCAGCTGTATGTACACAAAGTTTAAAGTCTCTGACTTATGTAGTTTTTAAGTACCGACTCTCTGCCGGAGAAGGACAGAGATGAACAGAATTTCATAGATGCAAGAAACCTTTAAAAAAAATATGTAACAGTATATTTCATTACGTTATAATGAATTTTATTATTAACCATTTGAAAAATGGTTGTTGTTTTCGGGAGAATGGACCCGATGATGTTACCACTTTTGAATGATGTTACCACTTTTGAATGATGTTACCACTTTTGAATTTAAATTAAATTCTTTATTTTTAGAAGAATTTTTATTTGAATTTAAATTAAATTCTTTACTTTTAGAAGAATTTTTATTTGAATAGTAAATTAAAATGGTTAAAATCATTGTAATAAAGGAGAAAACTAACAAATTTAAAAATGGGTAGACGGAAATTAACAGATACGGAAAAAGCCGAAGCCAAAGAAATGAATGAACGTGAATATCGCATTCAATGATATTAAACACAGTCAACATGTATAAGTTGCTTATTAGTTTGGCGATTCGTATCATTTGGCGAAATTGGTCGACGGGATAACTGAGTAATACTGTATTTGGTTTGGCGCAAAAACGTCTTTCAATGCAGAAAATGATAAAATCAAAAGATTATTGAGCCGCTGAAAACCAATTACGTGTTGAAAGGCGATCACGAAAAAGGAAGCAATTTAATGCCGAACCGATTAATTGTAAAACATCATGTCGCCAGGGCGACCAATCCACTAGCCATGGCGTTTTACTATCGGTCGGTTCTAACCAGGAAAATTTGAGTGCCAATAGTGATTCTAACAAGCCGGAAAATGTTATAGCTATTACTCTTGATTTTCCACCACCTAAAAAGAAAACTAAAAAGCAATCGGCTTGGGAAAAACTGGGAAAAAACTTTTTTGATTCAATGTCTGATGGACCCATTCACAGATGCATGTGCTGCGATCGATTTTGGTTTAAAACCTCCATCACCAAAATTCTGCTCTGTAAAATCAAACAATATATGCCAAAGTCTTACAAGTATAACAGTATATGCCAAAGCTGTATTTTAATAATGATTACTTTTGCACCAACAATGTTAAATAGTTTGAAATGTTTCTTTCGTCGCCAACTTTTATGCTTGGCGACAATAGAGTGATATAACTTAAACGAACCGTACCTTCAAATTGCAGCATGTATAAAGTCATTTATAGCAGTGGCACGGATAATACACAATAAAACAACTGGTATTTAGCTTAAAATGATAGATGAATGTATCGAGTGAAACATTTTTCAAATGGTTGGGGTAATTTCTTAAATTACAATTATTTATTTTTTTTTTTATACTGCAGACGATAAAATTATAATACATATCAGAAGATGTTAATTATCATTTGAGAGCCTCTGTTCTAAAGTATTTAACTTTATTAAAACTATAAACTCTGTTGCTAAATTAAAAAAAAAACTTATTACAACAATAAGTTTTTGTATATATTAGTTAATCCTTTTTTCATGATAATTAATAGCAAAGTTGGTGTGTATGATAAAGCTAAAACTAGTTCGTTTCTTTATTTTTATTTCCTTCTACATGACTTGATTTTTGGAAAGATTTTTCTAAAGAAAACAAACCCTTTTCCTTTTTTTTCTAAAATTTTTCAATTTTTTTTATTTTTTACTTACAAAACTATAGATTGTTTCTTAGACAATTTTTTGTGCTTTATTTATTACTTTTTTTACTTGTTAGAAGTTTCAACATATAAAGCATTTACAAAAATTCATTGCCAATAGTACTCCATTCAATGAAGTAAACTTCTACATCAAGTAATGCAGGGTGTCTATAAGATGTTTGATGCATTTTAATATTTAATAACTCATAAAATACTCAGTATATAAACAAACCCGTGGCGTTTATAACTTATATATTTTCGTTTATAGTGTGAAGTTTTTCATGCATAACTTCTTTCTTTTTGTTTAAATAGTTATTTTTTCTTCATTTCATGTCACTTATGGTCCTGCAATTTTCTATTTTAACAATGTTATTATATTTTAAATTAAAACAACAACATTAATGTGAAAAAAAAAGAATTTTTTTTATTTTTTTAATATACAGTTTTTGATAAATTTTTACGTCAATATATCCGGGGTGGGTCAAGAATATCGAAATAGTAGGGGATCTCCTTAAATATTGGTATTAGACCCATACTTTCAATTACAAAAAATTCATAAAAAAAGTAAATTTTTTTATAAGAAAAGTATCAATCCATGGAGGGGGGCATTTAAAAAATATATGAACATTAAAATTTTATACGGCCCCCGTAGGATAAAGATTCCAATTAGGAAAACTTCCCTTATCAACTCCTGAATTACACATAAAAAATTGCATCTTCATATCTTCAAAACTGCACTGATAAAAATAGCTGTTGCTTTACAGTACTTCACTGCATATTTTACTGTGAATTACTGCATTTTTGTAAATATTGCATTTACCCGCTAAATATCAGTCTTTGCCAATAACAATCCGTTATCGACCGTAACTGATTATTTTTTTGTATCATTCTTGATTTAACAGCCATTTACAGCCAAGACCGAATCGTATTCAGGCTTTTACGGTCTTTAACAGCGAATCACGTACTATTCCAATAGATCACTGTTATTCGCGACCACAAACTGCGATCGTAACAGCCAACCAGAGTCGTTAATGAAATAGCGCAGCATTCATGCAACACAACACAACAATCAACATCACGTTGTCGCAGCGGAAATACAAATACGGTAAGTAATTTTATTCTGTTCGCTTTCTCTATTTAGTTTATCAGTTGTCCAATTTAAAGAATTTGATTGTGCATTAGTAGCCAAGCAAATATGTCCGCAGACTGAAATATATGCTGTTTAATTTTCCATACAGTTAAAGGATATTTATCTCATCTCCAAATTCATTCACATGTTGCAAACGTAAAATTTAAGTGTTTTTTTCAAATTGTCACCAATCGTGAAAATCGTATTTTTCTTTAAAAACTCACATTACAGGGTTTCACAAACATGAAGTAGCAAAAACATGTTACGATTTTCAATTGTCATGTGATGAAAAATTTGCCCTTCGAAGCGAACTTGTTTCACATTTAAAAAAACACATAAAATGTGGCATAATTGTTGAATTTCCAATCATTTCTTGCGATAGAAAATTTAGAAATGTGTCATCATTAACATATCCAGGTATCATAATATTTCTCAAATAAAAACTGATCAGCATGAAGATGTAAATCGTATATCTATACCTAATGAGGATGGTAATACAAGTCGGTCTCTTCAAATTCCAATGGAAGAAAGGCACAAAATTACTCTTCATGATTTAAGTTTTATTTTGCATAAAATGATTTATAAAATAACATTCTGAAACTTGGTAAAAACATTGCTCCACGTGTGCGCTTTAAATAATAAAAAAATTGGAGAAGTAAAAACTGTTGTTTTAAAATAAATGATTTTTTACACTTAAGGTGTCACTAACCAAATAATGATCATTTTAGAATCTGTAACTATTCCTAATTTAATAAAAAATGGTTAAAATGAAATTTTCTAAACTCTATATTAATGTAAATGTATATTTAAATTTTCTTTGGCATTAATTTTGTAGGAATTCATCCCCAAACCCCCCTCCCCCCCAAAAAAATATACAATTGAAAAAACTTTTACACTGAAAAATAAAAGACTGAAAGAAATAATTAAGGAATGTAATGTATGATTAAAAAATACCTGTAAATGCAATACATATAAATGAGGATTTACGTTACATATAGGGGAGAGTGGGGTGGAATGGGGCAGTGGGACGAATGTGACAGTAGGTTTTTCTCTTTATGTATCATTCTAAATATTTCACCAATCACACATTAGATAAAGCAATAGTACCTCAATCTTCAATTGAAAAAAAGTAGCCGATTGACGTAAGCTTGCAATTGTATAGAGAAAAAGATTATTTCAAGAAGCAAAAGTAAATTTACATCTTATAGTTTTTATGCTTTCTGTAAAAATGATTTGTTTATGCATAGATGTAATAGTACTTCTATTTACGGAATATATACTGTATATTAACCATAATTTAAACTATGCCTAAAAGCAGCATTTCTGTTTATAATAAAAAAAAGGTAGAGAGCAATGGGACATGCCACCAAAGGGGGGGAGGGACGGGACAAGTCCTATTCTTACTTTTTAATAAGATGAGCATAAATTGCTATTATGCAAATACTTTTAAAGGATAGTATATTAATTATAGCATTGAAAATATAATCATTTACAACACAATATAAATAAATTGAACGAGTGCTTATCATCTCTAACAATCCAGAATTATCTTTCCAGGGATGAAGATACTGGAATTTGATGTTGTAGTACAGACATTATTAACCTTTAATCTTTGTTAGATTGTAAATACAGTAAAACCCCGATAGTTCGGATTAATTGGGACCAGACCCAATCCGGATTATCGAAAATCCGGATTAGCCGGAGAATGAGAAAAAAATGAAATAAAACATACTTACAGAAAATCACCTTTATATTAAACATACTGAATGTTTACAGACAATAAAAATGTTTATTTTGTAATTATAAAATCTGCTGCTGCACCAGTTTCGTATAACTTTTGCGGACCGCACGGTTACGCATTCATTTGAGCATATTTAGTTTGCTAGGTGTAGTCTCCACCTGATTTTCAAAATAAACTATTAATTGCTATAAATGATTTGTTGCTTCATAATGGCTTAAGAGTTTTGGTTGATCATCATTGATAATAGTGTTTCCGTCTGAATCATCTTCATTTTCAACTTCTTCAGTTGTGCATAAACTGATTATTTCCTCATCTGTAAATGAGGCGTAAACTTTAATACTTTTTACTTCATTCTTTTGCTAATGTCGGTGATATCAACATTTCAGGCATTATTTTTTTAACAAGCTCACAAAATCTTCCGGTGTAATTTCCCTTTCATTTTCGCCTATCTTTACTTCTGTTTCAAGCTTGCTTGTTATTCAAGAAATCACAATTTGTAGAATATAAAATCTTTCACGACTTTCGGAGAATACTGTCAGCAACCTTCTTGCAGACTTTAAATGATGTATTGTTTTTTTCTTTGAAATCAAAGAGTTAAAATGAAAAAGATTAAGGTAGTCTTCCAAAAATATTTCAGAAAATGCTGTTTTATTCAGAATACGAAAATGAAATGAATTAAAGTTATCGAAATTTTGCCGATCGTTTCTCAAACTTAAAAAAAAAAAAAAAAAAAAAAAAAAAAAAAACTGACCAGACTGATCCGGATTATACGGAGATCCGGATTAACGGGGTCCGAATTTGCGGGGTTCTACTGTATATCCGACACAAGAATAATTGTTTCTTATAATACATTGTTTTATAGTTGTCTCATTCCTGCCTGTTAGTGGGGTGGTATGGGACACATTTTTAAATTTAAAATTTCTTGAATTATAAAATTGTTTAACTATATTGTTCAAGAACATTAGAAAGTGTTTTATTTTATATTCAAAAAATCAAAATTTTTGTTTTTGTGTCAAACAAAAATGATTTTCTAATTTTTGTAAAATGTGTCCCATTTCCCCCCACTCTCCCCTATACATAGAACCTATTTAAGACATTTTTTCCAGTTAAAAAATGAAATTTATGTGGCCAATTTTACATAAATGTAATTTATATATATATATTTTTTTATTTAAATTACACAATTGAATGAATTCAACTACGATTTACAGCTAGTATTTCTCCAATATTTCAGGGAAAATATTATGTGGCTTTTTTTTAAATGTACTCCATTATAGTAAAGTATTCAATGTTTATGTAAATATGTTTTGAGAATTATATTCTCGTATTTTAAATGAAATAAAAAGTAATAAGAATGTATTTATTAAAATACATTCTTATTACTTTGAATGAATGAAATGAAAATTTACTTGTATTTTAATATATGAATATTTAGTATAAATAGCTTTAAAAATGATATTTCTTTAGTGAATTACATAATATACACACAATATATTAATTTAAATGCTAGAAAATTTTATTTTAGCCGCCATTTCTAAAATAAGGGATAGTTAGATTCTAAAATAAGCATTATTTGGTTAGTGACACCTTAAGTGTAAAAAATCATTTATTTTAAAACAATAGTTTTTACCTCTCCAATTTTTTTAATTATTTAAAGCACACACATGGAGCAATGTTTTTACCAAGTTTTAGAAAAATTCATGATGATTCATTTTTTTTTATGGGCCATTACAACGGCCCTTCTTTGGGGGTGATATTTTCAGTTTGCATATAATAAAAAGTAAAGAAATGAAAATTTACTATTATTTTGATGTAAAATATGCATTTTTTGTACAAATAGCTTCAAATTGGTACCAGATATATAAAATTTGAGCCATTAGTTGTCAAATTATGACCATATTTAGATACTGATAAGATTCCAAGATGGCTGCCATTTCGTAAAAATGGTCAATTTTCAAATGGCTATATCTCAGTCAATATTGTGAAAATTACTTTTAAATTTTAGATTTGAGGGTTTCACTACTATGTCTGTCTATGATAAAAATTTAAAAAAAAAATCTGACTATATGATGCAACAAGTTTTCTTTAAATTGGTTGATTTCACGTGGAATGACCCACCTTACTTTAAAGTTTTCAGTTTTAGTTTGAATAGACTTCTTGTTGCCCTTATTTATTACTGTTTGTATGGAAAAATTTTATTTCTTGTGTTCTAGTATCTGCTACATTTTTTTAAAGGTAATCCTTATGACTCGGAGTCAAAATGCATCCTTTGCTGGGGAAATTCCCACTTTGCAGATTTTACAAATTTTGTTACTGCGGTGGCCATGTGGTTTGGATCATTTTATGTGTTCAATCTGAAGTACCCAGAGACATTACAAGCAACTATGGAATTTATTCAAAGGTGAGGATAATGATTTTATAAGACATCTATATGTATTTTATCGTATCATTTTTTCGTTGATGATTTCAGTTAACTATTTGCTGCTTTTTTTTCAATATTTAACCTTGTACAGAAATGTCCATTGAATAACTGGTATGAGACAGCATTGATAGGAGTTTTGTGCTCAGAGTTAATTACTTATAATAAAATCTGAGTAGTAAAAAGTGTAGATTACCAGTCTGGTACAAACCATTCTGGTTTCCGGATCAATTGCAGCTGAATGCCATGTTAGGTTTAATGCAAAACTTACTTATGATTAATTCTTGTCTGAAATGTGTTTTGAGCATATTTTTGTATAAAACATACATATTATATACAATTATACTATATTAAGTTCTAATTTAAATATTAGCTATTATAAATAAATGTTTCAATATTGCCATTCAAAATAACAAATTCCAAATTTAGAAACGAATGAATGACCGAGTGATTTATTAAAGTAGTTATAATATCCAATCATGCTTTTAAAATATTTGTAGCCTTTAATTATATTATTAATGCATATTTCACTTTCATTAACAACAAAAATTATCTCAAGGAAACATTTTTTTCAGCAATTATGCTCTGTAGGCTGATTTCAACTTTTGTTTTGGTGCCATTTATTGGCATCAATATAAATGATTTTTTCCCATTGAAATTAAAGTAAAAAAAAAAATAATAAAAATTGCAGGAATTAGTGTAATTAGAGATCTTTTTTTTATGTTTGCATTATATAATTTTAAAATGTCATTCAATAAATATAAATGAATGGAATACTTTTATGATTTCTTTGATATGATTTAAATTTAGTTTTATTAAATTTTAAAATGTTACCAATTACCCACAATTTTTTTTTAATTTTGTTTTCTATTATAAATATATATATATATAAAATTCTCATGGTATAATGGATATGAGATATTATGACTGCATTAATAAAACTGAAAATTTTCCACATTGTTAAGTTATGACTTTGCTTACTTTTCAAAGTTAATATATTCAAAAATTGCTTAGTTAAAAATCAAAGTTTTATCTGCTTTGATGTAATTAGTATACGTAATAAATACACGACTATATCCCTTACATTTTAATGATATTTGATAATAAATATAAATTTCGTCTGCAATGCCAGCACATTTTAAGGGGATATAAGCAAAATTGGTGTAATTAAAATTTTACAATAAATAAATAAATAAATAAATAAATTTTGTTTTCATTATGAACCATTATTTTGAAATTCAGACAAGAGTGACATTTTGATAGTTGTATTTTTTAATTAGTCTGATATTTTTTTATGATGAAGTAGATGGTATTTAGTAAATGATGTGCCATTTTGAAGCCCTGAAAATTTTTTCCCTTCCCGGAGTAAAATATCAAAGCTCAAGATTGTGAATGCCATTTTTAATGAAAAGTGAAATGTCAGTATGTTTGTAGCGTTATATATCTGGAAAGCAACAATCATCTGAAATTATTATGTAATAAACTGTTAGAGTAAAACTGGCTGATTATTAAAATTTACTTGTTTCCGTGGGGCATTGTTATTTAACATTGATATATTGCCACAAAATGCAGTCAAAATTGTGTTTTTTCCGTTTTCCACACTCATTTTCTCCTTTAAAGAATAGTACCCCAAATTTTTTCTTATAGAATACAAAAGTATACTATTATTTTATAAAAGAAGCTAAACAATAAAGAACTTTACCAAGATATTGTTGTTGTTAGCAGATACAATCTGAACTCAAAAAAGCGTCAAAGCCGAATAGAACAACATATATCACGTAGAGGGTGAACATATGTACAAAAACATGGAAAAGAAAATATGCAAATTTTTTGGAAAAACGGTGAGAAAAACTGTGAATTTTGCTAAACAATCATGAATAAATACAGGTTTCATAGAAAAGAATGTTGAAAAAACTGCAATTTTTGTCAAATGGTTGTGAAAAAATGCTAATTTTGTTTAAAAATTGCAGAAAAACGCAAATTTTGTCAAATTGTAGCCCCCCCCCTCAAAAAAAGTGAATTTTTTCGAAAGTCCATCACGTTGTGATTGTTCAGTTTATTTTATTTATTTATTTTTTTTTTTTTTGCTTGGCCTGTAGCATATTTGGAGGAAGTGATCTGTGGCTTATTACCAGATAAAACATATGGTTTCAAAAATGAAGGGTATCCCTCTAGGTTAAACCTTACCCGGTAAATATATCCACTTGAATTTTTAAAGATATATCTAAAGTGTTTATTTTCATATTTATAATAGATATAGAAAGGATTTTTCAGGATGTGATAATAGTCTTTGACTTCATTGGGGAATGTCAATTTGTTTCATAAAAACTGCTAACAAACATAGGCATTGAAGGTAGCTAGTGCCAGTAAAAAATGGGAATTTTATAAACAAAGAAAAGAGGTGGAACTAATAAGCAAAACTGGACATTTTTCTGCATCTAATAACCAAAATTCATGATTTTTCTGCACCCAATCAACAAAATTTAAAAATTTTCTTTGCCTGATCTGCAAAATTCGCAATTTTTCTGAATCTGATCAACAAAATCTTTTTTTTATTTTTCGCCCTGTGCAGTTGAGAATTTGTAATTTTTCTGCAGCCGATCAAATTAAGGATTTACCTGTGCCTCATGAACAAAATATGGATTTCTCTGAGCTGGAAAACAGACATTTGAGATTGTTCTGTTTTTGATTTCCAAACTTCATAATATTTCCATGTCCAATAAACAGTGTTTGTGATTTTTCAGAACCCAGTTGATGTAACTCAGGATTTTTCTGTTCAAAGAAAATTCTTGTTTTATCCATGCCTATCAATAAAATTGAAGACAGAGGAATTTTTCAATGGCAAATCAACAAGATCCATGATTTTTTTCTTGCGAAAAACTAACAAAACACACCATTGTTCTTCATCCAGTCAACAAAATTTTTAATTTTTCAGCGCATCAACAAAACTCAAGACTGCCCAAATGATGAAATTTTTAGGAAGCCAACCAATGAAAACTGCAATTTTTCTGCAAATCAAGAAAGCTGAGTTTTCTACAACCTGGTCGAAAAAATTAGATTTTTTAGAGCCTGGACAATAAAATTTAGATTTTTTTTCCAGAGCTCAATCAACAAAACTTCATTTTTTTCAGAGTCTGATTGCCAAGACTCAATTTTTTTTTTTTTTTTTTTTTTTTTTTTTTTTTTGCAATCAATAAAATTGAAAATTTTCAGTCTATTTGACAAGATTTGCAATTATTTCAATGCCTCAGAAACAAAATTTGATTTTCCCTTGCCTAATCCTCAAAAATTTTTTCCATGCCTCATTAACAAAATTCACCATTTTGCCATCCGATAGCATAATTCGTAATTTTTATGACAATTTTCTTGTAACATATTGACAAAATTAATTTCATGTAAACTGGACAAAAACTTAATTTTTCCCAAATATAAACTGACAATATTTGCAGGCTACAGATTGTGCATCCATAAAGTATATGTTCAAGTAGAGTTTCTTGCCAATTGGTATTACAGAACTCTTGAATTCTATATGCTGATCCATATATTATCTATTTTTTTGTGATTTTAGAAATAAGAAAAGTAAGTTTGTTTTAAGGACACAGTTTTTGCTTGTAAATGTTATATTGTAGACATTCTTATGCACATTTATTAAGTAGTTAAATTTCTTTTATCATAAAATTTGAAAATTACAAGATTAGTTAACCACTGTGTTATAGCTTCATATATTTACAACTGTTATTTTTTAAAAAGTGTAATGTTAATATTTTGATGTTTTTATTTTCAGAGCCTTTTTGGATATCAATCCGCAGAAAGGATCAAAAGCTAAGAAAACTCAAAAGCCTTGCAATATAAATAGTAAAGTGTGTAAGCTAATTACAAAGCTTGCAGCTTTCAAATGGCTTGTTGAAGCTTAAATATCTAATGTAAAATTAACCCTTGTACAATTAAAATTTTGCTTCATAAACAATTGTTTCAATATGACCTTTTTAAACTATCTTGTTTTGAGAAATTCAGTTAATGCTTATTTGAAAACATTTTTTGAAATAATTGTGCTTTTATGAAAAAATTGACAAAGACAGCATATTATGTAAGTTTCTAAATAACACAATATACCAGTTGGGTGTATAGCAAAAATCAAATGAATAAAAAAGAAACTAATCATTTTGGATTTGAATACACCCATAACATACTAAAATGTATTTTTCTGATCTCATAAATCATATTAAAATGATTGTAAGAGATATCAATGTAATCATAGTATCAAACCATGGTTTAAAAAAATGCATACCCTTAGATTTAAAAGTTTTGTGAAAATACAGAAAATTCCTTGATGGTCATAGGGTTAAATTATAGAATCTGTCAGAAAAAGATGATAACATATTTTATTTTTCTACATATATGAGATGGATGAATATCTTTAATGTAAATTGCACAAATGTGGATTGGTTTGAATATCTCCAAGTCCTGAAGTTGCTCAAGTCCAAAAAAATCCCTTTCTGCATGGCCTATAGGCGGATGTAGATTTCGAAAAGTTTTCATCTCAAAATAAGAAAAAAAAATGCCTATCTCTACTCAAATGCCCATTTTGGCAATATATTTTGAATTATATTCTTACTTTATTTAAACAATTGATCAATATGCTCATTATATAGTTCCTAAATAACAAAAAACTGTTAATTAAATTCGTTTGAAAGCAAAATTGAATTATTATTTTAATACATCCACAATTCTTTAATTAAGATCGCTTTGAGAAATCTTGAGCGAAGTGCCCACTTTGACAGATTTTTTTAAAAATATATATTTAGCCTTTTTCAAAAATCTGACCAATACGGCGCATTACACTGTTCCTAAATAACAAATAACTGTCAATTGAATGCGTTTGAGAGCAAACTTTAATTTAAAAATAAGTCATTATATAACTAATTTGTTATTAGAATACATCCTCATTTCTTTAATCATGATCGCTTTGGGAATTTTTTTTGCGAAGTGCTTACTTTGACAGCTTTTAAAATATATATCTTCACCCTTTATCAAAAAATCGACGAATACGCACATTATATAGTTCCTGAGTAAAAAAAAAATTGTCAACTGAATGCGTTTCAGAGCAAAATTGGATTTAAAAATGAGTCATAAAATAACCAATTTGTTATTTGACTACCCACAGTTCATTAATCATGATCGCTTTGGGAAATTTTGTGCGAAGTTCCCATTTTGGCAGCCTTTTTTGAAATATATTCTGCCTTTATCAAAAAACTGGCCACTCCGTCACATTATATAGTTCCTAAATAAGAGAACCTGTAAATTGGATGCGTTTGAGAACAAAAAAAAAATTTAAAATGACTCGGTAAAAACGCAATTTCTGAAACTTCCTCAAATTTTAATCACGATAACTTCGTGAAATTCTGTTCAAAATACCCTTTTTGGCAGCCTTTAAAAAAATATATTCTGCCTTTATCAAAAAACTGGCCAATACGTCAAGTTATATAGTTCCTAAATAATAGGACCTGTAAATTGGATGGGTTTGAGAACAAAAATGAATTTAAAAATGACTCAGAAAAAACGCAATTTGTTATACTTAATCAATTTTTTAATGATGAAAACTTCGGTAAATCTGTTCAAAATACCTTTTTTGGCAGCCTTTTTAAAAATATATTCTGCCTTTATCAAAAAATTGCCCAATAAGTCGCATTATACAGTTGCTAAATAAGAGGATCTGTCATTTGGATGCGTTTAAAATCAAAAATGAATTTTAAAATGAGTCAGAATATAAGCAGTTTGGATTTGAGGTTTTTTCTCCAATTCTTAATTTAATTAGATTTAATTGCTTAAGAATTGAGTAAGTTAAGGGTTTTTTTCTTTTTCCTCCCCCCTTTTTCTTTTCGTTTTTAATTTTTTTCATCGGTAAAAATTGGTCCTATCAAAAACTTGTAAATACAAAAGTTTTAGATAATATTAAGTACATTTATATAAAATTTAGTTGGATTTGATATCTTGAGAATTGACGAAGTTATGAATTTTTTTCTCCCAAAAACCATGTTTTTTTCGCCCCTTGAGCCCATTTTTAACTTTATCAAAAATCTGTCATGCATAAACACTGACTTTTTGCTCATTTTTTAGAAGTAATATAAACTTTAAACTTATTCGATATCTATTTTAATTAAGAAGTTATCGCGTTTTTTCGGTTCATAAAAGCCCTTCCTATTTCCACCCCCTTGGTCCGATTTTGCCAATTAACGAACTCGACCGAGATTTTAAGCTCCTTGATTTTATGTAAAAGTTTGAAGAAGATCTGAGCATAATTATGGAAGTTATCGTGTCTAGAAGAAAGTGATATACACCGATAGATAGATAGATAGATAGATATAAACTTTTTTACTGATGGTAGTTTTGGGGTCTAGGAGTCATGATTCGTGTAGATCCGCAAAAAGTTTTCAGAAATTCCAACATGAGAGAGAATGCAATAGGTAGTATTTCATACGAAATCTACCTAAAATTACTTTTTTTAATGTGGCATCGATTATGATTATCAATACATTGAAATGTATTTGTAGGCATTATTCTCTGATCTTGATCAGAATTTTAGATTTATTAAAACCAATTTCAGTACGAATAACTGCAACTATGATTATTTTTGTGACTGGGCAATTCTGTTTGAGGAGCATAATGAAAAAGAAACAGCTTAAATCTCTTTCTGTCGACAAATTTGTTATCTATCTGCTATTCAGATATTCTTGTACAAAAATAAACAATGTTGCCACATTTTTTGGACACTGTAATGTTACCAAAGCATGAAATCGTGTGGTCCTATGCTCCTTTACTATCCTAATAATGATCATTTATCATGATACACAAGTTTCCAATTTGTATCGCCACTATATTTTTACATCACCACTGAAATTTCATGGAAAAGTTTATTACTTGTAATTCCTACTAAAAAAAGAATTCCACCTTTTTCAAAGCAATTTTGGTCATTCTCTGGTTTGGTGCAGAAATGCAAAGAAAATTTTGGAAGGATAATTAGGGGAAGGGGGGAAACATTTAATAATTGGACATTTTGCCTACTCAAACCCTTGGAGTTTGTTTGTGAATTGTTGCACAAAATAGACATAAACTGAAAAGTGAGCTTCGTATCTCAAACTATTGTAAATGAAGTTGCTCTGAATGTCTTTCAAGATGGAAATCTTTTTTAGATTTTGAAAATTCAAAGTGAAAGGAAGTTTCTTTTTGGAAATAGAATATTTTATGTCATTTATACAACAGTGTAGGGTAATTTCTGTGTAATTTTTTTTAGTTCTATTTCTGAAGCAAAAATCAATTTAGCCAATATATATATATATATATATATATATATATATTATAAGAAAAAAAGGGGGATTTAATGGTTGAATTATTCAGAATATTTGTTTTGGGAAAATTAATGACTGTACTTCGTATAAGTGGATTTGATATATTTGGCTCATTCTTAAACATTATTAAAACTTTCTAAATAATAAAAAAAAATATTACCTGAATTAGCTTTAAATTTATTCTTTGTTAAAATGACACTTAAATTATAAGAGTTTAAAGCTGTTGTATTGATGGAAAAAAATTTCCACCTTTTTTGTCGTCTCCCATTTTCATACTTGAATAACGCAATAAATTCTATTAAGGTTTAAAGGTGAGGTAAACCATTACAAACTGGTAGCAGTGAAGATATATATTTATGACTGTAACTGACGTAAATTTTTTTCTAAGCGAAATTTATTTTTCGATCTTATTGCCAATATCCCTGTGACGCATCGTACGCACGTTGTTGTCGATAGATTGTAAGTGCAAAATGGCAGAAGATATGAAAATGTTACAAATTTTAATTTTTCTATTATCATTTAAATTGTAGAAAACAAATGTTTGAATAAAAAAATGCAAAGATTTTAATTTTAAAAATTAACTTGGAAAAATCCCTTTAATAAAAAAAAGCATTGTAATTTAAAAGTATTTTTTACAATCGTCGAGCATTCATAATAATAACAAACATGATTTACAATTTGAATAAACATTTTTTTTCAATTGCAAAGAATAATTTCAATGAATAAATACAAAGTTTGTATTTTTTAAATTTTAATTTAGTTTAAAAAAATCATTTTAGTGATTAAAATTTTAAAAAAACAATTATAATAATTATCCATAAGTCACTTTTTTAAATTGCAAAAAATAAATTTAAAAAAAGAGAGAGAGAGCCCCTGAAGATTTTATTTTTAAAAAAAATCTGTTAAAACCATTTTATTTTTTTAAAATATTTAAAGAAAACTGAGTGCATAAGTATTGTGTACTTTCTAGCAATATGACCCGAAGATTTGGATGAGCGAGGAACTTTATTGCAGATGATATGATTTTTTTTATCAATTCCTATTAACAAACGAAATAATCTAATGCATAATTTCTGTTCAAAGAAATATATGTGTGAGAAAAGAAATATATGTTCCAATATTTATGCTAGAATGATATTTTGTAATGATTTAAAATATAAATGAAAGATACAAAATTATTTTTTAATAATAATAATAACTCAAGTATAAACATTAATACAAAAACATTATGCAGTGATTTAAAAACATAAAAAATAAATGAAAAGTACAAAATTATTTTTTTAAATATAGCCTTTTGATTCCAATTATTACATGGCATTAAAAATTGAATTTAATAGAATATTTCAGTAAGTTCTTATAAAATAAAATGCAAAAATAAGGAATTCCGTAAAAAGATATCTCCATTTCTGCACATCACCCCAATTAAAAACTAAACTTTCTCATTTTTCGTTTTTCCATACGGATCTATCTAGAAATGTAGTGCTAATTTGTGACTAGGGAAGAGTATTAAGGTATGGGACACCTGCAATAATTCTTAAAATATGTTTTATTTTTAATTTGTGACTTTTCCGCCACATGGAATAATCATTGTTTTATACTTGTTGCTATAAGTCTTTTTATAGTTGCAACTATTAGTTTAAGACGTATAAAGGCCATTTTACAATACCTAAAAATAAGAATTACTCGAATGTTTAATGTACATTTTCAATCTCATTTTAGTTGCTAAATCACTTGTTTTTAGTATTTTGTAAATTCAACAATATGCCTTTTATAAATAAACAGTTAAGTTAAATATAAAAATTCTATGCTTGTTGAAAAAAACTAATTAGTTTAATGTTGCTCTAAGGTAAAGACAGGACACTATGACTCAGGAGGGATGGAGCATGTCCCATCCGTGCCAAATGCTATATCTATTAAAATAATTATGCTTAATAACGTACAAGTTTTTGGTATTTTATATTTATATTTTATGTTTAGGATACAAATGTTTCTAATTATGTTATATAAAGAATGTTATATTTGTTTTCTGAAGTAAAGCCTTTTTTTTGTTTTATATCTTTAAAGCAAATATAAAATGAACTAAAATACATAATTAAAAAAATAAAAATTGGAACAAACTAATATTTATAGCTCTAAATAATCAATTTTTATGCATTTAGATCTTAAATAAATTTCCAATTTTAAAGAAATTACTTTGTTAACATTTTCTCTTCATATTTATGTATCAGAAACTGCCAATTTTGCTTTCAGCATCCATATCAATGTAACTTTTCAGAATATGATGTAATTTTTTTAATCTTTAATTTACATATATATATATATATATATATATATATGTGTGTGTGTGTGTGTTTAAAAAGAAAAGATTAATTCATATTTATTTTAAGGATAAGTTTCAAAAATAAGAAACATAGAAAAATTAAATGTAATACATTATTACATTCGCCGACTAGAAATGTGGTTTAAAACGCTAACTTTCAGAACATTTCTGGAAATTTTTTTTTCTGAAAAAGCTTTTACCAAATAATAGAACAAATTTTTCGATTGTGCAATTTCTGCATTAAATGCTTGATAATTTTTGCGAATAAAATGAATTAAAAAATGTGTCATAAAGTTGGTAACTTAGGATATGAAATAGACTTAAAAGTAAAGTTGTATTTAGATTAATAAATAAGAAAAATTTTTGTTGCAATTGCTTCAGAGTAGCATCCTTTTCTTTTCTTTTTAATTACATCTGTTTTGGGATTACGATCGGACAAATACAGGATATTTCTTATTCAAAAAATGTAAAGAAAACATTAATTTTTAGATTTTATCTTCTTAAATTCT
Source organism: Maratus speculifer (assembly GCA_964019185.1). Lineage (NCBI taxonomy): Eukaryota > Metazoa > Arthropoda > Arachnida > Araneae > Salticidae > Maratus > Maratus speculifer. The sequence goes on along the minus strand of OZ025295.1, from coordinate 250,719,234 downwards.
GCATTAAATCTCATAAATGTATATTACACCAATCCAATGATCGTTAACCTAAAAAAAAGTAATGGTATCAATACAAAACCCCTTAATGGGTTAAAAGTTTGACGCAGCTGTTTATTTTATGGCTCTAAGAATTTTGAATATGAATTTTAAAAATAATGATATCAAATTTTGAGTGACGCCATGCTATTAATTGAAAAATGCATTTTTATACTTCTTCATTAATCATTTTATTTTTTTTCTATTTATAATAGCATGTGCAAAAGTTATTTTCAACATGAAAAGATATATACAACTTTACTCACCTATGCTTTTTCACACACATCTCCCATAAATTCAAAATATGTGTTTTAAGATATGATATAAAATTTAAGTGACACCTTTAGGTGTCTTTAAAAAGATTGTTTTAAAATTCAGTTTTTTTACTCATTTTGATTTGGAAAATATATTTACACATCTAAAAAACTGTTTTAAATTTACATTTCGTTGTTAAATATCGAATTTTCATTGAATCTATACTATGCATCGGAATGCATTTATCTCAATAAACTGATTTATCATTTGTGTCATGTTAATCAAAATTGTAAGCAATATTTATGTAAATGGTTTCTTTGCGTCAGATTATCCATTTACATGCACTTCACTTAGTTTGGATAATTTAGCACAAAGAAACCATTTACATAAATATTGCTTACAATTTTTAATAACGTGACACAAATGATAATCAGTTAATTGAGATATATGCATTCCGATGCGTAGTATAGATTCAATGAAAATTACATATTTAACAACGAAATATAAATTTAAAACAGTTTTTTAGATGTGTAAATATATTTTACCAAATCAAAATGAAAAAAAAAACAGAATTTTAAAACAAACTTTTTAAAGTCACATAAAGGCGTCACTTAAATTTTATATCATATCTTTTAAAACACATATTTTGAATTTATGGGAGATATGTGCTGAAAAGCATAGGTGAATAAAGTTGTATATATCTTTTCATGTTGAAAATAACTTTTGCACATGCTATTATAAATAGAAAAAAAAATAAAATGATTAACGAAATAGTATAAAAATGCATTTTTCAATTAATAGCATGGCGTCACTCAAAATTTGATATCATTATTTTTAAAATTCATATTCAAAATTCTAAGAGCCATAAAATAAACAGCTGCGTCAAAACTTTTAATCCATTAAGGGGTTTTGTATAGATTAAAAATTACAGTGATTTACGGTCAGATACATTATTAAAAATTACAGTGATTTACGATCAGATACATTATTAAAAATTACAGTGATTTACGGTCAGATACATTATTAAAAATTACGGTGATTCACAATCAGATACATTATTAAAAATTACGGTGATTCACGGTCAGATACATTATTAAAAATTACGGTGATTTACGGTCATATACATTGTGGAAAATTACGGTGATTTACAGTTAGATACATTCTGGAAAATTACGGCGACTTATGGTCAGATACATTCTGGAAAGTAACAGTGGTTTACGGTCATATGCGGTGTAAATAGAAAACGATACATGCTGTAATATTAGAGGAAGATGCTGGAATCTGTGCTGCCAATCTTTTCCCGTAATCTAACGGTGAAATTTTTATCGGTGTGGCAGAGTTACAGCCATTTAAATATCTCATTTGGTTTTAAGGGATTAAACACAAATTAAATGCGTGCAATCAATGAAACAATGTTGCCTTAACAGTTCTAATAAACATGTCAAAAAATCTATGTTTTGAGTTTGAATTTTATTTTTTTTTCTCTTTTTATGATAGTTAGGCATGTAATTTGCTCACAAAACCACATTGTAAAATTTCTCATAAAATGTATAAAAATTTCAAATGATTAGCATCGTTTTAAATGTGGAAATTTAAAATTGTTATAACTCGAAACATTATTGATCAAATTTCAATTTCTTCCCATTTAATTTCAGATGAAAAAAGGAATTTAGTTTTGTTCTAGGCTCTTTCTTTTTTTTAAATATTAATTTTAAAACAATAAAAAAAGATGTAACATATTTTTTTAAGGAAAAAAAATATTTACAAAAGTAAATATATGAGGAGCCCAGAAGCAAAGGGGTATAAGTGACAAAATTGAAAAAATTGAGTTAAGTGCACAGGCTATCTAGAAATATGTCTATTTATTTGTAGGTAACTAGTTAAGAGTGATTTTTTTCATTATGTAATGAGTTATAGGGGTCAGTTACTTAACCTCTTTCCCAAAACTGTGAAACGTGTGGAGGCCAAGGGGTATAAGTACAGTTGTGTCCGTTAACATCTATATAGCACCAGCGCAACCAACGACATACAAAGCAATTTGCTTTTTTATCCATTAAATAAATGGATAAAAAATGTTAAATGTTATCAAGGAAGAAAAATCATGCGTTAAGCATGGATTATGAAACACTTTCCAACACTCCCTGAAATCTTTAAAAAAATTTGCTGGTAATAAAAGGGTATATTTAGGGTAATAAAATATTACTATGCATTTCCAAATATACATTCTGATACTTTTGAGCAGCCCTATGTTTTATTGATCGGTTGATATATACTGTATAACGGGAAAATTATTTTAGCAAGAAAACACATAATAGTTTGAAATTTCTCTTTCAGCAGTTTATACTAATAGATGGAAGCATACTTGTATACTTTTGTTTATTCTGTAGTTTATCTTGAACCTTTATTATACGCCAATATTTAGTTGAAATTTACTTCAAACTAAAACACACTTAAGACTTCTGAAATCATATTTTCAGAAATTATCATCCATCGATGACCATGTATAAAATTTTGTGTGTGATCCTATATATCATTTTATCTATATTTTACAAGCATTTCTTGGTAAACTGAATGCAGTTCAGCATAGAAATACATGACTTATTTAAAAGCAATCTTTAAGTGAAGTACGCTTATATTCTGTAACCTTTACGAGTATTTTTGTGTAACCCTGTATATGAACTATAGCATTTATACAAGTCATATAAAATGTATAAATTTAGTGAAACTTAAAAGTGCAATTTATAATTAAAATGGCATTTCGTCCATCCATCAATCATCATTGATAATATATACAGTACTTCGGATAGAATATACTATTTAAAATCTTTTTTGTGTCCCTGTAAATACTGTGCACTTTTTATTATGCGCAAAATAACTTAAATTAAGCCTCAGCATATATAAGAATTTTATTATACATGAAAATAAGTCGCAAACAATTCCTCTTTATCATTAGGTAATGTAAATCTTCTGTATGGTCCTGTAAATAAATAATAACTGTTCTTTTCACCTTAGATTTTATAAAATGTTTCTTTTAGTGCAATTCGTAAATGCATATAAATTTTAATATGTGACAAGGTGTAACATCTTTCAAATCTATTTAAAACGATTTTTCCCATAAACTGTAAAGTAATGGAAAACTTTTGATTGTCCCTGTAAATAAACTAATCGTGTTAGAAACTTCATTTGCAATAGGTTTCTGTTGAGGTAAACATGAATAATTCCCAAAAATTTATGGGCAATCCGAATATATTTAAGAAAGTTAGGGCACGGACAGACGGACTGACAAATTAAAATCATATTAACATTTCAACTTTGCTAGAAAGTGTTAAAAAATATAAAATTTCAATGTTTCAAAATTTAAAAACAAAATTTTAAACTTACATTAAAACAAAAATTTTTCTTTCATTCATTTATATCAACATCGTTCATATTTTTTTTTCGAATATTCATTTTTTATTTCATAACTTTTCCTTCTTTAGAATTTATATTTAAAAAAAATTGTCCTTTCATTTATTTGTATGAACATTGTTCTTATTTTTTCATAAATACAATTTTTTATTTCATAATTTTTTATTTCTTGTGCTCATTCGGCACTTGTACCTTTTAGTTTCCAAGCACTTTTCATTACTGCTTGGAAGCCAAGGGGTACAAGTGCCGAATGACGATAAACATTGCTTAGTTATAAGTAAAAAGAAAAATTGTATTCCACTTTTTTAAAAAAGTTATTGAAATAAGAGTTCAAAGATCACTGAGAAGTAAGCAAAAGTTCCATAGCTCAATTCGTTGAATTACAATTGATGTTTAACTTTGAACTCAATTTACTCGAAATCTAAATTTTGTCACTTGTACCCCTTGGCTTCTGGGCTACTGATATATTTTTAAATTGCCGAAATAAACTATTGCAAAATAATAAAAAAGGATAAATTTCAATTTAACACTTTTTTTCTTTAACGAATCTTGATTTTTTGACACCTGACCAGCCCGTGTTGCCCGAGCAGAAACTGTGCCGGGACTGTCATTCGCAATTATAGCATTGGATCGAACTTAAAAAAAGACTGAATAATATTTATATGGCACAGATGTCATACACACACCATATTGGCGCGATTTTTCAATTGCTGATTTGATGAAAACCTCGAAGAAGTTTGAAAAACTTAAATTTTACCTCATTATAGGTTCGTAAAGTGATGCAGAATGACGGGAGAATTTTTATGCTAGATTTGTAATGAATGAAGTTGTAAACATTCAATAGACATATTACTTAAAAAATGCGAAACGCCCCCTCCCCCCCCCTTAAAGCGGCCCTATCGGAAAATCTGGAAAACTTAAATAGCAAAAAGATACACGAGGAAAAGTCAGCTTTGCTGGATTTTTTCTACCCGCAGTAGCTCTCATAGAAAGAAAAACATAGCATTTTAATGATTGAAATGAAGTGAAAAAATGAATAAAATTAAGTGACTAACCGACAGGGGGAAGGGGGTGTACAACTTAGAGGGTGCCATGTAGCTTAAGCATTTAAGTTAAAAATGGTAGAGTATTACAGAAGCGAAATTTTAAGGTTTATGTTCGGGGTGTGTGTGCAAGTCACCACCCCCCCCCCCCCGTAAGAGGCCTTCAAATAAAGAATTTTAAAACAATGTGCCCTAGACTTCAACATATACAGAGGTGTTGGTTACGGTAACATTGTCGCGAGTCCAATTGTTTTTCCCATTTCAAAATAAATGCCCAATTGATAAAGTTTCTTAATTGTCACCGGATATCACAAACATCTTGCACCTGAAGATCTTGCTCTTTTGAGGAGAGATTTTTCTTCCTATTCGCTATCGCCATATGTTCTTGGATTTTCTTTTACTCCATCAATTATTTCCCGATTAGCCAATTTTTCAATAATTCTGACATCGTTATTAAAACTTACTAAATCGAGTTTCGACCCTCACCGTGGGTGATCTCCTGTCACCAAAAATTACACTCTAAAAAATAAAAATGTAAATTAGACAAATTTACATATATATGTGTGTAAATTTCTAAAATTACACACCTGACATGAAAATTACCCACTTTTTGCAAAGTTTTACCTGTTTTTATGTGCATTTTAACTTAACAAACTAAGTGTGTATTTTGTTATTACTTGAAAAACATAAATAAATGTGTAAATGCTGAAAACTGTCTGAATGTACACAAATTGGTACGTTATTGTAATTTACACATAATGATATACACATAGGTAAGAGTGTAAATTTCCAAAGTCACCTACTTGTCATAAAAAATACCTATTTTAATGTGTGTTTAGTTTATGGCATTAAGTTTGTAAGTTTGTTATCAGTGCATAAACTCATACAAATGTGTAAATGTAGATTACTCCTGAAATTACACTAATTATTGTGTTGAAAAAATTATAAATGCGTGAATTTTAAAGTAGACGTTACGAAAGGGATAGGAAGCTTACATATTATTCAGAGCTACACTTCTTATTTTAGTAAACCCATTCCATAAATAACATGGTGTCATTGCATTGCACCGTATTTTTAAGTAAAAAATTTATATATTTATTCATTTTTATAAGATACTCTGACCACCTCTCTCACTCTCCCCGTTTCAGCAGCAGGTGAACATTTAAAAGAAGTTTAACAAATTTAATCTCGACACATGTAACTAATGTAACAAATATTTTGTTACATGTAAAATTTTATTCATTTAATTAGTAAATTTTAATTTCGTTTTCCGAATTCCCTTTTAAAATTTGTACATCAAATATAAGAATGCTTCATTATATAATTCTAGGTTTTGATTAAATCGTAATTTCTTTTAGCCATCGCACAGACTGCTCTTTTTCACAATTTTACTTGTAATTTTCAGTAATAGTGCTAGATGTCATTCTTAAAGCGACATTAGGAAGACTTCATAACGATGCATTATAATAGAGATATAATCCCACTTTATGCTTTTCATAAAATTAAACTATATTTTTTGTACTGTTGGTATTCTTTTTTGCTTCCTCTCCTCCCCTTAATTAAAAGGATTGTAGTTTAATCTTCACTAAAATCTAAAAACTATTTCGAATTCATTTAATATGTAATATAAAATACAATTCATGTAATTAAGATAATTCTAAATTCGTATCCTGGGTTATTTATACATTTTGCACATCAAATATAAGTATGCTTGATTTTACCCTAAATTATTTGAGCCGTCTGGTAGCTTGTAAACATTTATCCATTTCAAAGTTTAACTTGTAATTTTAGTTTAACATCAGTGCGCAGTGCAATTGATGGTTGTATTCAGGAACTACTTCAACCCCGAGTTAGACGCGAATGTGGCACATAAAACTAAAATCGTAATCTTCGTTGACTTGGCTTCATCATGTTTAAGTTGAAATTTAATGGTGGGTCCAGCTGATTGCAGGCGCTCTCGATCAGAAAAATATAGTGATATAATAAGTTATTCTCTTATAAAATATAAGGTATGTAATGCCATACGTCCGTATTACCTCCAATACTTTTTATTTGATTTGTTTATATTTATGTATAAATGTATATGATACATGTTGGATTGTTTTTTACGTATAAGAATTTTTTACACGTATAATTTACTTGCCTCAAAAAATGTCAACATTACATAACTCCTGATATATGTCTATTAAAATAAAAACTGTTGTATCTAGAGTCATTTATTTCTTGAAAAATTTTCATCTTAAAAAGAATTTATGAATGTATGTTAACAGTAGCAAAATAAACATTAACATCCTTTTTTTTCGAGGGGGTGGGGGAGGTGTTAAATTTTGGTTCATTTGTGTGGAAGATATTATAGTTTATTTATAAACTATTATACAAATGTATACCATATCTATAAATTATATATTCTGATTTATAAGTTAAATAATTCATCTGAGTTTTATTTATTTACTGAATTTTTTTTTAAATTATGAAACTTATAATGTTAACTAAGTTTATCATAGATTAAAACTATAGCGCTGCTTTTGAGTTTCTACGTTACATTTCCTAATTTTGAGAAATTAATTTTTTTAATTTTTTATCTTAATTACATTAAATTTTCAGCTGTGTTTTAATTTGAAAATATTACATCGGAAGAACTATGTTCCACTAAAATAGTCATAGTAAAGAACACATAATTTTTTTGTTAATTATAGATTTAATAAAAATACACAGAAGTAAATTGCAAAAGGGCGCAAATACGTTGATTTAAAATAACTCCAGATCAAAAATTCTGAAGAAAATTTAGATTAAAGTAATGGCTTTTTCTTCAAATATGCATTTTTCCATTTCAATTTTGCCTATTATTACAGAACTTATATGACATAAAATATATGTTTGTATGTATATAAAAAATATAACAGTTGTGTCATAATGAATATTCAAATTCGAACTTATCATTCTCTCCCTCCCCCTCTACATAAATGCCTCCCACCGGGTGAGTTTTATACACTTAAGACACAAATGAAATTATCAAATAAATTCTACGAGTTTTAATTTCGAAAATTTATAAGAGTCAATTGATATTTGGATATAGACACAGTATTTCTCGTTTTATTTTTTACTATAGCTGATAAATAAAAATACACATTATTTTGATATCTAAAATTTTAATTAGAATATCTGAAAATTTCATTTATGAAGATAGGATTAATTTCATTAATGTTAAAATATATTTGTATTTTTTTTTCTTTTTTTAAGACACAAATTTCTAAATATAAATGTAATGCAAAAGATGTTACTTTAATGATTCAACAGCTTTTTTGATAGTCCTGATAATATTTTATAGGGCAAACTCTTTGTAATAATGAATATTTATGAAAAGAAAACAATTTAACATGTAATATAGGTGATTTATGTATATATAAACAAATCAGCTAAAATATTTGCAGGTAATATGTGTGTGTGTATATGAGATGAAGTTTACATACCTTTTTTCTATTTTTTTATAGAATTTTAAATTTTACTTTTATAACTGTATGTAACACAGTACCTTCAATATATTTGACTTTGTATCTTGAGTCTGAAAAAAAATGAAAAATTGAGTCTAAACTCTGAAAATAAAAAGTGTGGAGATTGCAAGTTTACCAACTATGATTATTCCATCTGATTAGTTCAAAATCTATCATTAATTAATTATTTATTTTTCTTTATCTTAATTTTTAATTGCATGTTCTGAATAATATATAAATGAGGGGAAAATATAAAATTAAAAAGCAAGGAAGAATATAGAAAAAAATATATTAGTTTTTATGTGTACATTTAGAGGAGAGTGGGGAGAAATGGGACACTTTTTACAAAAATAATAAAATCAACTTTACTTGACACAAATACAAAAACTGATATATAGAATACAAAATGAAACACTTTCTAATGTCCTTGTACAATATAGAAACATAATTTGAAGAATCAATTTTATAATTAAAGAAATTGAAAATTTTACAATGTGTCCCATATTTCCCCACTAACAGAGAAATAATATTTGTACTATGATGGTTGATGAGGAATATCAAAAACTAATGTCTTAAATGGCTATATGCTGAATTTTAGATCCGTAGCTAATATAGTAGCATAGTTTTAAAGGGAGAGGTAAAGTTCTAAAAGCCTATTTATAGGGAATTTTTAAGAGGAGGAGAGTGAGTGTGATAGGCTGATTTGGAGCTTATGATGCTAAACTTGTGATAGTGGATGAGAAATGTGTACATCACTATGATCCCGAGTCCAAACAACCGTACTTTTATCGAATCCACTGTCACAAATCTAGCCCCATAAGTTTAAAATCAAATTTTCAACTACACCTCCCCCCCATTTTACTCCTCCTTACAAAACTGTATGAATATTGCAGCTACGGTTCTAAAACTAAGCATAAATATATCGATATTCTACATCAATCCATTGCAGTGCAGATATTTCATATACACTAGACACAATAGTTATTGAACCTCCATCGAATATGCGTATTTTGCATATTACGCAAAGAACTGTGTAAATTACAGTAACACAATAATGTGTGTTTTTTGCGCAATACACATTTAACAGTGTAATCACAGAAGATTACACAGATAAAAGAGTGAGAATATTACACAGATATATGTGTATTCTTGCGCAATTTACACGTTAATGTGGGTATTTCATGGGTGATTATTATAACATTTACCCACTTAGTGTTATCATCAAATTACACACTAAAATGTGTATTTTGAAATTTACACATTAGGTGTGTATTTTGGCAATTTACACACAAATTTACACATATAAACAAATCGTTTTCGTATCATCGATTTACACATTTTTGTGTGCAAATTTGCACTTTTATTTTTTAGAGTGTAACAGTCTCATAGTAAATTACCAAACAAAATTTGGCCGCGTTACGAAAATTAGATAATGAGTTATAAGCATTTTAAATTTTTCGACCCTCACCGTGGGGGGGTCTCCTGTCCCCAAAAATTAACATTGCCTCGTAAGAAATTACCAAACAAAATTTCGCCGCGCTACAAAAATTAGATCGCGAGTTATAAGCATTTTAAATTTTTCGTCCCTCATCGTGGGGGGTCTCCTGTCACCAAAAATTAACACTGTCTCATAATAAATTACCAAACAAAATTTTGCCAAGCTACCAAAATTAGATCGCCAGTTATAAGCATTTTAAATTTTTCGATCCACACCGTGGGGTGTCTCCTGTCACCAAAAATTAACAATGTCTCATAATAAATTACCAAACAAAATTTGGCCGCGCTACGAGAAGCGAGTTAAAAGCATTTTAAATTATTCGACCCTCACAGTGGTGTGTCTCCTGTCACCAAAAATTAACAATGTCTCATAGTAAATTACCAAACAAAATTTGGCCGCACTACGAAAATTAGATCGCGAGTTATAAGCATTTTAATTTTTTCGACCCTCACCATGGGGGATCTCCCGTCACCAAAAAGTAACACTGCCTCATTATAAATTATCAAACAAAATTTGGCCGCGCTACGAAAATTAGATCGCGAGTTTTAAGCATTTTAGATTTTTCGACCCTCACCGTGGGGGGGGGTGTCTCTTGTTACCTAAAATCAACACTGCCTCATAATAAGTTACCAAACAAAATTTGGCCACGCTACGAAAATTAGATCGCGATTTATAAGCATTTTAAATTTTTCGATCCTCACCGTGTGGGGTCTCCTGTCACCAAAAATTATCACTGTCTCATAATAAATTAGCAAACAAAATTTGGCCGCTCTATGAAAATTAGATCATAAGAAACATAAGTTTGAGACTTGAGATCGTAGTATCTGAAAAATATCGCGTCAATGTCTGCCGAAGTCTACCGAAGGATACCGTGCCGAAGTTTGCCGAACTAAAACGACGTTAGCCGAAATGTTAGGTTTTTTCGTTACGGAAATTTTAGGTTTTCTCGTTACGAAATTTTTAGATTCGGTCGCTGCGCTCAAAGCCCTCGGTAAAAACTATGCAATAGCTTAAAAAAATTCGCGAACTACCCAAGATAAAATCGTATATCTGGCAGTTTTGGTACGATCTTACTGCTGATTTCTGATTTAAATATTTCTGGATATTCTGTTCGTATATTAATCTGGAAGGAAATTAAGGATTTTCCCTTGGATTATTATTTCCTGTTGAAATTCTCATAACTTTTTAAACACATGAAATAAAATATATGTATTTTGATGACAAACCTCGATTGTTCCACGACCCACAAAATGATTGCCGCGGCTCACCAGTGGTTTGCGACCCATAGATTGGAAACCGCTGTAACTAAATAATATTATTAATCTAAATCTACCTCTTTTATTTTATGATACTAGGGGGGCCTGCCCCCCTGCTCGCTATGCTCGCCAACCCCCCGCGTAATCGCTTCGCGATTCCAAATTATTGGCTACCCCTGCTTGCTGCGCTCGCCAATACCCCATGGTATGAATAAGCAGTTGCAGATCTTTCAAATGATGTGTCACACGACTGGTGTTGTAAAGAAATTAAAAATGTGCCCCCCTGGGGGGGGAGAGTGGGGGTGACGCACAAGACATCCATAAAATGAATAAACAGTTGCAGACCTTTCAAATGAGGTGTCACACAATTTGTGTTGTAAAGAAATTACAAAATGCGTCCCCTCTGAGGGCAGAGGGGGGGGGGTTACACATAAGATATCCATAATATGAATAAGCAGTTGCAGACCTCTCAAATGATGTGTTACACAATTGGTGTTGTAAAGAAATTAAAAATGTGCCCCCCGGGGGGCAGAGTGGGGGATGACACACAACACATCCATAATATGAATAAGCAGTTGCAGACCTTTCAAATGATGTGTCACACAACTGGTGTTGTAAAGAAATTAAAAATGTGACCCCCCCCTGGTTAGAGCAGAGTGTGGGGGGTGACACACAAGACATCCTTAATATGAATAAGCAGTTGCAGACCTTTCAAATCTTGTATAACACGACTGGTGTTGTAAAGAAATTTAAAATGTGTCCCCCCTGGGGAGCATAATGGGGGATCACACACGAGACATCCATTACATGAATAAGCAGTTGCAAACCTCTCAAATGATGTATCAAACGACTGGTGTTGTAAAGAAATTAAAAATTTGGCGAAATATTACAGTTATCGCCAAGTTGGCGTCACTTTGACAACTAATTTTGGTCGCCAAATTTGGAGATATATCGCCAAGTTGGCGACAAACTTGGCGATTGTTGGCGATGGTAACCTTTTCTCTCTTTATGGTAACCCATACGGCGATGCATAGACGGAGTCCTTTCCTGATTGGTCTATTCGACTCATGGAAGGAGTGGACAACCCGGATTCGTTAGTTCCGGAAATCTTCCACATCAGCAGCATTCCAGGAGTCATTCCTTTAAAGGCTAGTTTTTGTTTACTATAGAAGGACTAGGGGGGCCCCGCCCCTCTGCTCGCTATGCTCCCAACCCCCCGCGTAATCGCTTCGCGATTCCAAATTATTGGCTACCCCTGCTTGCTGCGCTCGCCAATACCCCATGGTAAGAATAAGCAGTTGCAGACCTTTCAAATGATGTGTCACACGACTGGTGTTGTAAAGAAATTAAAAATGTGCCCCCCTGGGGGGCAGAGTGGGAGGCGACACAAAAGACATCCATTATATGAATAAGCAGCTGCAGACCTGTCAAATGATGTGTCACTCGACTGGTGTTGTAAAGAAATAAAAAATGTGCCCCCCTGGGGGGCAGAGTGGGGGTGACACACAAGACATCCATAAAATGAATAAACAGTTGCAGACCTTTCAAATGATGTGTCACACAATTTGTGTTGTAAAGAAATTACAAAATGCGCCCCCTCTGAGGGCAGAGGGGGGGGGGTTACACACATGATATCCATAATATGAATAAGCAGTTGCACCTCACAAATGATGTGTCACACAATTGGTGTTGTAAAGAAATTAAAAATGTGCCCCCCGGGGGGCAGAGTGGGGGATGACACACAACACATCCATAATATGAATAAGCAGTTGCAGACCTTTCAAATGATGTGTCACACAACTGGTGTTGTAAAGAAATTAAAAATGTGACCCCCCCTGGGGAGAGCAGAGTGTGGGGGTGACACACAAGACATCCATAATATGAATAAGCAGCTGCAGACCTTTGAAATCTTGTGTAACACGATTGGTGTTGTAAAGAAATTAGAAATGTGTCCCCCCTGGGGAGCAGAATGGGGGATAACACACAAGACATCCATTATATGAATAAGCAGTTGCAAACCTCTCAAATGATGTATCAAACGACTGGTGTTGTAAAGAAATTAAAAATTTGGCGAAATATTACAGTTATCGCCAAGTTGGCGTCACTTTAGACAACTAATTTTGGTCGCCAAATTTGGCGATATATCGCCAAGTTGGCGACAAACTTGGCGATGGTAACCTTTCCTCTCTTTTTGGTAACCCATACGGCGATGCATAGACGGAGTCCTTTCCTGATTGGTCTATTCGACTCATGGAAGGATTGGACAACCCGGATTCGTTAGTTCCGGAAATCTTCCACATCAGCATCATTCCAGGAGTCATTCCTTTTAAGGCTAGTTTTTTTTTACTACTAGGGGGGCCCCGCCCCCCTGCTCGCTATGCTCGCCAACCCCCCGCGTAATCGCTTCGCGATTCCAAATTATTGGCTGGCCCTGCTTGCTGCGCTCACCAATACCCCATGGTATGAATAAGCAGTTGCAGACCTTCCAAATGATGTGTCACACGACTGGTGTTGTAAAGAAATTAAAAATGTGCCCCCCTGCGGGGGGCAGAGTGGGAGGCGACACAAAAGACATCCATAATATGAATAAGCAGATGCAGATTTCTCAAATGATATGTCACACGACTGGTGTTGTAAAAAATTGAAAATCTGCCCCCCTGGGGGGGCAGAGTGGGGGTGACACACAAGACATCCATAAAATGAATAAACAGTTGCAGACCTTTCAAATGATGTGTTACACAACTGGTGTTGTAAAGAAATTAAAAATGTGACCCCCCCCCTGGGGAGAGCAGAGTGTGGGGGTGACACACAAGACATCCATAATATGAATAAGCACTTGCAAACCTTTCAAATCTTGTGTAACACGACTGGTGTTGTAAAGAAATTAAAAATTTGTCCCCCCTGGGGAGCAGAGTGGGGGATAACAACACAAGACATCCATTATATGAATAAGCAGTTGCAAACCTCTCAAATGATGTATCAAACGACTGGTGTTGTAAAGAAATTAAAAATTTGGCGAAATATTACAGTTATCGCCAAGTTGGCGTCACTTTTGACAACTAATTTTGGTCACCAAATTTGGCGATATATCGCCAAGTTGGCGACAAACTTGGCGATTGTTGTCGATGGTAACCTTTCCTCTCTGTATGGTAACCCATATGGCGATGCATGGACGGAGCCCTTTTCTGATTGGTCTGTTAGGCTCATGGAAGGAGTAGACAACCCGGATTCGTTAGTTCCGGAAATCTTCCACATCAGCATCATTCCAGGAGTCATTCCTTTTAAGGCTAGTTTTTTTTTACTATAGAAGGATAGAAGGATATTAAATTTCAAAATGCATCAAACTTTGTATGAAAACACTGTATTATTGTCATCCTTATTCTTTGACGTTTATTTTTATTGTATTTGATATTTTAAATTTATTTTCCCTCTTTTCTGTCTGTGGCCAAAAGTGCATTTATCACAATGAAAACACCGAGTTTTGGCAATAAAAATGCCGAGTTGTGCCCATACATTGTGGCCGTTCGCATTTTTGCCGATCCCACCGAAGCTAGTATAGGGGAGAAAAATACGGGCTTCTGATTGGTTGAATAATTTCGCTTTTTTTCATTTTAGAGTTTACGTTTATTTAATCATCAATTTCTGTTTGAAAAGCTTTTGAAAGCTGGATTTTCCTTCTGTTTTTACATATTTATTCATAGATAAAGAAATAGATAATTCGGAATTTATAATTAAAGAAGTTAATCAAGATGTTTAACAATTGTTCTGTATTACTTTTAGAAAATAATAAAAATAGAATTGTCATTACTTCTTTCTATTTTTTAACATGATATGCACATATATACACAATCAGAACAATTTATTTAAAAACAACAGTATTTTCATTTTACGGCGTCAAACTCAATTGTTCTATATTACTTTTAAAAAAATTGCAATTTCTTCTTCTTATTATTATTTGAATGATATACCCATATACGCTCCTAATACGTACATTAGCATTCAAGATGATCTATTTGCAAACAATTTTTCGACCAATCAGAAGCCCGTATTTTTCTCCCCTATGCTAGCTTTGGTGGGATCGGCAAAAATGCGTGGCATTCCTGGTAGTATTTGAATAGTCCTGCGATCACTTGTAACGAGACTGTCGACTTCATTATGGAAGAATGAATAAAATTGCGTATGGAAGTAAGAAGAAAACTTTATTAACCCCCTGACCACCGAGCAAAAGGTACCGCGGATAAAATTTAATGTCGTTTTCTCTGTAATTCATTATTATTATTTTTTAAAGAGATCTTTTTTTCCAATCTGATACAAAATATGTTACTACGTATAAGTGTATAAATCTTTGATACGATTAATCATAACTTAATTTTTCAAAACTGGGTTTTATTTGTAGAATTATACAAATTTAAATATTGATTATGTTGCAGTGAAACTTGCAGCTTAGTAAAATGAAAAATCCAGTCTTGGCAGTCAGGAGGTAGTCTAAGATTATGTAAATAAATATCATTCAACTTTCTGCACAGTCGTCTGAAAAAATCATTTTTAAACGATCTATTGTGATTAAGAATTGTTTAATATTAATGATCTGCGTTTTGATAAAACTATTTGTTATGTTTTCTGTTTTATGTTATGATTTTTTTAATTGATCGTACTTTGAAAAATTAGTCTGTTATTGACATAAAAAATAAGAAATAAAATTTCGGAATTTAAAATACGCAAACAAAACTGTACATTGCAGTTGGGTCAATCCATTTCAAGTGGCCCAGCACTGGCCGCTCGACTATTTTTTAAAAAATCTGAAATTTTTTGTACAACAACCCTAGCATGATGGAAGTTCAAAATGACCGCTATTTTAATTTTACTATTTTTTGTTTGTGCATGGCGGTCATCTTTGTTTCATGGTGTGCAGCAATTTTCTCAAATACTAGGATACACAAAATTGTAAATATCTCGTCTTGTATTTTCCCAATTGAAATAGGGTTTGCAGCATTCTGTTTAGAATAAAATAGGCTAAATATACAGTGGTAGAAAATTTTTGAAAAATAAATTTTTACAGGTGAAATTTTAGCACACAATTTAAGATTTTTTTCAAAATCTATCCGTTTGCAAGAGGAAATTTTTCATGCAAGTTAAACTGTCAACCTTACACAATTTTTTCTACAAATAGGTCAAATATGCGTGTACTCATACACCAAGCCTCAGATCTGGGAGTTGATTTCTCTTTGCAAAAAAAATTCCGAAACTCGTCAAAAATTTCAAAAGTCGCACTTTTTAGGCTTTGGTATCTCTGGTGGGGCACGAGATAAAAATCTGAAATTCTAGCCTTTGATAGTATTGTGTAGTAGTGTTATGTACAAAAAACTTCAAGAAGGACATTTGACTACAAGCTGAGATATGGCATGGACAATATGTGAAATTAATACTGCCAAACTGTTGTAACCTACTATGTAATTGTTCAATAAAACTGTCAACCTTACACAATTTTTCCTACAAATAGGTCAAAAGTGCGTGTACTCATACACCAACTGCCAGATCTGGGAACTGATTTCTCTTTGTGAAAAAAATTCCAAAATTCGTCGAAAATTTCAAAAATCGCACTTTTTAGGCTTTGATATCTCTGGTGGAGCACGAAATAAAAATCTGAAATTCTGGCCTTTGATGGTATTGTGTAGTAGTGTTATGTACAAAAAATTTCAAGAAGAAGATTTGACTACAAACTGAGGTATGGCATGGACAATATGTGAAATTAATACTGCCAAACTATTGTAACCTACTATGTAATTGTTCAATAAAACTGTCAACCTTACACAATTTTTCCTACAAATAGGTCAAAAGTGCGTGTACTCATACACCAAGTGCCAGATCTGGGAGCTGATTTCTCTTTGTGAAAAAAATTCCAAAATTCGTCGAAAATTTCAAAAATCGCACTTTTTAGGCTTTGATATCTCTGGTGGAGCACGAAATAAAAATCTGAAATTCTGGCCTTTGATGGTATTTTGTAGTAGTGTTATGTACAAAAAATTTCAAGCAGGAGATTTGACTACAAGCTGAGATATGACATGGACAATATGTGAAAAAAATACTGCCAAACTACTGTAACCTAGTATGTAATTATTCACACCTCCAAAATTTTAAATTAATTATTTATGGTACAAAGTTAAATGTTAATTACAAATATCTTCTTCAAATGCTTCTGTGTGATTTAAACAATTCAGAATGTATGCTAAGCCAATACACTATATGTCCAGAGGAACAAACCTACTAGAAATGCTATTGCAACAATTTTACTCGGTACACATTTCAGGAAAAGTAAATTTCAGACAATGGTTTGCAACTGATCGAGTTTCAATTATTAAACCTAGAGAATTTCATTCAAGTTAACAAGGGATGAAAAGACTTGGGTGGCTTCAAATAAAATTTTGAGAACGAACAGCCTGATGGACTGACAAGAGTAACTGGTCGAACTCATAACATCTCTCGTAAATAGTGTAAGCTCTTTGTTGAGCATATATAGTATCTTTGTAAATTAAACATTTATTTTTAAACTGTTTTCAACAAACGATATTTTCTGTGTAAATATTGTAATAAATGAGACTAATCTCATTTCTCCTAATGTACTCATAATAGCATTTTTTAACATTTTTAATCACCGTATCTCAGCTTACAGTCAAATCTCCTTTTTGAAATTTTTTGTACATAACACTACTACAAAATGCTATCAAAAGTCAGAATTTCAGATTTTTATCTCGTGCTCCACCAGAGAGATCAAAGCCTAAAAAGTGCGATTTTTGAAATTTTTGACGAATTTCGGAATTTTTTTCGCTAAGAGAAAGCAACTTCCAAATCTGGGACTTGGTGTATGAGTACACGCACTTTTGACCTATTTGTAGAAAAAATTGTGTAAGGTTGACTGTCTTGTTGAACAATTACATAGTAGGTTACAATAGTTTGACAGTATTGTTTTCACATATTGTCCATGTCATATCTCCGCTTGTAGTCAAATCTCCTTCTTGAAATTTTTTGTACATAACAGTACTACATAATACTATCAAAGGCCAGATTTTCAGATTTTTATCTCGTGCCTCACCATAGATATCAAAACCTAAAAAGTGCGATTTTTGAAATTTTTACGAATTTCGAAATGTTTTTTCAAAGAGAAATCAACTCCCAGATCTGGGACTTGGTGTATGAGTACACGCACTTTTGACCTATTTGTAGAAATATTTGTGTAAGTGTGACAGTTTTCCTTGCATGAAAAATTCCCTCTTGCAAACGAATACATTTTGGAAAAAATCTTACATT
The DNA here is from genome assembly GCA_964019185.1 of Maratus speculifer. Lineage (NCBI taxonomy): Eukaryota > Metazoa > Arthropoda > Arachnida > Araneae > Salticidae > Maratus > Maratus speculifer. Next base: position 250,700,942 of record OZ025295.1, on the reverse strand, counting down.
TTGTGCTAAAATTTCACCAGTAAAAATTTATTTTTCAAAATTATTCTACGACCGTACATTTAGCCTATTTTATTCTGAACAAAATGCTGCAAACCCCATTCCGATTGGGAAAATAAAAGACGAGATATTTACAATTTTGTGTATCCTAGTATCTGAGAAAATCGCTGAACACAAATGAAACAAAGATGGCCGCCATGCACAAACAAAAAATAGTAAAATTAAAATAACGGTCATTTTGAGCTTCCGACTTGTTAGGGTTATTGTACAAAAAATTAAAAATTTTTAAAAAATGGTCGAGTGGCCATTTTTATATTTTCTGGACCACTTGAAATGGATTGACCGAGTTATAATTTGGAATATATTACTTTCTTAAAACTTTTGATTGTGGATAACACGCAGAATATATATATATATATATATATATATGATATATTTAATTTCAAAATGTATCAAACTTTGTATGAAAACACTGTATTATTGTCATCCTTACTCTTTGATGTTTATTTTTATTGTATTTGATATTTTTAATTTATTTTCCCTCTTTTCTGTCTGTGGCCAAAGACTCTCTGTCTGTGTCAAAGACTGCTGTCTGTGGCCAAAGTATCATTAACTCTTGTTATTTAATAGTTCTCTTTAAAAAGTTATAAAGAGAGCAACCTTTACACTTAATTCGTCTGCAATGATTTTCGCAATGTTACAAATAAGAGCATTACATAGCTACACTTGCAAATTTTCACTAGCAAATTTTCACTACGCTAACATTTTAGAAAATATTTTAGATTGATTAAATTACTTGAAATGATTGTGGAATTTGAAAATTAGCTTATATATATACTATATTTAATTATTAATAGAATAAATATTTAACAAAATATTTAATGGACTTTATTATATAATATTCTATTACAAGATTTTCTTTGTATGAAATTTATAAAAAAATATAAAATTTACGATTATTGTAGGAATAAGAAAATACGACATACACGACGTTCATTTTTCAATTATTATTATTGCTATTGTTGTTGTTATTATTATTTTTATTATAATAATTTTATTAAATATTTGCTATTTTTTATATTGAACACAATTAGATTATCTTTGCCATTTACAAATTTAAATAATACGTTTTACAGAATTAAAAAATATATATTTTATGTGTTTTTAAATGTAATTAAAAAAATTCTGTTTCATAAAATTTGATTTTAAAATCACACAATCTCTAAATAGTACGAAAAGAATTTACGCCAATAAGTTAAAAAATATAAAAGGTGTGCAACTTGCTTTTTTTTTTTACTAAGAAGTTCTGTTATTAGATTATCTAGTCTTGTCAAAGAATATTTTACTTTAATCTAAAGACCTTATGAATGCGAAATTATTTTGTAATCGTGTTTATCTTTAAAACTTTTAATATCTAATGTGTAGACGGAAAATAGAGTCGCATTTTTCTTTTTAAAAAATACGCATCAAAGCAAACACTGTTCATAATATTTTGCAAAATTGTGTTTACATATTTATTGAAAGTTTTCTGTGTAAATATTGATTTTTGTAATTTTAATGAAAAACAAATACGTATATTTTTGAAAGAGTATGCAAAGTCAACAAACTTGTGTTTAAAATAATAAATTTTATAAATGTACTTTCTTTAAGAATTCAACTATCATTTATAGTGGATTGGAATTTTAATCAATGGAATTTTTATATTTTACAGCATAATATTTTATTATTTACGAAAAGCAAAAAAAAATAAAAACATAAATGTAAGACAAACAAGAATACAAACACAGAAAAAAATTAAAAGATCAGAATATTTATATTTTGTGTTTTACAAAAATGAGTTTATTCTTTGTGTATCGTATTTTTTTATTTTATACTAGCTAAAAAGAAATTGCGTTGCAAAGGACTGTGATAATATTATCAAACTGACGATAAATTTGCATGATTTTACATAATTAACTTCATTTTTGCGTGAAATGCTTTCTGCTAACAGTGTTTAAAATAAGTTACAAAGAAATTCCTTGCCTATGTGGAAAAAAAATATTGATATTTAGTGGAAAAGGCATTCAATGGAAATTATTTTATCAGCGATGTAACAGTAATGTTTATACTGATTATGTTGAAACTCTCCCGTATTATTTTGTAAAAAAAATATTGCTATTCGTCCGAACGTTTAAAATTTTTTATAGATGATGTGAATATAGTTGATTGAGATTATGTTCAGAAAAAAGTCGACGTTTAATTACTTTTTATGTAAAAAAAAAGAAAAAGTTTATGTGAGGAATGATTGTAAGTGGATGTAATTGTGTGGATTCAATATCATATTTATAAAATTAAATCATCATAGATTTAAAAAAAAGTTTTCTACTTCAAGAGGATATTTTTCCTATGCCGGAATCTTTAAAATAGCTTTAAGGGAAGGGAGTGAAAACAAAGGGGACACACGGAGGAGAAAAGGGACCCTTTTTTATTAATAAACATTTTTTAAAAGAAGGGTCAGATTTTTTATCAGATTTTATTATTCAGATGGGTCATTTAACTGTCCCTCTTTCTGCTGGCCATCGTCAATTCGTTCGTCCTTCCGTCCGCCTATAACAACGCATAAATTTTCCAATCGAATCGTCAATCCAAACGATTTAAAATATATAATTGTTGCTTAATTTTATCGATTCATTTTGAGTTTTATGAAAATCGGATGAATAGTTCAATTACAGGGACAATCAAAAGTGTACCGTTACATTAAGGCAAAAGGGGGAAAATAAACGTGTATTTTAATGATGTTACACTCTTTCCAGTATGATAATATATATAATGCATCTATGAAGTATATATTAACATATACATTTTGTATAATTTGTGGTTCAAAAACTACTTGTTCAGGTATATTTGTTTGACGCGTTAAGATACAAACACTAGGCCACAAATTTAGCCCTTCTTTATTTCAAAATTTCAAGTTAATACGCGAAAATTCCTATGCTACTATTTTCTTTATTTATGACGGGCATTTCATTTTTTATAAAAGAAAAATACATTTTTGAAAAATTCCGGTAAGAAATCACACTTCCTTTAATTAAACAAAATGCAAAACCGACATACCTGGAAAATGAAAAATACTCGAAAAGAAACTTAAATGGATTTCTTCTTCTTATTATTATTATTCAAAATTTTGATTCCATACGTAGTTTTCCAAAAAGAATTTTTTTTTATGTGTTCATGAAAAGTCTGTCTTCAATAAATATTAAAATTTTAGTGACATTTTCGGTGTAAATTAAAATTTCGAAATAAAGTGAAAGGTCCAAATTACGCCCCTGATGTCTTTACCTCAAAGGTTTACTTGAGCCCATACAATCGTATACAATAAATAATTGTTACAGTTCCTTGCACCAACCCTTAAATTTTGTACGATAAATTTAGAATCCTCCTGTATCTATGGATATAGATATAGATACATAATTTTATCAGAAAATTGTTAAGATAGCAAGTAGACATTTCATGTTATAAAATAACTTTATTAAAGTTGTAACGAAATTAAAGATGCATCTATAACGGATTAAATTTTGATTGAGTAATTTTCTAAATTTTAATTGATTTTTTTTATCTTCATTTAATATTTATAATGTTTTAATTGTAATGTATTTAGAAAATATGTAATGTAATCAATCATTGATACGAGATTCCTAGTTATTTTAACACTATTTACTAAAACTAGTAATTACCCATAAAATGATAGAATATGTTTAAGAAATAAATTTAGCTTTTCTTATTTGTTGCAAATAACATCTAAAAATATTTTCATTAAAGTATAGGTCATTAATCAAAATTGTTCAAAAAAATTGTCTGAAATTATCCTCCTATGAATAATAAGTGATTGATGATTTCTGTGGAAGCTTGGGAATTCTAAGATGGAAGTATATAAATAATGCGCTCTCTTTATAGCTATGAAACCATTTATGTTCATAAAACAATAGAATTCTGACTAAAGCAATAAAACATATGAAATATTACGTATTTTTACGCATCTCCATTATAGCCATTTTGATTTTTCATTATAGCTAGATGTAGCCACAGCTTTAGAACACTTATATTTACTTTTATCATATACTTTTATCATAGCTTTTTGACACTCATATATATCATGGTTAACTTTAAGAAATAATATTCTTTGATATTATTATATAATAGTTACTTGGTAACGGCTTGAAAGGGAGACCGGGGCTAGTAGTGACATTTTCGACATTTTTTATATTAGCTCTAAAATTTGAACTGAATCGAAAGATTTAATGTATCATATCATTAGAGTAAGTCCTGCATAACATATTTATGAAACTACTATCAACATTATTAACGTTTTTCATTACAGAAAATTAATTCTGCGTAAACTCGAGAATTGTCACTACTAATCCCTGGAACGTGGCAAGTTATGACATGCTTGGGGCACATTGTGACACATAAATGACACATACAAATTCATTGTAACATATACAAACATTTAAGAAAAGCGATTAAATAGGATATGTTAAATCAAGGATGAGAAATTTATTCATTTATAACGTTCATAAAAAAATAAAACACTCTCATGTTTTAATAATATTGCAAATCAAATTGAAATAAAATAGTTAAATTGTTAATATTTGTAAACTCTTCATCTTTTATAAAGATACTTTTAGAGGCACTTAGCAATAAAAAAATTGTCTTAATCAGGAAAGAAATAAAAAGTAAGCCACCACTAACCTTTGGCCATATTGATCTTTTAACTGAGCAGCCTACTACAACGTGTAAGCCAACATGCTATATTGTCATCGCTTGTTTCAACGTCTGATTTGCAGTTAATACAAATATAAAAAGGTTTATTTTTTGTACATTTGACACGCGTCCATCTTTTACATGTTATGCATTGCACCCAGTCTTCTCCGGGTCTACAAAATTTGTATTGCTCCAAGCAAACTAGACATGAGTAATTTTCGTCTTCTTCAGAGCTTTCATGTACTTGCTTCTCCCTTTTTTCAGTAACCTAGGTGTAATTTCCATATAGTTTCTTCTTTGTTTTTTTCTTTTTCAATTTCTTTCACCGTTCTTTTGATTTTTGTTCTGCTCGAATTTTCTGTTTCACAGGTGTGCTTGTTAGAATGGCAGTTTTCAAACATTTACAAATAGATTTCTTGCCTTTTTGAGGTCCTGCTTTAGGAGGTAGTTTGATTTCTGTAAGACTTACTACTGACACATTGCTATTATCAGTTCTCATGGAATCATCTAATTCAATGAGATTTCTTACTTCTGAAGACGGTCCTGCAATCTCACCATCATTGATTAAAGTTACTGCTGAAGTACTTGGTTTATTAACGGATACATATTTACTAATTTTTTCCCTTGTCATCCTGATCTTCAACGCTCTCATCTCCGACAGATAACGGTGGATCAGTTACTGAGGAACATAGGAAGTCTTCATCTGTAAAAATGTTCCTATTAAATTCCCAAATTCCACTACAACGAAATCCTGCTTGAATGTATTTTTGAACGGCAGCATTAGAAAGGTCTATTTTGACAATACCTGGTATGTCGTAGAACGACACAGTGCTTCCAGGATGCAATTTCAATCATCCACATACAGCCTTATTGTAGAATTTTTTGAACGGCCCGTATACTGACACACCAAGGGGCTGTAATCTGTGACTCGTGTAAGGTGGAAATGTCACAACTTGCCTTTCAGACTTCGTCACAACTAGCCCCGTATTACGCCATTATGAATTTTATTATTTAGTTTCCGAAATATTGGCATGATTAACAAATGGAATACATAGAATAACAGGTGAAAATATAGGCATTTAAATAATGTTAAGGAAGTTTACATACCTCAGTATCGCTAGTGACAATGACGATTCAAATGGAGACCGCAAAATTTACTTTTACGATAGAAAACAAGATAAATATTTTTATCTCGAAAACAACGCAACGCTATACTTCAAAAAATACGCAGCACATTGAGACAAAAAACCTCTTCACTCACATGACGCGGCAGGTGCTGCAACCTATTGCGTCAGTCAGGAAGCTCGATGGCACAACTTGCTCTTGGCACAACTAACTCCGGTCTTCCCTACGGAAGAAAATTTTGACACATTGGAATATACTTTTATAGGTTGAGTTTGCAATAATCTGGCTAGCGTTGTACGGGGCCAGTTTAATATGATATTTCTTCATATAAGTTTACCCTGTCTCGAACTTACTCATTGTCATAGCTATGTTCAGAATAACTATATTGTGTTGTATGCAACTTTAAGGAAGTCCCGGACACATTTTAAAATAACTTTTATTTATTGAGTTAAAATTGCGAATTTTTATGTGATGATTAACATATATGAATATCATTAGAAACTAAGATCACATAATTTTAAAATCTCTAAGATCGTATAACTGTAATAAAAATTAAAATTTAAAATTTATTTAAAAACTGTGGTAGTTTAAAATTGTTATTATTAAAAACACTATGTGTAGAATTTTAATTTTGTTACTTTTAAATATACTAAAATATCTGAATTTTCATTTTGATTCAGTATTTTTAAAATATTAATTAAAAAAACGTAAAATCTATATATATAAAAGGAATTCTGAGGATAATTGAGGCACAGATAGGCTCTCATCCTCTATACCTTTTATTTATAGAGATTTTACACAGCTTAGGTAAACGCAGAAGAAATATAAAACAGATAATGTATTTATCACAAAAAATCGTCTGCTAAGAAAATCTTTTTTCATTTTGAACTTCTATAAATAAAAGGACAGATAGGCTCTCAAACAGTGAATCGTCGAATATAATTGAAGAACAAATGGAAGAACAAATGGAAGAACAAATGGAAGAACAAATGGAAGAACAAATGGAAGAACAGATGGAAGAACAGAAAGAAGAACAGATGGAAGAACAATTGGAAGACCTCTTCATTAACAATAAAAAAAGATATGCAAACGAAACCCCAGAACACCGAGAAGAAAGACTGGCGAAGAAAAGAGAGCAGAATAGAAAAAGAAGAGAAAATGAGACTGAAGAAAAGAGAAGAGAAAGATTAAGTAAGCAAAGATTAATAAATCGAAAGATTCTCAGCGATGAGACTGAAGAAAAGAGAAGAGAAAGATTAAGTAAGCAAAGATTAATAAATCGAAAGATTCTCAGCGAAGAATCAGAAGAAAAGCGTCGAGAGCGATTGTCCAGAAATGATGAGTATAAGAAAAGAAAATTATATGAAGAGAACGAAGAACAGAGACTTCACAGATTGAATGAAAAGAAATGTTATGATTACAACAGAAAATACATCGTCGTTGGATCTTGTTACAACAGAGCCTTCTTGCTATTTTTTGATGAACCCGGGCAACGCCGGGCAGAACAGCTAGTTAATTTTAAAAATATTATGTAGCTTACTTTTAAAAATACTTTCAAAAGTTTTTTTTTCAAAATTGCTGAATTAAAATTAAAGTGCATCAATTAAAAAACATGTTGTAAGCTTTAAGCATTTAGCTTTAAGGCCCTACATCAGTAACGCTCCGAGATAGAACGGCTAATGTTATTTCAATGGAAGAAATTTATCACATTCCTTCCTTTGCATTTTACTCAAATTTAATAATTTTTGTTGTTTTGAAAACCTGTAGGTTTAAACTATGCACGTTATTTTGAAATTTTATTTCTTTTTTAAATTTTAAGGCGATACAAGTACGTTATTTTATAATCTTTAAAATTCAGCTTTAATGTCTTATTACAAAAAATCTGTTTGACATTTTAAAATTTGGTAAAACAGCATGCAGAGTTTAATTATTTAGCTTTCAGAAAATGTTTTTTATTTTGATTTTTAAGAAAATTTAATCTATGCTATTTGTATAAAAAGTTAAAACACTTTGATTTAAAACAGTTGAAAAGGCCGTAAAACTCCACCTCCAAAAGGGAAACACCCTAAAACCCATTAGCGTGTAAGGTGATAAGGGTTTACTCTGCGGGGAGTCTTGCAGGGAAGTGGGAGAAATTTCTTGCCTCTGGATATTAGTAAAACACTTTTGGTTACTTGTAGGCAAAAAAGCAAAGTAAAAAAAATCTTCCATGATATTTCACACAAGAAATTGGATCAGAAATGATGTAAATAGATGTTGATTTCAAAAAGTATGTTTAACTAAACATGTAATCTCAAATGTACTTTAAAAGCATTATTGATTTCGAAAAAAAAACACATTTACCATTTTTATTATTTTTCTTTCATTTATTTGAAGTTTAATTTCTAAAAAAATTCATTAATTGTACCAAAAGATCTCAGCTATCCCATGGCAAAAAAAATTATTTAAAAATATTAAAATGTAGAAGAGATATTTTTATAAATTTCTACCAATGGATTTCACTTGGCTGAAATAGCCTCATCAAAACACCTGTAAACAAAATCAAAAAAGTACAAATTGGACTTTGCACCAAAAGATCTCAGCTATTCCATAACAAAAAATCATTTAAAAATATTAAAATGTAGGAGAGATATTTTTGTAAATTTCTAGCAATTTATTTCACTTGACTGATGTAGCTTTTTTAAAAATTCCCTAGAAACTCGAAAAAGTACAAAACGGTCTTTGTACCAAAAGATCTCAGCTATCCCATGACAAAAAATCATTTAAAAATATTAAAATGTAGGAGAGATATTTTTATAAATTTCTAACAATGGATTTCACTTGACTGAAGTAGCTTTTTAAAAATTCCCCTAAACAAACTCGAAAAAGTACAAAACGGTCTTTGTACCAAAAGATCTCAGTTATCCCATGACAAAAAATCATTTAAAAATATTAAAATGTAGGAGAGATATTTTTATAAATTTCTACTATTGGATTTCACTTGACTGAACTAGTTTTTTTTTATTTCCCTAAACAAAGTCGAAAAAAATACAAAACGATCTTTGTATCGAAAGATGTCAGCTATTCCATGACAAAAAAAAATCATTTAAAATTATTAAAATGTAGGAGAGATATTTTTATAATTTTCTACCATTGGATTTCTCTTGACTGAAGTAGCTTTTTTAAAATTTCCCTAAACAAACTCGAAAAAGAACAAAACGGTCTTTGTACCAAAAGATCTCAGCTATCCCATTACAAAAAATCATTTAAAAATATTAAAATGTAGGAGAGATATTTTTATAAATTTCTACCAATGGATTTCACTTCACTGAAGTAGCTTTTTTAAAATTCCCTTAAACAAACTCGAAAAAGTACAAAACGGTCTTTGTATTGAAAGATCTCAGCTATCCCATGACAAAAAAACATTTAAAATATTAAAATATAGAAGAGATATTTTTATAAATTTCTACAAATGGATATCACTTGACTGAAGTAGCCTCATCAAAACACCTGTAAACAAAATCAAAAAAGTACAAAACGGTCTTTGCACCGAAAGATCTCAGCTATTCCATGACAAAAAATCATTTAAAAATATTAAAATGTAGGAGAGATATTTTTATAAATTTCTACCAATGGATTTCACTTGACTGAAGTAGCTTTTTTAAAACTCCCCTAAATAAACTCGAAAAAGTACAAAACGGTCTTTGTACCAAAAGATCTCACCTATCCCATGACAAAAAATCATTTAAAAATATTAAAATGTAGGAGAGATATTTTTATAAATTTCTACCATTGGATTTCACTTCACTGAAGTAGCTTTTTAAAATTCTCCTAAACAAACTCCAAAAAGTACAAAACGGTCTTTGTACCGAAAGATCTCAGCTATAAAATGACAAAAAAATCATTTAAAAGTATTAAAATGTAAAAGAGATATTTTTATAAATTTCTACAATTGTATTTCACTTGATTGAAATAGCTTTTTTAAAATTCCCATAAACAAAGTCGAAAAAGTACAAAACGGTCTTTGTAAAGAAAAATCTGAGATATTGAATGCCAAAAAATAATTTCAAAATATTAAAATGTAGAAGAGATATTTTTATACATTTCTACCAATGGATATCACTTGACTGAAGTAGCCTCATCAAAACACCTGTAAACAAAATCAAAAAAGTACAAAACGGTCTTTGCACCGAAAGATCTCAGCTATTCCATGACAAAAAATCATTTAAAAATATTAAAATGTAGGTGAGATATTTTTATAAATTTCTACCAATGGATTTCACATGACTGAAGTAGCTTTTTAAAATTCTCCTAAACAAACTCGAAAAAGTACAAAATGGTCTTTGTACCGAAAGATCTCAGCTATCAAATGACAAAAAAATCATTTAAAAATATTAAAATGTAGAAGAGATATTTTTATAAATTTCCACCATTGGAATTCACTTGACTGAAGTAGCCTCTTTAAAACACATGTGAACAAATCAAAAAAGTACAAAACGGTCTTTGCACCGAAAGATTTTAGCTATCCAATGACAAAAAAATCATTTATGAATATTTAAATGTAGAAGAGATACTTTTATAAATTTCTACCATTGAAATTCACATGACTGAAGTACATTTTTTAAAATTCTCCTAGACAAAATCAAAAAAGTACAAAACGGTCTTTGCACCGAAAGATCTCAGCTATTCCATGACAAAAAATCATTTAAAAATATTAAAATGTAGGTGAGATATTTTTATAAATTTCTACCAATGGATTCCACATGACTGAAGTAGCTTTTTAAAATTCTCCTAAACAAACTCGAAAAAGTACAAAATGGTCTTTATACCGAAAGATCTCAGCTATCAAATGACAAAAAAATCATTTAAAAATATTAAAATGTAGAAGAGATATTTTTATAAATTTCCACCATTGGAATTCACTTGCCTGAAGTAGCCTCTTTAAAACACATGTGAACAAATCAAAAAAGTACAAAACGGTCTTTGCACCGAAAGATTTTAGCTATCCAATGAAAAAAAATCATTTAAGAATATTAAAATGTAGAAGAGATACTTTTATAAATTTCTACCATTGAAATTCACATGACTGAAGTACATTTTTTAAAATTCTCCTAAACAAAGTCAAAAAAGTACAAAACGTTCTTTGTACCGAAAGGTCTCAGCTATCCAATTACAAAAAAATATGTTAAATAATAAAATGTAGAAGCGATATTTTTATAATATTCTACCATTGGATTTCACTTGACTTAAGTAGCCTCTTTCAAACAACTGTAAACAAAATAAAAAAAAAATACAAAACGGACTTTACACCGAAAGTTCTCAACTATCCAATGACAAAAAAAATCATTCAAAAATATTAAAAAGTGGAAGAGATATTTTTATAAATTTCTACCATTGGATTTCTCTTGACTAAAGTAGCTTTTTTAAAATTCCCATAAACAAAGTCGAAAAAGTACAAAACGGTCTTTGTAAAGAAAGATCTGAGATATTGAATGCCAAAAAATAATTTCAAAATATTAAAATGTAGAAGAGATATTTTTATACATTTCTACCAATGGATATCACTTGACTGAAGTAGCCTCATCAAAACACCTGTAAACAAAATCAAAAAAGTACAAAACGGTCTTTGCACCGAAAGATCTCAGCTATTCCATGACAAAAAATCATTTAAAAATATTAAAATGTAGGTGAGATATTTTTATAAATTTCTACCAATGGATTTCACATGACTGAAGTAGCTTTTTAAAATTCTCCTAAACAAACTCGAAAAAGTACAAAATGGTCTTTGTACCGAAAGATCTCAGCTATCAAATGACAAAAAAATCATTTAAAAATATTAAAATGTAGAAGAGATATTTTTATAAATTTCCACCATTGGAATTCACTTGACTGAAGTAGCCTCTTTAAAACACATGTGAACAAATCAAAAAAGTACAAAACGGTCTTTGCACCGAAAGATTTTAGCTATCCAATGACAAAAAAATCATTTATGAATATTAAAATGTAGAAGAGATACTTTTATAAATTTCTACCATTGAAATTCACATGACTGAAGTACATTTTTTAAAATTCTCCTAGACAAAATCAAAAAAGTACAAAACGGTCTTTGCACCGAAAGATCTCAGCTATTCCATGACAAAAAATCATTTAAAAATATTAAAATGTAGGTGAGATATTTTTATAAATTTCTACCAATGGATTCCACATGACTGAAGTAGCTTTTTAAAATTCTCCTAAACAAACTCGAAAAAGTACAAAATGGTCTTTATACCGAAAGATCTCAGCTATCAAATGACAAAAAAATCATTTAAAAATATTAAAATGTAGAAGAGATATTTTTATAAATTTCCACCATTGGAATTCACTTGACTGAAGTAGCCTCTTTAAAACACATGTGAACAAATCAAAAAAGTACAAAACGGTCTTTGCACCGAAAGATTTTAGCTATCCAATGAAAAAAAATCATTTAAGAATATTAAAATGTAGAAGAGATACTTTTATAAATTTCTACCATTGAAATTCACATGACTGAAGTACATTTTTTAAAATTCTCCTAAACAAAGTCAAAAAAGTACAAAACGTTCTTTGTACCGAAAGGTCTCAGCTATCCAATTACAAAAAAATATTTTAAATAATAAAATGTAGAAGCGATATTTTTATAATATTCTACCATTGGATTTCACTTGACTTAAGTAGCCTCTTTCAAACAACTGTAAACAAAATAAAAAAAAATACAAAACGGACTTTACACCGAAAGTTCTCAACTATCCAATGACAAAAAAAATCATTCAAAAATATTAAAAAGTGGAAGAGATATTTTTATAAATTTCTACCATTGGATTTCTCTTGACTAAAGTAGCTTTTTTAAAATTCACCTAAACAAAGTCGAAAAAGCACAAAACGGTCTTTGTGCCGAAAGATCTGAGATATCGAATGCCAAAAAAATCATTTAAAAATATTAAAATGTAGAAGAGATATTTTTATAAATTTCTACAATTGGATTTCATTTGACTTAAATAGCTTTTTTTAAATTCCCCTAAACAAAGTCGAAAAAGTACAAAACGGTCTTTGTACAGAAAGATTGCAGCTATCCCATGACAATAAAAAATAAAAATAAAAATATAATAATAATAATAATAATAATAATAATAATAATAATTTAAAAATATTAAAATGTAGAAGAGATATTTTTTTAAATTTTTACCATTGGATTTCACTTCACTGAAGTAGCCTCTTTAAAACACCTGTAAACAAAATCAAAAAAGTACAAAAACGGTCTTTGCACCGAAAGATCTCAGCTACTCAATTACAAAAAAAAAATCATTTAAAAATATTAAAATATAGAAGAGATATTTTTATAAATTTCTACCATTGTATTTCACTTGACTAAAGTAGCTTTTTTAAAATTCACCTAAACAAAGTCGAAAAAGTACAGAACTGTCTTTGTACAGAAAGATCTAAGCTATCCAAAGACAAAGAATCATTTAAAATATTAAAATGTAAAAGAGATATTTTTATAAATTTCAACAATTGGATTGGATTTCACTTGACTGAAGTAGCGTTTTTAAAAGTCGAAAAAGTACAAAACTGTCTTCGTACCGAAAGATCTCAGCTATCCCATGACAAAAAAAAAAAAAAAAAAAAAAAAAAAAAAAAAAAAAAAAAAAAATCATTTAAAAATATTAAAATGTAGAAGAGATATTTCTTAAATATCTACCATTAGATTTTACTTGATTGAAATAGCCTCTTTAAAACATCTGTAAACAAAATCTAAAAACTACAAAACGGTGTTTGTACCGAAAGATCAGAGCTATCCAAAGCCATTTAAAAATATTAAAATGTAGAGGAGATAAAATTATAAATTTCTACCATTGTATTTCACTTGACTGGAGTATCTTTTTTAAAATTCTTCTAAACAAAGTCAAAAAAGTACAAAAGGTCTTTGTACCGAAAGATCTGAGATATCCTATACCAAAAAATCATTTTAAAATCTTAAAATGTAGAAAAGATATATTTATAAAATTCTACTATAGGATTTTGCTTGACTGAAGTAGCCTCTTTAAAACACCTGTAAACAAAATCAAAAAAGTACAAAACGGTCTTTGCACCGGAAGATCTCAGATATCCAATGACAAAAAAATCATTCAAAAATATTAAAAAGTAGAAGAGATATTTTTATAAATTTCTACTATTGGATTTCTCTCGACTGAAGTAGATTTTTAAAATTCTCCTAAAAAAAGTCTAAAAAGCACAAACGGTCTTTGTACAGAACGATCTATCCTATCCAATGACAAAAAAAAAAAAATCATTTAAAAATATTAAAATGTATAGAAGAGATATTTTTATAAATTTCTAGCATTGGATTTCATTTGACTGAAGTAGCTTTTTTAAAATTCCACTAAACAAAATCGAAAAAGTACAAAACGGTCTTTGTACCGAAAGATATCAGCTATCCCATGACAAAAAAAATCATTTAAAAATATTAAAATGTAGAAGAGATATTTTTATAAATTTCTACCATTGGATTTCATTTGACTGAAGTAGCCTCGTTAAAACACCTGTAAACAAAATCAAAAAAAGTACAAAACGGTGTTTGTACCAAATGATCAGAGCTATCCAATGCGGAAAAAAAAATTAAAAATATTAAAATGTAGAAGAGATAAATTTATAAATGTCTACCATTGGATTTCACTTGACTGAAGTAGCTTTTTTTAAATTCTAAACAAAGTCAAAAAAGTACAAAACGGTCTCTGTACCGAACGATCTGAGATATCCTATACCAAAAAATCATTTAAAAATCTTAAAATGTAGAAAAGATATATTTATAAAATTCTACTATAGGATTTTGCTTGACTAAAGTAGTTTCTTTAAAACAACTGTAAACAAAATCAAAAAAGTACAAAACTATGTTTGTACCGAAAGAGCAAAGCTATCCAATGCCAAAAAAATCATTTAAAAATATTAAAATGTAGAAGAGATATTTTTATAAATTTCTACCATGGGATTTCACTTGACTGAAGTAGCTTTTTTAAAATTCCACTAAACAAAGTCGAAAATGTACAAAACGGTCTTTGTACCGAAAGATCTCTGCTATCCCATGACAAAAAAAATCATTTAAAAATATTAAAATGTAGAAGAGATATTTTTATAAATTTCTACAATTGGATTTCACTTTACTGAAGTAGCCTCTTTAAAAAATCTGTAAGCAAAATCGAAAAAGTATAAGACGGTCTTTGTACCATAAGATCTCAGCTATTTTATGCCAAAAAAATCATTTAAAATATTAAAATGCAGACGAGATATCTTTAAAAATTTCTAGCTTAGGGTTTCGCTTTACTTAAGTAGCTTCTTTAAAATATCCGTAAATAAATTCGAAAAAATAGAAAAAGGTCTTTGTACAGTTGGAATCTCAGCTATCGAAAGAAAAAAAAAGCTTAAAAATATTATAATGCTGAAGAGATATCTTTATAATTTTTTACCGTTATATTATCATTAGCGAGTGTATTGTTTCGCTTGACTGAAATGGTCTTTTAAAATATCCATAGAAAAAACCAAAAATGTTGAGAACGGTTTTTGCACACATCGATCTAGGTTATCCAATGCAAAATGGCATTTAAATACATTAAAACTCTGACGAGATATCTTTATAAATTTCTACCATAAGACTACCAATCGCTATTGTTTTTTTTTCTTTTTTCCCCTCGACTGAAGTAGTCTCTTTAAAATATCTTTAACCAGTCGAAAAAGGCCTCTTACAAATTGCTCTCGGTTGTCCAAAAAGAAAAAAAAAATTGTCCTACAAAATTTTTAAAATGCAGATGAAATATCTTTATAAATACCTTTATAAATGTCTACCCTAAGACGCATTTTATAAATAAAGTGCTACCGCAACGGGTCTCAAAAAATATATATATATTAAAAATAAATAAATAAATAAATAAATAATGATAATTCTAAAAATTTTGTTGTTTTCTGGCTACAGAAAATTTAGCCTTACGAAATTGTGTTGGAAGTCTTTCTTTTTCCATGCTGACTTCTGCATAAATAAATGAAGAAAATTCTTTGAGATAATTCTTTGAGATAATTCTTTGCATAAATAAATGAAGAATATTTCAAACAATATTATACCCAAATTTTTGCAAGGTACATTTAGTTCCTGTTGCTATCAGACCTGAGAAGTACAAGATTTCTTATCTTTAACCCTCATTTCCTGTTTTGCTAATCACTTTTCCCCCATGGGATACCGAGCTCGTCCCCCATTATTTGCCTGGGAGGAAGAGGTGTGTAAACTTGTACTCTGAAATGATCATTTTTCGTGTCAATTAAAAGCTTTTTAAATATCATTGGTCTTTTAAAGTGTCAATCTTTGAGTTTGGGAAACGCCTTCGTGTTGGCAACATTCATTTGTTTGTGAGAGGATTCTAAGTTTCGATTTCACCGATGTAGTCTCTTAACAGCTTTTGAATTATGAATATTTAAATCGGAGAAATTGTAAAAAAACATCATGAAGAAACACATAAATTCAATAGAAGTAATTTCCATGACAAAAATTTCTTTCTTGAAAGCTAGATTTTGAAAACAAATCAAAACAAAAAAATAATGTTTTTCTCTTCTAATTAATATATAAATATGATTTAAACTTCATTATACGTTAAAAAAAACCCTGAGAAATTTTCATTGCAATAATGAAATTTTTTTAGAAAAAAAATTCTTTTTCCCGGAACTTCTGAAGGAATGATGCATTTATTTGTATTTTTCTATAAAGTTTTATAAGAAAATAAGAATAATTCAGAGAAATATTTATATATATGCTCTAAAGTTATATTACTTTTATATAATTCTGCTACGTGAATACACACGCGTTTGCCTATATTATTATACATCAAAAGAAAGAAAAAATATTTGGAACATAAAAATTCACTTCCATTCCTAACATTACTTCAGGAAAAAATATAACCTTCATAAATTTAGAAACATTTTCAAAGCACCGAAGTTATTCTACATACACAGAGTTTCGATCGTCCATAATACAGGTATATACATATGTGAGCAAACTTTACAGCCGAAAGACGGGAATATTCAAATTTAAATATACATTCAGATTTCTGAAATATCTCTCCATTCTATACTATGGTTCGCAGACTGCTTAAAATAAAGAAGAATCGTAACTCATACTTATGGTTTTGCGTAAAATTGTTAAAGAGATATGTGTGAAGCTTTCAAGTGCATTTCTGTTGCATCTTGAAAATCTTAGAAGTATGTATGTTTTTTGAGACTTTTCCGCATAACAGTAGGCATATATTTTGGTATGTTCATATTTTAGTACTTATATTTCGATAGTTATTTATTGTTATGTACCGCTTTGAACTGTTTTTGTAATATATCATTTCTTATATAGACTGTGTATTGCATTAAATTACTCTCGTGAAATATATATGTAAACATAACACATATAATGACGCGCATATATATATATATATATATATATATATATATATATATATACTGGGTATCACAAAAATGCGTGATGAATTTTAAGATTGACGACGTCGTGTGTGTGTGTGTGTGTGTGTGTGTGTGTGTGTGTCTGCGATGGCTAGCAAAATCTACAGCATGTACGAGGCTCAAATTTTTTTTGAGAGTAGCCCCAAATCTCTCCTGATGCACCTGAGCTTCAGAATTTCGAAATTCCATTTATTAACTGAGTAATTAATTAAATTCCAAAGATCACTCTCATAAAAATTCGCCTTTTTTCTTCTTTTTTTCCCTTCATTTAGTTGTGGTTGATTGGTTGCATAAAATTTTCGCATAAATAATTAAAAAATCTGGAACAGACCTTTAAAATTTATAGACTGGCAAACTGTCAGTTTAAATGATGATTTTTTATCACAGCCGTTGTAAACCATGGAGGAAACAGATAGGTGGTGGTGAAGTAAACCGAAAAAAGGGTTGCAATATTAAACCATTTATCGCTTAAATTTTAATGTCCCAAACAAAAGCATGTGGAAGGGATTTTGTATTAATAAGGCGAATTGAAAGAAATGAATTACAGCTGAAGCATATTTTACGAAGAAATAGTAATTTTTTTAAATGGGCTTTTTTCTATTATATTATTTATTAAAAAAAAAAATGTTTGCTTTTAAAATAATTGAAATTGATAAATTCGAAATAATTAAATGTCAAAATAAAATTAAATAAAATATTGAAAACATTTGTTTTGAACTAAAAATACGAATTTGAACGAAAATATTCTAATGAATCATAACCAAATCCGAACAATACAAAATAATTTCCATGGACATGAACTCCATGAATGGTTAGGTAACATTTGGGTTGCGATTAGGTTGCAATTACATTACGGTAAGTCTTTGATTTTATTTAATTTTACATTAGGTTACAGTTAGATTACGGTTAATTTAAAGTTAAGTTAAAGTTAAATTGCATTTATGTGATGGTTAGAATAAGAAGAATAGATTACAATAAAGTGACGGCTAGGTTACATTTATGTTATATTGAAGTTACGGTAGGGTACTGTTAAATCGCAGTTAGGTTACAGACAGATTATGGTTACGGTACAAAAGTTTACGGTTAGGAATTTGTCCACAGATTACGCATGCTTTGATTAAAAATGTACACTTTTGTTAAATGGCTCTGAAATTATAATACTATATACCAATCTTTTATCATCGCGTATCGATTTCATTCACGGTATAGTCGGATTTAAGAGTGATATAATTAGTTTGAAATTCAAAATATCTCACTTGGGATTTCTATGCGGAAAAAATAATTAGTTACGTGATTTAACAGTGATTTTTACGGGTAAATATCAACACTTTAACACGAAACTAACGCAATCGTTCGATACATGTTCTCTTCCGTGTTTCTCATTGCTCATTTTAAGTATTTTTAGAGCTTAATATTAGTTGTTGTTTTTAAAACCGATTTTTCACAAAGTCAGCTGCGACGTATTTCAGACAATGCATTTCTGCATGCTTCCAGTTAATGATAAAATCATACAAATTTCAATTTCGTTTAATATTGTTAATACGGACCCGGGCAACGCCGGGCGGATCAGCTAGTCTGAAATATGTCACATGTATCCCTTGGCTTCCGGGTTCCTCATATGCATGCACATATGGCAGGAGAATAAGATTGTCAAACTTCGAAGTATGCCATATTTCCGAATTAGATAATTTTACAAAAAATAATTGATTTGAATAATAACTTTGTATTTTCTTGTATATCTTTGTATCTAGTAAAAAATAAAAAATAAAAAATGAAACTCTAGCAGGAGGGTTATGCATGATGTCACGTTTTTTTTTTTTTTTTTTTTTTTTTTTTTTCAAAAAGTCTTGGTTTTAGATAGAATTTCAAACAATATATAGCACTGACAACGAGTGGCGCTTTTTCCAGACCCGATTTTGATTATTTCGGGATCTATTCTATGCATCTTAATATCTTAAGACAGGATGAAAATTAGAAATATAAGTACATCTTGTCTTGAAATTTTCTCATTGCCTATCTAGGTAAAGAATAACTATATGGTGTTGTACTTTAAATAAAAATGATACATTTTTTTGTACTTCTCGCACTTTTGGTATTCCGGGAGAACTTGATCAATTATGGCAGTATTTTTTGAATCGTCAGGAAATATTTTATTGAACCAGAAATACTTATAAATGAAGTGTTTTTTTTTATTCATTAGTTTAAACAACTACTACAAAAATTATATTACTTTTTTCATTTAATGCATTATTGTACATGAAAAATAATGCATATTACTTTAGTTACAAAAATTGCTAGCTATAGTTAAAAACGTATATTTACGAATACATGAAATATTAAATTTAATTAGTTGGTATTCTTTGGAATGAATCCCAATAAAAATTATGAATTTTCATCCTTAATTTCAAATGCTGTTCCGCAATTTCCATTATCGTCATCATTATTCTCATTATATTTAAAAACTGATACCACAGATTTATGGTAATTAAAATAGGGAGCAAACATTGTCAATTCTAATCAATTTAAATGTCTTGCAGTTACCAGTTATAGTTTTATATCTCGTTGTACTAAGATCGCGATCATTGGTCATTGTTAAATAAAATTTTCTATTTAAAAGTTCAATTAATTGTAGATTTTTATCATCCGCAATGTTCATGTTGAAATCCCCCCTCAAATTCATCAAATCTCTTTCCAATTTCAGAGGTGTCTTTTACGATAACAGTGTCGCGAGTTCAATGTTTACCCCATCTCAAAAAATGCCCAACGCGCCTAAGGAAAATTTCACTTCAAAATAAAAATGTTTCAGTTTCCAATCAACAATTATTACGATGATAAAAAAGTTAAAATGCTATTACGGCCAGTACCGAGAGGAAGAGGTAGCTTTCATACTTTTTACTTTTCTTAAAATGTTTTTTTAATGGTTATATTATTAAAACGTGCGAAGCTCAAATTAGAGGGACAGGATATAGAAGATTCAATATTTGTTTTTGTCAATACAGAGTATGAATGGGAATTTCAAGTAATTAATTCCGTAATTTTATACAAGCTGGTTTTATTATTATTATTTATTTAAAGCTATTTTATCGCTCAATTCGGCGATATAATGAAGTTCCTGCCATTTTCATAAATGCATGGAGGCCATTTGATTTTTTTTATTTAAAATAAGTTACAAAAGAATTAGAGATTGAAAAATATTTTTTCTTATGTGTTTGACCTTGTTACAAAGATTACGGAATATGGTCGATGAACTGGCAAAAGCACTCGGTTCAAATACCGGTATATACTATATACACACCAAGTTGCATCAAAATCGGTTCATAAATACGTGTGCTATCACTTGACAAAAACCAGACCATTTCAAAATGTCAGAAACACTAGGAATTCAAAGTGCTATCACTTAGCCATTTTTTGAGACATAGACGAAAAAAAAATGCTCTGGAATCTTTGTATCATATATCAAGGTAAAATACAGTGAATAAAAATGTTTTTCAATTTTTGTTTCTATTGTACTTAATTTTAAATTAATTAAAAAAATTAAATGGACGCCATTTTGAAACAAGATGGTGGATGAAACTGGCCAAAGAACTCGGTTCAGACATTGGTATATACTTTGTACACATCAAGTTACATCCACATCGGCTCCTAAATAAGCGTGTTATCACATGACAAAAATCAGACCGTTTCAAAATGTCAGCCACACTAGGAATTCAAAGGGCTATATATCAGACATTTTTAAGATATAGACGAAACGAAAATTCTATGGAATCTTTGTATTAAGGTCAAACACATAGAAGAAAAATATTTTTCAATTTCTAATTTCTTTGTACTTAATTTTAAATTAATAAAAAATGGCCGCCGTTTGAAGCAATATGGCGGATAAAGTTGGCCAACAAATTCCGTCAAGACAATATTATGTACAATGCACACACTAAGTTTCAATTAAATTGGTTCATAAATCTGATTTCTTTTTAATTTCCTTTTTTCGCATGAAAGAAGAGAGACGATGAAAAACAGAGCCAGGATTTAGGATTGCTGCTTGGTGCGCTATTTGTAACTAAAACTGGGAATCAACGCATAAAGACTCCGGGCATCATAAATATTCCTCATGCATATTTATTTAAAATATGTGTCACGTTTTGTAAGTTATCGAATTTTTAAATCCATCATTTCTCTTTTGTACACCCAGGATATACAAAATACAATACGTATACGTTATTATGATCCCTCTCCACCCGTATTATTCACTTCTAGCTACGGTCCTCCTTAGAAAGCTACATCAGTTTCTAAGCCAATCAAACAGGCTATTTTTTCTATTTTCTTCATTATTAAGTTAAAATTTCGTTACTTAATATTATATGGAGACAAATATAGAATATTTATATTTTTTGAGTTAATTTATATTTAATTTATATTTAATTTATTTATTTACTTATTTTTTAAAACAACTTTAAATCTAATACAGTTTTCATAAAGTGCATATAACAGTTTATATATATTTCACATTATGCAATGAAAGTTCTAAATTTTCAAGGAAAGAGTGTATGTCAAAAGGTAAACAATTAACGATGAAGAATTAAAAAACAATAAACAAAATACAGGCAACCATAAACAAAATACAGGCTCCTCCCTAACGAGGAGGCTTGCCAAACTCTGCATTCATTTTAAAAATAGATTATAAGCTATTGCAGATATTTTTTTGCATAGTAAAGGTTATTTATTTTTTATATTTTTATACCATTGGTTATGTTTAATAAAAATTTGGTCTATATATTTTTTGTTGTTATATATTTTTGAATGCAGGTTTGGTGGGCGTTCAGAAACCTGAAGCATTTCATTTTTTAAAGAAGGGGGGGTGATATTAGGTTTCGTGTATCCTCCCTCTGAAGAAGAACAGACTGTTTTTCTTGCCTGTATTTTGTTTATTGTTTTTTAATTCTTCATCGTTAATTGTTTACCTTTTGACATACACTCTTTCCTTGAAAATTTAGAACTTTCATTGCATAATGTGAAATATACCTTGTAGCATTATATAGTATGAGCTGCTTAAAGCGCCAATGGTGCTGCAAAAGCTTATTCGTTTTTCCAACTGTAAATATCACATCAGCGTTATTAAAACGAATACATTAAAATTAAACTGTGTCAAGTATTCTAGGTCTAATAAAAGTATAAAATTTGAAGTAGTTTATCAAAAAATGATATTAATATGCTTTATTAAAAAATAACCTTAATGTAATGAATTGATCTAAGTCACATTTTTACACTAAATCTTCATGCGTTTGTATGTTATAAATATATATATTAAGACTGAATTATAAAAAAGTTCTAATAATCAGCTCTTCTTCTTTTAAATATTTCATGAATTATATTGCTTCATATGCTTTATAATACATACCGTAAAATGAGGTGAATCGGAACACTTTTCAAATTTAACGTTAAAAAGCAGCAACATCTGATTTTTTTTTTCTACTAGAAACTTCGGTCTTGTTTTGTTCTTTACTTATTAAGCAAAAACACGACATTTTTCGTGTTTATATATATATATATTATTTGTTTTTTTAATAGTGTTCCGATTCACCCCGTAGATAGGGGTGAATCGGAACAAATGTTATAATCTTAATTTATTCCAATTCAAAATTTAATAGAATTAATAAAAACAGGTAATAATGATAAGGGATTTATAGGAACACATAGTTACTGTGAAACCAGACCTTTATTTTATATACAAGTAAAGACATGTCTTTTTAAAAATTAGAAAAGAATTTTAAAATCAAGAAAAATTAAAATTTATTTTAAGAAATTATATTCGAATTGCAGAAGTAGAATTTAATGCAAATTCAGCCCTGTTCTGTGTTATCCTTTACTAGTTGTCATTGGGTAAGTGAATCTATTGAGTAGCCCCAATCGCTCCATGTATTAATAAGATCTACTAATGCGCCCTCATCCCCAGCCCTTAGTACTGTTTGCATCTCTATCTTTTTTTATTTGTTTTTCATTCTGAGATGTTTGTGTAATGTTTTGGATGTCAGAGAATAATTCTGTGCAATTTTTCTAACTAATTTGCTATTTTTTAATTCTATTATTGTGTGTTCCATATCTGTTGGATTGGGTATTGACTTTTTTGTTTAACCAAGTAATTTCTTGGCTCCTTTAAACTCCTCAAGTAATTAGAACAAACAAAATATTGTTACAATACATATTCATACATATGTTTTCATATATTACATGAAACTATTACTGTATAGAAAAATAAACCATGAGATAAAACATGTTCCAATTTCCAATTCACCCCGTAAATCTTAAACCTCTGATGTTACAAATCATTTTTCATTTTTTTCATTATGCAGTTTAGAAATAAGTAGAATTTAATGTAGCATACCTTTTACAGGTCTATCATTAATTAAAAATACCCTCTCTCAGGTTTAAAATACGAAAAATACTGTAGTTACATACAAAGTTTTGAAGACGTTGAAAAAATGAGGTTTTTGAGGATCCTCTTGAAGATTTTTTATATACCCCAGTAGTGGTGCAAACGTGTCAAAACTGAATTTCCCGACTCGAAATGTTATTACCTTCTAATAAAAAAAATTGGCAACTAAAAATATCATTACATATATTTACAATGAATTTATTTGTATGACCGGGAAGTTTCGTTCCTATTCACCCCAATGTTCCTATTCACCCCATTTTACGGTACTTTTTTTAGAGATTTAATGTTTAAAAGATTTAACTATCTAATCCTTCTTATTTGTATTTATTCTCATTTTTTATATCAGTAAATCAGAAATAACAACTATGTATTAAAATCTATATTGCTTAAAAAATGATTTATATCTTTTCTTTATTTAAAACATTCGGAACTGTTAAGAATATTTTGTAAATTGCTGGATTTTTTTTTGAATAATGACTTTATATTAAGTGTTACACGCACCAGAAGTGTACAAAATCTTTTTGTATATAATTTTCTTTATAAAAGCATTTTAAATATTAAAAAAATGTTAAATTTAACGTTGAATTCGAAGAAAGTAAGAGATATTTCAAACAGGAATTGGTGTAATAAATGAAACTTTACATGTTATATCTGTCAAAGTATAGCTGTTAGGGAAACGTGATTCACCTACTTTGTTCGAAAGCCAGAGAAAAAATAATGCATTTTCATAGCATTCATTCTTTTTGGTATTTAGGAACGTGATATACCTTACACTTTTCAGTTCCAAATTAATGTTTTCATTTTTAAATTTATCTATTTCATAAAGGCCAAACGTACCTGTGTGTACGCATACGTCATTTTGCGAATGGCAACACTTTTTCCTGTAATTTCGATTTTGTAATTTTTGCTATTGCAAATTTTACACTTCTAAACACTGTACATTTTTAATTTTTACACCATCATATAGAAAAAAAAGTGCTTTTAAATGCAATTTGTCTGAAAGCAGTATACGGAGTGACGAGTGGTTAGATAAAAACAGTCAATATAGATGATAAATGCCAGTATTGTTAAAGATAAATTTAGTTTATATAATCTCTTTATATTATTTGAAGTATTTTCTGTAAGAAAATACTGGTAGTTTTCTCTTTTCTTGACTGTGTTTTTCCCGGTTTTCAATGAGCACTCGTCACCCTGAGTATAGCAATTAAATTTTGTGATATTATTATTATTTTTAGATTTTTTAGTACCAATTTTATAATTGTAGCATCAGGAACACTCTATGATCTCTTAAAAAAAATATATATATATATGAAAAAAATAATTAAAGATTGTATACTATTTAAAAAATATCGTCCGTTATAATATCCGGTGAATTTCGATTTTATTTCATTTAATAATTTGGATAATTGAGTTTTACAGTATTTTGTTAATTTTAGCTTAAAATAAATTTGGTTAAGATTTAAATTGACCAATATAAAATGCATTTTTTACTGTAACTCTTTTTGTAGATTTATTATAAATCAATGAAATAGTTCTTTATTAAAGATTTTCTTTCGTCGAATTTCGACGGGATACATCTCACATTAATAAATTTAAAATGATTATTTTTCCTTCAGGCAGAGTTACGATTAATTATATAAGGTTTAAGAATAAAGGGAATTGCTAATACAATTTTCAGAGGTTTAACTTAAACTGAATTAATCTTTATGAAAGGACTTTTTTTCGTTTCATAAATAAAAAGGTTTGTAGAATGTTATTGCTTTAAGGATTTTATGAAAAATATAAATCTATATAAATATGACCTTTATTAATCTCATTTATCGTAAAATTTATAGAAATTTTAATTCTGTATAAACAAATATAAATTTCGTTACCTTAAAAGACACTGTTATATAAAAAGTACAGAATCAACTTTATTGTAAACATGATTCCATCCTATATTTATTATTCTTATCTCATATTTCCTTTTGGTATTTTAATATAATTATAAAAGTTTTAGCTATATTTTCATTGATTTACACTTAAGTATTTTTTTATGTATGTAAAATATATTATAATATCGAGTATCGTTTGCAAAACTCATTTAAGTCGTTGACCAAGTCCATGTTTTTTTAAAGATGAGATAGATCTTGCTGAAGGTACAGTTAACTAGGTTTTATCTACGGCAATCATGCACCAAGTCTTTAGTTCATCTACTTTGCTATAGTTTACACTTGAGCTCCGAGTCGGGAGAGTAATAAAAAAACCCTTCAAAACCACAGTGAATCAAATCCACTTTCCAATGTCCATATGTAACCAATTCTTATCTAAATCACTCCACATTGCTATCGAAAAACGATGTATTTAAATGAAGAGTCCAGAAGCCAAGGGATACAAATGACAAAATTTAGATTTCGAGTAAATTGAGTTCAAAGTAAAACATCAAGTGTAATTCAATCAATTTATGTATGAATTTTTTTCCTATTTCTTATTGATCTTTAAACTATTTTTTTAATAACTGTTAAAAATAGTAGAGTACAGTTTGTTTTAAATTTATAACGAAGCATTGATGATCATTATTCGGCACTTGCACCGTTTGGCTTCCTTGCGGTAATGAAAACACCTTGTAAGCCAAAGGGTACATGTGCCGAATGAACATAAGGAATGAAAAATTGTTAAATAAAAAAATTAACTTAACCAAAAATTAAGAACATTGTTGATACAAATGAATAAAAGGAAAAAAAATTTAATATGAGTTCTAAAAAGGAAAAATTGTAAAATAAAATAATGAATTTGAGAAAAATTTAAGGACAACGTGAATGAAAGAACAAAATTTTGTTCTAATATAAGTTTTAACATTTTATTTATATGTTTTGAAACAATATTTTTTTTTACAATTTTTAACCTTTAAAATGCACTTATTCAATGTATATATATATATATATATATAAACATATTCTAAAGAAGAGAAAAAAATGTTGAAAAGCATTTTGAAAATATGGAACAATATTCTTCAAGTGATGACATGGGAAACATACATATACATTATCTCATCCTTGTCGGTTTCGTAAACACGACTATGCCAGATCTCAAGAAGCATGTGTGGCTTCATTCTGTTGTGGTAACACTTGGTGAAAAACATTTCGGTAAAATAAAGTGGTACATTGGATGTAAAAACAGTTTAGTGAGATTTTTAAACATTGGGACTTTCTGTTTTTTTCTGTTATAGAAAAATCAAATAGAACACTAGGGAATTTTCCAGTATGGCTGGAGTTCATTTTAAGCTCGTGGAAATGTTCCAAAGGTTTCTTGATTAGGTTCCGAAGATCTTTCTAGCATTGTTACAAGATGCTTAAAAGATAAGGCCTGCAAAGAAAATTAATCTGTATTCGGATGCTTGTGTAGTCAAAGCAAAAAAAGTCTCTTGAACTGTTTAAACGAGTTAATACACTAACAAATAGAAAAAATGATCATTTTAGTTTCATGTAAAAGTGATAGTGTCACATTGTCAGTATATTCATAAGCCTAGAAAACCCAGTTCTTGGAGTTTACGTTTTCATTCAAAGAGAAATGTGCCTCATCCATCCATAATATTTAAAAAGCTCAGACGCTATTGCTCTTCTCGAAGTTGTAAAATCTGAACGCGCTGAAACCGACGGGGAAATATTCGTAGAAACATGGGCACAATCTTGAAGATTGTGGGGTTTTGGTACATCAAAAACTGTGTGCAACATGCAATTTGCAACAATGAATCTGCAATAATCCTGTTATGCACTTTTGAAATAACTACTACAGGACCAGATTGTCACCCCGATAGTGGTCCATCGCAAGAGCATCCAGTTTCTTTAAATTGTCTCGAGAAGTTTTTACGGATCATGGGCCTCATCGTAACTAATGATTTCGACGATATACTTACCCATATTCAAAAGCATTTTTCCCTTGAGATCAAACAGTTATATCAATTCAGCTCGTTGTTTTCCTGTTTGCACGTACGAACAATTTATTGATACAAACAATTGTCTCTCACTGTTTCTTAAAAGATTTCTACACATAATGATTTGCGCATGGTGTTGTATGATTGGTTCTTCTAATAGCTTATTCTTGTGAATTATGCAAAGTGTGGCAATTTACCACGTCATTGAGTTTTCCTTTTACAATGTCCTTTTTAGCAAATTTTTTTATGCCGGCGTAACAACCTTAAAAATCACTTAGATTGCGTTAATTTTCATATGATGCAAAACAACATGTAAATTATATACACCATGGAATACGAAAGCTGGAATTTCTCCTAATTACGAGTTTTTTCAACTTGCATTTTTGTGATTTTGTCATTTTCGCCAAAAAAGCACAATTTCTATGTGCGATGAACGGAGGAGTGACTACAAGACATGGTTTCCAGAAGCCATTTTCTTTTATATGTGAACTGAGTAATGTTGTAGGATTTGTTTTAAATTACTGAATATTACGTTTCATAACAACCGAGTAGTATTGCCTGTCATTTTAAAATACTTGCAACATTAGCATTACCTGCATCGCTCGCTCGGCATTTTTATTTTTTCAATGTACTGTTGAATTTCTGAAGAAAAATTAAAAGATAGTGCTGCCTTTCGAAAGTTTTAAAAACTATTCACTCTGATTGTAAACATAACAGTTGTATTGTTTTAAACTATCAACATCATGGGCTGTTACCATAAAATAACTAAATCTGACATTTGCTTTCGAATGATTAAAGCGGTTAAATCGATAGGCATGGATATCTCGACAAAGTTTTTTTGTGACCACCTGGTAAACGCATTATCTTCTTATCAGTGACGACAGCAATATCGAAATATGCCTGAAAATTTATGACTATATATTATTTAGTAATAAGTAAACTTGACTATCGTTACAGATAATTCATTCATAATACATAATTCGGTAATTTAAACCAAAAACAATACATCTGGATATCAAAGTAACATATTTAGAGTAACATATTTTATATAATTTTATATATTATCATATATAATTATTAATGAATGTTTTAAACATTGGAAATTGAATCTGTATCATAAAAAGTATATTTTATTGTTTAGTACACCATACTTACAATCGATACTATCGATAATTACATGTCTGAAATTGAAAAATATACATCACTGAGAATGTAAGTGACGATAAAAGCGAGCAGTAAATGAACATATAAAAATCTTTATAAAAACGTACTGCAATTATTAACATAGTTCACTTATGCTCGACTGGTAGTAAATGTTACTGCAATTTGAACAAAGATTTCGTCTTTCATTTTTCTTCTGTAGTAACCATTATAGTAACAATTACAAAAGTTATGTAGTAACTTATTTTTTAGGTCTTAAAAAGGAATTTTACAACATATACGTTTAAGTATAATACTAAAGGTTGAAAATTATTAATATGTTTTTCTCATTATAACTACATATCAATAAGCAGTTTTTTGCTTAAATTTTAACACAAAACCTTTCAAGAGATAACAGAAGAACTACCAAATTTTTTTGGTGAATTCACCAATGAAAACATTCTTCTTTTATAAAGAATTCGGGATTTCTGAAATTTTGCAAATCGAATGGTTAACCGTCTAGAACTGTGAATATTAAAACATTTACCTTTCTGTATGAAAACAAATGCTTTTATTTTCCCCAACACCATTAAAAGTGAATTGAAATAGGTTTAGAACATTTTTGTTTGTTTGTTTGTTTAACTACACATTTTGCATAAATTATTCGAAATAAAAATGCTGTGCAATATAGAACTATATGATACAAAATGATATTGGCTAATTTGTGTGATATTAAAGTGTAATCGCTCAATACTCTCTTAAAAGGTCAGCCAAAAAATAACTCAAGTTGATCTGAAATTTGCTCTTCTCACGTTTTGAAAGGCAGCTTCTCATAAAGAGATGAAACAACTCAAGTGAGTGAGTTGCTTTTAAACAATTTAAATCAAGATTAATTATTTAAATAAGCAATCTAAATCAAGATGAGTAAAGCATTTCAAAAACAACTCATTAACGATTCAACAAGTTACACTCTTAAAACGAAAGAGCTGATTTGGCTTCTCATGAAAGAGCTGTAATTTTTTCGATCATAAACGAGTTGTTTTTCAAACGATTAAATCTTCTTGATCTAAATTGGTTATTTAAATAGCTCAACTTCATTTAAATTGGTTAAAATTCGAGTTGTTTCAATTCTTTTTTGAAAAGCTGCCTTTCAACATTGAGATGAGTGGATTTCAGCTCAACTTCAGCTATTTTGTGGCTGACTTTTTAAGAGAGTACAGCTCTTTCCTGAGACGCTAAATCCACTCTTTCGTTTTAAGAGTGTATGTTACAGGTTAGCAAGGCAAAAGAGAACAAAAAGAAACAAATAATTTTATTAGACTATTCATTACAGATCACTATAATAAAACTAAAGCATTTGAAAATGATCGATATTTACAAAAACGGAATAACTTGAACTATTACTAACATGAATGCAATTTTTATCGAAATTGCATAGCAGCAATTATTTGCTCATAATGGGATGTTAAAATATACGGGGTTGAAAAATAATGTATGTTCTGTCGAAGCATTACTTTCCTTATAAAATGTACGAAAATAACTGCTTTTGAATATATTAATCTTACGTACTTGCGAAATAAGAATACAGATTAAAATTCGTTCAAAATTGCAATTTTAGTACATATGCTGTTATATTAATAATACAGCATATGAATATAGAAACATTTATTATACGAAATACATCGTCTAGCTTTAAATTACATTAATGCGATAAACTTTAGTATAAATTACGATGCCAAAAATTTAATAAGGATTTAACCTTATAAATAAAAAAATAGTAATTAAAAATTCATATATAACAATTGTTTTTGTAAAATTTTTCAGGTTTTATACACGTCGCTTAGGAATTTAAATTTTAAAAACGCAAAAATAAAAGCGAAAGTTTTGTATGTTTCCTTAAAGAAAAATCCAACCTAACATTTCTTTTGCATGAATCCACTCAAATACCCGTTAGAATAATGCTTAAGTGAAACTGCTCATCTGAAATAATAACTTCTCTTTGGCAAATGACTTCCTTGCTGCTACTAATGGAAAATATCATTTTTCACTTTTGTGCATTGGTTGAATTTTTCTGAAAATTTTAGTGTGAAAAAGAGGAACAAACTTATTTTAAACTTTTTTCTTTAAAGTAAATTAAGACAGCATAATCAGGGAGACAGGATTGATATATTACTGTAGAATTTCAGAAAGTATAAATGGAAGCTATAATTTCTATCAGCTTTTATCTTAATTGTCTATGATTGCTGTCTATATAAATTAGTAATTTTTTTTCTTAAACAATATTCCACTTTTAAATTTGAAATATATTTAAGAAAATTAAGAAATTGCAGAATTTTCAAAAGAATAATGTTGTAGATTT
Organism: Maratus speculifer; assembly: GCA_964019185.1. Classification (NCBI taxonomy): domain Eukaryota; kingdom Metazoa; phylum Arthropoda; class Arachnida; order Araneae; family Salticidae; genus Maratus; species Maratus speculifer. Next base: position 250,669,757 of record OZ025295.1, on the reverse strand, counting down.
TCAGCTGTTATTTTTGCTGACATATTGCTGTAGATTTTCAGTAAGTATAAATGCACGCTATAATTTTTACCTGAATTTGTTAAACTGTCCTCTTTTCGATTGAATTGTATAAATTAGTACACTTTTATTCTTAAATGATATTTCACTTTTAAAATTGAAGTATATATAAGAAAATTAAGAAATTATGGAGTTTTCGATTAAGATTTGTTCAGGTTTGAAGAAAAAGCAATAAATTTTGATTATTAAAACATTTATCCCAGCCCCATTTATATATATGTCAATAACAAATATACTTTGTAATGTTCGTTTAAATTAGTCTAAGGTTACGGAGTTAATTGTTCAGGTTTCATGCACGTCTCTTAGAAATTCAAATTTTAAAAACGCAAGAATAAAAGCGAAAAAATTGTCTGTTTACTTAAACAAAAATCCAACCTAACATTTCTTTTGCATGAATCTACTCAAATTATCGTTAGAATAATGCTTAATGGAAACTGTGATCTGAAGTAATAACTTCTCTTCGGCAAATGACTTCCTTTCTGCTACTAATGGAAAATATCGTTTTTCTCTTATGTAGATTGTTTGAATTTTTTTGAAAACATTAGTGAGAAAAAGAGGATCAAAACTTATTTTAAACTTTTTTTTCCAAAAGTAAATTAAGACAGCATAATAAGGGAGACAGGATTAATATATTTCTGTAGATTTTCAGAAGGTATAAATGCAAGGAATAATTTTTACCAGAGTTTGTTTAACTGTCTTCTTTCCGAATTATATTTGTATAAATATTGTTTGAAATGGTACACTTTTATTTTTAAATAATATTTCACTTTTAAAATTGAAGTATATTTAAGAAAACAAAGAAATTCTGGAATTTTCAAAAGACTTGTTCAATTTTTAAGAAAAAAATATTTTTTTTATTATTAAAATGTTTTCCCCAGTCGCATTTATAAATATAAAGCATTTGAAAAAGATCGATATTTATTAGAATGGAAGGGAATTAAAATAAATTTATAACTTGAATACAATTTATATCGGAATTACATAGCAGTAAATATTTGGTCATATTGGGATGGTAAAATATATGGTGATGCATATATATGTATATTACAAATTTAAAATTTTTTCGCCAAAACTAACCTTTATACTATCTTAATTTTCTTATAATAATATTCCGTACTTACTTCAAATTATTAAATTAAAATCTTGTTTCTAAATCTAATCTGTTAATCTGTATGCAGACGATATAAATTTTTAATTTTCCTTAAAAAACATTATTCCAGTATGCGTAAATTTAAAAAGATGGCTCTAAATTAAAAATATTCTTAATTAAAACTTTATTTCTTAATATTCCAAATAAAACTGATTTCTTCTATGTTTTTATCAACCCTTTTTAAGAAAGTCTTATTAAATTTATTCCAAACCCATACCTTTAAAAAATATCATTATTTTATTTTATCTATTTATTTATTTTTCCGCCGTCAACGATAATTTGCATATTAATAAATTCATTTCTTTTCTTTTTCTCTTAAAATTAATCATGTATAAAAATCGTCTGCCTAAGATATTTAAAATTCGGAGTCAATTATAAATTGGTTAAATAATATTTTTTTTTAAATAAATTTATCGTCTGTTTAAAATAGCCTCGTAACTGGACAAGAATTCTGTTTACATAAAAGAATGATGGTTTGAGGTTACCGAATGTTCCAGAACTTTCTTTTCAGTTTAAAAGGGGGAAGTCTCGAGATGAAAGGAAGATTCTGAAGATTTCTTGGGTTGCATCTTCGATGAGGACAGCTCGATGAAATAATGATGGAATTTTTGCAACATGGAGCTTTTCCTTCCTCATTATCACGAATTTAATAAATGAATTTACAGCAGCCCATGACTAATTATTGGATCTTCTACATTTATTTATTATTTTTGTTTTTTCCCTCGCTTGCCATGACTGCGTGTTTCTGTTTAACCAGTGGAAATAATTCGAGTTCTCCTGAAATCGTCACAACTAATCGAAAAGTCGCACAGGATAGGTAATGCCTGTACTAGTGCCTGTTTCGGATTTTGAAATGAATCTACTGAAGAAGTAAAATGCTATGTAAATGAATCTAATGAATCTACTGAAACGAAGTGATGACAAAAATATGAATCGCCGAAAATTTTTCCCGCCATGGTTGAAAGTGTTATTAAGCAAGAATTGCCATTATCTTTTGATTCCTCGAGTGAATGTAACAGAGGAGATTTTAATGTTAAACAGCTTTCTGTCCGAGTGGTTTGAAAGATTTCTTCTAAATATCTCGTGAATTCCTGAGGCCTGATATTCCACCTTTTTGCTGTTTATGTGTAACTGATGACTCAAGATAATCATGGTCATAATGAAAAAAAAAAAAAAAAAAAAAAAAAAAACTTTTAGAGACAATTGAACGCAGATTACTACTTACTTTCATAATTTTCGTTACTCCTGTCTCCCTTAGGATCAGCTTGAAAATTTCTCCTTATCCGTGAGTTATTTTTAGATGTATTTAATTATTATGTGTATCCTTTTTACTGTATTTGTGTAGATAGTTCTTTGTTTGTAAGGTTTATTTATTTGTTTGTTTATTTTTCTGTGAGCCTTATTTATTTATCTTTTTATCTAGTTATGAGTCTTATTATTATTATTACTATTATTATTATTACTTGTTGGAGTGAAAACATGTTTGTTCTTAAAAATTTAATTGAGGAGTATGATGTTCTTAAGATATTTACTGTTACTTATTAAGATTATTATGATATTTTTATGCACGTTTAAAGATAAGTTCGTAATAATAATGAAGTATAAAAGAACTCAGAAGCTCAAGTTATTTTTTAAAAGGTACATTTTCTAATTTATTGATATTGTTTGTTATCAAGAACTATTCTCAGAATACAGTATTTTCATGATAATGTTCCTACAACTAAACATTTGAGCTGAAAATTAAATTAACATTTATGTTTTTTCCTTTATTTGTTAGAATTTCTAGTGACAGTGAGCTTTGGTTCCCGGATTCTTATAATTTATTTAAATTCAGTAAGAATATGGAACTGTGCAAGGCTGTTGCTAGAATTTTGACTGATAAATGTGATTAATTTTTTTTAGTAAATTTTGTGGTTTTAAGTAAGGAATTACCTATAATTAAAATTTTTGAATCTGTTTATGATTTATAAAATAATAGAATTAAAAAGTTGATCACAATTTAAGGTATAACTATGATATTTACAATTTCTATTTTTATTAGATAAAATTTCTGGTTAAAGTTAGCAGCTAAATATAGTTATAATTTTCACGATAATTTTGATTCAATTTTTTTTTTTAAATGGTGGGTAATGGTTTTGTGTGATGCAATTAAAATGTATACAACATCAGTAGACAAAGCCCTCAAAATTGCGAAAGCGCGAACTCATGAATTTCACCTTAAAAGTAAAAGACTCTATGATCGAAATTTTGTTGAATGCCCATTAAAAATACAAGACTCTGTAATTTATGAAGAATTTAAATACCCTAACACTCGAAAATTAGAACCTACTTTCTCTGGACCATATAAAATTATAAATAAACTTTCTGATGTAACTTATGAAATAGATAAATTTAATTATGAGACAGGACAGAATTCCGTTATTGTGCATGTTTCTAAATTAAGACCCTATTTTTCACCCGAAGATTTTAAACTGTTTCATGAGCAATCCAAAAAACAAACAAAACCTCAGATACAATCACTAGATCAAACTAAAGTCAAGACAATAGATTAAATTTACCATAAACAACCATAAAAAAATACCATAAAAAAACTTTTACCATAACCATTTACCAAATACCATTAAACCATTAAACCCATTTACCATAAAAAAACCATAATTTTCAACATCAGCGGGTATGTTCTTGGAGCGCTACAAGAATATTACTTGTTTTTGGGAGTTTTTGGGATTAAATTGGGCTCCTTATGCAGGCATAAGGTGAACACTTTGATTGTAAAAGCTTTCAAATTGATGTTGATAAATTAATTTTAAGGGTGTTTAAGTCTAACTATATTTACTCATTTATTTGACATTAGTATTACTCTATTTATTCAGCAGATATTATATGATAATAGTTATAAAATCTAATGATTCTACTCAAACCTATAACATAATATGTGATTTTCAGTGATTGTGAAAACTACAGATTAAAAGTTTTTCAAAAAAGCACACTTTTTTTTATTTCCATTTCTCAATTAAGAATGACACCTTTTATTCCTATTGTATTTTATTATTAAAGTTTATAAACCATGTGTGGATAAAACATTATTCTACATTTGGCATTGAAAACTTATAACCAAATTTGACAATTTTGTAAAAGAGTATCAGAGAGGAATTATTGTAAGGAAATACTGGTTGAGAGTCCATTTTCTAAGTAGTTAGATTTAATTTTATTTGGATTTTGGAATTATTATGATTTTTTTTATTTATACTTTCGGCTAGCAAAAAATACTTTCTTATGCTATTAGAAGATAAGAAAATTATTTAGTTGCTATGTAATTATTTTTATCCTCAACCAATATTTTCCCTATCAATAATAAACAAATAGTGATATTTTCTTTTGATTATACTCTTGTTTTACTATTATTATTATTATTATGATTTCTATGATGAAGTTTAGTATTAATTATACTCTTATTGAAAAATATTAGGATATGGAGTCTTATTATACTATTACTTATTATTGTTGACATTGTTATTATTTAAATTTTTCTATATTATTTATTATTGATATTGAGAGTGATGCTATTTATTATTGAAAAATTGATATATTATTGAAAGATGTTGGATCCAACATAACATAAAAAACAAAGCTTAAACTAGATTTGGAGATATTTAATTAAAGAGACTGTATTCACTGGACATTGAAAAAGACTCTTTTATATATTCTTGAAAGACTTTTTTCATTTAAAGGACTTATTTAAAATAAACTATGCATTAAGTCATTGTAGTTATTTAAACTTCCATGAGAACGAACTTTTATTGTTTTTATTATATTTTTATCTCTTGCTTATTAATATTCATAACTTATTTACTGTTATTATATGTATTATCTCCTATGCACTTACAAATGGTAAGTGATGTTGTAACATTATTGTATTTCTTTCAGGGAAATGCTCCTACCTAAATTTAATTCAGAATTATTTTCTCTTAACTATTTTATTTTAATCGCTAATATTTTTTATATTGCGTTAATTTTCTTTTCTTCCATCTCTTGGCTTCCTGAGTTTGACAGTTTTATTCCAAAATTTAACTTTTCTAAATTATTATATTTCTGTTGTCTGAACTTGTAGTTTTATTTAACTATCAATTTCATACAAAGTCTTGGGGAGGGGGGATAATATTACAAATTTAAAATTTTTTCGCCAAAACTAACCTTTATACTATCTTAATTTTCTTATAATAATATTCCGTACTTACTTCAAATTATTAAATTAAAATCTTGTTTCTAAATCTAATCTGTTAATCTGTATGCAGACGATATAAATTTTTAATTTTCCTTAAGAAACATTATTCCAGTATGCGTAAATTTAAAAAGATGGCTCTAAATTAAAAATATTCTTAATTAAAACTTTATTTCTTAATATTCCAAATAAAACTGATTTCTTCTATGTTTTTATCAACCCTTTTTAAGAAAGTCTTATTAAATTTATTCCAAACCCATACCTTTAAAAAATATCATTATTTTATTTTATCTATTTATTTATTTTTCCGCCGTCAACGATAATTTGCATATTAATAAATTCATTTCTTTTCTTTTTCTCTTAAAATTAATCATGTATAAAAATCGTCTGCCTAAGATATTTAAAATTCGGAGTCAATTATAAATTGGTTAAATAATATTTTTTTTTAAATAAATTTATCGTCTGTTTAAAATAGCCTCGTAACTGGACAAGAATTCTGTTTACATAAAAGAATGATGGTTTGAGGTTACCGAATGTTCCAGAACTTTCTTTTCAGTTTAAAAGGGGGAAGTCTCGAGATGAAAGGAAGATTCTGAAGATTTCTTGGGTTGCATCTTCGATGAGGACAGCTCGATGAAATAATGATGGAATTTTTGCAACATGGAGCTTTTCCTTCCTCATTATCACGAATTTAATAAATGAATTTACAGCAGCCCATGACTAATTATTGGATCTTCTACATTTATTTATTATTTTTGTTTTTTCCCTCGCTTGCCATGACTGCGTGTTTCTGTTTAACCAGTGGAAATAATTCGAGTTCTCCTGAAATCGTCACATGTATATATGTAACGAAGCATTACTTTCAATATATAATACACAAAAAGAACTGATTTTGAATATATTAATCTTACGTACTTGTCAAGTGAGAATTCAGATTAAAATTCGTTCAAAATTGCAATTTTAGTAAGTATGTTGTTATATTAGAAATATACAATCTGACAGTAGAAAGAGTTATTTATTATACGAAATCCGTTCCGGAGAATTAAATTATATTGATGAGATAAACTTTAGCATAAATAACGATGACAAAAATTTAAAAAGGATTTAGTCTTATAAATTAATTTTAAAAAACAGTAATTAAAAATTCATGAATAATAATTGTTTTTGTAAAATTGTTCAAGTTTCATGCATGCCTCTTAGGAATTCACATTTTTAAAACACAAGAATAAAGGCGAAAAATTTGTCTCTTTACTTAAACAAAAATCCAACTTAACATTTCTTTTGCATGAATCCACTCAAATTCTCGTTAGAATACTGCTTAAGGGAAACTGCTGATCTGAAGTAATAACTTCTCTTTGGCAAATGACTTCCTTTCTCCTACTAATGGAAAATATCGTTTTTCACTTTTGTCCATTGTTTGAAATTTTCTGAAAACTTTGGTGTGAAAAAGAGAAACAAAACCTATTTTAAACTTTTTTTTCGAAAGTAAATTAAGACAGCATATTAAAAGAGACAGTATTGATATGTTTCTGTAGGATGGATATCGATGTTTACTAATACTGTAATAAAAGCTGCAGAAGGGAATTAAAAATATTCTTTCTATTTAAAACGTACTTACTATTTATAATTAAATTGTTCAGCCGTAAATATTTTCTCACACAAGTATGTTAGAATTATAGAGATAAAACTGTGTATAAGTTATGAAGAATTTCTTTCAATATAAAATACATTAAAATTACTATTTTGAATGCATTAATCGTGCTTTCTTTCTAAATGAGAATACAGATTATAATTCGTAGAAAATTGCAATTTTAGTATATATTGTTATATTAATATAGCAGAATCTGAATGTCTGAATGTAGAAATAATTATTTTTTAGACAAAAGCATTTCCGTAGCATTTAGTTGCGTGCATGAGGTAAACTTTAGCATAAACTATAATGCCAAAAATTTAATAATGAAATAGTCTTATAAATAAATTTTTAAAAATTCAAAAAATCATAAATATTAATTACTTTGATAAAACTGTTCAAGTTTCATACATGTCACTTATAGGATATAAAATTATAAAAACGCAAGAATAGAAATGAAAATTTGTCTGTTTACTTAAAAAAATCCAACCTAACATTTCTTTTGCTTGAATGCACTCAAATTCTCGTTAGAATAATGTTTAAGGAAAACTGCTAATCTGAAGTCATAACTTCTCTTTGGCAAATGACTTCCTTTCAGCTACTAATGGAAAATATCGTTTTTCACTTTTGTCCATTGTTTGAATTTTTCTGAAAACTCTTGTGAGTAAAAGAGGAACAAAACTTATTTTAAACTATTTTTCCAATGTAAATTAAGACACTATAATAAAGGAGAAAGGCTTTCATATATTTCTGTAGATTTTCAGAAAGTGTAAACGCAGGCTATAATTTTTACCAGAGTTACTTTAACTATCTTATTTTCAACTGCGCTGTATAAATTAGTTCACTTTTATTCTTAAACAATATTTTACTTTTAAAATTGAAGCATATTTAAGAAAATTAAGAAAATATGGAATTTTCGAAAGACTTTTTCAATATTTAGGAAAAGTAATAAATTTTTATTATTAAAATATTTATCCCAGCCCCATTTATATCAATAAAAAGTACTTTCTCATATTCATTTAAATTACTCTAAGTTTATGAAGTATTCATTATCATATTTTTTAGTTATAGGGGAAGGTGGTGTACCTCGGACCTTTTTTGACATTTTAATTTTTAATTGTTTTTAAAAATCGACAAAACTAAAAAGAGAAAAGATTTTATAAAACTTTATGATGTTATATACTACATATATTTCTCTGAAATTTTTATATAAATAATTTCCATGAAAAATTATTGAATTGAAAATAAAATTAAAATAGGACCGAGGTACACCACTAGTGGTATATCGCTGTCCCACTAGTGGTCCCATTACTAAGAACGGAGAAAAACTTGTTTTTAGCGAATAAAATCAGCATTTATCAATCAAGAAGCTACATAGGGGGAACTGGGGTACATTGATACATGGGGCACATTGATACACCCCCTCTACCGCTCACAGGGTCATTACAGGAAGTTTCACAACAGCTCCAAAAGGTGATGCTAGTGTATTCAACTACATACAGAAATTCTTGGAATGATTCAGCAGTTTGATGAAATGGGACAGATGATTTATTGTTTTTGTTGTTCAAAAGTAAATTTGAGTTGTACAATTGAAATGCTATTATACAACTGTTCCAGTATTTTCAACCAAAATGAATACTCTCCCTGGTAAGTACTGCTACTCTTTATCAGTTCCTCATTATTTATTGTTAGATATATTGTGAAGTGTTGGATTTGAGACTCATTTTATTCAAAATCGCTGTATGGGGCACATTGATACAGTTTATGACGGGGCACATTGATACAGACTAAATCCTTTAATAGTTCATATTTTCATTATCTTTTATTATTTTTTTTACCATACACTCCTTAATCCAACCTTTTTTTCACGAAAAATTTCTAATATTGGTTTTTATTGAAGTGAAATAGCTCTAATTTCTTTATATTAGAGCATTTTATAGTATTTTTGAAAACAGAAGACGTAGGAACTTACCCAGCATCTAGTGCTAGTAGAACTAATAAAAGAAAAGGACGGCATTCTGGCAAATCTCGAATTTATATCGATTCTCCAGAGAAAAAAGTATTTTCGACATGAGAAATGTTAAGTAAGAGAAACAAACTGCAGAACAGAAAATGATACTTATATTATAAACAGAATTTTTAATATAATTATCCTTTATTTTCTGTTTATAAACCTATTTATAAACAGAAAAACTGGTAATTTTTTCATCTTTCATAAGAAAGAAGATAATGCTGGGGTTGAAGTGCTAGATATGACAAAGTTACCACAGCCAACAATCAGACAGAACATCAAGTCATAATATATTTAATTTTGATTGCTTTAATATTGCTTAAAAATAAATTGTGGGTGATTTGAATTTTTATAAATAAATATAAAATGGTTTTCTAACTCATTTTTTATGAAAAATATGCATTGGTATTATTTTGTCGTCATTTTTCTTAAACGTATCAATCTGCCCCGGGGATGGGGCACATTGATACAAATGACTTTTTTTTATTTTTTTAAAATTACATGTAAAAATACAACATAAAACAATGATTGTACATTTTTATAACATACTACACAAGTTTTGCTGTCACCTCATGGAAAAAAAACTTGAATTTTCTACTTTCTTGACACCAAAAAAAATCTTAGAAAAAAACTGTATCAATGTACCCCAGTTCCCCCTATATAAATTTTTGATACATTTCATTGTTTATTAGGTTTAAAAAATAAAAAAAAATCTAAATAGATCTAAAACTTCAGAACAACTGCACTTATGATCACAAACTACATTAAAACATATTTATATTAATAATTGTATTTATTTTTAGCCAAAATTTTAATTAGATAAGTCAATTCCAAATGTTACTTACTTGAGCCAACTTTTAGATCCATTAGACAATATCTATTGTGCCTTGGACCCAGTCCAAGGTATACCAGTTTTATTGGGTTCAAGGTACACCAATTGACCCGTAAAAACAAATCTACCAATTATGATGTTAAGGTTAGACCTAATTTTATTTAAAGCACATGGTGTAGAAGCTAAAGCATTGCTTTATTATACACAAACCTTATTTAAAAAAAATAGATATGTTTTAGCATAAAAAAAACATAGAAATTTCTAAGAAAAATTTACTTTTGAAAGGTGATTTTCCTTTTTTTAAAAATTGTACAATTAATTGAGCTTCTAAACAAATGCCATGAACTTAAATGAGACCTCTTGTAGCATATATTAAATATAACAAATATTCTTGTTTAATGATCTAAACAAGTAAAGCTAGAATTAGCATAGGTGCGAGGTATACATATGTGCAAGGTACACCATTCTTCCCTATTTAGTATTTATTCCTCGCCTATTTATATTTTAATATACGTATTTTAGATAATTATCTTATTCGAAAACTTAATCTAAAATTTTAAATTCCTTCAAAAATTTTTAATAACTCCCAAACTTATAATTTTCTTAGCAGGCTATTATAATAATACTAATACTGAGTATAATATTTCTTATTTTTGAATTTTTTTTTAAATTCATTTTTGTAATTTTTTTATGTCAGAAATTAGATTCCCGCACGTATCTCCTGGCATCGTTACATATAAATTATTTTGTGGATAGATATGGTACAAATTTCCTATATATACTCTCCATTGGTTGAGTAACTGTGATGTAACACATATTCTATTTTATATATTTCTATTAATGTTTGAAATGTTAGTTTTCCCCCTCTTCTAAAAATTAATTTTAGAAGAAAAGCATTTTAATAGGTATTTTTACTGAGTGTTTGCCTGCAAATTGCTAATAAAATTATAATAAAAAAATAATAAATCATCTTTAAAATAACTTTTCATTTATAGATTTTTCTTTCTTGCTTTTCAGTTCATTAAATATCAAACTAATTATATATATATATATATATATATATTGTTTTAAATAAGTGCTATATTTATTTCCTGTCATCTCATTTGTCTTGTATAAAGAACTTCATTTTTACCGATTATGCAGCTTTATTTTAGGGTTACTGTGAGCATTGCGCGGTTTTGGCCACAGGCGATAATTGTTGTATTCTTGACAACACTCATTTAAAATTTTTCCCATTGCTTTTTATATAACGTCTTTTTTACCTGTACGGTTTCAAGCCCAGCTTGGGAATCTATTGTATGCCAAGACATTTTCATTATCATTTGTGTAATGTAAAAATATATATATATATATATATTTAGATTACGATTTGTCAAGGTCATGTGAATCCACACACTCGCAGTTGTCAAAATTGATAAGTAATTCCTTATTATGTTTGAAAGCGTTTATTTTAACGTGCTGCATTCATGTTGTTTATAAGTGCTCAGTTTCTCGTATTTTGAAAAATAAAAGATCTAGTCAAGAATATTTTAAGAACAGATTTCCTTGGTGAAATGTCTTCATTGTTTTATTCCAGAAGAAAATTTAAAAATGGACCTGGTCAGCTATACGTAAATCTACAAGCACGGACAATCACAAAATAGTGGCTTTTTTTTGCCACCATAGTAACCGAGCACATTCCGATGTGTGATTCATTCCTGAAACAGGTTCTTTCGTCCAGAAGTTAACATTCCAATATGTGTTCCAATGCATGGTTATATCTTTTAGAGGAAAAGTTAAAAACCGAAATGAATGAATGATACCAGAATATAATAAATTTAACTTTTTCAAAAAAATGTATAACCGACTCCAAAAAAAGCGCTAAAAAGAATTAAATAATTCTATAAAATTCTCTAATGACAAATCGTTATCCAATAACCACAAATTGACTATCATGTACCGGTATAAAACGGTTAAATTTAATATATAGAATTTAATATCCACCAAACATAGATTTTCCAGAGAATATTTTTTACAAGAGATTAATTTACATATTTTTGATTTAATTTTTGAATATATACATATAAAAAGTAAGGAATCACTTTTTGAAGTTGGTGCCAAACAATCATAATAGATAATGATTTCCCCATTTTATTTATACTACTAGACATAATATATCCACAATTCTTACTATACTTAAGATAGTTTGGCACCAACTTCAAAAAGTAATTCCTTACTTTTTATATGTATATATTCAAAAATTAAATCAAAAATATGTAAATTAATCTCTTGTAAAAAATATTCTCTGGAAAATCTATGTTTGGTGGATATTAAATTCTATATATTAAATTTAACCGTTTTATACCGGTACATGATAGTCAATTTGTGGTTATTGGATAACGATTTGTCATTAGAGAATTTTATAGAATTATTTAATTCTTTTTAGCGCTTTTTTTGGAGTCGGTTATACATTTTTTTGAAAAAGTTAAATTTATTTCCTACTTTTTAGTTATTTATACCGTAATACATAATTATATGTAGTGACATATGATGGCTCTTTGCAACGGATTACTAATGAACGCACTTTGCTGAGTTCTGATGTATTCGCTTTACTTGTCATTGTTTGATTGTCAACTTTTCAAAAGACACTTACAATATCGGTTAGTATCGTTGTGAATCTTTAGGTTTTCTGGATGTGGTAACTTCTTTAGATCTGGCACGACGAAAAGCTACCGCATTCATGAAATCTTAAAGTCAACATCTAATCGTACGGACATCGGAAGTGGTTATCGAAAGGTGACAATGCCTCAAGTAAAGTGTCCTTACACATAAGCGCGCGGCAAATTGCTTCCATATATGAGTAAACAGCAAAATGACTCCATGTATCAATGAATAGTAAAATGCTTTTCTAGTGTAGTCAAAAGTACTCCCCCTTCAGTCAGAAAAAGTAAAAAGAAAGATTTTAACAAAAATCGCTCTATGATTCAATAGATAAACAACAACAATTTAATTCCTATAAATGCAGTAAAGGCATCGGAAATGAGCGGTGATGATTCGGCGAGGAATCCGAAAATCATAACCTGTACTTGGCTGCATCTATAAGAGAGTGACAGCATTCGATACCCAAATACTTTTTTCACGGACGCTTTTGTCCCAACTAAACTGTTAAAAATTTGAAACTCACTCCACCGCTTTTATGGAAAACGATTATTTCAGCCTATCGTGGAGCATTCTCATGGGTCAAAAGACAAATATTTTATAAAAGCGGGGGAGTGACGATGCAGCAAAAGGGTAAAATTTTTTACAGTGTATGTATGTGATATTCCATAAAAGGGATGGAGTGACGAAGCAGCAAAAGTTAAATTTTTAACAATGTATCGCAATGCTAGGCATTTTCTATTATAAAATTTGATGATGATTTCCTGGTAGAATTCGATTGTACGCCGAATGATCCTTTATTTCTACACAGACATAAATACATAATCCATATTTTTTTATAAATTCGTGGACATACAAGGACAAGATAGCCCAAGGAAATATTACGACACAAGAAAAGTACAACCGCGAGCTACACATAAAGAGTGTGTGCAACGGAGCCAGTGGGATTCGAACCCACAATCTCCTGCGCTCTCAGGAGATTAGCAGCGTGGTGTCTTAACCGCTCGGCCACAAGGACCCCCCTTGATGACTCATTTTTGTCCAGATTCTTTCCAATCAATCGTATACTGTGCTCCATGTGTCGTCATATTCACATCGAGGAATCCTACATGAACAAAATCTGAAATCATTCTGGTGTCTAATCCGGTAACCAAATCTGAATCTAAAGATAATTTTGTTACACATATCTATGCACTTTATTTTGCATTGATATGTAGAGATAATTTTTTCCTCCGGAGCAAATATACACTAAAGGATTTTCATCTTTTCAACAACTTAAGGATGTCGATTGGTATCGATGTCTATTTCCGCTTTAGTGGATGCGAGAACTTGTCCATTTAAGCTTTAACATTTCGGAAATTTATCGCATCCAGCAAACTTTAAGGCCGCACACTAGGCACAGAAAAAGACCAGGATGATAATGCGAAGTCTATGGGGGCGTTCTTTTCAAATATCTCGCTCAAATTTTAAAATTTTTACGTGATTTTTTTTCCATATTATAGCTGAGAATATTCCACAACCGGCCTAGTTTTTAGCTCACAGGCTATCATAGCCTGAGAGCTTATGTGCCCGTCCGTTCTGTATGTACGTGCGTTCGTGCGTAACGCGATAACTCATGATAGAAATATCGGATCCACTTCAAATTTTGCATATAGGTATATCCTGATAAGGCGCTTGCCTGATTAGTTTTTGAAGTTCATTCGATATGTATAAGAGGGGGAACGGGGGGCTCATGCCCCTCCCCTTAATTGATATAAACGAGATTTTCATGCAGAATTAAGTTTTCGTTCAAAATTTAGATATAGGATCATTCTGATGAGGCGATTCCGTGACTGTTATTAGGTGTTCATTGAATAAGTATAAATAGGGGGAACGGGGGCTCATGCCCCCCCCCCCTACTTAATTGATATAAACGGGATTTTCAATCAGAATTAACAGTTTTCGTTCAAAATTTAGATATAGGATCATTCTGATGAGGCGATTCCATGACTGTTATTAGGTGTTCATTGAATAAGTATAAACAGGGGGAACGGGGGGGTCATACCCCTCCCCTTAATTGATATAAGTGGGATTTTCATGCATAATTAACAGTTTTCGTTCAAAATTTAGATATAGGATTATTCCGATGAGGCGAGTCCGTGGCTGTTATTAGGTGTTCATTGAATAAGTATAAACGGGGGTTCTAATGCCCCTCCCCTTAACTTGTACAAATGAATTTTTCAATCAGAATTGTCAGATTTCGTTCAAATCCCTGAATAGTTTTGGAAGTTTAATGGTTAAGTATAAAAGAGGGGAATAACTCCTCTTAAATTATATAAATGTTAAATGGGTTTTTATTAAGAATTATCCGATTTGCTCTGAATTTTGCATATAGATTTTTTAATATGATAAAGCATGTACTTTATAGTTTAGGAGGTTCAATGATTAAGTATAAAAAAGGAGAAAGGGGAGAGCTGTTTCCCCTTCTTAATTTTTTTTTTCGAGCGGAATTAACGAAAATACAAGGCTGTAATGTACAATTAGTATGCGTAGCCTGTGAGCTCAATGCCATCAGTTCAACTGGGCAATATTCTTTTTATTACTTTTTCAATTTTCGTTTCAGATTTTTTTTTAAATATTTTAAATTTCAAAACCGGTTTAAACGGTTCTGAAATTGAAACTATCATTATGTAAAACATACATAAGCAAAATCGAAGAAGTAAAAACTAGGCCGGTTGTAGATCATCCTCGGCTATCCTATGTAATTTGAATATTTGAAGTTAAGAATGTTCTTTGATAAACGCGGTTTTCCAAAGCACAGAAAATTTAAGAATTTTTATTCCAGAACTTGGCGATAGTCGCCTGAACGAGTTTGTTTTATGGGTGAAAGAAGTTAACTAGCTTAACTTTAATGGTAAGCTTATCAAAATTTTTCGTCATTTATATTTGTCCAAATGTAAATCTAGCACATAGCAATGTACTTTAATCACTTTGTGAATCCGGCATAACAAGCACCCTGATACACAGACACTCTTGCTTTAACGTGTAAGGCTCTTTTAGAGATGAATTTTCAGCTTTTCGATATCGAATTCTCATGTCTGGATCGATGTGGATCTTTCACTTTGGTGGATACGAGAATTGTTCCAGCTAAGATTTCGTACTTTGGAAAAAAAAACTAGCATCTCTGCAACAATGATTAGGATCCAGAAGGATTATTCGCTGTTAAGCAAAACAAGATTGAGCAATCATAAGCCTTCATTTTTGAGAACTTTTCATTGTTCGAAGGAGAGAGTCTGGAATACATGGAGTGAAAATCTGGTATCGACACTGTAAAAAATTTGACCCTTTTGCTGCATCGTTACTCCATCGCTTTTATAGAATTTCTTTGTTTTGACCAATGAGAACGCTCCATAATAGAGCGAAATAATCGTTTCCTATAAAAGCGATGGAGTGACGATGCAGCAAAAGAGTTTAATTTTTTACAATGCAAGCAGTGCTAAAAATTTGTATCCTTTAAATGTGCAACGATGCTACTGAATTCCAAAGTGTTGATCACAGCGACATCTGCGGCATTTTCGTGTTACATTATCTAGACTAGCAATAATTCTTGCATTTTTAGAAAATGTCCTGCAGATGTCGCTTCTGTCTTTAAATTTCATTAGCATTGTTGCACATTTAAAGAATAGAACGTTTTAGCGCTTTTTTTAAGTGTTACAGAGGGCGTGTTCAGCACAACTTACCGGTTACTTACCGACCACTTAACGATAGTAGACAAGTACGAAATGAAAATCAAAGCGAAGTGAGACGTCAGCTACAATTCAACAGAATAGTTTTCATTGATGCCACAATTTGCTTTCGTACTGCCCTAAAATCGGTCGGTAACATTGGTTACTTTTGTAAGTTGCTCTGAACACGCCCTGAGATAGCCGATTTCCACACTATATCTCCTAGATGCTATATTTCCGGTTTCTTGCATAAGAGAACTTGTCCGGAATCCAGGTAGAATTTACGCTGTTAGCGAAACCAGATTAACGAATCAGAAGCCTGAATTTTAGCAAATTTTTCAATGTTTTAAATAAATTTTCTTGTTAACAAATCTAGTTTCGCAAACAGCGCAAAATTTATGTGAATCCTGGCCCTCGTCCAGTTAGGATTTTGCACTTTGAACACTGTTAAAAATTTGAAACTTTTACTTTATCGTCAATCCATCGCTTTTATAGAAAAGGATTACTTCATTGTATTTTGGTGAATTCTCATTGGACAAAATAGAGACATTCCAAAAAAGCGGTGGAGTGACGATGCAGCAAAAACTTCAAACTTTTAACAGTGGAAAGATCGTGTGTCTATGTAAGTGTAATATAAAAGCATGCAAAATGAACACTTCTAATTGGTCGATTGCTTCAAAATGAATTTTAAATTTAAAGTTTTTATTTTTAAAAAAGTTCTAATTATCAGATTTTTATGAAATTCGAATGGGACCACATGGGCCTCATACGCTTTCAAACAAAAAAAGAATTATCAAAATCGGTTCATATTTGCAAAAGTTATGCGTGAACAACAAATACATACAGGTCGAAATCATAACCTCCTCTTTGAAGTCGGTTAAAAATGAATTTATTTTAGAATAATTGAAAGTTTTTCTTTATATACATAATAAAAAAAAGAATTTTTAACCCAGAATTTAGGTAACAATGTGCCAATCGGCGTGCATGAGGTCAAAAGTGAGATTTCTATCTCTTTTCAAAATGCTTCAGATATGTTCACTAGTGTCCGCAATCTTGAACGCTTCTAATTTTGTTATTTAAGAACATAGCATGATGTATCGATTCATGCACAAGCGTGAAATTTTCAGTAACAGTTTCATAATGAGGGCCTTACTATAAGATTTCCGTGAATGATGAATAAAACCATCAGAATGACAACAGATTTCCTTTATTAAAACCTTCGGAACGACGGAAAGGTATATGTGCCGCGTAAGTTGCTTCTGTCAGGCCAAAATTTCTCTTATGAAAAATAGATTAATTTTTTTGTAAAAGACGCTTGTCTCCAAGAGATTAAAGTGTCAGTTTCGACCGAGTTGATTGGCAAGTTAGGAAGAGTGTTTGCATTTTAAATGGAAGGTTTGTTCGTGAAGCATTTATCTCAGAATGACTGCAGAAATAAAGAATTAATTTAATGCTGTGAAGGTGTTTTTTTTTCTTCCGTTCCGCCAGGACTCCTATGCATTTTAAATTTTGGCTGGTGCAAGTCGGAATTAGGCAGTTATCCAATAGGCATGTGAGTAACGTGCTTACCCTCTAAATTCAAATTTTGTCCCAAAATGACAATCCTTAAATTTCCTCTTTCATTTTCCCTTTTTAAAAAAATTTTATTTAAGGGAAAATGCCTATTGAATGAGGATATCTTGACCTACTCTACAAAACTTATTTAACCGGGAAATATGAATATGATTAGTGAGGTGTCAATTAATCATACTGTATCCTGAGAAAAATTAATTGAATATATAGCTGATAATTGAATAATTAAATAATTAATTGAATATAGCTAATAATTGAATATATAGCGTAAGAATTAATTGAATATATAGCTGATACTGATATTGTATTGATAATTGCTATTGGTAAATATATTGATATTGGCAACATATAGCTGATATTGATATTGGTATTGATAATTGCTATTGATAAATGTATTGATATTAGTAACATAGATAATTTTTCACATATGAAAATGATTTTTCTTTTTGAAAGAAGGGGGGGGGGACCAAAATGACACAGTATTTCCCCAAAATTTTTCAGACGTTAATCAGCCTTTGTGTATTAGCGTGGAGTTCACAAGTTAAAAGGAATTTACAAGACATTTATAACAGTGTTAATAAGAATATTGATTATATCAACTCTAGTTATTGTTAAATACCGCACACTAAAAATATAACACTGAAAAACAGTTAAAATCGCGCAATGTTATTAATAATTATATTTAAGCGGGCGTTTCATGTTTAAGCAAACATGAGACAATAAAAATCCTTTATCTGGCTCTTGTTACATACATACATATAAATTAATTATCAGTAAATCTGTAACATAATATCCAATACAGCAAACGCGTTCATGAAATCTTAAAACATTTTTTTCTTTCTTATTTATATATTTTATATAACAGATGAAATAATATAACAATAAGTAATAAGGGCTATTAAGAAATAATATTCATCAAAACATGTCATATATACAGAAAAAATACTTATATCAAATATATACAGGATGCAATGAAATAAGGTTTTATGAAATTATTAAAATCGTTAATTTCAATAGTAACATTTACGGAATAAATAGCAGTAGAAATTCCCCATAAATTTGCTACTTGCAGTGTCATTTCTCAATCGTCTCATTGTAGTGGTTTAAGTTCAAAGTTCAAAATTGTCTGTTCAATTTGCATTTTTTTTTCATGTTACTTTATTAGTTTCTTTTTTATGGGGATTTAATTTCGTTAATTAAATATTATGTTCAAATAAATGCTTAACTATTTGTGTATCATAGTTGCCAACTTCCAATATTTTTATTAAAAAAAGTATAGTTTGAACCAGAGATTTTGTTTAATAAAAAAAAAAAATCGGACATAAAATGATATAGACTTTTTTTTTTCGAAATTAAACATACTTCTGGTTGGAAATATGAATTTTTGATTTTAAAGAAGCAGGAGGTTGATGTGAATGATTTATATTCTTTAAGCACTTCTATTCGTGCAAGCAAATTTATCTTTTGTAATCGGGATGTATGCCGGTTGAAATATGGAGTATACTAAAAAGTTTTCAACCATAAAATATCAGTACATTGAAAAAAACTTTAAAAAACAAATCAGTTAGTAAACAACATACTTTCTTTTTATCGTAGTAGTATCATTTAACATTATAAAGAAATATTAGTCTTTCTAGAACGAAAATTCTGCCGTTTTCGAAGAGTATAATAATTATTTAAAAAAAATGTTAAGGATGCAGTAAAATATCTAATTCTTCCAATATGTTATTTTTTTAATCAGAATGTTATTATTTAATGATCAGTTGATTTTATCTTTAAGCAGATATATAAATTAGATACTTATCCCTTAGAATAAAATTCCGGTTTCCGCCGTTATTATCAAGAACTTCTTTATTCTTCACCTGAAATTTTAAATAAGTGTGTACAGATAAATGAAAACAATTCATATATTTTTTGTTTTATAATAAAAAAAAGAAAAGAAAAATGATTTTCTTTTGGTACATAAAAATTGAAAGATTCAGAAATTACATAAAATATCAAGATCAGCAATAAATTTGCTTCTGAAATTCGAATTGTACATTTCTTTTTTTATTTTTCATTCAAAAAAAGAAAATTCGGAAATTTAAATTAATTAAAAATAAAAAACAAAAATTTCAAATTTGCTTTAAAATATTTTGATTGTTTATAAAACATAGATAAATGTTTTTATTCTTTATCTATTTTTTATTTTTTGGAAAAAATATGTATATACAAAATAAGAAGAAGACAGGGTTCCAAAAATTTTCACACGTTGCTACCAGCATTTTAAATCAAAAACCTTCATAAAAGATCAGTTTAACATTTACAATAGAATTATACAATGAATATTACCGTTTAAAAAATGCGGTAGGAGAGTACAAACATTTTAGGAACAGTGCGAACCCTGGGAAGAAGAAGAAGGAAAAAAACAGAATTTTTTTTTCTATAGACACTAGAGATAGCTCATTTTTAAAAGTACAAAATAAGAACAAGCGATTTATTGTACAATTAAACAATTTGATACTTAAAAATAGTTATGAAACGTGATATGTTTTAAGGTCTGCTTTATTATTCCATGTTTAGCAAGTCTCTTGCCGAATTTAGGTACTTTTATACACTTTATAATATGACTAGGTGCACAGTAGTCATTGTATGAAATTAAAATAAAATTTACAACGCCATTATTTTCATCGCAAAGTTTCTTTGTAACGAAAAAAAAATGGTTAACTAAATTGAATATTTCATATAAATTCTCAAGACTTATTGAATTAAGTTTATTATAGATTCAAGGTTTTTTACTTTCTTTAAAAATTTCATTCGTTTCGAAAAATGGACGTCTAGAGACTGGCTAGTAAAAACAGAAATAAAAACAACATAATGACACTATAAAATTACAAAAATTTCCATTTCTTAACTTCATGGTCTTATTAAGCTGGTTTCTGCTTTTATGCAATGTAAATTATATAAAATAAAATAAGTTGCTTTATAAATGTACAAATAATTTTTAAAGGAATAAATCTTTTTTTGTTCTTTTTTATTTTATTTCCATTTCTTCTCCAAAACGGAAAATCTCTTAAGCAATTTGAATTTCAAATGAGACAAAATTTATCACATTCAGCACGGCATGCATGAATCGCTCGAGAACGCTGAATTCGAAATGGAAATTGTAGGTAAAGGAATATTTTCTGTTTGGTGTACTGAATTTAAAGAGCATCAAATATAACGAATAAAAAAGACAAAAATCTATCTTTAAAAGAATCTTTGAATACATAAAACGCGTGAAATGAGATTATATACTTACATTATTGAAAACTCAAAAGGAAAATTTCCATTTAAGTACAGAACAAATGCGATTTAACTCATTTGCGACGAATGGCACGTATGCTTGTAGTGTATAGTGTGCGCAATCCTTGATTTTGGCATCGAAATTTTATACAATTGTTGGATATATTTTATATTATAAACTTCAGCAGCTCAATGAAATAAAATTTCTTTGAACTGAAACTGTGGGAGGGTACCATGCGTATTACATTCTGAATGTACAAAGAAATAAATTAAGACTTTTTTGTGTTTGTATATATTAAAATTTGTTAAATATATTTTCAAATATATTTCACTCTGATTCAATGGACTTAATAAAGAATTATTTATCATATTTTTAAAATAATAAATTTAAAATAACAAGCCATTTTTCCTTTCAATTAGAAAATCATAAGCCTTTCTTATCCGACTTTCAAACCAAAAAATAAAAATGAGCACAAAAAAATTTACAATAAAAATTCAGCTTTTTGAACATATTGTTTAATTGTTACTTTCTAAAACTTATCTATATTTGGAATCAGATATTTCTAAAGTGTATTTTAGTTGTGTGTAGAATTCATTATATTTTTAAAAGTGACTTATGTAAGTGAGTGCATATCAAAAATATAATTTGATTTCTTAAATTCTAATTACAGAAATCGTATTTTTTTCATATTTGTACTTCTTCATTAATTTTAAAAATTATAAAAATATTAAGAATAATTTTTACATAACAGTGTAAGGCTGCCATACATGTTTATTTTAAACAGGGATTATGTTTATGGGAATATATTTAACTTCACACTGGTAATATCTAATTATCTTACAACGAGATATTATTGCTGTTTTGAAAATAACATTAGAAATAGTGTTTCAGAAAATTAAAGATATTTTCTGAATTAACAATTTATCGGGCATGTACACACATTTGCAAAATCATTTTTTGAAGATCATGCTCAATGTCATTACACTACACTTGCTTATTTTTTTATGACATTATAAGTTACTCAAATATTTTACTTTATTTTGTGTTTTTTTTAAATAACCTTAATCGTTTCTGTTCTATATATTATTTACATGCGCCAATGAAATAAAAGCATAAATAATATATCACGAATCATAACAAGTTATTAGGCCTACAGGAAAGATCTGCTGTGTAACATATTCCATGCCTACTGTTTAAAATTCAAATTTCTCCACTTTTTTTAAAATTTTAAAAGTACCATTGTTTTCAATTTTTTGTGAAACGAGAAAAATATTCGAATTTTAAAGTTAAAAAAATTATGCCAGTGAAGAAATATGAATTTTTAATAAAGTAGGCGTGACAAACCATTATAAGACAAACTTTCCGGAAAACCTAATAAAAATAAATTTATAAATGATATTTAGAATTTCTGGATAAGTGTATGCAACTACTAAATCTTTGCTTATATTGTTATATTTCAGAAATCTCATTTTTAAAAGTACAAAATAAGAACAAACGATTTATTGTACAATTAAACAATTTGATACTTAAAAATAGTTATGAAACGTGATATGTTTTTAGGTCTGCTTTATTATTCCATGTTTAGCAAGTCTCTTGCCGAATTTAGGTACTTTTATACACTTTATAATATGACTAGGTGCACAGTAGTCATTGTATGAAATTAAAATAAAATTTACAACGCCATTATCTACATCGCAAAGTTTCTTTGTAACGAAAAAAAAAATTGGTTAATTAAATAGAATATTTCATATAAATTCTCAAGACTTATTGAATTATGTTTATTATAGATTCAAGATTTTTTACTTTCTTTAAAAATTACATCCATTTCGAAAAATGGACGTCTAGAGACTGGCTAGTGAAAACAGAAATAAAAACAACATAATGACACCATAAAATTACAAAAATTTCCATTTCTTAACTTCATGGTCTTATTAAGCTGGTTTCTGCTTTTATGGCATATAAATTATATAAAATAAAATAAGTTGCTTTATAAATGTACAAATGGTTTTTAAAGGAATAAATCTATTTTTGTTCTTTTTATTTTATTTTCATTTCTTCTCCAAAACGAAAAATCTCTTAAGCAATTTGAATTTCAAATGAGATAAAATTTATCACATTCAGCGCGGAATACATGAATCGCTCCAGAACGCTGAATTCGAAATGGAAATTGTAGGTAAAGGAATATTTTCTGTTTGGTGTATTGAATTTAAAGAGCATCAAAGATAACGAATAAAAAAAGACAAACATCTATCTTTAAAAGAATCTTTGAATACATAAAACGCGTGAAATGAGATTTTATACACACATTATTGAAAACTCAAAAGAAAAATTTCCATTTAAGTACAGAACAAATGCGATTTAACTCATTTGAGACGAATGGCACGTATGCTTGTAGTGTACAGTAGGGTGGAGCGAAAAAAAATTTTTTTTGAAAATCAAAAACGGGTAGGTGCCAAAAGTTGCCTTTATACTAGTACATTAACTGCGTGAAATTTTAGCGCTGAAAAAAAATGTCTTGAGTCTGCGCTTTTGCTCCAAAAATCGAAATTTTGAGTAAAATTTGTCATTTTTTGTCATTTTTTCAAAAAAATTAAAAAATTCCTACAGAGCTGGTTAGTATTCAAAAGTGTTGCTTAGACCTTTATATTTATCTGCTTAACATATTTAAACTATAAAACAATATCTGTAGTCTGTATAATCGGAGCAAATCTGACAACTTTTTGTGAAAAATCAGCGTTAACCTCTCTATTGGAGCATACGACGAAATGTTCTTTTGAGTGCATTTCTTACCTAGCTGCTTTCAAAACTACTGTGTATATAACTCATAGAGATGTTTACATTATCCCACCCGTCTCAACCACCCAATCATCTAGGCTCAGTGTTTTATTTATGCATTGAATTATTACTTTTTTCCCGAAGACGAGCATAAGTTTTCTATATATCAAAGTAATTTATCTCTTCTTTGTATTCACTGAATTTGGATGATTTGGATTGCGGTGTGATCTGCTGCACGTAAATTTTTATGCCATGTATAACAGAAGAGAAGCTGAGTAATGTATTGGGTATGTTCTTAATTGAACCTATTCAGCAGTCTATTATCTTCATTAAATTTTCATGCAATTAATACATTATGATTGGAAGTTCTGTTACCACAGCATTTTTTCAATCAATTACATTTTATATATAATGATTTCCCTAAAAATTGATTGTATGAATTCAATTTTTAGTATGTCATCATTTACTGTACTTATTACATTGAATATATTTTGAGAAGCTGGCTACTTAATATTATGACGATCGTCACAGAGGATTGCAAACAAAATTTGCGTGTAAAACAACATTTCTAAAGAAGTTTTAGTATGCTTTATGTCGTTTCCTGTGTTGTTCCATAGTCTAGTAATTTCTAATAAGATTTTAGATCTATTATTTAGGTGTGTAGTACATTTGGTATAAAACATCCCGCGGTATAAACTTGGATTATACATTTTGTGAGTGAACATATAGACGCTGATTGCCAATCTGTGCTTATATAAAGCGGAAAATTTTATTTATTTTATGAGCTGTCTTTTGTGTGAGATGTTTTCTAAACTCCTATTCCCCATTCTTTCTGAGAAATAGCTTTCCTTATGAATTAGCTTTGCAATCTCTGACAGAAATTTCTAGTCTGTTCTGAGTATCTTTTTCTCAATTTGAGAAAATAATTTTTAAAAATTATTCTCTATTTTATATAAAAAAAAAAATTGCAATAGGAAGTGAATAGTACGTAGACAACGATTTTTCTTATTGATACAGTGAATCCATGTAGCTTAGAACGTTTTATATCGACTTCTCTAATAATTGGCGCAGAGGAAATTCACTGGAGTTGAAGTACCGAATGATTCAATATTATACACAATTCTAAGCTTACCCCATGCAAAATGGTTCGCAGTGACAAATAAAATTCTCCTAATTTTAAATGAGCACTTATAGTCGATTAGAATCCATACATTCCCTCATAAAGTACTATGCATTATATGTTTATGCCCAGGACATTTCACCATTAAATGTTGTCCACTCATAAAAAGAGGATCTAAAAGTTAATAGGAAATTACCTGGATACGAAAACACTTAGAAAACGGCATAAAACTAATGCAAAAAAAAGTTATTTACAACAGCGGTTGCTTTACACATGGAGAACAAATTCCCATTGCAATTCTCTGACGATCACCAGAAATCACATTAAACAACTTGCTTCTCAACATATAAAAAATGCAAAAGTAGAATAAATGATGGCATACTTATAGTTGAAATATCTGAAATCATCTTTGAAGCAAATCATTACGTAAAAAAATACAATTGACTGAAAAAATGTTGTGGTAACAGAACTTCCAATCACTATTCATCAACTGAATGTAAGTTTGATAAATATAATAGATGGCCGAATAGATCCCTTTAATAGATTCCCATGCATTACTCTGCTTGTCATTTTTTTGTATAAACTGTAAAAATATACCTGAAGATAGTTACAGCAGCATGTGGATGCAATAAACAAGGTGGAAGCATCGAAAACATGCCGAATTTTTATAAAGAAAATCACAAATCAATGTATAAATAAAACACTGTACTAAGATGATCGAATAGTTTGGACAGGTGGTATAGGAAATATAGCCACCTCCACGACGAATGTCCAAGGTAGTTTTGAAAACAAGAGCTGTATTAAAAACAACAATTCGTTGTATGACCCAATAGAGTGGTAATGCTGTTTTCTTACTAAAAGTTGCCTGTTTTGCTCCAGCTATAAGGAATAAACATATTGTTTTATAGTTTAAATATGTTAAGCAGATAAATATAAAGGTCTAAGCAACACTTTTAAATACTAACCAGCTCTGTAGGAATTTTTTAATTTTTTTAAAAAAATGTCAAAAAATGACAAATTTTACCCAAAATTTCGATTTTTGGAGCAAAAGCGCAGACTCAAGCCATGTTTTTTCAGCAGTAAAATTTCACGCAGTTGATGTACTAGTATAAAGGCAACTTTTGTCACCTACCCGTTTTTGATTTTCAAAAAAAAATTTTTTTCGCTCCACCCTAGTGTACAGTGTGCGCAATCCTTGATTTTGGCATCGAAATTTTATACAATTCTTAGATATATTTTATATTATAAACTTCAGCAGCTCAATGAAATAAAATTTCTTTGAATTGAAACTATGGGAGGGTACCATGCGTATTACATTCTGAATGTACAAAGAAATAAATTAAGACTTTTTTGTGTTTGTATATATTAAGAGTTGTTAAATATATTTTTAAACATATTTCACTCTGCCTCAATGGACTTAATAAAAAATCATTTATCTTATTTTTTAAATAATAAATTTAAAATAACAAGCCATTTTTCTTTCAACTAGAAAATCGTAAGCCTTTCTTATCCGACTTTCAAAACAAAAAATAAAAGTGAGCACAAAAAATTTTACTACAAAAATTCGGCTTTTTGAACATATTGTTAAATTTTTACTTTCTAAAACTTATCTATATTTGGAATCAGATATTTCTAAAGTGTATTTTAGTTGTGTGTAGAATTCATTATATTTTAAGAAGTGATTTATGCAATTGAGTGTATATCAAAAATATAATTTGATTTCTTAAATTCTAATTACAGAAATCGTATTTTTTTCATATTTGTACTTCTTCATTAATTTTAAAAATTATAAAAATATTAAGAATAATTTTTACATAACAGTGTAAGGCTGCCATACATGTTTATTTTAAACAGGGATTATGTTTATGGAAATATATTTAACTTCACACTGGTAATATCTAATTAGACATCTTTCAACGTGATATTATTGCTGTTTTGAAAATAACATTAGAAGTAATGTTTCAGAAAATTAAAGATATTTTCTGAATTAACAATTTATCGCGCATGTACACACGTTTGCAAAATCATTTTTTGAAGATCATGCTCGATGTCATTACACTATCCTTGCTTATTTTTTTATGACATTATAAGTTACTCAAATATTTTACTTTATTTTGTGTTTTTTTTTAATAAACTTAATCGTTTCTCTTCTATATATTATTTACATGCGCCAATGAAATAAAAGCATAAATAATATATCACGAATCATAACAAGTTTTTAGGCCTACAGGAAAGATCTGTTGTGTAACATTATTTCATGCCTACTGTTTAAAATTCAGATTTCTCCACTTTTTTTAAAAATTTTAAAAGTACCATTGTTTTCAATTTTTTGTGAATTTTTTTTAAAAATATTCGAATTTTAAAGTTAAAAAAATTATGCCAGTGAAGAAATATAAATTTTTTAAAAAGTAGGCGTGACAAACCATTATAAGACAAACTTTCCGGTAAACCTAATAAAAATAAATTTATAAATGATATTTAGAATTTCTGGATAAGTGTATGCAGCTACTAAATCTTTGCTTATATTGTTATATTTCAAGATAAAAATATTTGAATTCAAGAAATGCTATCATCTTAACATTATTTTAAAACAAAATATAGGCTTCATAAATTTTGAACATCTTCAAAGCGGTAAAGTTATTTTGCATAAGCAAGAATTCCATTTTTTATAATACTGGTGTATCTGTAAGAAAAGTTTGCAGTTGAAAAGTGGAACTATTCAAAGTGTCAGTAATGACTCCTGACTTTGTGCTATGTTTCACGGTCTGAATGATATGCAGAAGAATAATAACAAAGATATATTATGGTTTAGGGTAATATTGTTGGAGGTATGTGCCCAGGTCAAAATTCATGCTAGTACCAGCAACAAAAATATGCTAGTTATTGCTATTTTTTGCTTTGTCTGCTAGATGTCCCTGCTATTATTTGCTTTAAATTGCTAGCCAGCATCACATGCTATATGGCTAGCTTACACAGCAATAGCATGGCAAGCTATGTACAAGCATCTTATGCTTATTTGCTGATTAAGCTTTTTCCAAAGCATGCAGAGGAAGGTAATTTAACATGCTATAATATTCTATTTTATGCTTTCCAGCATAATATGCTATGCAGCAAGTTTAGGGAGAAATAGCATGACAAGCTATGTACAAGCATCTTTTACTTATGTGCTATTCAAGCTATTTCCAAAGCAAGCAGAGTTAGGTACCTTAATATGCTATAATATACTATTTTATGCTTTCCAGCATAATATGCTATGCAGCAAGTTTTGGGAGAAATAGCATGACAAGCTATGTACAAGTATCTTTTGCTTATTTGTTATTTAAGCTATTTTCAAGCATGCACAGTTAGGTACTTTACAATGCTATAAAATGATTTTTATCTTGCCAGTATAATATGCTATGCAGCCAATTTAGGGAGAAATAGCATGACACGCTATGTATAAGCGTTTTATGCTTGTTTTCTTTTTAACCTTCTTCCAAAGCATGGAGAGGTAGGAATATTATATGCTTTAGCATTACATGCTTTTTGATGCTTGCTAAATTGACATGCTAGGAAAACAGCATGACGCACCATGTGCCAATAAAATATTCTAATTCACTAAACAAGAATAGCAGCAAAAAATTATTTGTTGGTTATGAATTTCTGCTAGAATAACAGAATCTAACTTTATAAGCAATATTCTGCACAATTTTGCAAAAATGGGAGATTGTATACAATAAATTCATAAAGAGTAAATATTTTTTAATATTGCAAAAGCATATTTTTTTCTGAAAACTATCTGAATTTCTTAAGCTTTCATATCAAAGCATATTTTATGTTTCAGAAACTGGTCACATTGTTTGCATAATATAAGTGCATATTCGTTTATCAAAATTAAAAATAATGGAGAAGGGTTGTTATCACCACTTAAATTCATGATTACCATTAACCACCGTTTGAGATTTATTTTTAACTTATAAACAAACAAAAAAAAAAAAAGAAAAAAAAAAAGAAAAAGAAAAAACAGAACAAAGAATTTATTTTCATAGCGGATTTATAATAGTAAGTCTTCTCCTCTCCTAACGGAAAATTAACTGACATTTTAACTGCTCTTTTAACTCATATTTTTCTTAGTGTTGAATTATTTTAACTTACAAGAAAATTATAAATTTATTATTTCTTTATGAATAGGATGAAAATAATTTTTTTTTTACTAAATTTTAAAACTGGGTAAGGAGAAGAATAGCTATGCACCACCATGTGAATAAAATACTGCCTTTTGAACTCGTTGAGATAATGCTTTAACACACAAACTTAACAAAAAATAATAACAATTGATTTTTATAGCCCCCCCCCCTTCATGAAATGGAAGAAAATCACCGTCACTTTCTCATAGTATTTAGTTCTTTTAAGTTACTTCAAAAGTAAAATTTTATGTGTTTATTAAAATAAGGGGAAAAATATGTTTTTAAAATTTCAAAATCAAAAGGCTTTAGATCTTCTCCTCGGGCTAATACACCTTAAATTCAAAACTTCCTTCGTCCACCCGAAAATTATTAGCTTTTAATTTTGCTAGTGTTAATTAAGTTATTAAAAAATAATAAATGTGTTTTTCAAAATCGGTAAAAAACAAAATTTAGTCATGTAAAATTCAATATTCAAGGAGAAAATTTTTCATTTAAGAATTATGTTTATAACAATCGATTTAAAAATATGTATAATTGATTCCTCCTCTCTTTCCAATATGCATTATATTTTTTAAATCCCCCATCTTAAACAGTATTTACCTGAAATTTATTCTATCAAAAATACATTTCATAAATATTTATTTCTTAATTTATATTGATGTAATAATATTCTAATTACCCATTAATTATTAAAAAAAAAACTAGAAATAAATTAATTTTATTCATTGAAAATTTGAGGAAATAGTTGCATCGATAAATTCACTCTTAACCTTGTAAAAATAATAGCGCATAGTAGAATTAGCTTCGTCAACAATCACTAGCAGTTACAGGCGTCTATTGACAGGTCCCCGCTGGCGAGGTAAGTAGCGCACGCGTCTCTTAAACCACAGGTAGTCAGTTCAACCCTCAGGGGTGAAAAAGTCCGATGCAGTTTCTTCCACCAATATCCGTAGATGTTTCCAGTGTTGTCAATAGATGGCAGCACCTGCATTTTTTTAACTAGCAACTGATGCTAGAAAAGTAAAAATTTAAAGCAAATGATGGTAGAAAATAAGTGCTAGACTAGCAGTAAATACTAGCAAGTGATGGTCTTTATTGCTGCTAGGCCAGCTACATATTCAAGCAACACATGCTGGATTATGTATGCTGGCCAAGTAGCAAAGTGGGCCAAAACACACTGGTAATACTGCTAGAGCCAGCAAATATGTAATGGTAGTTTGTGCTATTTTACTTGCTGGGATATAGCAAGTAATGCTTGTCTAGCAAACAAATACCAGCATGAATTTCGACCTGGGTGTACATGAAATGGAAGTGAATTCTGTCTTTTTTTGTTTGTTTGTTTGTTTTCTTTTTTTTAATCTTAGAAAATAGTTTAATCCCGAAATTTTTAGGCAGCTTAGGAGAGAATATTTTCAGTAATCCCATATCTAATGAGATAATTTTTATTGTTATATTTCGGAATAAGAATATTTGAATTCAAGAAATGCTATCATCTTAACATTATTTCAAAACAAAATATAGGCTTCATAAATTTTTAACATCTTCAAAGCAGTAAAGTTATTTTTCTTAAGCAAGAATTCCATTTTTTATAATACTGGTGTATCTGTAATAGAAGTTTGCAGTTGAAAAGTGGAACTATTCAAAGTTTCAGTAAGGACTCCTGACTTTGTGCTGTGTTTCACGGTCTGAATGATATGCAGAAGAATAATAACAAAGATATATTATGGTTTAGGGTAATATTGTTGGAGGTATGTGTATATAAAATGGAAGTGAATTCTGCCTTTTTTTTGTTTGTTTGTTTTCTTTTTTTTATCTTAAAAAATAGTTTAATCCCGAAATTTTTAGGCAGCTTAGGGGAGAATATTTTCAGTAATCCCATATCTAATGAGATAATTTTTATTAATGGTCTCATTTATTATTAGATATCTTCTTTTTAATTTACCACATATTACAAAGACTTGGTATTGCATAAATTTACATTTGTAAACAAAACTGTTCACATCATTGAAATTTAATTATTTTTTGATATGAGGTACTTCCTAACGTTGCTTTATTTTAACGTAACACATAAAATTATAGTAATATCAACCTGCATCACTTTTTATTTAACTTTTAATAAATTCATTAATTTCTTCTACTATATTCACACAGAAATATTAGTTCTATATAAATTACAAAAAATATGCTACTAAATATAGTTATAAATCTACCTTAAAATCTCTAATCTCTTGTAGTTAATTTTTAACATAATTATGTAAAGTACAATTCTTAAAGTAAACCATATGCGATTAATGTTTTACACCACAGAATGATTAATTAAGACTATGATTATAATAATGATTGAATTAATAATAGGAATAATGATTATATAAATTTATATAAATTAATTGCACATTTATCTTAACTTTTAATAGCAATTGAAAACGTATTTTTATTCTATGCCAAAATAAATGCATAAATAAAGAGAAACTAATATTACAAATATATAAAAGTCTTTTAACGATAAAAATATAATTTTGGAATATATAAAAACATAAAATAGTATCATGTAATGTAATAGAACACAGGTACAAATGTATTTTAATAGTAAATTTTTAATCACTATTATAGATTAACAGATTTTTTGCACATCTATATTATGCGGCCATACATTTAATTACAGAAAATTTTAAATTAAATACCGACTAATATTTTGAAAAAGGACACATGGACGCATATGAAAGTATTTTTTCATATTACAATCAGAAGGTAAAGAAACTGTTACAAACGCAACAACATATACATATTCGCATTGAAATGCAACTTTTCTGCATTGAAGCAGAATAAAATCCTGCATTTTCAGCATATATATATTATCTTATTAATTTTCCCTGTAATTATAAATTTTGGATAATCCTACGCTGTTACAATTAATTTTTTTTTTCAAAGTTTAAAGCGTTATTTAAAATATCTGCCGTACATGATCCGTTTTCGAAATAGTCTTGGCACTATTAGTTTCGATTTTTAAATGTATTGACAATTACACAAAAATTGTGCATGATAGAAAATTAATTTCCAGTTTATAAGAGAAATGTTAAAAAATATTTCCATTAGTTTAGCATTGGGTTACCTAAATTATTTTCCTATAACCAAATGCCGATCAGCAAAAATAATTCAAGGTATTAGTTAAAAATATGTTTGTTACATTCATTTGACGCTTATATTTCGCATTAAATATAGGTTTTTTTCTTAGAAGCAAAAATAAGAAAAGTAAGAAAAATAATGCGTTAAGCATAGATTATGAAGCACTTTCCAACACTTCAGGAAATCTTTAACAAAACTTCGTTATTTAGGTAAATAAGGATATAAAGCCAAATATAGCCAAATATATATTCCAGTACTATTGAACAAACTTTATTTGATGTGTCAGCTAATAAAGATACTATAGGAATATTTAGATTAGCAAAAAATATCTAGTAGCTTGAGATTTCTCTTTCAGCAATTTATACTAATAGATGGAAACATACTTGAATACTTTGTTCAGACTTGTAATTTGCCTGGTAACTTTATTACATATCAGTCATCGTAAAATGTTGATACTTCAGTAAAAATAATTAGTAAGTAGAATCGTAAAATGAAATATTAAAAAAAAAGTTAAATTATAGCTATGGTAATAGTATTACAATGCATGGAATATAAAAAAAAGTAAAAAAAAAAAATAAGCATTTATTTAGAATTCATACTTATCATTACAACGCAGAAGCAGCAAGAATTACTTTAACAAAAAACACACTAACCAGAGCTTTTTTAACTTATTTTTTTAAAGGGTATATTTCATGATTTTTTTTTTACTTTTATATAAAATAGACTTTCTAGATATAATATAAAAGAACAAGCTACACGTGTTAAACGTAAAAAAAAAGCTATAATTTTTACGTAACAAAATATTTGTTTTAAATCTATGATTTTAGTGTTGTGGTATGTATACTAATAAAAGAAGAAAACACTCTATCTGTGTGTGTGTGTGTGTGTGTTTGTGAATGCGATGGCTAGCGAAATCTACGGCACGTACGAGGCTCAAAATTTTTTTGATAGCAGTCCCAAATCTCTCCTGGTGTACCTGATGTTCAGAATTTCGAAATTTCAATTATTAACGGAGTAATTAATTAAAACTTGGAACTCACTCTCATCAAAAATATCCCTTTTACCATTTTTTAAGATCACTTTCGGTTGGTTGGTCCATACAGAGCCACTTATAAAAAATACGCTTCCTTTTTCACTTGCTTTCGGTTGGTTGGTTGTATAAAACTTTCATAAAAATAATTAAAAAAGCTGAGACAGAAATAAACGAATTTAACTGCTTAATCTTTCAAAAGTGACTGTTTTTTTCACCTAAACTTTAAATTTTAGGATGGAGTTGGAACTCTTGTTTTGAAAACCTATTTAATAATAATAAACGTTTAAGAGAATAGATTAGTTCACATGACGTTAGAACCTAGAAACGAATTTCACAACCTGGAATTCATGTCATTCGTCGTCCTGTTTCTCCCTCAACTTTGATTGGTTGAGCGGTAATAATTGCGTAGTTGAAGCTGATATATTTAAATAGCAAGAAATGGATTTTAAATGTTAATTAAAAGATCAGATAAGATCTTACTGGCTCTTTTACCACTAAAAGTTAGAAATTGGCAAAAATAATTCCTTGCATTCGAGTGCTTTCTGTTGCAGTTGCGAGTAACAACAATTTAAATATAGTTTAAATTTTCATTTTCGATAATATTAATGATAAATTTTCTTTTATTTTCAGAAATACTTTTTAGCACTTGAAAAATACTTATGCATTCGATTTGTCTGTCCGTCTGGCAGTTTGTCCGTTCTCTAACTCCCGTAAATATACTCGGATTTTCATGCAATTGATAAAGCTTATTTCGAGTCACTAAAGCATGTTTGATATTGCATATGAAGTATGTACGTTCATTTACAGGGACAATCAAAAGAATTCGATTATATTATGGTATATGGGGAAAAATTGTTTGGAGAGTATTTTTATTGCATTACGTTATTTCAAATGTTTTGAAATGATATAAATAACCTGCTTTCACTAAGATTAAGTAAACAGATAAATCTTAGCAATATTTATTAATTTGCAAGGACACTCACAAGAAATCAAGTACAGTACTGTTTTTGCGTGATAATTGTTGGAGAGTACGTTTTAATAGAGTAGTATAATAGAGTTATGTTTTAATAGAGAGTA
The DNA here is from genome assembly GCA_964019185.1 of Maratus speculifer. NCBI lineage: Eukaryota > Metazoa > Arthropoda > Arachnida > Araneae > Salticidae > Maratus > Maratus speculifer. Next base: position 250,635,383 of record OZ025295.1, on the reverse strand, counting down.
CGTTTAATTCGGTATTCACTTTTAAATTTAATTAGTTCTTTGCATATTACTCTTTGTATATAAAATCTATACTTGATATACAGGGTTGCACACAAGTAATCGCATACAATTTTCCTTATTAGAGGAAAATGCTGTAGGGAATTTTCTGAAATATATCTATCACTTAAAAAAATTAAATTTTGAAATGTATGTTGTTAATACGTACAAACCTTTATATCATATACAGGGTTGCTAATGTAAATGAGAACAGCTGAAATTCGGTTTTAAAATGCTTTATATATTAATAAATTGTAAATAAAAAATAAATTGTTTTCTGGTGTTTCTAGAGATAAAGGAGTATTGGGCGACTTGGATCCGGTTATCGAATATTTTTACTTCCTGATTATAGTAAATTTTAGTATTTTAAGAAACATCTGTCATATGTCTTTTCGCACTCAGCGCAGTGCGAAAGGGAGCGGTCGTCCCGGGCGCGGAAATTTAGGGGGCGCCAAATTCGTACTACCGAAGTCATTTTTATCCTATTACAAGAAAAAGTTAGGAGAGTGGGCGCCAAATTCTAACTTTGCCCCGGGCGCAATTTTCTCTTCGCAAGCCCCTGTTAGCACTTTCGAAGAAAGTCGAATAGTCCTTATGCATTCGGTTTGTCTGTTAATTTGTCCAGGCTCCCATAAATACACTCGGATTGTCATGCAATTAAGAAAGCTTATTTAGGGTCACCAAAGAATGTTTGGTATTCCATATGAAGTATGTATGACGAATGAGTCATTTACAGGGGCATTCAAAAGAATTCGATTACATTATGGTATATGGGGAAAAATCATTTGGAGCGTATTTTAATGATATTACGCTATTTCTAATGTATTCAAACGATATAAATAAATGTATTTAACTACGTTTACGTTAAAACAGGGCATTTATAGTATTTTTATAATTAATTTATAGGGACACACCAAACAAATTGTTACAGTACTGTATTTGATTAATAATTGTTGGAGAATACGTTTTAAAATTTGTTATGCGCCTTGAAATGTAATTAGTTTTTTATTCCATATTATTCTTTACATATAAATTATATATAATATATACAGGGCAGCACAAAAGTATTTGCATACCATTCTGCTTATTAGAGGATATTGTTGAAGAGAAATTTTCAACTGAAAAATATGTATGTCTTAAATGAATTAAATTTTGAATGAGTGTTGTTAATAGATACCAATCTATGTATCATATACAGGACTACTAAAAAATTCAGATCATTTTCCGAATGTAGATGGGAATAGCTGAAATTCGGTTTTGAATTGCTTAAGATATTTTCACATGGTGAAATGAGACGTAATATTTTAATTTTTTAAATGGTACCATTTTTTTTACATTATTCTGAATGTGTTGGATAGTGTTTCGTAATATGTGCTTGATGCAGGATTTTTTATTTTTAAGATACTTTTAAACACATTTTTTCATTGCTCTTTTTTTTCTTTTTAAATACTAAAAATATTTCCGAGTTTGACGCAAACTTCCCATACATTGCAGTCGGTAATGGGAATTTGTGTAAGATATTCGTACAGAACATATTTCATCTTAATTTATAAGTAGTGGTTATTTCCAAACAATAATTTCACTAAATTTTTTAAATTCTTATTGGATTTTCCCACTTCTTATCTATATATCTACGTATAAGTTTAATACCGGAGTTTACTTCAGATATAGGTTTATTGAGTAATTAGTGAGCTCCTGGAGGTGAAAAGTAAAACATATTTTACAGAGCTTGCACAATTTACCTTCTATTTCATAAAGCATGCAGCAGCTAGCCGTCTTGGAGGTTCTTATTGATTAATATTGGATTCTTAACTGAGTGATGGTTATTATTATTTCCTAATAGAAATTTCAACAAATTTCTTAACTTGCTATTTGTATCGCCACCCCGTTGAGTAATACAACTACGGAATCAACGAAAATCGGAGTATCGTTAGGATTTAGGTTTGCTTACGAAAAAATGCTCATTCTGGTGATGGACAATGAAACTTCAGCATTCTGCAAATCGTGCATTGCACGCCTATTATATCCAACCGCGGATGGCGGTGATCCGCGACGGATTTTCGTACAAAAAATACTCTGTCCCATAGCGATGAAAAGTGGAACTAAAGTGGAAAGTAGTTTGTGGTTAGTGTTAATTTTAGAATTTAGCTACGGTTAGGTAACAGCTAGGTTACATTTGGATTATTGTTAGGTTTCAATTAGGTTACAATTATATTACAGTTAGTTTTAAGTTATATTTAAATTCCGGTTACGTTATAGTTATGTTATGATTAAATTACAGTTAAGTTGTGTTCAGAATACGGATAAGTTACGATAACTTTATAGTTAGGTTATATTTATTATGTATTTAAGTTACTGTTAGGTTCATTTTAAGTTGCCGTTAGGTTGCACATAGGTTATGATTACAGTACAATTAGGTTACGGTTAGGATTTTATCCACAGAGTGGTCATTACACATGTTTTGATTAAAATATACTTAATTTTGTACCACGGTTATGAAAAAAACATTACCATATACTAATCTTTTCCCTAATCATTGAATATCTATTTATCACGATATAGTCGGATCTAGGAGTGATTTGAAAATCATTTATTTGAAAATCAAAGTATTTCCCTTAGGGTTTCAATGTAAAAAATTAAAAAGTTACGTGACTGAACAGTAGGGTGGAACGAAAGTATAGGGAAAAATATTATCTTTTGAAAATAATTTTGTAATAGCAATTAAAAGTTGCCTTTGTATGTTAACAATAAAACTACGAAGTTTTTTTCGTTCTAAATTTATATCTTGAGGTGCCGCAAGAGCCTTAAAAATAGGGGTTTAAATAAATTTAACTTTTTCAAAAAAATGTACAACCGACTCCAAAAAAAGCGCTAAAAAGAATTAAATAATTCTATAAAATTCTCTAATGACAAACCGTTATCCAATAACCTCACATTGACTATCATGTACCGGTATAAAACGGTTAAATTTAATATATAGAATTTAATATCCACCAAACATAGGTTTTCCAGAGAATATTTTTTAAAAGAGATTAATTTACATATTTTTGATTTAATTTTTGAATATATACATATAAAAAGTAAGGAATTACTTTTTGAAGTTGGTGCCAAACTATCTTAAGTATAGTAACAATTGTGGATATATTATGTCTAGTACCATAAATAAAATGGGGAAATCATTATCGATTATGATTGTTTGGCACCAACTTCAAAAAGTAATTCCTTACTTTTTATATGTATATATTCAAAAATTAAATCAAAAATATGTAAATTAATCTCTTTTAAAAAATATTCTCTGGAAAACCTATGTTTGGTGGATATTAAATTCTATATATTAAATTTAACCGTTTTATACCGGTACATGATAGTCAATGTGAGGTTATTGGATAACGGTTTGTCATTAGAGAATTTTATAGAATTATTTAATTCTTTTTAGCGCTTTTTTTGGAGTCGGTTGTACATTTTTTTGAAAAAGTTAAATTTATTTCCTACTTTTTAGTTATTTATACCGTAATACATAATTATGTGTACTGACATATGATGGCTCTTTGCAACGCATTACTAATGAACGCACTTTGCTGAGTTCTGATGTATTCGGTTTACTTGTCACTGTTTGATTGTCAACTTTCCAAAAGACACTTACAATATCGGTTAGTATCGTTGTGAATCTTTAGGTTTTCTGGATGTGGTAACTTCTTCAGATCTGGCACGACGAAAAGCTACCGCATTCATGAAATCTTAAAGTCAACATCTCATCGTACGGACATCGGAATTGGTTATCGAAAGGCGACAATGCCTCAAGTAAAATGTCCTTACACATAAGCGCTTTCATATATGAGTAAACAGCAAAATGACTCCATGTATCAATGAATAGTAAAATGCTTTTCTAGTGTAGTCAAAAGTACTCCCCCTTCAGTCAGAAAAAGCAAAAAGAAAAATTTTAACAAAAATCGCTCTATGATTCAATAGGTAAACAACAATGTATTTGTATTTGTGGTGACGAAAATAAACACCTCCTACTAGGTACGCAATCTTGACGTGGTTAGTACTAAGACAAATGAAAATAATATCCCTTCGGCGTTGTGAACGAAGATCGGATATTATTAATTACTAAAATAATTCCTTAATATCATACATAAAATTAACATTTTCAATAACATTAGGATCGCCTTATTTAACGTATGAATTTGTGAAAATTGGGATTGATGAGTCAATAAAATACTTGAGACATTAATCTACAAATTTAAATGTTAACATTCCCTAATCTGCATCTAGAAATTACCTTAAAATACATAAAGGGAGAAAACTGGAATAAAGACAAGAATAGGTACATATATACAAAATTTTATTAAAACACATAAATTAGCATCATGCAAACACTATAAAAATATAATATGCAAGGCAATAACTACTGAAATATGGTTATAGCGAAATATACAAAATATTTTATTTCATTTATCCTCGCAGCTCATTACGCTTGAGTTCACGACACAACTTATAGGCAAAGCCCCAAATTTTCATATTTTATAAACTCGATTCCTTCTTTCTTATTATTCCTCTTATCTTACTGGTATTATTAATTTATTTATTTATTCATTTTACTATTAAGTTTGAGCATTAAATTCTGATAATTTTGAGTCACAAAGATAATAATAATTTTAAAAATTTTAAAATAATCAAATTTTAAGTGATCAAATTTTAAAAAATCAAATTTTAAAACCAAAATTTTAACACAACATTATATCACTAAAATAAATTGGCCAGTCACATGAACAATGAAATTTTCTCACCTTACAAGTATGTTGCTGGTATTGGTCGCCCTTGGCTTATAGCTGTCCGTACAGTTCATTAGTACACCAACACACTTATATCCAAATGCCGAGTTATCAGTCATTTTTTTTTTAATTAACACAAATAGTAGCAACTTTTCTAAACTTAGGAATCATCTGATGAAAAATAGTCAGCTTTGCGCACTCAGGTGTTCCGTTTTGAATTGGAAATCAGTCGACGATTCGCAGAGCATTATCAGTCATTTTTTTCTAATTAACACAAATAGTAGCAACTTTTCTAAACTTAGGAATCATCTGATGAAAAATAGTCAGCTCAGCAATCCTTATGAATCATCTGATGAAAAATAGTCAGCTTTGCGCACTCAGGTGTTCCTTTTTGAATTGGAAATCAGTCGACGATTCGCAGAGCATTATCAGTCAATTTTCATCACTTCGTTCGGGAGGCATAAGGTCGCATCTCCCGATGACACAGATTATTTCGATTTCTTCTTTTCCCTATCATCTTAGCGGGAGACTCGGAGCAGAGAGGAAAATCTTTTTTCCACCTTTACACCTTCAATTCCAAAAATGCACTGACTCATGTGGGGTTTCCTTTTTCAGGTCCTGTACGCCCCCTTTGACCCCATTGGGTATAAAATTTGGACTCCAATTGGCTTTGAATATGTTTCACTGTCCATTGGTCAAGTAAAAGATGCGGGGTTGGATTTTCAGACATTCTTCCTCCATTATTTATTGCCTGAGCTACGATTCCGAGCCGGCGACCCCACGTAGACCACACACGAGAGTAATAAATTTGATTGTAAATCTCTCATTGTTGCTTGTGTACGTTAGTGTCACAAATGGCGACTCTAGGTTTTATTGCTTCTCGTAAACATTTGTTCCTTTTTAAACTAATGGTGAGAAAATCCCTTCGCCCATGTGATTTTGCCATTCCCAGGCTCTGACTAAAAAGAGCTTATAGTATAATAAAACTTCCGAACAAACAACACATATTATTGTTATTATTTCTTGTTTACAAAAGCTAAAATAAAAATTTATTTTAATACTTTTTATATACATTAATATTATTTCATTTTCTATCTCTTTCTAGATTATTTGTTTATTTATTTTATTTATTTTTATTATTATTCTTTCTCTCTCTTTGTTTTTTTTTTTTTTTCTTTTCTTTTATTTTATTCTAAGCGATGTCGTGACATTTCTTTACGACAGTATTTTTGTATTTATTTGCTTTGAGGTAGGCGCTACAGCTATTCGCCGGCATAACCTCCAATGATCACAAAAAACCACATAGAACACTTTATTACGGAATATCCAGTACATACATTTTCACAGGGACAACACAGACACCCATGCCGCTAGCTGGACTCGAACCAGGGACCAGCGGTGTGGGAGCAGCCTCCGCTACCATCCACGCCACTGGGTCGGCTAAACAACAACAATCTAATTACTATAAATGGAGTAAAGGCATCGGAAGTGATTCGACGAGGAATCCGAAAATCATAACCTGTACTTGGCTGCATCTATAAGAGAGTGACAGCATTCGATGCCCAAATACTTTTTTCACGGACGCTTTTGTCCCAACAAAAAATTTGAAACTCACTCCATAGCTTTTATGAAAAATGATTATTTCAGCCTATCATGGAGCATTCTCGTGGGCCAAAAGACAAATATTTTATAAAAGCGGGGAAGTGACGATGCAGCAAAAGGGTAAAATTTTTTACACTGTATGTATGAGATATTCCATAAAAGGGATGGAATGACGATGCAGCAAAAGTTAAATTTTTAACAATGTATCGCAATGCTAGGCATTTTCTATTATAAAATTTGATGATGATTTCCTGGTAGAATTTGATTGTACACCGAATGATCCTTTATTTCTACACAACCATAAATACATAGTCCATATTATTTTACAAATTCGTGGACATACAAGGACAAGATAGCACAAGGAAATATTACGACACAAGAAAAGTACAACCGGGAGCTACACATAAAGAGTGTGTGCAACGAAGCCAGTGGGATTCGAACCCACAATCTCCTACGCTCTCAAGAGATTAGCAGCGTGGTGTCTTAACCACTCGGCCACAAGGACCCCCTTGATGACTCATTTTTGTCCAGAATCTTTTCAATCAATCGTATACTGTGCTCCATGTGTCGTCATATTAACATCGAGAAATCCTACATGAACAAAATCTGAAATCATTCTGGTGTCTAATCGGGTAACTAAATCTGAATCTAAAGATAATTTTGCTACACATATCTATGCACTTTATTTTGCATTGATATGTAGAGATAATTTTTTCCTCAGGAGCAAAATATATACTAAAGAATTTTCATCTTTTCAACAACTTAAGGATGTCGATTGGTATCGATGTCTATTTCCGCTTTAGTGGATGCGAGAACTTGTCCATTTAAGCTTTAACATTTCGGAAATATATCGCATCCAGAAAACTTTAAGGCCGCACACTAGGCACAGAAAAAGACCCGGATGATTATGTGAAGTCTATGGGGGCGTTCTTTTCAAATATCTCGCTCAAATTTTAAAATTTTTACGTGATTTTTTTTTTTTTTTTTTTTTTTTTTTTTTGCATAGGATAGCTGAGGATGTTCCACAACCAACGTAGTTTTTACTTTTTCAATTTTGGTTTCAGATTTTTTTTAAAAAAATATTTTAAATTTCAAAACCGATTTAAACGGTTCTGAAATTGAAACTATCATTATATAAAACATACATAAGCAAAATCGAAGAAGTAAAAACTAGGACGGTTGTAGATCATCCGCGGCTATCCTATGCAAAAAAAATCATGTAAATATATTAAAAGATATTTGAAAAGACTACACCCATAGTCTTTACACTAACATCCGGGTCTTTTTCTGAGACTAGTGTAGTGCCTTAAGGTCCACATTGAAATCTACAGACTTCGTAAATCGGCATTGAAAAGCTGACAATCCATCAGTACACGTTAAAATTATTGTGAAAAATTACCTTTGTTTTTAAAGACTATCTATTTTCTGACTAATGAGAGCGATCTAAAAACGTCTATGGAGCATTTTCATTGGTCAGAAAATAGATAGTCTTTAAAAACAGAGGTAATTTTTCAAGATATTTTAAACAGTGTACAGTGTTAAAAATTTGACTCTTTTGCTGCATCGTCCCTCCACCGCTAATATAGAAAACGGTTACTTCAGCCTATTATGGAGCATTCTCATGGATCAAAAGTGAAATATTCTATAAAAGCGGGGTAGTGACGAAGCAGTAAAAGGGTCAGATTTTTTACAGTTTAAAGTACGCATACACAATCAGAGCGCGTCAAGTTGCTTCTATGATTCAATGCATAGCAAAGTAATTCTAAATGTTCGTATGTATTAAAATACCATTATCAGTCATAAAAACTAAAAAGGAAAATATTATCAAAATCACACCATGATTCAACATGCGTCTATATGAAAGTAGTAATATTTGAAGTTAAGAATGTTTTTTGATAAATGCGGTTTTTCAAAGTACAGAAAATTTAAGAATTTTTATTCCAGAACTTGGCGGTAGTCGCCTGAACGAGTTTGTTATATGGGTGAAAGAAGTTAACTAGCTTAACTTCAATGGTAAGCTTATCAAATTTTTTCGTCATTTATATTTGTCCAAATGTAAATCTAGCACATAGCAATGTACTTTAATCACTTTGTGAATTCGGAATAACAAGCACCCTGATACACAGACACTCTTGCTTTAACGTGTAAGGCTATTTAGAGATGAATTTTCAGCTTTTCGATAGCTAATTTTCATGTCTGGATCGATGTGGATCTTTCACTTTGGTGGATACGATAATTGTTCCAGCTAAGATTTCGTACTTTGAAAAAAAACTAGCATCTCTGCAACAGTGGTTAGGATCCAGAAGGATTATTCGCTGTTAAGCAAAACAAGATTGGCCAATCATAAGCCTTCATTTTTGAGAACTTTTCATTGTTCGAAGGAGAGAGTCTGGAATACATGGAGTGAAAATCTGCTATCGACACTGTAAAAAATTTGACCCTTTTGCTGCATCGTTACTCCATCGCTTTTATAGAATTTCTTTGTTTTGACCAATGAGAATGCTCCATAATAGAGCGAAGTAATCGTTTCCTATAAAAGCGATGGAGTGACGATGCAGCAAAAGGGTTCAATTTTTTACAATGCAAGCAGTGCTAAAAATTTATATCCTTTAAATGTGCAACGATGCTACTGAATTCCAAAGTGTCGATCACAGCGACATCTGCGGCATTTTCGTGATACATTATCCAGACTAGCAATAATTCTTGCATTTTTAGAAAATGTCCTGCAGATGTCTCTTCTATCTTTAAATTTCATTAGCATAGTTGCACATTTAAAGAATAGAACATTTTAGCGCTTTTTTTTAAGTGTTACAGAGGCGTGTTCAGCACAACTTACCAGTTACTTACTGACCACTTACCGATTGTAGACAAGTACGAAATGAAAATCAAAGCGAAGTGTGAACGTCAGCTACAATTCAACAGAATAGTTCTTATTGATGCCACAATTTGCTTTAGTACTGCCCTAAAATCGGTCGGTAACATTGGTTACTTTTGTAAGTTGCTCTGAACACGCCCTGAGATAGCTGATTTCCACACTATATCCCCTAGATGCTATATTTCCGGTTTCTTGCATCAGAGAACTTGTCCGGAATCCAGGTAGAATTTGCGCTGTTAGCGAAACAAGATTAACGAATCAGAAGCCTGAATTTTAGCAAAGTTTTCAATGTTTTAAATAAATTTTCTTGTTAATAAATCTCGTTTCGCAAACAACGCAAAATTTATGTTAATCCTGGCCCTCGTCCAGTTAGGATTTTGCACTTTGAACACTGTTAAAAATTTGAAACTTTTACTTTATCGTCTATCCATTGCCTTTACAGAAAATGATTACTCCATTGTATTATGGTGAATTCTCATTGGTCAAAATAGAGATATTCCATAAAAGCGGTGGAGTGACGATGCAGCAAAAACTTCAAACTTTTAACAGTGAAAAGATCGTGTGTCTATGTAAGTGTAAGATACAAGATAAAGTAAAAAAACTAAAACCCAACTACGACAAAAAACTACGCTGAAAAAGTATAAAAGTACCCCATGAATACAGGTAAAGTCACAAGCAAATGCTAGTAATATATAGATATATTCAAAATGTACAAGTAAAGCGCTTTTGAATGATACCAAACACGGCATATTTATCTTAACTTTATTTTTTGACGTATGACGCTTCCAGTATTTGGTAGTAGTGACGCACATATCCGTCGATGGCAGCAAATGGGTAATGGACCGATTAGTGGATGAGGTCGTTAGTGTAATGTGTAAATGTGTAATGTAGATTGAAGGTTTCATGTATTAAGATGACCTAGGAAGATTTCTTAATCTATCTAATACTGGTGATATAAAAATACTGGTGAAGCTCTTTCAAGTAATACCAAACACATTACATATATTTTTATTTTATACTTTTTGTCCGCTAGAGGGCATAATAGTAAATTTGGTGACAAACTTTATAGCTCACAACCAACAGAATATCAAGATCAAGACCCTTCTAATGGCACTGCAGTGGTCTTATTCTGATTACTAAGTACCAAAGAAATTAAGAACGAAAAGATGTGAATTATATGCAATTAGCCCATAAATGCAAGTAAAGTCACAAGCAAATGCTAGTAATATATATATATTCGAAATGTACAAGTGAAGCGCTTTAAAATGATACCAAACACGGCATATCTAGCTTAACTTTATTTTTTTACTCTGTATATTTTGTCCGCTAGAGGGCGCCACATTGAATTTGGTGAAAATCTATATAGCCTATAACCAGCGGACAATTAAGACGCTTCTAATGATATGTCATTTGTCGAATTCTGATTAGTGGTTTAGAAGTTACGAGGGAACAGATGAACATACATACATACATACATACATACATACATACATACATACATACATAGCCTGTCAAAATCATAACCCTCCTTTGGCTTTGCCGTAGTCGGGTAAAAAGCATGCAAAAGGAACACTTCTAATTGGTCGATTGCTTCAAAATGAATTTGAAATTTAAAGTTTTTATTTTTAAAAAAGTTCTAATTATCAGATTTTTATGAAATTCGAATGGGACCACATGGGCCTCATACGCTTTCAAACAAAAAAAGAATTATCAAAATCGGTTCATATTTGCAAAAGTTATGCGTGAACAACAAATACATACAGGTCGAAATCATAACCTCCTCTTTGAAGTCGGTTAACATACAGGTCGAAATCATAACCTCCTCTTTGAAGTCGGTTAAAAAGAAATCCAAATTTAACATAATATTATAATTTTATTTTCACTGTTTTAATTTTACATTTTAAAAATCAAATATTTTTTTTATTAGCAATCTATAGATTCTTCTTTACTATAACAATAATAATATTAAGTTCGATTGAAGTAAATTTATGCATTAAGTTTTTGCAAAAGTCAAATAAATTAGCTTTTTTCAAAAAGAATCAAGATGTAATATCAGTTTGAATTTAGCAGTGGTAATTACTTTTTTTGCTTACAAATAGTTGTTCAAACACTGATTTTTTTAATAATATGTAAAACTTTTTAAAAACCGTTTCAAATTCATTAAGACCCTTTGTTTTTCTGTCCGATTCACGAAATAGGTGGTACAAAGGCAATTCATTTAAGAGGAACAAACAAATCAGACACTGCAGTCGTCTGTTAAGGTTTTTTGCCATTAAAACAATCATACCGTTATTAACACCAATGTTTGTGGGTGTCCCATCGCACCAAAAAGCAGTTACAGCTGATATGTTCAAATGATTATTACAATTAAAGTACTCTATTATGTTATTTTTTATAGCTTCGCCTGTTTCCAAATGCAGGGGTTACAGGCCCTAGAAAGGATGAATTGGGCTCTTTTATTAAAGAAATATGTTCTTCTATGACCGTCTTTTTTGTAAAATGTGTTCCCTTTTTTATCTTTCACAATTGCTTTATCTTTTCTTCCATCAAAAAACAAACCTATATTTTCTCCAACTTGGTAAAGGCTTCTTCCTATCTCTTTTGTCCGATTCTAGGCTCTCTCTCTTTGAATTTCCATCCTATCAATTACTTTATCTTTGTTCTCCTCTGTAATTATTCCAACATCTTTAAGAGCAGCACTTGCTATAGTTGCAGCAACTCTGAAACTCCAGATCGGTCACAGACACTTGCTACTGTAGTAAGTACTACTCGCTTTGCTCACTTGCAGTTGTATCCAAAAAAGAGGTAAAGTAATTTTGGGACTGCATGTTAAGTTTTCTTTAGATGTTTTCTCAGGATCTGATTGAAGGGCATCATTTTCAGCTTTTCTAGCAGCCATAACTACTTATTTCTGATTGTACTTGTACTTTAATTGTTTCTGTTTAACCTGTTACTTCTTCTATTATCTTTGTGTTAAAATCTTGGAAATAACTTTATCGACTCCACTTTTACTCATTTTTCTCACAGTTCTTTGGTCAATTAAAAAATCTTGTTCAAGTTTAGGTACTTTTTTCTTTTTTCGCACTTGCAGACAGAAAATACTTTGCACTTACAGGTTGCTACATCAAAAAGACGTTTGTTTTCATTTAAAAACTTTGCTGCAATTAAATCACATTTTTATGTACCTTTTCTTTTTTTTTGCTATTAAAATACTTCTTTATTTATCGTGATAGGTTTTTGCCATTTTTAACATGCGGGTATGAGATACTATAGTAATAGATGCTTTCGATCAAATAGATTCAACTTTCTTAATAAAACTATCAAGTAATTCATTCAAAGTTGGCTCTTTTGATGTTTTTTTTTCTGGTTTCAGCTCAGGTCAAATATAGAGATAATATTTCATTATATTATAATAAGTTGAAAGAATTAAATTTCTTATTTCTTTAGGGGATCCAAAAATTGGGCATTCTAACTTTTGTCTCGTCTGAACTGACACTGCCATCACACTAAAGTTAAAATATTAACAAATAAATTTAATACTACCACTAATATTCAAGCTTACATTTTCATAAACAAAACAAAATCTCAAAAGAACAGCATAAAAAGATTTGTTACTCAAACGATTCTTTTGCTTGCGCGGACTTACGAGAGAAACATATGACCAGACCATTGCTACAGCTACATGCATCCCTTACTCTTTTTCCACCCTACACCAGCCAATAATATACCGCCTGAATCAAGGTTACTTCAAACCATATACTATTCTCCTTTTGACTATTAATTTTCAGAACTAAAAAATGTTTTGCTGCGTTTTTAAGTTAAAAGTAAGGTTAATCTTTTCTATTATGAAATACTGTTAAAATCTAAAGAAATGGAAGTTAAAAAAGCAGATTTAGTAGCATAAATAATAAAGGCATGCAGTATAAAACTATAAATATCTACTATAAAGTAGTTTATGTGTGTTATTTAAAAAATGAAAAGGGGCATTTGATATTTAAAATATTTTTTTTTACAAAACCAAATTTATCAAAATTCGTAAAATCTGCTTAAAAATCAGATATTCAAGTCCTTTGCGGCATCTCTAAATATATTATATTTGTTAAAATATTTTAATACTGTCTTAACACATGCATTAGACAACTTTTTATCGCTATTACATGTTGAAATTAAAAAATATTTTTTTTCGTTCCACCCTACTGAACAGTGATATTTAATGATAAAAATCAATATTTTAACACAAACATTGCGCAATTGATGGACACATATTATTTTTTTAAACCAACTTTTCTCACAGTCAGTAGCCACGTATTTCGATGAGATAAAGTCACAAATTTCAGATTCGTTTCGTTTAATATTATTACTACGAATCCGAGATACGCCGGTCGGGCCAGATGGTCAGTAATTAAATCCCATAAAAACACATGTCATTTATGTACTTGTTTCTCGATAAGTATTGAATTAATTTTAATTGTTTCCGACGAATTGTAAGATTATTTTTTACAGAGAGATCGCATATGTAATATAATTAATTATATATTATTTTTCTTCATTAATTTATACTACCCATTATTTATTTAATCACTACGGAAATAAAATCAGAAAATATTTTTCTACGTCATTATTATTGGAGCACTAATGAAGATAATTTAGGGATAATCAGAATAACATATCCAATAAAATATATGTGCTTATGAAAACTCTTTCTATAAAATGATCAAATGACCGAAAAGTTCCCCAGCCTTTTTTTTTCAAATTTTTGAGTTGGAAGTTTTATAAAATTACATGTCTGCCATCTTAAGTAATAAGCGTATCTCCTTCGAAATACAGTATTCAGGAAAAAAAGTTTCTTATCACACGTGTTTAACGAAAAAAATGTTTTAAAATTAATTATAAAAAGAGTCAAATAAAACTGCTTATCGGTAAAAGAAAAACATGCGTTTGAGTTATGCCAATATTATGTAAAATATTTTTGAATTTTTAGGCTTTTCCTCCTAAACGTAATATGATTGCGCCCTTAATGTTGAACCCAAATGTTAATGTAGGTGCTCATTTTATTCTGAGTTCTAAGCTCTACATTATTTATACTCTAATGTTTCTGAAACAGTTAAGCTATTTTGACATATTATTAAGGTACTAATGATAATATTAATGAACATGATTTTCGATTATAAATGAACACATTTTCTAACTTTCAACTAGTACGAGGAGGAAAACTTAGTACTTTTATTCTAAATCAAAACTGAAGAGTTGAAATAATTTACAATTTTCTTCTAATTAATCCCGAGTTTAAACTCCTCATTAAATCTTTAAAACTTTGAAGGAAAATTGTTACCTTAAATTAAAAAAAAATTCAATATAGGTGCTACCGTTTCTCAGATTTTTAATTTCTCCAAATTTTGTCTTGATGATGCTTTTGATATAGTTGTTTTGAAGTATAGTTATGGTTTGTTTTAAATGTATATTAAATTATTGTTTTGAATTCGGATGGTCTTTGAAAATGTAACGATAATTGGCAATTAAGAACAATTTACAGTAATCCACGTAAATGATAGATACCAAATTAATTGATGATGAGATATGAAATTTGATTTATTAAATATTACATGTGTCAGAATTGTTTACATTTCAAATAAACTTTCATAAAGTTGAGCTGTACAGCATTTCATCTAAAAGAATGATACAAAATTTTGTTTGGATTACATGCTCAAATTATTTTTGCATGACAAAATCCATGGCTCGGAAATTTGCTATATGAATTTATACCTCCATAAATTAATTTTTTCCACTCATTGAGAAAATTAATCTTTTTTGTTTACTTTGGCAGAAAGAGTTATTCCACTGTTAATTTAATTTTCATTGAAGTAATCTCAAAATATTCCTTTACCTATATGTAACTCATCTCTCAAATATTATTTTTTTCAAACGAAATTTATTAAAGTATACTTTTTATGCAGTTTTATACGCGAAAACAATTTTGATTTAAATTGGCCTCTAGGCACATTTTAAGCAAAAATCATCCTGGAAATCTATTGATGACAGTCACATGGCTTAGGATTTTATTTTATAGATTAATAGAAGCGATGATGAAATAAATTTCAATGATGTTTTTGAAAATTCATATTCCAATTTAATATTTCTAGTATTTAACAATATTTTTATAATCATTAGAAAATGTTTTTCTAATTTCAGAAATCTAAGCTTTACAAAAATTGAATGGTTTAGATATTTAGATATTTAGATCTTTAGATCTAAGCTTTTACATAAGAAACGCAGATGCACAACATTTTTTTTCTTTAGCAAGCTGTAATTACCATTTATCATGCTGAACAATTAAGAACTTAAAAATTCATAAAGTATTGAAATAAGTTTTTAATGATTTTTGGAAGAAAGATGAATATTTTAAAAGGATTTGAAGCGGCAAAACTTTGTTAATCCTCTTTATATCTTGTTTTATTTCAAATGAATATATTACCCTGACTTAAAATAATGACATCGAATTTTGAACATAGCAGGTGTTATTATAATTAGTAAGAATAATATGTGATTCATTAATGAAACTGTTAAAATTTTTAGTTATTACAATAATATTCCCGGTGTTATATTAATGCTCTCATCATATTGAAGACTACAAAGTGCTTTAATATAAATTTGTTTCAAAAAAGAAAAAAACATAACGTCTAAAAAAAATTATTTATTTCATTGCAGTTTGAACCAATATTTTTATGATGCGAATAGACTGTTTTATAGAAAACGCAATTTAATCAAAATAGTTCATTAGATAATTACATAATTTCATACAAAATATTTTATAATCATGTCAAATAGAACATTAATATTTTATTTTATCATATGTATTTTATGCGATTATTGACTATTAAAATTGACTATTACATATTAAAATAGCAAATAAAGCCTTTGTGCACAAATGTTTAAAGATAGAAAAACAACGATTATAAATGCACAAATAAAGTATGAGAAGGTAGCAAATAGCTCTTTCGCGTCTACTATCGAGATTCTTCATCAGTGCAAAACTCAGCGAGTTAAAAAAATAGCAAAACTGAGCAAAGAGACAGAGAGACGCACGCTTATATACATATAAGCCTGCGTCCAAAGGATGTGCGTCTGTGATGATGTATTTACTATAAAAGATGTATCTCTTGAATTATAATTGATTCGTTCTTCACAACAATCTTTTGTATTTCTCGTGTTCCTAAAAATCAGCTTAAAAAATAATAATATCGTTGTCTAAAAGATCTGATACATTTAATGTTCTTTTCATATAAAGTTAATCCTGTTTTAATATAAGAAAATTATTATGACTCGCACACAATAAAAGTCAGCTTCTTGCTTCTGCTCGTTATGTGAAACTGTTACTGTAGTGATCGTAGTTCCCGAAAAATGCCACTTCATAAAACACCATTTACTGTGTGATTGTGTCACATGGGCTAAAGAAAGTCTGGAAGTTTAATGGTATATTATGGTAGAACCTTAGTGCTAATAAACGATGATTCTAAATTTCATAGAAATCTTCATTATTTGAAATGACCACACATGTCATCGCTTCCCTTATGCCCAAAAGACTTCGACTGCAAACTCATCTAATGGAAATAACGTCTGTTGACTGCACAAACTCCGATTTTGTTCGTAACACCCTGTTCGCTTCGAAACATATTGTGTTTTTGCGGGAACCCCTGAAATATCATGACAGACTGAAGTAGCCCGACAGAAGGAATTAGCCGGTAAGATTACCCGATGAAAAATCCTTCAGTTGTGAAATATGTTCCAAAAAGTTTCCGATAAACGTAATCTAAGAAAACAAGCTAAACAAATCTAAGAATCGCTTTTAAAGTATTTTTTTACCTTATTTAAAACATTTTTGTAACTGGAACTATATATCAGAGCCTGATTGTAAAGAACTTAGTCACTGCCCAATGTTGAGAGTTGACACCCTGTATAGAATTTCCTTAACAAAGTATGCGAATACGCAGCTCTTATGAAATATCTGGGGGGGAAAATGAATACTAGAAAAGCTGCATTCCTAATATTATTTCAGAAAAAAATATGAGCGTCATAAATTTAAAACATTTTTAAAGTTTCACACATATTTTGCATACATAATATTTCCATCTTTTGTAGTACTGCTATATATGTAGGTAAACTTTGGAGTTGAAAAGTGGAAATATTCAAATATAGCTCACATTCGTACACATTCGTATTAAATAAATGACTCTCGGCTGCATGCTATGTTCCACGGTCTGGTTTAAATGAAGATAAATGATCATATGGTATCTTATGGTTTTGCTTAAGGTTGTTTAAAAAATAAGCATGAATGATACAGATGCATTTTATTTTACTTTTTTTTCATCTTAAAAGTTTTAGAAAATATTATTTTCCTCAAAGGAATTTAAATTTATTAAATTCGTGTATACGCACATGTCTAATATTTGTAAATTTACATAATGTATCTTATCATATCTTTCTAATATATCGCTTTTTTATATATACACACGGATTAAAGTTACATGTATGAACGAAAATAGGTAATAGGGACTCATTCTTCACACAATATGTATGATTAATGTGTCATTACACATGACCGTTTTACATTTTGACTCACCAACATAAAATCATAAATGAATTGGGCATTCCACTTTTACCTTACTATTTTGACATCTATAATAACGTATATGACTTAATATAAAGGAAGTGGAAGAGAAATTATTGGAAAAAATAAAAAAAAAACATAATATTATACATGAATAGATTTAAAAGCATGCATTTATAATCACTTTTAAGTAACTTGAAAATTTTAATTAATTATGTTCCGCTCATTCTTGATTGCATTGTATTTTTCTCTAAAAGTATTTTGTAACTTAGAAGCTTTTCCCTCTTTAATGCGCTACCGAAAAAATATTAATATGTGAACATTTTGCAAGAGATGTATGGACAAAAATTCTATCTTCTACGGCTTCGGTAAATTTTAAAGCAATCCTCACCGAAAAATTATGGAATATTTATATTTAAATATACATTTAGATTTCGTAAAATATTCTTTATGCAATGCTTTATGTTGACATTATAATAGAGTCTAACAAACTAAACACATACTTCTGGATTTACATATAAAAGTTGTAGACATACATATTTGAAATTCAAGTTCATTTCTTTGTGTCTAGAAAATTTTAAGAAAACATTTGCTTTCGCTGAATATCCAATTTGCAAAAGATGTTTTTTTTTAATTTATTGAAGTATTATTTCATTGAAACAGTATTTTATTGAAGTATTTTAGTATACTAGCCGCCCTTGACGACCAGTTTAGTCCCCCTTAAATATGCGCTTTACAAAGCAATGCCTAAAATTACTTTTATTTATAATTTAATTTACTCGCATTATTTTGCTAAATCCGAAGATTTTGTTAAAGAAATTAAGAATTGGATATTTTTATGTTAGCCGGATGCGGGTGTTAAATCATCAGACATTGGTCCCGTCACATTTTTACTTTCTTCTATCTTTACAAGAAGAAAGTATTGGATTCATGAAAATTTTCGACTTCCGGTTTTCGACGGATTTATACGTTTTAGAAGGTCCTGAACACGTTTTGACTATTTTTAGAAAATGTCTGTCTGTGAGTCTGTCCGTCCGTCTGTCTGTCTGTCTGTCTGTCTGTGTGTCTGTCTGTCTGTATGTGACAAAAAATTTGTGGGCGCTCTATCTCAAGAACTAATGCTCGAAATGTAATAAAATTTTATATTCAGTTAGACCTTGATATGAATTAGTGCCTATTGGTTTTTGGTGAAAATTGGCCAGCAGGTGGCGCTGCTATACTACGTTTTTCATGATTTTCAAGATTGCTATATCTCAAGAACTAATGCACAGAATTTCACGAAACTTCAGATTCTGTGATCCCTTGATATACATAGACACTGATTAGGTTTGGTGTAAATTGGCCAGTAGGTGGCGCTGCTATGCGACGTTTTTCATGATTTTCATGATAGCTATATCTCAAGAACTAATGCACAGAATGTCACCAAACTTCAGATTTCACGATACCTTGAGATACATAGCCGCTGATAAGGTTTTGGTGTGAATTGCCCTATAGGTGGCGCTGCTATACTACATTTTGCACGATTTTTGCGATAGCTATATCTCAACTATATCTCAAGAGCTAATGCAGAGAACTTCATCAAATTTTAGATTCTCTTACACTAGAATATATAACATAATTAGACGCTGATTGCATTTTGGTATTAACCTTGCAACAGGTAGTGCAGCTATGCTGCATTTTGCACGATTTTTCCGATAGCTATATCTCAACAACCAACGCACAGAATTTCATCAAACTTCAGATTTTGTTACAAAATGATATATAACATAATTACAGGATGATTACGTTTTGTTACAAATCCTTCAACTGATGGTGCTGCTGCGCTATATTTAACACGTTTTTTTTAAACTAGCTATTTCTCAAGAACTAATGCACAGAATTTCATCAAACTTCAGATTCTTTTACACCATAACATAATTAGACGCTTTTCTACGATTTGGCGTAAATTGTCCAAGATATGGTGTTGCTGTGCTACGTTTTGCAAATTTTTTGTTATAACTATATCTCAAGAACTAATGGACGAAATTTCATCAAATTTCAGATTCTGTTAAGTCTTGATATAAATAGATGCCTATTAGGTTTTAGTATAAATTACCCAACATGAGGCACTACTAAGCTCATTTTCTCAGAATATTAATTAAATTTTGCGTTTTAGGCTTTTCGGATACCAGAATCTCATTAGGCTAGGTCAAATGTTCGAGGAAATTCGATAGTGGGTTATTTTGGGGTTACCACTTTTTTTTTTAATTTATTTATTTAAATATTAAAATGTACTTATGAGATAGAAGAAAGTTTTGGGATTGACACATCCAACTAGTTTTCATTGATTTCATTTAAAAATAACTTCCACTCATTTCTTTATAAGTACGATATTACTCATTTATTATTATCGGAGTCAAATCTCCAAATGGAGTTTCTTTATTTCACTGCTTTCAAGAATATTGAACTCTCATTGATAGAGACAAATATGAGCCAACACTTTCACTTCATGATGTTGCAAATCTGGTAGAAGATATGAAGCAAGAGACGATCAACTGTGCAAAGAATTTCCTTGAAGAACAAAGAGAAAAAAAATCTAAAACACAATTCTAAAGAATTTTCACAACTTCTAATTATTTATTTTAGATCTGTCCCAGAAACTGAAGTCAGATTTTTTTCACCAGCAGCAATGCATTATCCCCGTTGGATTTCCAGAATGTGAACATGTCCCCCAGTTCCCCCTATATATTCATAGATAAATAAATAATAGCCGCGCCATCTCGTGCAAAATAACGATATTTTGGCTGCAATTAAGTATCTCGGCGCATACATGACATCTGTAACGAAATAAATTGAAATCGTGTATTTTAAATCAAGTAAATGAAACTTTATATTTTAAAATATACATTTACTTTTAGGGCAAGGTACTTTTATATGCAAAATGCTGAAATGAGTAAACGACAGCAGAATTTATAAATAAATTAATTTTAAAATACAAGTTAAATTTTTTGTTTACATACTTAATAAAAGAAAACTTTTTTATTCCAATACTTTATTGTATATATAGCAGCCAAAGTGTAAAATTTAGTGGTCCACATACGGACAATTGCTCTTAAAGGTGTCATGTGGAATAAATGTAATATGAATAATTGTATGGGAACAATTATTGAATATTTATCACCCACTCTCGGGTGACATAAAATTACCAATATTCCAATTGGTACATGTTATGCTAAATTAAACAAATATAAAACAGATTTAAACACACTTCTTAGAAGAAAAGTGGCTAATAATTCGCATTCACACAGGCAAAGAAGGCGTTAAATAACAGTAATACAATGTTAAAAGTGTAAAAAAAGTATTTATTGATAGAAAATTGACTTTCAGAAACAACAATGAATAATTTATATATCTTTCGAGTAAAGGTCGCTCATCGCTATACTAATACTCGCAATAGAACAATTTTCTAAATATCTCGCTATTTAGGATAAAAAGATTGAAAATTTTCTATTTCTGTGTTACTGCTGTTCTTAAAAATTTGAAATTTTGTATTGGGTTTCTTTTAAGTTACATTTAAAATGTAAATGATTTCGATGAATAGTTTATAAGAAAAATAAATCAAAAACATGAAATTAATAAAAAACGTTCTAAATTACCAGTAATTTGGAACTGCTAGGTGTAGAAATTTTTAAATATTTAATAATACTACATTCCTCCGCCCCCAAACACGCAAATTAAATGCCATAAATTGGGTAGCTACACATCTAGAATTATATAAATTTTGTTAAAAATGAATGAATGCCGGTATGAAATAGCGTATGGTTGGCCTAAAGTACCTGCTTGTCGATGCGTTAATTCTTTGGACATTTTTCTGTCTCGCAAGCCCAATAACTGAAGGATGTGCAAGGTTATATTTTATATGCATTTTTTTTTTCAATTTTTATAATCATAGAGTCATTTTCTCAATTGTCATTAGCAG
Source organism: Maratus speculifer (assembly GCA_964019185.1). Taxonomy (NCBI): domain Eukaryota; kingdom Metazoa; phylum Arthropoda; class Arachnida; order Araneae; family Salticidae; genus Maratus; species Maratus speculifer. The sequence continues at coordinate 250,613,532 of OZ025295.1, read as the reverse complement.
GTTCTTTATCTAATAACTTATTCGAGTAAAACTGCATAATCGAATTCGTATTGACGTTGGCTTGTAAGTTTTGTTGAAAAAAATATTCAGATTTATAAATTACTTAAAATGAGAATTTGTCTGCTCAAAACATATGCGCTTGAGATATTCAGATCTCGTGTCGCACCTTACACAACAGCCATTGCCAGTTGCTTTTATTTAATGCATGATATAGCGAAGTACTACTGAACTTGATGAGAATAGGTTTGAAAAAAAAATATAATCGGTAGTGGTCATCATGACTATACATTTAAATGCAACTGGGTACATCTGAAACAAACTACAAACGACGCATTGCATTCCTTTCTTGACATTTTCGGGAGTTTGATAAATAATTTTTTCAAGAGAGAATTCTTTAACTCTTAACGATAGTTTCATTGCACTCATTGAAAACACATGGAGATATTATATAATGATATATATATATATATATGTTAATTAATCTTATTAGTTATTCTTGTTAACTAATGGAGAAGGTTGCATACCATATAAAATAAATCCTCTATTATCTTCCACCATCATGCTTTTTGCCATTCATAGGTATTAAAATTGGTGTGGAGTGTCTGTTTATGTTTTTCAAGTCATTTCAAACAGTTACAATTCTGATATTAGATATCTTAGTGTTTTATTATCTATATTACTTTTAATATATTGCGTACTTCCAATTTTATACGCATGCATGGATGTTTTGCGTTGTTTGTTTTCCAATTTTTTAAACAGAATATTCGTGTTTTTATGCATTATTTTACAGTGCTGCGGTTCAGTTTGCTCATGTTTGGCAGTTGAATTTGTATCAGTATATGTTATATAATTAGTATATGTAAATTATGTTGTTTAATTTGTATCTGTATATCAATTAAATGTAGCATCTAATTTTCTTTAACATTCACAGGTTGCTATTAAATCTATATTCTTAGTAATATCACTCCGACTAATCCCTCAGAGCAGTCTTTGTTAAGAATTAGTAAATATAACTTAAAATCTAGGAGGGCATATAAAAATTGGAAAATTTTAATTTTCTAAGAAATAATATATTGACCCGAATCGCTTTTAAAGTATTTTATTTTACCTTATTTAATACATTTTTTATAATTGGAACTATATATCAGTGACTGATTGTAAAGAACTTAGCCACTGCCCAATGTTGAGAGTTGACACCCTGTATAGAATTTTCATGATAAAGTATGGGAATATGCAACTCTTATGAAATGTCCGGGGAAACGTTTGAATAATAGAAAAGCTGCATTCCTAATATTATTTCAGAAAAAATATGAGCGTCATAAATTTCAAACATTTTTAAAGTGGCACACATACTTTGCATACATAATATTTCCATCTTTTGTAGTACTGCTATATATGTAAGTAAACTTTGGAGTTGAAAAGTGGAAATATTCAAATATATCTATACATTCGTATTTCATAAATGACTCTCGGCCGTATGCTATGTTTCACGGTCTGGTTCAAATGAAGATAAATGATCATATGGTGTCTTATGGTTTTGCTTAAGGTTGTTTTAAAAATAAGCATGAATGATACAGATGCATTTTATTTTACTTTTTTTTTCATCTTAAAAGTTTTAGAAAATATTATTTTTCTTAGATTTTAATTTTCCTCAAAGGAATTTAATTTTATTAAATTCGTGTATACGCACATGTCTAATATTTGTAAATTTACATAATTTATCGAATCATATATTTCTAATATATCGCATTTTTTATATATACACACGGATTAAAGTTACATGTATGAACGAAAATAAGTAATAGGGACTCATTCTTCACACAATATGTATGATTAATGTGTCATTACACATGACGGTTTTACATTTTGACTCACCAACATAAAATCATAAATAAATTGGGCATTCCACATTTACCTTACTAGTTTGACATCTATAATAACGTATATGACTTAATATAAATGAAGTGGAAGAGAATTTATTGGAAAAAATAAAATATTACATAATATTATACATGAATAGATTTAAAATCATGCATTTTTAATCACTTTTAAGTAACTTGAAAATTTTAATTAATTATGTTCCGCTCATTCGTGATTGCATTATATTTTTCTCTAAAAGTCTCATTCTTCACACAATATGTATGATTAATGTGTCATTACACATGACGGTTTTACATTTTGACTCACCAACATAAAATCATAAATGAATTGGGCATTCCACTTTTACCTTACTATTTTGACATCTATATTAACGTATATAACTTAATATAAAGGAAGTGGAAGATAATTTATTGGAAAAAATAAAATGATACATAATATTATCTATGAATAGATTTAAAAGCATGCATTTTTTATCACATTTAAGTAACTTGAAAATTTTAATTATGTTCCGCTCATTCTTGATTGCATTGCATTTTTCTCCAAAAGTATTTTGTAACTTAGAAGCTTTTCCCTCTTTAATGCGATGCCGAAAAAAAATGTTGATATTTGAACATTTTGAAAGCGATGGATCGACAAAAATTCTATCCTCTATGGCTTCGGTAAATTTTAAAGCAACTTTCACCGAAAACGTATGGATTATTTACATTTAAATGTACATTTAGATTTCGTAAAATATTTGTACGGAGGTGTACTATATTAAAAAGAAAAAAATTAAAAAGAAAAAGCAAGTAGACTGTAAATTTAATGGAATGTTTATTTTTTTTTAAGAGTCGCCGCTTGTTGCAGCATTAGAGCTTGTTGCTAAGAGACCGTTTCTCTCAATCCACTGCGTCACACAACATGTGAGCAGGGTTACACTAAATTGCCGATTGGCGTATAATTGGCGTGGGCTGTGTTTGTCGCCAAGGGGATGTTACAAGATCACAATACAGAAGCGGAACATCCCGCCCGGCGTTGAAATATTTTTATATTTCAAGATACATATGCAATACAAGTAATAACACAACATGATACAGATTATCAGCAAAAATAAACAAATAAAATAAATAAACACAAATAATACATGAAAAATTAATACATAATAAAGCACATTTAAGGTTTAGGATCTATGATGCTGTCCTCAATGGGTAATATACATATTTTTGAAATAGGTCGTTTAAAATTACCCTTAGCGGTACGAACTTCAACTACCCTGACTATCTCGTCCGCGCCTGGGAAAACCTTATTAATGCGGCCTAGTGACCAAGTGCAAATGGGTAATTGTATGTCCTTAAGCAAAACTAGCATTCCTGGCAGAATATTAGGCCTTTTAAATAGCCACTTGTTTCTTTCTTGTAACTGGCTCAGATAATTATTCTGCCAACGTTTCCATATTAACTGCGTTAATTTTTGAGCCCTTTGCCATTTATTTAGCAAATTATCTTTGACCTCACTTAATTTGGGTTCTGGAATTAAATTAAGAGGCTTTCCTATGAGGAAGTGACCAGGAGTCAACACCTGAAGATCGTCAGGATCTGTTGATAAAGGACAAAGTGGTCGCGAATTTAAAATAGCGTCTATCTGTGTGATAACTGTCAGGAATTCCTCGATCGTGAGATGAGCTGAGCCCACAGCTCTTTTTAAGTAGTATTTGAAAGATTTGACTCCTGCCTCCCAAAGGCCACCAAAATTTGGCGCCCTAGGAGGGGCGAACTTCCAGTCAATACCTTCAGAAGCTAAAAAGTTCGAAACTTCATCACTCGTAACAAGTCTGCGTAAACGTTTTAGTTCTGCTGAAGCCCCAACGAAATTTGTAGCATTGTCGCTAAAGATTACAGAGCTTTTCCCACGACGAGCGAAGAATCTTTTTAGAGTCGCTATCATAGCCTCGGATGTCAAATCTGAGACAAAATCCAAGTGCACAGCTTTAGTGACCATACATACAAATATGGCAACATAGATTTTCTGAAAAGTACCCTTTCTTTGACCTTTATATTTTATTTCAAAAGGCCCACTTAAATCTAATCCCACATTTGAAAATGGGGAACTGGGCACTATTCTTTCAGGAGGGAGATCCCCCATCATTTGACTAGCCGTTATAGGTTTAATTTTAAAGCATTGTAAACACTCATGTACAATTTTACGCGCAATATTTCTGCCACCAAGCGGCCAATATTTTTGACGCCCAGTGTTCAAAAGAGCTTGGGGTCCTACATGAAAATCGCGTTTATGATAATATTGAAAAAATAATTTCGTCAAGCGACAGCTCGCCGGAAGTATAATGGGGTGTTTATGGTCAAAATTCAAATTTGATTTTGCTAGTCTTCCTCTCACCCTCAATAAGCTATCTCCATCTAAAAAGGGATTTAAGAATTTTAACTTACTTGCGCGATGAACCGAAGATCCCGCTTGGAGGGCCGAAATTTCATTTTTGAAATACTTTACCTGTTCATTTTTTATTAAATAAACCTCGGCTCTCTTTAATTCCTCCAGCAAAAGAGGGCCGGTTGCAGATGTTGCTTTTTTACATTTATGTATGAATCTGAAAATATAAGCAAAAATTCTAATTAATTTTTGGAAATTATTGCTAAGATTAATTAAATTATCACAGAAATTAGAGTCAGTATGAATAGCGAATGTCAAGTTGCTGGGAGCTTTAAGCTCACTAGAATAATGTTCATCTTTAATGTCACTTTTATTAGAGTCAGTTTTTGCTATTGTTTCTTCAAGAATTGAAAGAGGCGGGCCATGCCACCACAACTGGTTAGAAGAAAGGTTTTCCACACTTGCACTTCTTGATATCAAGTCAGCTGGATTGTGTTCTGACGGAATATGAAACCATGGAAAATTCTTAGTTTGTTCCTTAATTTGCACAACGCGGTTCCCCACAAACGTTTTCAGGAGATGAGGAGCAGTGTCTATCCAAGCTAAAGCAATAGTTGAATCAGAAAACAAATTGACTGAAGCTATTTGTTTGTCTAATGAATTTAAGACCTTGTTAGTGAGTTTAGCCAGAAGAAGACATGCTGACAGTTCGAGACGTGGCACTGTTATTACTTTGGTTGGACACACGCGGGATTTACGAAGCCATAGCTCCTGCACGAATATTTTTGCTTTAGCAATCACTGGCCCTAAGAGACCGAGAGGATCATAAATACGGGCAATTTGCGAAAGTACATCTCTTTTTGTGAAATCACATTTTGTGTTAATATTAACTTTATACCTAAATGTATCATTGAAACTGTTCCACAACATCCCTAATGTTTTAACAGTTATTTCTTCAGAATTTCTGTCCAGGGGAAACATGTGATTATCAGTAGATTGGACCTCATTGGTACACCATTTGTGTAAAACCATCCCTCCCTTTAGGAGTAGTTCTGTTAATTGCGATTTCATTAATCTGAATTCTTCTAAATTGGATGAGCCCGATAGGCAATCATCCATATAAAAGTCCTTCAAAACAATTTTCGATGCTAACGGGAATTCCATTTTCTCATCTAGAGCTAATTGTTGTAATACTTTGGTGGCTAAGTAGGTAGCACAAGATGTTCCATACGAAACTGTTGTTAGCTGAAATACCTTAACCGGGGATGACATATTGTCTTTCCACAAAATTTTTAAATATTTGTACTGGGATGGATTTATTTCTATCATCCTAAACATTTGTTTAATATCCGCAGTAAAAGCATAAATATGCTTTCTAAATCTAATTAATATCGAAAAAAGATCATCTTGCAGGACTCCACCCTTACATAATAAATCGTTCAAAGATTTTCCGTTGGTTGACTTGGCACTAGCGTCAAAAACGACGCGTAGTTTTGTGGTTTTACTAGAGGGTCGTAAAACGCCGTGATGTGGTAAGTAATAGCCATCATTAAAGTTCGTGTTTTCATTTATTTCATGCATGTGATTTAAATCTCTATATTCTTTAATAAATTCTGTGTATAAATTTTTCATAACAGGATCTCGATCTAAACGTTGCCACAGAGAGTTTAATCTTTTCAAAGCAAGATTTTTGGAATTTCCCAAATCGGGTTCTAAAACCTGTGGTTTAAACGGCATCGTGACCACAAACCTACCATTCGGTTTTCTGAGGTGCGTTTTATCGAAGTGATCATTACAATATTCTAATTCTTCACTGTTACAGGGTTTTAAATTTTGTACTTCTTCAATTTCCCAGAAAGACTTCAAAGTGTCATTAAGTATTTCAAGATTTTTTGTTAAGAAACAATAATTAGTATTATTATTATTTACTGTTTTGTCATAAATACAACCAGATACAATATAACCGAAAATACTTGATTGCAAATATAAATTATTGCCTAACTTTATTTTTTCTTCATTTAAAAGAGAAAAATACAGTTCAGCACCGATAATTATCTCCACACTGCTTGGAATGTTAAATTTTTTATCCGCTAAACAAATATTTGCTGGAATTTTTAAATCTGATATGTTTATCTTTTTCGAGGGCGTGAATTCACAGATGTTTGGAATGATTAATAACTCAATATCATAACTGGCACTATTCATTTTATTTGACAACTTTGATTTGATTCTAGATTTAATGTAAATAGGCAATTTATTTATTCCACTTACAGGAATATTTATTTTCTCTTTTTTCAAGCCTAATATTTGTGCTGCTTTAAATGTACAAAACAATTCTGCGATGCGGAATCTAAAATTGCCCTGAAAGGAATTTTGATGCCATTTACATCTGTCAAATAAATTATTGCAGTGCTAATTAAAACAGATTTATTATTATCATTTTCATACGAAAAAAATGAATGAGCAGTAGTTTCGTTTGTGATAAATCTTCCGAAACAAAATTGCTATTTATTGTTTGATGTATTTGGAGATTGTTTATAGGATTGTTTACTGGTGTTGTATAATTATGTAATGATGAATGATGGCTTGCGCTCTTGCAAACATGACAAGTGCCTTTTGAATTACAATAATTAATGAGGAGGGCTGAACTTAAACAATTGAAGCAAAGTTTATTTTTCTTAACAAGGTTAATTCGCTCACTTAAATTCATGTTTTTATATTTAACACAATGATATAAGGGGTGGTTTTCGGTTTTACAAATTACGCAACATTTACTTTGAGGTTTGTTTTTTTTATGAATAAGGATTTTGCAGTATATTTAGAGGATACGTTAGAACTTATACTATTTAAGATTTGACATCTTCGCTCAAGAAATTCTAAAAATTCATGAAAATTAGGCACTTCATTATCCTTTAATGTTAGTTCGTATTGTTTACGAGTTTCGTTATCTAGTTTATTTAGAATAATATTCAGCAAAATTGCGTTCGAGAAATTATCTCTATCATACTTTAAGATCTTTAAAGCCCTTAAATTTTTCTTTACAATATCTAATAAAATGCGGAGATCCTTAGCGGACTCCTGTTTAATTACATAAAGATTTAAAATATTATTTATATGACAATCTACCATAACTCTTTTATTCTCGTATCTTTGTTCTAACGCATTGAAAAGTGAAACATAATTTTCATCTGGTGTAAGCAAACTCCTCGCTTCACCAGTCAAAGCAGAACGCAAATAAAATAATTTTTCATTATCTTTTAAATTTGAATTATCATTAATAAGCTCATTAAAAGTACTTTTAAATACGGACCATTCTTCAATTCTGCCACTAAAAACCGGCAATATGACTCTAGGTAGCTTAATGCTAGACGTTTTAGCTTGGTCCTGTTCAATGGAATTTTTATTAGAATCAGTATTTTCATAATAAGCATTAATAGAGGATTTTAAGCTTACCTCTAGTTTTAGAATATCCTCGTCCAGTTGATTCAGTAATTTTTCAGTTTCTTCCAACTTTTCTTCCTCTATTATTCTATAATACTCTAGTTTAAGAGCTTCAAACTTTTCTTCTGTTTTCGACAGTAAGTCCAGGTGGGCTTTCCATTCGGATAAATTAAATGTTTTTCCATCCGTTCCGTTAAATATTCTAGTGACTTGGGCCTTGATATTCCCTCGCCTTCTGTTTAACGATGTTATTTCACTTTCCGACATTATTCATCTTGTTGACGAAATTCAAAAAAATCAATATTTAATTCAATAAAAAAGACACTGGCTCGTTCATACCTCCGGCTCGACGGACCAAAATGTACGGAGGTGTACTAAATTAAAAAGAAAAACTAAATTAAAAAGAAAAAGCAAGTAGACTGTAAATTTAATGGAATGTTTATTATTTTTTAAGAGTTGCCGCTTGTTGCAGCATTAGAGCTTGTTGCTAAGAGACCGTTTCTCTCAATCCACTGCGTCACACAACATGTGAGCAGGGTTACACTAAATTGCCGATTGGCGTATAATTGGCGTGGGCTGTGTTTGTCGCCAAGGCGATGTTACAAGATCACAATACAGAAGCGGAACAATATTCTTTATGCAATGCTTTATGTTGACATTATAATGGAGTCTAACAAACTAAACTCATACTTATGGATTTACATATAAAAGTTGTAGACATACATATTTGAAATTCAAGTTCATTTCTTTGTGTCTTGAAAATTTTAAGAAAACATTTGCTTTTACTGAATATCCAATTTCCAAAAGAAGTGTATTATTATTTTATTGAAGTAATAGTTCATTGAAACAGTATTTTTTTGAAGTATTTTAGCATAATAGCCGTCCTTGACGACCAGTTTAGTCCCCGTTAAATGTGCGCTTTAAAAAGCAATGTCTAAAATTACTTTTATTTATAATTTAATTTATTCTCATTATTTTCCTAAATCCGAAGATTGTGTTAAAGGAATCAAGACTTGGATATTTTTATGTTAGCCGGATGCAGGTAATAAATCGCCAGACATTGGTCCCGTCACATTTTTTTCATTAATTTCATTTAAAAAATCTTCCACTCATTTCTTTATAAACTCATGAATTGCTTATTATAAGTTTATGATAAGTATATTATGAGTGTATTATAAGTAATATTAGTGATGGGCGATTTCGACTTTTTAAATCGATTTAATCAATACTATGGTGAACTCGATTTAATAGATACTATAAAATTTTGAATCGATTTCTCAGACGATAATATTTTTATTTTGCTTCAAAAGTTGAAGATAAAGCAGTCGATGCGCTAATCTCAAAAAGTCTTCTATCTCATGCATGACAAAACTTCTAAATGCTCTAACACAGTGTCAATGCCAAATTTAAATTATTTATGCCCATCATGAAGTTTCAAAAAGTATAGGTTGAAGTATGAGCATTTTAAAACAAAATAAAAGCATTACGTTTTCCAAACAAATCGCTGAATTACGGTCCAGCCCCTTTTAGATGTCTGTAACCGAAATATGCAATTCAAAGAGCATCACAGAGACACCTGTTGTGCAGTATACACTCAAGCCTAATAAGAGTCTATTTATGTGATAGTTTAACCGAATATGAAATTTGATTGTATTTCATGCATAATTTCTTAGATATAGCTATCACTAATATCGTGAAAAATGTAGAATAAATCTTGAAAAATGTATTTAATTCAGGTAGTAGTACCGGAGGACATCCCCGCCTTGAACATTGAATTGTACCTTAGGAAGAATTCAGATTTTATGCTTAATGATAAAGTTCCACATCTCCCCATACTACACACAGAGAAATCTGGACTGTCTCGGGAACAGCAGAAATTCCTCCCGGAGAAAAATGTCTGAATTCAACACTTCTGAAAAAACAGCAGCATGCCAACGTAACCTTTCTCATGATTTACAGGATAATCTAACCAGGAACAACTTATGGCAATGTCCAATAGAATATTAAGTTTGATGAAATTCCGTTCATTAGTTCTTGAGATATGATCAATAAAATCTTGTAGATCCTGCAAAACGGTTGAATTCAGGGGTTAGACCGAAGAGTAACATATCCGTCTCAGAACATTGAAATGTCTCACGAAAATATTGAAGCTTCATGTACAAGAGTCCCCCCCCCCTTCTCTGAAGTCTAGAATGCCCCACCAAGGAGACATAAAAAATCCCTCCCGGTGAAAAATGTCTGAATTCAACACTGCTGATAAAAGCAGCATAGCACGCCTCCTGCACAGTTATTTACACTGAAACCTAATAAGCACCAAATTTATACCAAAGTCTAACTGATTGTGAAGCTTGATGAAATTTTCTGAATTAGTTTCTGAGATGCAATTACCGCAAAAATCAGGTAAAATGCAGCGTCACCTGCCGTTAGATTTAAATTAAAACTTAATCACTAACAATTTACGTTAATATCAAACCAAATCTGAAGTTTGGCAAAAATACGTGCATCAGATCTTGAGGTATCGATCTTGCAGTAATCATGAAAAATACAACATAACAGCGCCACCTCTTAAGCGATTTTCATGAAAAGTAATCAGCACCAATATTTATGAATGTCTAGCTGAATCTAAAGTTTCAAGAGGTTCCAAGCATTAGTTCTTGAGATAGAGCGCCCCCAAATTTTTTATAAGAGACAAACAAATACACAAACTGAAAGACAGACAATTTATAAAAACAGTAAAATGTGTTATATTTAACAACATATTCGAATTTTGTAAGCATTAGGTTATTTTTTTTAATAACATCATACAAACAAAGAAAAAAAATGCAAACTATTTTTTAAAAAGAAAATAAGCAACATATAATGTCTAGAATTATATATGTGTGTGTAAACATATCTAATAATCTACCAACCCCCCCCCCGTTTTCACATAAGTTAATGGGAATTGTCTTTTTTCTGTAATTACTTCTTCTTCTTTTACCATGAAGCCCTAATTTAAATAGTTTTTCAAATAGATATACATATATAGTAAAACAAGACGGGTCTATCAAAATGCAGAAGATTCTCGCCTTTCCTCGCCCCCCCTTCCCCCCACTTAGGGCATCCTCTGCTCTTTGCGCCTATACCCCTCCTGTTTATAATCGGCCGTCATAAAATACACCAAATTTTTCTTTTACCCTATCTAAATCCTCTATCATCACAGTTTCCCCGTCAAAAATCTTGCCAGTTTTTTGAGCCAAAAACAGACGCAAAATCACTGACCAATCACATTACAAGGTGGTAAAACCTGGATGAAAAATCGCGCGAATATCTTGAACGCAAGTAGTAGATCGATGTTTTGTAGTAGATCGAATCCGTACAGAACCTTGTGTAGTATGTCGATGTCGATGTCAGAATCGATTTTATTTTGATTTTGATTTACTAAAATTTAAATCCCATCGATTTTTAGATACAAGTAGTATTGTTACTTTTTTATATGCTCGAAATCGAGTCGCGGTCGATCTACGTTTCAGGTTGAATCTATTTTTCCGTTTCTACTGTTTTAATGGTAGAAGTAAAAATTTCAAACTCAAATATTAGGCGAACCGTTTATTTTAGAGGGGTAAGACTTACGGATGTTCAGATATTCTAAATTATGGTGAATCGAATAGTGATGACCATTATACCCTAGCAGCTCATAGGAGTTGGGGCAATATTCAATACAGGTATGGGTGGGTCATGTGACATATCGTTTCAAAGGTCTTGCATTTTTTAGCTCACAGGCTGTCAAAACCTGAGAGCTTATGCCCCCGCCGGCTCTGTATGTATGTTGTTACGTATGCATGTACGTATGCGTGAACGCGATATCTCTTGATAAAAATATTCTATTTGCTTCAAATTTTGAATATAGATTTATTCTGATAAGGCGCCTCCCTGATTAGTTTTGGGAGTTCATTGGAAAAAACATTAAAGGGGGAGAATGGGACGCTATTTGCACTTAACTTAAATGAATGGTTTTTCATGCAGAATTATCAAATTTCATTCAAATTTCAGATATAGTTTCATTCTGATAACGCACCTAAATGATTAGTTTTGGGTGTTCAATGATTAAATATAAAGGAAGGAATGGGTGGTTATCCTCTTGATTTTAAATAAATGGGTTATTTACGCATAATTTACGGATTTTCTTCAAATTTTGGATATATTTTCATTCTAATACGATGCTTTCCTGGTTTGTTTTGGGTATTCATTGTTTACGTAAAAGGATTCGGGGCTACTCTTCTTAATTTAGGTAAATGGTTTTTTTGTGCAGAATTTACAGATTTGTTGCTGATGATCGGTTATGTGCTGCCCGACCATTGAAGGTACAGTTATCCATTAATCTGAACTTAGGTCGCTTCCAACTTCTTTGGATAATCGGTGCTCCGCTATATTTTTATTTCTTTGTTAACCAGAGAAAAGTATGTTTTTCACTGTTAATGATTCTTAGGAAAAGAAATTTTTTTTTCTGTTAACTGCTGAAAACTTGGAAAACATTAAAAAAGAATGATATTTTACAAGCTGTAAATGAGGTGTGGCGATATATATTTTAGAAAAGAAAAAAAAAAATTACAAATATTTTTAAAGCAGAATTTCTGCTTTTAACACTCTAAGCGTTTGGCCCGTAATATTCCGTACACTAAGCTGCAGGTTTCACTGCTATATAAGCAATGTTTAAGATATTATAATTCTATAAATTTAATGAATTTTCAAAGCATTGCAGAATGATTAAGACTCTTAAGGATTACATTTATACTCCTAAATAAGATTTTTTATGTAATATTGAAAGAATCACATTTTATTAGCAATTAAGACAAAATGCAGAGAAAACAACATTACAAATTTACCCATTTGCAAGACGCTTGGAGGGTTAAATTGGGGGATTTATCTCCATTTGTTTGGTTGAAGGAATAAGTAGAAAATACATGAGTTTCGAATTAGAAAAAATATATATATAATTAATTTCTCCCTTTTATTTTTTTTATCTAACCAAGATGTTTGTCAAAAAAAATTACATATAATATATATTATTATTAAAACTACATCTTAAAAATAATAAAAGATAAATCCTTATTATTCAACTCTAAAATCTGTAATAGCTAACTTCTGTGCCTCCCTAAATGGGAGTGAGGAGTAGGAGGTGTTACGGCTCTGCTGATTCGCAAAGTTGTAGAATTACTAATTTTGAGCTCATCTGTGTGAATCTAAAATTATCGAAATATCGATTTTAGTATCGATTCTAGAATTTAGAAATCGATTCTTATTATAATCGATGCCAATTTATACGATGTCAATTTTAATCAATTCTCAAAATTTCCAAAAATTTTGATTTTCAAAAAAAAATTCTAAAGAAGATTATTTTAAAAAGAGGATGATAATTCATCACAAAATCTCATTAGGATTAGTTTTTCGTCGTGCATAATTCAACCTCTAGTTAAATACACCAGAAAAAAGATGCTTCCGCAATTTTTGACAGGTTGTCTTACATTTTTTTGCAATTTTCTCCACGGTATTTCATATTTTAAGCAGATTGTTTAGCTTATTTTTATAGATACTATGTAATACATAAATTAAAAATATGATGCGAATTTTCAAATGAACTTTCTGAGATGTTATTCTGGTATAAATAGGTAATTACTTTTTTAGTTAGTATCAATAAACTATTAGATAGTAATTCTACTCTACATAATAAATATTAAAATTAGACGACTAACAAGAATAGAGACTTAATCGAAAAAAATATATCAAATAGGGCAGTTCCAACTTATGTCTAGGCATAATTTAATGATAGTGGCTTTCTCGGGTTACTATAATCATACTTAGTAAATTCGCAATCAATAACTAAAATTTACATCCATTTAATTTTTATTTTTAGTCAAATATTTAAGAAGACGGCGCACTAGATTTTGAATATTAACTCAGTGAAAGTTAATGTAAATTTAACGATATATAACTTCAAAAATAATTCATTTCCACATTTTTTTCTCAGTTAACGATTCTGACTCGATTAAATTTATCATATTTTTTATCAATCTTCCTAATTTAGTATTTTTTTTTAGAGAAAGATCATTTTAATTCCATTACAATCTGGGACGTTGACAATATACTGATACTAATTCGAAACGATTTAAATAATGAAATATTTGAGATTATTTAATCCGTTTCTTTTTCCTTATGACATGTCTTTTACTTTAAATATTGTGTTAAATATAAAGGGGTTCATGTATCGTAGTATAGTTGATGCAAACTTTAAAATATCCAAATTTGAAAATGTCTTAATACTTTGTATGCAACCACAAGTGACACAAGTCTATTTTAGACGCTAAGAATGCTACAACGTCTTCTACAGATTTTTTTAGAGGTTTTAAAACAATAAAATTTACGTATTTATGCTTGTGAAATACCATACTTGTGGATCATATTAAGAGGTTTTTCTACATTATTTCTATCACACCAGTTGATTCAACTTTTTATTTTATTAAAAATGAAACATGATTTCATTGTATTTATTTGTTATTGACATCAAATCATATTTATTTTACAAAATAAATTTGGATATTTTAATACATTCAAATACAACAATGCGCACACTATTGTGTATGCTACATTAATGATTACAGCCCCTAATCTTTTTGTATCATTTTTGAAACAATGGATTTTGAGCTTATTCTATTGATATTGATTTTCAGAATTTTCAAGCTATGTTTTTGAGATTTCCTAAAAGTTGCAACATGCATTTACAGGGTTCGTACGGCTCCTGGAATTTCAGGTTCAGGAAATTTTTTCGTACCAGTATTTTCTTATGGAAAATCACTTTTTAGAAAAGGAAAAATTTTCGGTGTTTGAACAAACTTATTTTCTTACTAAAAATACTGATATTTCATCTGGAAAATAACGGTACCCGTACAAACCCGGATTTACTTAACACACTATGCACATTATAATTTGTTTACCATCAAGCATATGCAGTGAGATATTATTTATTAAACCCGCTCATTTTCCATACATTTTTTATTTTATTTTTCATTGTGATTATATGGAATTGTGTATAAAAATGTTTTTCATATTTTTTGAAAAAAAAATATATTAAGAGCTCTACCAATGACAAGCATAAAACGAAACAATATTCGGGCTCTTTTTATGAAAATCTTAATTTCTCTACAAATATGCAGCTATCCTCATAAAAATGAACAAAATTTATAAGAATACACCACATAATCATAAGCTACAATTTCTACTATTATGCTACATCAGTTTTTACAGGGTTATCCAAAAAACATTCATTCTTTTTCACATTTGTTGATTTCCCTACGCGGTTTAGGGGGAAAATATCGTAGTGAAAATTTGAGGTAAAGTCAATAACTAGGTCACAATCTGATATGAGTGGTCAGAAATTTGTAGTAAACTGTTTCCCAATATGCTCAGAGATGGCAGCGTATACAACTACCAGATGTTAATTTCGAATTTAAGAGTCAACCGTTGTACAAGATGAGCAGGGGCATTCAATAGTTGTTGACAAAAACGAAGTGGTCGTCCAGTTGAGATTGTGTACAGGGCCATAGCTAAGGGGGCGCTAAGGGCGGCTCAGCCCCCCCTGAAATATTTTGAGCCCCCCTGGAAAAAAAGTTCCAAGGTCACTAAATATTCCGAAAATTCAAATGAAATTATAGTCAAAAATCTAATTTAGTTCCGAGACCCTTTCACAGTTTTACAGTTACTAAAATTTATCTAAAATTAGTAATTCAACACTCCCTCATCCTATTTGCCCACGTGAAGCTAACCTGATGTTTAACTTTGTACCATTTATACACTCAAAATTTCCATCATCATATACTTTTCTTAGCATAAAATGAGGTTATTACAACAGTTTAATGCAGTTTAATGCACAGTTTAATACCTACAATGTGAATATGCACTGATTTATCTTTTTCTCTTGAGCCCCCCCCCCCCCCTATCGTTCACTTCTAGCTACGGCCCTGGATTGTGACCAAAGAAACATTGCGGAATGTTAAAGAAATGGTTAGCGCTGATAGCCGAAAAACAATAGATCAATTGCTTCTGAAGCCATCAAAGTTTATATCAATCAGTTATAGGCCTAAAACGTCTATTCTATTGCTGTTAGGGTCAGGAGTGGTAATTATTCCTAGTTTCTACGTTTTTAATATTTTTTAACTTTTTCTATTTGGAAAAGTTTTATATTAATTACATGGAAAATTACTTTCATCCTTTAAGAACATCTCTTTAAAGTTTAAATTCTCAAAGTTGTTTTTTTAAGTTAAAAAGATGGTTATAATTATCCCATCAAAATCACTCAATCACAAATGTTTGGAGTATATAAGATCACTAGTGAGGAAATTATTTCCACTATATTTTCTATTTATACATCTTTATACGGTAACATCCCCAGGAATTGTCAGGCACCAGTGATTGACACATCCTACAAAAATGTCTTAAATAAGATTTATATCCAGTCTTTTAAAAATGCAAGACCAAATACCAGTTATATGCTCACTTACGTTACAGATTATAACTTTGATTTATGCTACTAAATGACAAAAGTGCCTAGGAAAGAGAAACAATTATGACTTGTATCAAATTAGCCATTTTTGTTGCAAATGCTTCTTCTCTGGCTTAATAAAAGCACGAGTTTCAATTTGTTATTATCTAATTTATAGAATATTTTAAATTTTAATTGACAACAGTTTTTTTTTCTAGTTGAAAAGGGTTACTTTCATTGTGTAAAAATCAAAGGGCCAATTCTGATGAGTACATCAATTTTATTAAATATATTTTTGTAAAAATACTTTTTCAAATATTTTTGGTTTTAGTGGGGAAAATAGATGCACAGATATGCACTCTTTGATTTAAAAATATTTGCAAGTAAATATTTTATTTCTTGGTAATGGAAACAGAAGTAAGCTTAAAGACAAATCCTTAATGTGCCAATTACTGGGGATGTTACCCTACACGTTTCATAGGGGTAATTGAGATCATTAGAACTCCAAACTGACAAATCCATTTATGAAAAATTTTGATAGACTTTGTTTCAAACATCAAGAATTCTTCAGAAGAATGATAAAGAACATTTGGAATGAAAAATACATCATGAGGTCAATATCTAAACATGAAACAAAATTTTTCTGTACAGATTTTTCTCCAATATGACGGTGGTCACAATTACTCCCACCTGACCCTACTATTGTTGTTCGCGACCAGTTCGTTCTACGTCGACTTTTGAACGCCCTCGCTGAATTAGTACAACTCGTGTCTACGAAATTAGAAATTAACGTATTATAGTTGGATTATGATGCTATGAGCATATTTGGAAGTAGTTTACAAAATAATTTCTGGCTTCTTATATCAGTTTGTTATATTCTTACTGAATTTCCCTCATACATAAGTTGCACTGTTCGTTAGCATAATTCCTGATGTATGTTTTTAAATATTTAACTTTTTAAAGTAAATATATATACTCGTTCTACGTCGGCTTTTGAACTCCCTTGCTCAATTAGCAACTCGTATGTAAGAAATTAGAAATTAACGTATTAGAGTTGGATAATGATGCTATGAGCATATTTGAAAAAAGTTTACAAAAAAATTTCTGGCTTCTTATATCAGTTTGTTATATTCTTACTGTCTTTCCCTCATTTTTAAGTACCACTGTTCGTTAGCATAATTCTGGATGTATGTTTCTAAATATTTAACAAAACGTCTAATATCGCAAGTGACCGGTCATTTTTGATCACACAGCATATATCTATGCGTATATATTAGTACTTTTTAAAGTAAATTTGTATATACACATTAATAATTTATAAGTAGCAATCGAATTTTACATTAGAAGCAAAATAAAATGTATATTATCAAATAAAGTTCAACAGAATAAATAGAAAGACAAATTTCGATTTCATGCATTTAATTATATGCGCTACTCTTTTGCTTCATTTTCCAAACGTACAATAATACATAACGTGTTATTTGCAAATATTTGATTTTGATAATTTAAATTCTTTTCAAAGAATAAGACATTGTTCCCATTTAAGTCATCATTGTTTGATTGACTAAATTTTATTTTGTTTAAATGAATTCAAATTAAAAAGTGTTTTGTAAAATAATTAAATATTTTACATTATCGCAAACAATGGAACATGAAATCTGGATTTAAAATATTTCCCTTTAATTGTTTTTTTTTTTAAATTTGCATAATTTTTTTTTCGGAGATATTTTTTTCTTAACAAAAAATTGCAAGTTTCTTTATTCTTATTCAATTTTTTTTTCTGAATTTTGTTAAGGGGACGGTGGACGTTATTTTTTTTCATCACTGCAATATGAAATTTTACATGTATACATTTCATGAAAAACATATAGCCATCAAAAAATTTCCAATCTTATTCAAATTTTTAATTGTTTTTTAAAAAATGAAATTTTAAAACGAAATTTTAAAATGCTCCTCGTGTTTTAATTTTTGAGATATTTTCTTGCTTTTGCATTTTTATCACTTAAAACTGTATTATAAACAAATTTGTATAAGTTTTTTTTTAATCTCTTGAATAGTTAATACTTTACATATTTTTTTCTAAATTCCATATCGATTTTCATCAAAATTTTGCCTTTTAATAATAATAAACTAAATTTGACTACCCTAATGAAAACGAATTATATAGAGTTTATATAGTTTCTTTATAAGCAATATCAGGATACTTCCTTATCAATTTCATAAATATTGATAAAAAATTACATCGCAAGAAGCATTTCAAATCTAAAATAAAGCTAAAAAATTAGTTTTGAGAAAAACAGATTTAAAGTTTAAAGTATGTAAGTACACTTACCTTTATTATTTACTTCTTAAAACCTTCATAAATAATATTTTAATAAGAGAAAACTGTTTTAGTGGTATTATACCACAGAAATAGAAATTTTAACGATGATTATGCTCAAATAACGGTCTATTGTCCCCTGAAAAGTGTATTAATTAATCTGTTATAAAACAATATATAAAAAAAACAGTAATCTGTATTATGCATATTAATACGTATAACATAAATGCTTAATAGTAATATTCAATGAATACTTAAAAATGCATACGTAGAATTACTTTATAAAACACTTTAAAAATATATATATATTTATAAGAAAGATTTGCATGAGTGTGTGTAAATGCATATATGCATATAATTAATAAAAACAATTACAAATTACCAACAAAATATTTGAAATTATAAATAAAACAAGTTGAATGTAGATTCTGCCATTGCAGATTTCAGTTTCGCCTCTGATTAGAAAAAAAAAATCGGTAGGGTCTTTTAGAAGGGCGACTCCGTTTAAAATGCAATGAACTAACTTCATTTTTCTTGTGTTTATCAATATAATAGCAAACAGAACGGCGTGAAATACCCAATTGATTTGCAATTTCTCTCTGAATCATTAGAATTGCGGAATAATAAAGAGATACAATTTGATGTGCTACTTCTTCATTGACTTGATTCATCAAAAACGGATTTTTTCTTTAGTTATACGCTTTTTTATAGACGCTGAGAAAAAGGAAATGCATTTTAACAATAAAACGAGTGGAATCCCGTCGAATTCGACGAATGAAATGTTTAAAGACCCGATCGGTTTGGTTTTAAAAAAAGCAAAAGTAATTACATTATTGAATCAATATATAATAAATATATTTCCAAACTTAATGTCAAGTTTGCCAGTTACAATTTTGCATGCAAATATTCGCACACCTTCAGTTAAAATTGTAATCTGAGTGCCAGCGAAATCCAGAAATTTTATTTTATATGCACTCACAGAAAAATAGTTTTATTTAAAAAAAAACTAATTTCATTTTTACTGTGACATTATTTTTACTTACTAAAGTCATCTGAAAGTAAAATCTCAATCTCAGTGTCCATAATGAAAAGAAATACTGAAATGTAATATCGTCGTTTTCTCTTCAAATGTTTTTTAAAAGTTACTGTTATTAGTAATATGAAAAAGGAATCCGTAATAATATTGTAATTCCCATTTATCTGGTTGCTGAATAACATCATTTTCCTCATTTGAAATTTTTCTTTGGACATTAATTTTTATTATAAATAATTTTCTGTTATTTTATTTACATTATTATTGTTGCAGCGTATATAGGGTTCTTTCGATCTTATGGTTAGACAACTTCAAACTCTTTTCTCTTAGAAAAGTAGAAAATAATTTATTTACAGATCTTCAGAACAACAGAGTCTTCGAAACTCACAAATATTACAAGATATTCCAAAATAACTGTTTAAATCTATCGAACAAGTACAAATATAGGTCACAGAGACTCTTTATACAATGTCTCAACACTATATCACATTCAAAACAACGTAGATAAAACTCAATACATCAAGCAAACTTGCTTGGACAATCTCTAGTAGCTCACTCAATGACTGACTGGTAAATAATAACAACAACAGCTCGTATCGCTCTCCTTATATATAGTCTCGTAGCATGTGCTAGAAATTTCTAGAAAAACCTGGAAAACCACGGAACAACAAACAATGTATCAGTAGACCTAAGGGGGGTTACCATAAATAGGGAAGGGTTACCATCGCCAACAATCGCCAAGTTTGTCACCAACTTGGCGATATATCGCCAAATTTGGCGACCAAAATTAGTCGCCAAAAGTGACGCCAACTTGGCGATATCTCAAATATTTCGCAAAGCTGCCATAGACATTCACTGAAAATAATAGACAAGTTTGCTTGATAGCAGAGACAATGTAACAAAAACTAATATTAGAAAAGGAATGGAGCTTAATAAGATTATTTACATTATTTTACAGTACAAACACTAACTATTTACAAAATTCGTAACACTTCCCCCTCCTCAAAGACTGCACGTCCCGGGCAGTGCAATCCTTGAGTTAGAGGAAAACACTTAAAATAAATAAACAAATAAATAAATAAATAAATAAATAATAACAATAATAATAAAATTTACATAAATAAGAACTAATTACTATTTACATATTTACAAAAAGTGACTTTCATGACCATGGTCTGAAATTCCAGTTTTGAATTTTTAATCACTTTGGCCAAAATAAGGGGCTAGCCGGTTATAATGTACGACCTTGGGTTTGGTGTGTGGCGATTTTTGTATGCGTACGACGACGTCATTCAGCCTGTTGACGACTGTGTAAGGACCGTCCCAGTTTCTTTGTAGTTTTGGCGACAGTCCCTTACGACGTATCGGATTCCACAACCAAACTTTGTCACCTTCGTTGAACTCATGTCCAGTTGCCTTTGTGTCGTACCGTGTCTTCATCTTTTCTGATGCCAGTCCAATTCGGTTCCTCGCTAGACAATGAATCTCCTCAATCCGTGCCTGGAGTTCATCGACATATTCCTCAGGCGATGAAGGAGCATCAGGAGGACGGCCAAACAAAAGATTAGCAGGCAGACGAAGATCACGACCAAAGAGCATTTGAGAAGGGGAATAACCAGTGGCCTCATGAGTGGCACTCCTGTAGGCAAGCAGGAAAAGAGGCAATTTCTTGTCCCAGTCCTGTTGGTCTCTAGACACCAGGAGAGAGAGGCTATTTAGGATGGTACGATTGAACCGCTCCACCATGCCGTCCGATTGAGGGTGTAGAGGTGTTGTTCGAGTTTTATCCATGCCGAGTAGTTCACACATTTCCTTGAACACAGCCGAATCAAAATTTCTTCCTTGATCGGAATGGATTTGAAGAGGAACTCCGTATCTGGAAACCCAGTGTTGAATCAGTATGTCTGCTACGGTTACCGCCTCTTGATTAGGAATGGCATAGGCTTCAGGCCACTTAGTGAAGTAGTCCATGACAACGAGGATGTACTTATTGCCATCACCTGTTCTAGGAAGTGGACCCAGGATGTCTAGGGCAATTCGTTCGAAAGGAGCTCCTACATTATAACGTTGCAATCGTCCACGGGTGCGCCTCTTAGGACCTTTACGTGCTACACAGGTGTCACAAGCTCGACAACACTTCTCCACGTCACTGCGAACATTATTCCAGTAGAAACGCTCTCGAACCTTTTGCAGGGTCTTCATTACACCAAAATGACCTCCTGTGGGACTACCATGCAGTTCTTGAAGGACCATAGAAATTCTCGACTTAGGGAGTAGTAGTTGCCATCTACATGTCTTTCCATCGTCAGACTCCCATTTTCGGTACAAGATGCCGTTCTTCAAATGTAAGGAATCCCAGAGAGCCCAATAACGTTTAGTCGTAGGATGGTAATGGGCCATGTCTTGCCAGCTGGGCTTCCTGTTGGACTCCTCTTTCAGCTCTAGAATTGGCTTAATTTCAGGATCAGCAAGTTGATCTTTACGCAGGCTCTCGTCACTCCACGGATCTTGCGATGATGTAGACCCAGTTGTAACTTGTCTTACTATAGGACCTTTGACATTAAATTTCTTCTCAGCCCGGTCGCAGTATCTACAATTCTCTGAGCAGGGTCTTCTTGAGAGAGCATCTGCATTTCCATGTGATGAGCCTTTTCGATGGCGTATCTCCATATCGTACTCTTGAAGCTTTTGTATCCACCTGGCTATCTGGCCTTCAGGGTTCTTAAAATTCAATAGCCAAGTTAGAGAAGCATGATCAGTTCGGATCAGGAACTTTCGACCGTAAAGATAGTGATGAAAGTGGTCTATGGCTTTCACTACAGCAAGAAGCTCTTTTCTTGTTACGCAGTAGTTTCGCTCGGCCTTTGACAAGCACTTGCTGAAATAGGCGATAACACGCTCCTGGCCGTCGATTTCCTGGGACAGTACAGAGCCAATGCTTTCGTTGCTTGCATCCATATCAAGTATAAACTGTTTATCGATTTGAGGATACGACAGAATTGGAGTGGATGTCAAGGCCTCCTTAAGCGTTTCGAAAGCAGCGTCACATTCCTGTGTCCACATAAATTTTTGATTGGCTTCTGTTAATTTATAAAGTGGTCTTGCAATCATCGAGAAGCCTTTGACGAATTTTCTGTAATAGGTGCATAATCCTAGAAAACTTCGAAGCTGGTGAACATCTGCTGGACGATTCCAATTTTTCACGGCCGATATCTTCTCCGGATCAGTCCTAACTCCTTCCGCCGAAATGATGTGTCCAAGGTAGGCGACTTCATTACGAAACAAACTGCACTTCGAAGGGCTTAACTTCAAATTAGCTTCCTTTAATTTTTGTAGCACCCGCCTGAGGTTGTTCAGATGTTCATCAAAAGATTTTCCTATGATTATGATATCGTCTAAATAAACAAGACATGCCTCATATGACAGTCCCCGAAGAACCGTTTCCATAAGGCGTTCAAAAGTTGCAGGTGCGTTACATAGACCAAAAGGCATTACCTTGAACTGCCATAATCCTTGTCCCGTTGTAAAGGCAGTCTTCTCGCGGTCGTCGGGATGGATCTCTACCTGCCAGTAACCACTCTTCAAGTCTAAAGTCGAGAACCAAGTGTTGCCCGCAAGTGTGTCAAGAGTGTCGTCAATCCTTGGCAGAGGGTAACTATCCTTTTTGGTGACGTCATTCAGTCGGCGGTAGTCTACACAAAATCTTGTAGAACCATCCTTCTTTCTTACTAATACAATGGGAGACGCCCATGGACTTGTTGATGGTTCGATGACGTCATTTTCTTCCATATCTTTAATTAATTTCTGCACCTCTTCTTGCTTGGCAAAAGGTAATCGTCTAGGGTGCTGTTTAATAGGAGAGTGATCTCCCGTGTCAATTCGGTGTTGTGCCATTTTAGTTCGTCCAAAGTCTTCAGATGTTTGGGAAAATAAACTTTGGAATTCTCTAATTAAATTTTCCGCAGCTTCCAACTGTTTTGGATTTAAGTCTGTATTTTGTAACAAATCCTTGACTAAATTATCTGAAGATTTCTCAGAGTGACTGGAATTTTGACTTATGCACGTCACAGGAGCACATGACGCTATCACCTCTCCTTTCTTGATAGTCCTCGTCTTATCACTGATGTTAGCAATTCTGACTGGAATGGTCTTTTTCGAGAGGTCTACCACAGAAGAAGCCACCAATACTCCTGCTTGTGTACTATTGTCTTCTGGATAATCTATATGGCCAAATCGATAATTAGTTTTATTTTTAATTACAGCAGGAACCAAACATTCTGTTCTTGCATCTAGATTAATGTCTTCTTTGGCTATTACTATTTGTTTACATTCAATTTCGTTATTTAATCCAAAAAGACTTATTTCTTCAAATTTTGAGATCATTTTGTTATTTTTGAAATCAAATCTGAAGTCAAACTTCTTCAGAAAATCTAGTCCGATTAAGCAAGGATCTGTTATGTCAGCCACATATGCCGTATGGTAATATTTCGTTCCTCCAAAGTTGATAGTTAAATTGGCCTTTCCATATATGCCTATCTTGTCGCCCGTCACAGTTTGCAGGGTAACGCATGGTGGAGTCCAGATGAGTTTACATTTCAATTTTCGAGCCAAATCTTCTCTTATTATTGTCACATTGGCTCCTGTATCGACAATCATACGGCAGTGAATTCCGTTAATAAAGCCTATCACATATAATTCGTTATCACCGCCGCTCATTTTTTATATCTGGAGGATCTTCAGGTGGGGCTTTTCATTCTCTGGCAACCTCCGCCACGCGAGATGGCCAAAATTTAGTTTCCCTGCTGACTGTTTGAATTTATCCACGTTCGTGGATTTTGGGGCAATTTCTTCGGAGATGTCCTGTATCACCGCATCCCCAGCACGTGAGATTCTGTCTTCTTGAACTTGTTCTTCCGTATTTTAAAGCTTCAATTTCTTGATTTATTTTCCTAATTTCTTTCAAGACGTCGTTCTCAGTGTCTGAGCTTTTGTTCACCGTTGCCCCTCGGACTGAATGACAATCTCTTCGACTGGCTTGTGTAGCTGCTTCCAACCTTAAGGCATATAGTAGTGCAGCCTTTAAATCCTGTACATCTGCCATTCGTACCGCTCTCTGCACTTCTGGATCTTTTATTCCGTCTACAAAATATTGCAGTGACAGCATTTCCCGTACATTTGTTGGACAGTCAATGAATGCTAAATTTGCAAGCCGTTCAATTTCCGAGGCAAACTCTTGAAGGGTTTCACTCAATTTTCGATGGCGGCTCTTCATTTGTATTCTCGTATAATCCTTGAAAAATTTTTCGCCGAATCTCATTTCAAGTGCACAACTTAGAGTCTCAAAATTGAGTTGCGTCATATCGGGCAATGTTTGCAGCACGTCGGCGGCTTCTCCTCTTAAAGATGCTGCCAGTTGACAAGCTTTCACCTCGTCACTCCATTTGTTCGCTTCAGCTACAATGGTGAATTGGGTCTTGTAAACTTGCCAGGAACTCTTTCCATCGTATGTCGACAGCTTAATGTGCACAGGAGAAGCAGGCGGATTCCTAAATTCTTCATAATTACCACTAGACGCTGAAAGTTTCTTCTCAAGATCTTGTACTTTTTTATTTAGCTTTTCATCTACTTCACCTAGTATTTTCTCTTCAACGTTACTGATTTTCTCTTCAACGTTACTGATTTTCTCTTCAACGTTACAAACTTCATTCTGAATTTTCTCTGCTACTTCCGCCATTTTCCGTTCCATTTTCTGTTCAACATTACTAACTTCATTCTGAATTTTCTCTTCTACTTCCTCTATTTTCTCTTCTACCGAGCCTATTCTTCTCTCTACCGACGAGAACTTTTCTTCTAAAGTTTTCTTCATTTCTTCTTGGCCTTTATTAATCTTTTCAGTCACATCTTCTTGGCATTTGTTCATCTTTTCCGCCAACTCTTCTTGGCCTTTATTCATTTTTTCCGCCAACTCTTCTTGGCCTTTATTCATTTTTTCCGCCAACTCTTCTTGGCCTTTCGTCAATTCTGCCTTTATTCCATTAATAGCTTCTAACAGTTCTTTCAGTTGACCATCCATTGTTCTTGTTTTCGCCATAAGATCCCGACTCCTGACACCAAATGTTGCAGCGTATATAGGGTTCTTTCGATCTTATGGTTAGACAACTTCAAACTCTTTTCTCTTAGAAAAGTAGAAAATAATTTATTTACAGATCTTCAGAACAACAGAGTCTTCGAAACTCACAAATATTACAAGATATTCCAAAATAACTGTTTAAATCTATCGAACAAGTACAAATATAGGTCGCAGAGACTCTTTATACAATGTCTCAACACTATATCACATTCAAAACAACGTAGATAAAACTCAATACATCAAGCAAACTTGCTTGGACAATCTCTAGTAGCTCACTCAATGACTGACTGGTAAATAATAACAACAACAGCTCGTATCGCTCTCCTTATATATAGTCTCGTAGCATGTGCTAGAAATTTCTAGAAAAACCTGGAAAACCACGGAACAACAAACAATGTATCAGTAGACCTAAGGGGGGGGGTTACCATAAATAGGGAAGGGTTACCATCGCCAACAATCGCCAAGTTTGTCGCCAACTTGGCGATATATCGCCAAATTTGGCGACCAAAATTAGTCGCCAAAAGTGACGCCAACTTGGCGATATCTCAAATATTTCGCAAAGCTGCCATAGACATTCACTGAAAATAATAGACAAGTTTGCTTGATAACAGAGACAATGCAACAAAAACTAATATTAGAAAAGGAATGGAGCTTAATAAGATTATTTACATTATTTTACAGTACAAACACTAACTATTTACAAAATTCGTAACATTATTATTATTTCTCAGTAAATATTTTTTTTACCTCAATTAGTGCATAATTATACGCAATCATTTTATTGTAGTTAAATTTTATGAAAACAATTGACTTTTTTCTTTTAAATGCAAGGACATGTTCACTGATGAAATAAAGCTTCGGACTCGTGGAAAGTGATAATGGAAAATAAATTTTTATTATCGAGAGAAAAGCTAAACTGATTTGCCACCATATTTAAGAAATATCGTAAAAAACATTTAAAATTAAAAATAAAATATAAAAATGGAAATAAATTTAAAAATAGCTAAAATGGGCACAACTACAAATAAATAGTTTTCATTTAAAAAAATAATTATCAAAATCGGTTGAGTAGAAAACTCAGGGCTGACGACACGACGTTTTCTAGCTTGTCTGAAAGAAATAGCATCGGAGGCTAAAAAATGTATTCACTGATAAGAAAACAGTACCCCTGAACATTTATAGCAGAAATGATAAAAACATAGCAAATAAAAGATTAAAAAAAATGATAGACATTTGAAAAACTAAAACCGATTAATGAGGCCCTAAATGTCTTGCAAAACACAAAAAACTGTTTGGTTTTATCATCGTATTAGGCATAAAAATGGCCAAGAATACGAAATCAGGACAACCAAATTAATAAATAAAATAATAAAGTATTGGACAAACAAATAATTTTAAAATAAAACATTATATGCATATATACACGGTGGTCATAAAAAAACTTTGCCGATATATGGAGCTCTAACGGCCAGTCCGCTCAACCGATCGAGGTGAAATTTCAGATATAGCTATTCAGAGGTATGAGCTCGAGATTCTGGGAACGGCAACAAAATGGCGCTCACGGTTACGGTTATAATTACAGAAACTCGAAAATTTCCAATGGCACACACCCATTTTTTTTCGTCGCAAAATGCTCAGCGCATGCGAAAACCATAAAGAGCGTTGGAACCGTACGTGTAAAGCAAGAAACGGACATGTTATGCACGCACAAAAAGCCGTTCTGGGAATCCTCCCCCTCCCCATAGAAAAAACTCGATTGGGGCGCAAGGAGGAAATGTGCATATGACACAGAGTCAGTACACTAATCTCTGATTACAATACAGATCGGAGAAACAAAACTTTTATTTTGATTACACATTTTCCACATGGGTACCATCACAGGCAATTACACTTGATGGCACGCAAGTGAAAAATGTGTAATCAAAATAAAAGTTCTGATGGCATCTTTCAAATCAGATGCAGTTTGAGGACGAAAATGATACAATTTGGATTTCAGATATCCCCACTGCCAGAAATCCATTGGTGTCAGATCAAGAGACCTTGGTAGCCACGGAAACGGAAAATGACGGCAGATAACTCTGTCATTAAACTGTTGACTTAAGACACGTTTGATAGAAGACTCGATATGTGGAGGAGCACCATCTTGCATCCACACAACTTCGCCACAGAATTTCGCTGTTGCAGTCAGTGTTGGGCACGTTCACAAAATAAACGAACTAACTCAAACTCACGTTCAATTTCTGAAAATTAATTTAAGTTCACGTTCAAACTCAAACATTTTCGAACGAACTCGTTCAAATCAAACTCATTTGGAAAAGTGAACGAAGTTCACTAAAAAGTTCACTTTTTTATTTATTATTATTATTATTATTATTATTATTATTATTTTTCATGTTTGTATATTATTGTCCAAATTTACAAAATTTTGTGAACTAATCATTTGATTATTCGATATGTAAGATAGAGATATGCACGGACGGAAATTTCCAGGCCCGATCCATAGAAAAAAAATGTCCGGCCCGATATTAAAATAAAAATTTCGGCCCGAGCCCAGCCCGGCTCGTAGAGAAAATTTAGCGGCCCGACCCGGCCCGACATAATAGCTAAAACAAGGCCCGAACTTGGCTCGGCCCGGAAAAAAGTTGAAATTTCGCACCGAACCCGGCCCGATCCGAGTACATTTCTACAGGACATTGATATTTACCCTTACCGAAGAGGTCTGGCCAAAAAAACTTACCTTAGTCTGTTTATAATCTCCATTTATGCAGAAGTCCGGAGGCTGCGATGTTTATGCTTTTAATGAACCTTTGTTACTTGTATGTAAATGTTTCAGCTATCAATAGTATTATTAATCCATCTTCCATGTTATGGAGACATAAAAATCTAAAAAAATGATATATGGCAAAAGTAAAATCTTCGAAGATGAAATCGCATTGGAAAGAAAAAGATACATTTTCTTTTTAGCAGGTGTAAATGTTTAACATATTTTTTCTCCGTATTACTGTAGTCATTTTGCATAGATGAACAGTTTAAAAGAACTTTAAAAGAAATTTTCAGTTTTCAGTTTAAAAGAAAATTCCGTCATAGGCAGTTTGTTCTAAATATTTAACTCTATTTAAATAAGCCTGACATCTACGATTCTTAAAAAAGAATAAAATTCCAATCTTTAATTGTATAATAATGGCAACTTAAAAGTATGTGCTTTTTCGCAAAATCAAGTAAAATTTTATTGATTTTTGAACAGAATTGGCCCCGTCGAGAAAAGGATTTTCATACGGTATGATTCAACCGGAACTTTTTATTTTGGTCTGTGAAGATTAGGAAGATGGAAAATAGGCAATAAAATTAAAATACGGTAAAACTTGAGAAAAGAAACCTGCGCGTAACGGAATCTTGTGCTTAACAAAACAAAAGAAAATGTTGGTATATGTAAAAGAGGATAATAATATTCGTGAAAACAATGTAATGCATTTACAATAGACCTTGCTCATCATAACTAGATCATGACGGATTTTTCTTTATCATGCAATTCCGTCTTAGAAGATTTATTTCTATAGATTTTTTTTTTAATTTTTAAATCTCTAAGCCATAGAATGTGAATCCGAATTAAAGATATTATATAGAGGCAAATGTGATATTTACACTTACACATAGTATAATAAGATGCATTTAAAAAATAAATACCATATCTCAGAACACTTTTTTTAATAAAATATTATAAACATATGATATGAAAAAGTAAAATAAGTATTTTTAGTTAGGATTTCTCGTACAAAACACTTTTAATCTTTAAAAACGTAAAAATCTATGTTCAGCCAGGTCTTGCTAGGTCGTGCTTAGTCCAGCTAATTAATGTTTCCGCAGGTTGGGTTGAAGCTTTGAATTCTACACCGGGCTTGGTCAACAGTTTTTTAACTGGCCGAATTGTAGTCGGAACGGTTCAGGCTAAATTTTGAACTTTATTACCAACCCCCCCCCCCCCCAAAAAAAAAAAAAAAAAAAAAAAAATCTACGGATTGTTTTCGTTGCCCTCAGCCTGATATTTTCTTCCCTCGCATACCTTTAGTTCAATGTATTTTTATGCATTGCATTTGCATAAGATTGCATATTTTTTTTCTTTACAAATTTAAATTTTTATCAAAAAATTGTAATGTAAAACAAAAGGAAAATAAATTTAAATCTAACGAACTTGGAAGCTATATTTTTGATCGCTCAATGATACTAAAATTTTATCTTTATTAATGTTACATTTTATACTTTTTCATTTATACAAAATGATGATTGTGTATTAGAATTATATCATTAATTTTCATTGATTATTTACATATAAGTATAGACACCGTATTGGTAGGAATATGTCTGCCAGCTATATCTTCAAATTAAATTACATTTTATTCATTTTTAATTTGTTAGTAAAGGTTAAACTTTATTCATTCTAAGTAACTTAAAATAATAAAACACACAGAAAAAGGATAACAAAAATTCTTTTGTTTGACTATCTCTGTTTCTCCAACTTTTAATCCACAGAAAAGACAATTTTTGTTTTATTTTTATTTATTTTTTTTATTTAAATTTTACTTCCATGTCTTTCAAATTTATGTTATACGCCAAGAGAAATTTTAAAAATTGATCTGTTTCATTTTGCGATTTTGAAATGTACTAGAAGAAAAAGTTCTTTTTCAATATTCAATATTTCTTAAATGTTGAAATCTCTGAAATGCTCTTGTGAATTTATATTAAGAATTTCGCTGTTGCATTGCAATGCGGGAATCGCGTAACGAGTTACCATGTCCAGATAGCGATCACTCGTTACTGCACACGTTTGCAGATTACCGGCAATAAGCTCTTCAAAAAAGTAAGGGCTGAGGATGAATGTACTCGTTATACCACACCACACAGTCACTTTTTCCTCGTGTAATGGACGGGCAAGCACATCATGTGGATTATTATCTGCCCAGTGCACACAATTTTTTGAATTCACGTTACCAGTTAACGAAAAATGCGCTTCATCTGCCCACAGAATGCGTAAAGGACAGCTGATACGCGTCTGCTATCTTCATTATACCGGATAAGGAATTGATTTGCAAAATCCAGTTGTAATTGATAGTCTCCTGCTTCCAACATCTGGACACGCTGGAATCGATACGGAAACATGTTTAGAACAGAGCGCAGAATCTTGCGTACAGTTGAGTTAGACATATTCAAAACACGCGAAACACCGCGTGCAGTTGCGGGACGAACTGTGCTTATCGTTTGATGAACTTCTGCAACACCTTCCAGAGGAACGGAAAGTCGTCCAGACCGAGGTCGTTCGCATGTGCAACCAGTTTCTTCCAATTTATGAATCAAGTCCTGTACAGGTTTGACAGTGCACGGTCCTCGCCGTAATCCATGGCTGCGGCGGTAAACACGCAATGTCTCTGCGGCATTTTGCCGATTCACGTAATACATTTTTACGATTTCCCCACATTCTTTCCCTGAAAGCGGCAGCTTGTTTAGAATTGCAGAAGACAACGTACGCGGCTCGCATTTCGCAGTGCCTGTTCTTTCACCTAGCGTAACGACGCCAACCATGACTGAATCTTACGTAAACGTGAAATTTGCGTTTCTTGGTTTCTTCTTCTCGTTTTGTCTAAAACAAATCATGCTGGGATATAAGCGAAAAAAACGATGTGACGTGTGAAGTAAATGAAAGGAACATTAATGTTCTGGTGCATGGCAAAGTCCTTTTTACTTTTCTCTTGCCTAGTTCCGGTGATTTTCATGCTACAGTAGCCATTCCAAGACTTTTTAGGGTTTTTCATAATGGCAATCACATTCCAATACAAAAAAGTGGCTGTTGCAATTTGATTTTTCGAAATTTTATCACTGTAACCAAAACTATTTGAGTGACACTGATGTTTTCTGTACCACTCTTCAGCGCATACCTAAAAACACCTTTTGCCAAAATTTCAGTCAGTTTATGTGAATGGTATAATAGTTAGGGTCCCAAATGTCGGGATATTGTTTTTATAATCCACCCTGTATTTATATATATATATATATATATATATATATATATATATATATATATATATATATATATATATATATATATTTGTATATAGGATCATTCCACACCAAATGAGCAAATCAGGTGTGGCTGACATGTCACAGATTTTATTGAAAATCATCATATAAGTAGATCACAACCATTTAAGAGGAAACGCAAAGTAGTAGAGTTCAGACTACTTTATTTCAGTATAAAAATTTACATTAAAGTTGATACGAAATCGAGGTCTTGTGTACATGCTTGAAATTTCAAGTTTGATTATTACCCTTAGGAATGGAAAGATTGTAACAAAAATTATTTACACTTAAGAATGAACTATAAGTAACAGATTAGCATAATTTAGTAATTGTATTTTTATTTCATAATTTAAAAATAAATAAATAATAAAACAAAATCGTGGAAAAAATAAAATATTTCAATTATATGTTTTAATATGAAGGACACTTTTCCCAAATTCAGTTTTTTTTGCCATTATAACTAATTGAATATATTTAATATATCTATAATTTAATTCTTGCCTTTTTCTTTCCTTTATGAGAAAAAAAAATAAATAGTGAACACTGCTGATTAAAAATTCCATATTTTTATAATTTTTTGGAGACGAATAAAAGCTTTCAAAGATTTTAAACTCTTTGATATTACAGATAAAAGTGTATATTTTAAGTATACGGAGTTTTATTTTTGCTTTCAGTTTATTTTTAACTCAAGAATATTTTTAATTTGTATAGAAGAAAAACGATTATTTTGATAAAAAAAACTGTATTTTAATCTTAAAATCAAGTAGCAAACATAGATGGCAGCACTTATCTTTTTTTAGCAAGAAACTTGCAAAAAAGCGCGTGTTTTCAAAGAAAGATTGTCTTTGGAATGTCTCGAATAATAGTTTTTTGAACCCATTTTTGTTATGTTAGAAATTAAAAAGGCAGTATTGAAACTTTTTTAATGTGTCATGGACTTTTTGATTCTTATGCATGTGTAATATTGTTGATGTAGGAGCTTTCCTTTATTTATTTTTTGAGGTAACATAAGAGGAATAATTATGATTTTCTCATTTTTTTAAAGTTTCTAAGTTTTTTTGAAGATGGAGAAAATAAATAATAACTTTATAACTTTGAGAATTCAATCTTCATACATAAACATCTACATCTTGCATCAGTTTCACAGATGTTTTTTAAATTCTTTAATTTTTATAATGTTTCAAAATTTTTAAAAATTTACAAAATTTCAATATTTACAACCAATTTATGATTAATTATTGTATTACCAGATTATTATTACTCAATAAGTAGAAAGATTGATATCCAGAAATTTCAATATTATTAAAAAACTTCATTTTTGTTAAATATTTTTCAAAATATAGAACTAGAAAATTGCAAATTTCGACGATTACCCTCAAGCCATTCTATATCACAAGTTCTTTAAATGTCCAAAACTGATAAAATAATTTATTTTGCGTCAAAATATTGTGCAGACAAATATTTGAATATGAAATGAACACGTATCTCAAATTTTATTAAAATCGGATTATATGCAGCCACGGATTTTTTTTTACATTTTTTCTCATTTGACATGGAATGACCCTATACATATATATATATATATATATATATATTAGGTGATCGCTAATCAGAATACAAAGATATGATTTGCACCAAACGGATGGAAAAGAAACCGGGTTTCGTATGGATACGAAAAAAATGTTTATATTGGTGACCAACAGATGACTCAGTCGAATTTCTGAATTGCAATTGCGACATGCACTCTAAACAATCACCTTTATGAAAGATAGAGCACGACCTCATATAGCTCTGCCTGTGTAACGCCTGCTACGCTCAGTATTTTAGAAGGATTGCATTATCAGTGGTTATTTAATCACGCATGGCCTCCAATATCTCTCGTTCTGACACGCTGTGAACATTTGGTTGTGGGGATTATTGAAATTGAAAGTGTAGCTCAACAAACTGGCATCACTAGCAGCACTGAAAGATACTATCTGCAAAAACGTTTTTGCCATAATGCAAGAAATGCTAATAAGTGCTGTGAACGGTGAGGTGCCTCGAATCATTACTGTACTTCTGAATGGAGAACAACACATTGAACATTTATTGTAGTACTAATTAACTGTAATTTAGCTGACTTGTAAGTTGTCAAAAATTTTTTCGTTTGTAAATCATCTTTGGTGCAATAAAAACTATTGCGCCATCTGTTGGTCGCCGACAGAACTGTCCTTTTTCGTTGCCAGACAAAACCCGGTTTCTTTTACCTCCGTTTGGTGCAAACCAAACGGGTTATTTTTCCAAAATTTCTCAAATTCTGCACCAGTATATTCGGTACATATTGTTCTGAAAATGATTTTTGTCAAAGTCACTACATGGATCTTTTTATTTGTAGTGAAAAAATTATATGGGGGAATTACGTAACTCATTGTAAAAATCGTATATTTTTCTGCCAAATTTTCATATGCGTCTAAAATTTCCCCAAATCCTAGACCGACGGATCCGACAAATTCTGTACTCCAGCAATAACCAACCTCCAATAAACTACCGTCTTTAAATATTTTTCCAGATGCACATGAAATATTGCAGGTTAGGAGACGTCTTAGCAAATATGAAGCCCTGTCATTCTATTCCAAAATTTTAGTGTTTATTACTAAAAGTTATCCAATAACCAAAGCCATTATCTAATATTTCTATCTCTATTCTCTGTATGCAGGTCCTGATCAAACTTTCTCCTTTACATGTCAAATGTTTGGATTCCAGATGTAGCATATTACAGTTAAGAAATAATAAGGAAAGTGTATTCGTTGCATTCGAATATCTGTCCAACCGCTTACTCAGCTCATAGGGTCCTCCTCATGAATATACTCTTGCAGAGATTTGGGCACGTAGGGATTGGTTTTTCAGGCCCCATCAAACCAAAGTGTCAACATAAATAGAAGTATACTACTTTTAAATCCTACATCTTCATTTTCATTTCATGTGCACCAAAACATTACACATTGAATTAATATCAGAAATTACAACTGCATGTTTTTTATTCACTTTAAGATGTTTCATATCTCGCTGAGTATGCCCATCACACATTTATTCTGACAATGGGAAAAGCTTTTCTTGCTTGAAATTCTGGTTTTAAAAGACTGCACCTACTTCTCAAAGAGTAAAAAATCTAAAACCTCTGTGCACAGCGCCAAATACTTTAGAATTTCATACATTTTTATTGTCAAAATTTTGGTGGATTATGTGAGTCATCCATCAATC
This sequence comes from Maratus speculifer, assembly GCA_964019185.1. Taxonomy (NCBI): domain Eukaryota; kingdom Metazoa; phylum Arthropoda; class Arachnida; order Araneae; family Salticidae; genus Maratus; species Maratus speculifer. Next base: position 250,578,542 of record OZ025295.1, on the reverse strand, counting down.
CAACCAAACGACTTCTAACAAAATTATGCCAAGGAACTCTCATGGCATTCGAGGAACTGTCCACTACATTATGTTTAATAGAAGCCTGTATCAATTTTAATGTACTTACTCCCTTATCAATGGACCCTTATGACTTTTCCCTTTTAATTCCTGGGAATTTCCTTACTAGTGCTCCATTACTTGCTTTACTTGAAACATCTTCTCATAATAATCTATGTATTATTCTCTCTTCCAGGTAAAAGCTGTGCACCAAATTTAGACAATTTCAGATATCGCTGGACCAAGGATTATTTGCAAACCTTATCTTTGTGGAATAAGTGGATCTAAGGCAAAACCAACATCCAGACTGGTCAGGTAGTCCTAGTAGTGAAGGACTCAGCATTTTATCCTACTTAGGGGAAGTTAGGCATCTTGGATCTAATCCATACAGGGACTGACAATTTCGTTAGAATGATGACGATCCATGAAAGGGAAGGGACCTCCAAATGCCCAATCCAACAGATTGAGCATCCTCATGACAACGAATGTGAGAGCACATTTTCATCTACCGGATTACATAACCATTCTTTCGAAAAAAATTCTAGCTGGTTGAGAGTGAAAAGAAATGTATTCTGTTTACTAAAGAGATGGTGTATTTTATTATAATTCTGTGATATGACATGTGTAAAGAATGATTTAAAGTCTTAAAAACTAATTCCCGTATGTAATCTACAAACCACGTAGTTTATTATGCGTCAAAAAATTCATTCTGGAGGTGTGTATAATAAGGCTTAACACTAGAACGCCCGGAAGCTTTACTGAAGTTTTATAATAATATTTTACACCAGAATTTTTATTCCAAAAAATTATATTTATTTAACATAAATCTGCGTGGTATAAATTAGACTTATTTAAATAATAATAATAATAAAAGGCTCAAATTAAAATGTAATCGTATCTTTGAAGTCGAATTGATTCTTCTCGGGCGTTCCAGCGTTAATAGTGGTTTCGAAACATAATGAGCCAGTTTTTTTTAAGTCATGTTATGTGGAACTAGTTCAAGTTTAATACTATTGGTAAGTCAAAATCATAAAAAATACTTTTGGCATTGAGTGTTTGGAAGTATGCGAATCAAATCTTTTTCGGCCATAGAATTTTAGAATTGAAAACGTCTATTTTTTGTAAATGAATATCAATCTATTCGTCAATGTTTGGTGCTCTGTGAAAATATGTAGTGTGTTATTTTCTCAAGATGCTATTAAAATCAGTCTTTCTATAATTATTGGGGAGAAAGGTAAGTAATTTGATAAATTCCGTTTTTTTTAATCTGAGAATTTAAACTTGCATACTTTAAAGTTTACATTCTGAATTTAATCTAGCTATTCTCATTCGTTTATAACTCTGTGGATATTTTCTAAACCTGAAATTTTAGATTTATGCAAACTAAATCTTGTTCTTATTTCATCCTATTCGTAAATTCTTTTATCCAATGTCTTTTTAATAAATTGTATGTTTATTTCACTTTTACTGTAAATATTTTTTAGTAAGTGAACATTGTATTGAAGACATCCATAAAAAAATTCATTTTATCAATTTCAAAGTTTTTTAACCGTTGTGTGTTCCGTACTTCATCATTGTATGTTACTGGAAAACGTTTGTTTCGTTTAAAGTTAAATTTCAAAGTTTTTCATTCTAAAAAAAGAGAACTAGATTTCTGGACGAAATCTTTTCAAAATTGTAGAATTGTAGGCTTTTTACATTTCGATAAAACATTTTAATACATTAATAGTTTTCTTAATCTGAAATTGTTTTATTTAAAGTGACATAAATCAGAAACAAATAGCTCACCACGTTGGTATGGTAAAGAAACATGCGTAATATATGTGAAAACAATGTTCTGCTTTTTACTGCCCATTATATATATATATACACTTTTCATTTTGAAAAGGAATCCATTATATTATATATATGTGTATAGAATTCCTAGATAACATGAAAATTGTTTCAAAGAAATATTGAACTAATATGCCTTATCCTATGATCCATGAAACTTTACATTGTACATCTTTCAAAGGAAGGCTGTTAGAAAAACGTGATTCGCATGCATATTTCTTTTGGAGGAGAAAGTAATATATTTTCATACGGCCGATTTTCATTCATCTTTCTATTGCAAAACGTGACATGGCTTCTACCACCATTGATAATAAAGCTTTCATTTCAGAATTACTTTTAAAAAATTCTTTTATAGATGTACATATGTCTTCTTTTGCTTAATGGTTAATTTTGTAAAGTATAAACTAAATAGCCTACAGACTTCATCATAAAACATAGTTGAATCATACTTCATCATAATAAGATGTTAATAATAAAATAAACAGTCATATTTATAGCAATTCCACATGAAATCTCGCGGCACCAAATTAAAAATAATTTGAACTTATCATTAAGATTGAATGTTTTTTGTTTATTATATTATAAAAATTGAAGATCCGTGCTTTTCAAGATTACTGAAGTGCTCTAAAAGGTTTAAACCGTAAACAATTAAATTTGTCAATTATTTTAATGCGTGTGTCTGGAATAATGTTTTAGTACCAATAAAATAAAACGAAGATTTCCCAGTTTAACTGATGACATTTAGCTCATACGCTATTCATACATATTGTATATTACAGCCTTACTTCTTGAATGAATAATACCTTTCGAAAAACAAAAATAAGGGAGAGAGATTAGCTTCCCAAATTCCTCTCATATTCTTAATCATTTAACCCCCTAACTTACTCATAAAGAAACTCTATCCAAAATCCAAAACAAATCACACATTTCTGCTTAAAAACACTTATTTAACTTAGGAGGGTTTATATCTCGATCTACCTTTATGTATAAACATTAAACTCCAAAACTATTCAAGAATTTTCCTGATGCGAAAAAACATATGTACAAAATTTGAAGCAAATCGGATAAATCTACATAAAAACGCATTTATCTAATTTAAGGAGTGTAATCACCCGTTCTTCTATTTATACTTTACAAAATAACCGCAAAATTGATCACATAAGTGTCTTATCAACATAAATCCAAAATTTGAAGGAAATCGGTTATTTCTGCATGAAAAACCCATTTATCTAATTTAAGAAGGTAGCACCCCTCCCGTCATCCCTCTTATAATTAAAAAATCAGTTCCCCTTGTATATCCCTCCCACCTTGATAAGTGTACCCCAGGTCCGGTACTCGAACCCAGGCCATCAGTATAATGTACTGGCTTTTTCCGACTGAATCATATGATCCTGTATGTTTAGTTCCCAAACAAACTTGGTACTCATTTTATCTGTTTAGGATAAAATGAGTCTCCATATGAAGATAAAATGAGTCTCCACTCCCTGCTCTGTCAGGAGTAGAACTCCGGAACTACAGTACAGTTTTCAGATGCTCTGATCACTATGATACTGGGTTTTCTTTAATCCTTTATTCACTGATGGTACTTTTAAAAATTATTAAAGAAAATTCAATTATTCACTTCACTTTACTATTACAAATATTATATTTAACATACTCCGCAAGCCTATCACATACGTGTACCCCCAGGTTCCGGGAATAGAACCCGCACCAACCTTACAATGTACTGGCTTTTTGCGACTGAACCACATAGAAGTATACCCTGCCCGAACTTCTCACTAATGTTAATCTATATTGGCAAGTCTATAAAAGTTTCACAAGATGAAATATTTTCCATGAGCCGCCGATATGGAGTAAATAAAAACATAAATAAATCTAGCATCGATTAAATATATTAATACTTATAAATTTTTCCAGAGATAAAATTCGCCTTGCATGCAATCTTTCAAATCAAAATTGAATTTAAAATTTTTAATTGCTTTAGAAACGCAAATTCCAGCTTAATGAACATGTTTTTATGCCGGAACTCAAATCTAGTTTATCAGTATAGCACGTTATAAACGAAATTTAAATTTGAAAATTGAAAATTAATTTGAAACTAGTTTTATTTTGAAAAATAAGTGTTGTGAAATCTGTTTCGGTATTAACACTAGGAAAACTGAAAATTTTTGTCAAGTTAAAAAAAAAATGTAATTCACACTGGAATTATGATTAAAATAGTTTAACATCTTAATTTAACATTTTTCCTGGTAATTGCCTTTTAACTAATTTTACAAAGAAAGTTCTAGTTTGATAAAAATATATTCATACAGTTTCGCTCATAGTGACAGCTCACAGCTGTTCTAGTATTAATCCAAATCAGCCATATTGTCTAGTCATAGTATTTCAAGATGTCTGCCAGAACTAAAAGAATATTTAACTTATAAAAAAAATAATCAAAATAAATTGCGGGTAGAGTATTACTTAGTGATATAGATAAAATTAAAAATAAAAACTTGTACGTATGCGATTAAAAAAAATTATAAAAATAAATTTTAAAAAGTAAAATTTTAAAACAAATTGTTTTTTTGCAGACGCTAGTACGAATTGTTACTTTACTGAGTGATATAACGACATTAAAATACTTGTATCTTTTCTTTTTCTTTCTCCTGAAAATATTTTTACTTATATTCATTCCATCAATTTTTACTAATATTGTATTTAAAAATACCCATCTCTTACCTTTTAACTCTCAGTGAATTCAAATCCTCATTAAAATAACATCCAAGGGAAACTGCTGATCTGAAGTAATAACTTCATTTTTGCAAATGACTTCTTTTTCACTACTAATGGAAAATATCATTTTTCACTTTTGATAATTATTTGAGCCTTTTGAAAACAACAGTCAGATAAAATTGAAAACTTATTCTGAAACTTATTCTTGAGACTGCTGGGATGCGGATTTTTTGGATTGTCCATTTGCAACGTGGATGTTTCTTTTTCTAAAATTGTAATTGCAATGAATAAGATAAAAATAAAAATCTTTATTCAATTTCTTTCACTTTGTTCATAAAAAATTCTGATTTTTTTTCGAAACATAATAACATTTACTCCTTAGATATTTAAATAATTTTTGTCATAAGAGAAAATTAAAAAAAATATATGCAATTACTTTTTTATATTTTAAAAATGACACTTTTTATATTATTTTGTAGTCGTATATTAATACAAAATTTTACGAAAATATTAAGTATGGCATATTAAGTATGGCACACTTTTAAATTTTCATATTCTCTTTTATTTAAAAATCATAAAGACTAAAATAAGTAACTAAAATATATATATATATATTTTTTTTTTTTTTTTACATTGTAGATCTGAAATGGCAATCTAAATGTAGAAAGAATCGTAAAAACAGCTATTATGGTATTGAAGGTAATTTCCCGCCATACTTTGTATCGTTTATGTTTTTTCAGTATTTAAAATGTTTGCAATGAATGAATATGCCCTCAATTTCAGGACATTATTCTAAGCTAGTATGTTCCTGTTTAACAAATTCGTAGATTATTCAATCGCAATATTATTAAATGCATCAGAATGCAAGTAACATTTTTTTTATATAATTATTTTCTCATCTATTTAAATGATATTATTTGAATTCTATTACGATTAGATTTCTAGTATGGTTTAAATCCTAATTTTACACGTCTAAAAATCTTACATCATGCAAGACAGTCCCTATCACTTCTTTTGTATTGCAAAGACCTCTGCGAAGGAAAAGAAAAATACTTGCTTCAACGTAAAACTTAATTAATGTAATGATTACCATGGAAATATGGAAAAAAGAATGGAAAAATAGTTTATCGTATTGAACTCGTTTTAAAAACCGGTGTAAATAGCTAGAATGAGCAAATATGAATCTTACTATCAGGGACGGTGCAGGTAATATTTTCAACTATGCAAAGAAGTACATGTATCAAAAATGACTGTAAAAATTCGTAGGTAATAAATAATAAAGTTCGTTAAATTAATAAATTTAAATCTTGCTCGAAACCTCCTGAAATATAAAAAAATGTTTTATAAAGTAGTTTTTATAAAATTGTTTTGTATTATTTATCCCGGTAGAAAGGGAGCCGTGAAACGTAACAACAGATTTTGCCGGGATGTCAGCACACCCAAAACGTACTAAGTGGCATAAATATAAAACTATTTTTAAAATTCAATCTGTTTATGAAATTTATGATAATTATTCTTTTCCATGTAAAACGATAAATGAAATGTTAAACTATTATTACTTAAAAAAATAACAGTAAAGAAATAAATTTACCCTAACTTTTATTTTCCGTATTCTAAAATCTTGATTTTTATCACGTATCATTTAAGGATTTCTTTATATAAATTTTATTATAGTGAATATATGCATTATTGTGAATAACAATATGAAAAATTGTGAATTTTCATAATAATTAGGGTGTATATGGATGAAAAACTTAAGATTTTTTTGGTGTCAAAAGAGTCTGAGTTCGCTGTTTTCACACGCTTCGCACCGAAGAAATCTCGGAAGGAGATATTGACGGACCTGTCCATTTCTGTTTGTAGGCAGACACAGCTGATAAATATTTCCGGGCAGGAAGTGTTAAAATATCCCGCGCCCGTACTGATGGGTTAATAATGTGTTATTATTGCAATAAGAATTTTATAGCATATAGATTCTATTATATATTACTAAACGACGCGACGCGGCATGTTTTATGAAGATAGAGGGCTGTAAGACCTTTCTTTACGTGTAGTTCCTAGGTTAAATAATAAGTTTTAATCTCAAAGCGTATAGAGTGCTTCCGTTTGACCTCATAATGTAGATCAATACATTACGATACTAGACATTTTCTAAAATGAATTTCTGTAATTTGGATTTTAAAAGTGAGAATAAAAAGGTTCCAAAACCTTTCTTTAGAAGATAGATATTTTAGAAAAAATGGCCTGATTTTTACATGAAATGGCTAGTCATTTTACATCAAAATCCACCAGTTCATGATTCGACCTCTCATATTGGAAATTGGGAAGTCTCTGAAATTGCACGCTGTCAATAAAATCAAATGTATTATTCTCAAATTATATATATTTTTCTAAGTTTCAGTCAAAACTAATTTTTAAATACTTATCCATTTTTTCCTAACTTTTATTTTGATTCCGACTGCAACTTTCTTCCCCCCAAAAAGATAATCATATTCCTTTATCAGCACAATTGATGTCGCATAAATGGAATTATATATATATATATATATATATATATATATATATATATATATATATATATATATATATATATATATATATATATATATATATATATATATATATATATATATATATATATATATACATATATATATATATATATATATATATATATATATATATATATATTTATGTGTGTGTGTATATGTGTAATAATACTTTTTTTCGTTTTCTCTCTTAAATATTTCAAAATTCTTATAATAATTACAATTTCCCTGTCTAATTCAATAACTTACATTTAAGCTTTCTTTATTTTATTTTATTTCTAAAGACAATCTATTAGACCACCACTTTTTCTAAAATCTTATTACTTACGTTTATTCTTTCGTTTTTTACCCATAATGTCTGTGTTATTTTCGTTCTAAAAATCACTCGATTATCTACAATCCCCGCGCCAGCAGGGGAAGAATTGCGCAATTATTCCTCCTACTGTTAGAAAAAAATTGTTTCCTTTTTGACGGGGTTTTAATTTTTGCATTATATAAAGTCATACTTTTTTTTTTCAATTGGCAACTTAGAATTAGCCCAAAAATCCTGTATCCGTGCACATAGCAGCACATACGGAGATTACTATGACTCGAGAAGAAGAATTGTCCATTTTTATGTGCTAAATAAAACCTGACACTTGCTGGTCTTCAAGTCTTTAATATGGTTACGCTCATTTTTTAAAGATTTGTTTCTGTTTTTCTATGGCGAGATATTACGTTGATACTGAGATCCAACCATTGTCTGGAGAATTGTTTCATTATCAAGTGAATGAAACATAAAGATGCCCAATGGACGTCCTTTATGGATGATTTTAATGGGAAAACTTTCAAGAGTTTCATTAATATCCTACCACAGTTTGCCACACATGTCTTTAAATTAAACATCCGTGATGGTTAAATATGGTACGTTACGTACTGGCACTTCTATTGTGTATTGTTGTGGAGCAGAATCTCTCATATACATATATTCTGTAATGACACTTATCGTTAAAATTTCATGTATATATATTAGTGACTTTGTAATTTTATGACAACAATATTGCGCATTTCTTGTAAACAAATGTGTATGCCAAAATAACCAAAATATATTCTCTTAAAACTTCAACTACAAAATAACTTGTTTAGCCAGAATCCATTCATCTCCCTATTTGATAGCTTCCCGTAAAGAGTTGAAACAACTCGAGTGAACGAGTAGTTTTAAACCAATTTAAATATAGATGAGCAATTAAACTAAGCAATTTTAATCAAGATGAGTAAAACATTAAAAAAACTACTCATTCACTATCCAATAATCTATAATAGCTCTTTTCTGAGAAACCAAATCCATTCTTTCGTTTTAAGAGTGTATCCGTGAATATAATGTATAAAACATGCACAGTTTCCTTCTCTATTTTTAGAATATCGTAGCATTGAACCTTTTTACTTAGTATTAAGATTTCCTTTATGTGTGTATGGACATTAATATTATAATATCAAAGTTTTTAGAGCACTGTCACACACCCATATAATAACATATTATGAAATAAAGCTACGAATTTTTATTCTATTATATGTTGAAAAATAAATAAGGTAGCTATTTAGTACGACATTTAAGCAGATATTAAGTAGTTCATAACGGTTTCTTTTACCGCCATTTACATAACTGGCCTCGTTATATCCCACAAAGTGCCTGTGAAATCGAAATATGGGTACGCCGCTGTTATGCATTACTACATTCTACATTTGTGAAAGTAAAAAAAAAATATATATATACATTGAAGATTAAACATTAAAATACTCTAATATTTAGTCTGCACTGTATTATTAATGTCAAAAAATCAGTAAAATGGCTTTATTGAATGATATAGAAATAAGGTACCCTGGGGTAAAAACGCCACGTTAAGGTTCTGCCAATTTTCACGGCTCAGTTTTAGATTGTATTTTTCAAACAAATATATGATTTGATACAGCAACTCATTGACTATCTATATAAAAAAAATAATTTAACAGATATGTATTCATAAAATGTAATGGCGTGATTTCTTGACCAATGCTATTTGGCGTTATTACCCACCTATATGGGTAATAACGCCATGCAAAGAAAACTTTGAAATAAGATGGAATAATTGCATGTAGATTACCCAATTCTAAAAATACAAACTCTACAAATTTAGAAATTGACAAATTGCATTCTAAGGTATTGAAAATGTTCAATTTTTTGTGAAAGTGTAAGAAAAATAAATGTGTGGTTCGGGGGGGGGAATGAGGCAAAAGAATATTAGACCGCGAGCTTCTTTTTGCTTAAAAAGGACCGCTTAAATAGAATTATTAGAAACATTGCACAGTTTTAACTGTGTTTATTTGAATCAGTATTTAGAATGTAGCTTGGCCACTGTAGGGAATCAACCGGGGTATTAATGCCAAGGATTGGCGTTATTACCAGGTTACAGTTATTGCGCTGTACATTTTAAATTGCAAATTATCTCGAGAAGATATCCAAAATCTTCAACAACATTTTGGAAGTCCATGAAATGTACTACAAATTTATGTAATTAACAAAGTATTTCCGGATAAAAAAAATAGTCTTCACATCACAAAACGTATCTCGCAAATTTTAGATCAAGCGTTAATTTTAGTTGCTTGTAAAAACAATAAGACCTAAAAATGAAACAAATTAACTAGAAGCTGTTTTTTGCGATTTATGTGACTCAAAACCCTTCTGCGCAGAGCACATGGGTGTCATTTAACAGATTATTTCATAATTATGCATAATATTAGCACTTGGCGTTATTACCCCGCCTGGCGTTATTACCCCATACCACATTATATCTGTTTATGAGTCCTATCTAAAATGAAATACTTGGATATCTTGTGTTTAAAACTTTTACTCATCACTGAACAATATATATATATATATGTATGTAAAGATTAAAGCTCTCAAATACAAAAAGTTGTAAAATATATACATTTAAAGTAAACGTAAGAGGAAATTAAAGGCAAAGAGTTAACCATATTAGACGATTTACTAAATTTAATTATTGATATGTCAAAATAGCAAAAGGCAAAACAAGTAAATAAATAAATAAATAACAGTAAACGTTCATCTAAAATAAATAGTAAGAAAACATAAAAAACACATGGTCCATCTTCTTCTTATTCTTATTATTTAGTATTAGATATATTTTGTGAGAAACTATTGATGATTATTAATTTATTAATGAAAACCAATATTAATAATAATAATATAGACGTTGTAGTGCAATTTCATTTTGTAAAAGTCTGAATATAACATTATCACTTTAAATATTTAGCGTACATGAATTTACCTTATATATGTATGTGCCACTAACAGAATTTTATTATTCATAAAATACAGTGAATCATTTCTAAATTTTATGCCAAATATAATCATTGCCCCTGACAACAACTAAACAAATAAGCTTTTAGGCAGACGTAAAGTATACTTTGCTCTACAGTTATAACTCTGTTATAAAATATTATAATATCCTAACCTAATTACAAAAAATGAATGCATTAAAGTAGGTTTCGTTCGTATTAGATATGAACTTACTCCTACGAATTCCACGTCGTGTAAACTGCAATTACAACAGCTTTAAAAACTTTACATAAACGTCTTTTCTTAGATGCATATAAAGTGCAAATCGTGTAAACTCTTCAGCCGAATTATTGTAATAATACGCATGTAGAATAAGCGATTAATATTATTGGCACTACTTATATTAAACATTTTATAAATGTTTTTACAATACATTGAAACAAGCATATGCTTAATTATAAAACTTTTTCTCCAATAAATTATTGTGATCAAATAGCCATTCCGTAAAATAAAACGTATATCCTTTACGTATATCTTTACGTATTATGAAAAGGACATAACCTCAAGGTAATTTTTATCCATAATAAAGATAATTTCTTATTATATACTAGAGATGAGTTCGGAATTATTTTTTCAGAGCTTGACCGCGCCCAAGGTTGACTGTTCTTAGAATCCATGTTTGCTCCATCATAATTTTTTTGTCATTATAACCATATCTCGATACTGCAAAGACGAGGGAATACCGTTAATACCATCAGTACTGCGGTAATATTGATTTATGTACTCTTCTTTTTTTCAGGTTTAAGGGAACAGTGGACCTTTATTTGAGCAAAATCATCTATAGCAAAATCGTCAGAAAAAAGGTCTATTTCTGGGGTATAATAGCACCTAAAAACAGTTTTTTCTTATTAAAATATCATTTATGAAGGTTTTAAGGAGAAAATAATAAAGATAAATTTATTTATATACTTTAAATCTGTTTTCCTCAAAACTAATTTTTCAGCATTTTTAGATTTTTGAATTGCTTCTTGCGTCTTAATTTTTGACCAATATTTATAAAATTGATAAGGAAGTATCCTGATATTATTTAAAAAGAAATTGTGTAAGCTTTTTAAAATTCGTCTTCATTAAGATAGTGAAATTTTATTTTTTACTTATTAAAAGGCAAAATTTTGATGAAAATCGATAAGAAATTTAGAAAAAAATCTGTAAAATATTAACTATTCGAGAGATTTAAAAAATCTTACACAAATTTGTTTATAATATAGTTTTAAGTGATAAAAATGCAAAAGCAAGAAAATATTTCAAAAATTAAGACACGAGGAGCATTTTAAAATTTCGTTTAAAAATTAAAATTTTTGTAAAAAAATTACAAATTTTAATAAAGTTGGATTTTTTTTAAGGTATTATATATGCTTTTGGTGAAATGTATAAATGCACAAAATTTCATATTGCTATGATAAAAATGAATAAAATAAATTTTTAACGTCCACCGTCCACTTAAAGCTCTTTTCCGAAATAGAAATAAATATTAATCTACAAAGTCACTCAATGTAATATTTCATTATTTTCATGTAACTTAAAATTTGTTTAAAATAGAAAACTTGTCTTTTCTGTTCCAATTTTTTTAATATCAAAAGTTACAATAATTATCATTGTCAAATATTTTTGTATAACTATAACAAGAAAGCACAAGCTCAGTTTTGGAGTAATTGCAGAAAAAGTCTTTATCAGATTATGAAGATAAGACATATATCCCAATTCTTTTTTATGCCGCAAATATTTTAATAAAAATTAGGAATCTTAATACTAATATATCCCAATCAAAAACAATTCTTTTTCTTTCTAATCTGATATTTAAATGACTGTAAATAATTTTATAAAACATAGAATGCATTCTTCGTTCTCAGATAAAAATTATTAGCCCACAATATGCCATTTCTTTCAGGAAAAAATTATAATGTCGTCACGAAAATAATAACATTACGTTATATTAGCCAGCCGTAAAACGAAGCATATGGATCATTGTAAGGTTAAATACTAACAATCTCTACTCTATATTTAAAATCTCATAAGCATTAAGAAATTTAAACTTTTACATCTTTAAATGAGATAAAAATAATTTAGAAGCAATTTATTTAAAAACTCCATTTTAAATAAATTTTGAAATATTATTTTTTTTCTACTTCTTAGTGCTATGTCTTTAACGATGACAATGGAAGTGTTATATTTGCGTTGGTTATAGTTGACTTCTATATATTGTTGCTGCCATTGTATCTTAATAACTGTTGTATACTGTATTTAATTTTAAGCTTCCGCATAAATGTTGCAAACAAATGAAAAACAATGTATAACATTATTATTATTATTATTATTATTATTATTATTATTATTATTATTATTATTATTGTTGTTGTTGTTGTTGTTGTTGTTGTTGTTGTTGTTGTTGTTGTTGTTATTTTTATTGTTATTATTATTATTATTATTATGAGTTTCTGGTATTACGTTCAGTTAGGCTTGTATATTAATTGGCAATAGCGACATCAGATGCATATTTCTTTTAAAATTTTTAAAGACTGAATCGGTAATACGCCATTCTTCAGTGTATCGAAATAGCATCTCTATATATAAAATAAAATCATGTATTTTAGGTCTTTAAATTGAAATATGTTTTGTAGAAATCCACCATTTACCTTTTAGCGATTTGAAATTCTTCAAATTTGGAAATATTTCAGTGTAAAGAAATTGAATGAAAATCATTCATCAATAAAATGCAAAATTTTACAAAAAAATATGATGTCTATAATAGTGACTTTTATGTAAAAATAATATTTCTATGAGAATAACACTGGACAATATAATATATATTATATATATTATAATATATTATATAATATATATATTACAAAAAATATTATAACTAATTTTATTGGTTTATTAGAAATTAATAAAAGAGTTAAATCTGAAACATTTTCCTTCATTTAAATTCAACGTGTTCTATCTCGTAATAATGTTTTTTAACATCGAAAGTGGATTGATTCTGAAAATGCGGAAATTCTGCTTCATTCTTCGTTCATTTTTCCAATTTGTTTATTAGAAAAATATTTATTTTTATTCCTGTCTAAAAAATTATTATAAAAACTGAGTCCTAGTCTGTTTGTCCTGCACGAAAAGAATGTATTAAATAACAAAAAATTACATGCTTTATAAACTATTTTATTCACAATGTACAAAAAACTAGTTTCTTTAAAGCTTGAGAAATATGTAGCCTTTTATAAGGGCCTGGTAAAATCAAAGTAGTCTTAGCAAAATTTTAACTGTAAATCGAGTTGCATTTACATAATAAGTTCTAAGCATCCCGGATTCCTAAAGGATTCTCAGTAACCTGGCTGATCTTTTGATTTTACAGGGGAAACATGTATCTATTACGTGATTTTTGCTTATTTCTATTACATAAAATGTTCTAGGAATCTGTTTCTTAAAAGGAATTTTTATAATTTTATAGATTTTTTTAAAGTGTGTGGGTTTTACCTGAGACATTCTCATTTCAAAAAGTCACTTATTAAATTTTAAAAGATTAAATAAAAATGATATTTTAATTATGTTGTTAATTATTGTCTCTTATGAACTATTCATCAGAATAAAATTCTAAAGTGCTCGTAAAATCTTTGTTATCAGCGAAATTCTCTTTGATGAAGAATAATTTCTAATAGGACAACTTTATTAATGCAGCTGATTTACATTTAAAAAGTGAAAATTCGATACCTAAAATTCATAAGTGATTCAGAGGAAAAAAAACAAGAATGAAGTTTTCAGATGAAAATGCTTTTCATTTGTATGCACGTTACTAATTTTTAAAAATATTCAGACCCTTTTTAAAACTCTTTAATCTGAAAATGGGTTCTTTTCAAGAACAAGTAGAAACTACGATTGGTTTTCACTCAATTCTCTTTTTAAATTTCGAATTTCTAAGATATTGAAAACTTTTGCATCTTAATGGTTCTGAATTATCAAGACATGTTAGAATCATTAAGCACTGCTTGGTTTTGGATCTTTCTATTAATATATTTTTAATGTACTATTCAGGGACTTTCAGAAAACTCTTTCTGAAGAAAAACTATTAAAATATTTTATATGGATTATTCGTTTATATTTTAAATTCATGTATATTTTATCATAAATTATGCTTAGATATCTCAAATTAGAAAGTTTAATAATGTGAATTTATTTTGTTTCCAAATTTCAAAGCTTTTTTTTTTTATTTTTGAATTACACGAGAAAAAAAAATTCTAAAAATGTTAATATTGTAATGCAAATGCACTCGCCTTCTTCTTTCCATTGTAAATTTAAACAGATTACAAAAATTTACAAGAAAAATTTTTAAACTATTTCAAAAGATTTTATGGATTTATAAAATTACATAATTAACATAATTTAAGAATTTATGCGCTTCGTTGTAAATTGGAATAAATGTTCAAGGTAATACATTTGATTACGTACACTTTTTTTTTCTATACAGATAAAAATCATCGTTTTTCTGTTGCATTTCATGTGACTTTAAAAATATATTATGTAATTTATTAAGTGCTTTTTAATGTATACAGTGGCGGTCAATTATTTCCCGCCAGCAAAATTTTTTCAGTTAATTTGTAAATATACCCATATGAAGAGGAATCTCAATGCGATACTTATACATTATATTGACATATGAGTTAGGAACTTAATTATAGAAGAACGTGTAAATATCAATAAATTTTTTTGATAAAATTAAATATAAAAGAAAACGCATGTTCTTAAAAGTTTCCGGCCACTTTTCATTCTTTAGTTTTTTCTATCCATAAAGAGTTTTTTGGTTGTGTTTTTGAACGAATCAACGTGTATAGCACAGTTTGAAATCAAATTTGAAAAATTCAACAGTTATTGTTCATAAATGAGTGATTAGTTTGTCGATGAAAGGCCAATCTTCTCGAGACATTGCGGCTATCGATCGGTAAAATCGATAGTAAACAATATTTACAAAATTATATAAATATGGTTAAGGCTTTCAGGACATTCAGAGGTCCGGGAAACCCCGGAAAATTACTATTCCTGAGGACAGAATTATCAAGAGAAAAACCATTGATAATCCTCATGAAAATTCCGTTGCAATATACTGCGATTTACGGAATGAAAATATTGCTGAAATAAGTTAGTCTACCGTGTTATGAGAATGACGTGATACAGAATTTTATGGTGTTAAAAAATTTTCAGAGGTAAAAAAAAATACCGACGTACCCTTCTTTCATTTTCCAAGGAACACAAAGTCTTCTCAAGTGAAAACTGGAAAAAAGTTCTGTTTTTCCATCAATCGAATTCGAAACAGTTTTGGAAGTGATGGCAGACACAACGTCCGATGACCTAAGAAAACAAAAGATATAATTCGACCTATGTTATTCCTACAATGAAGCATGGCGGCGGACACGTTATGCCGTGGGGAGTATTTTCCTCAAAAAGTATCGGTCCGTTATTTGAAATCCACAGCCAGGTGAATTATACAAAGTATAAAGATATCTTGCAAGACTATTTTCTGCCTTATTAGGGAAAAAAATTTGGTCACATCTATTTTTATTAACATGATAACGACATAAATAATGTTTGCAAACCTCGATAAGCAATTGTTTTCGCACAAAAATTTCGTTTTTAAAATGATCCTCCCAAGCGCCCAACATGAAGCCAATAGAAAATCTTTGAAAAGAAGTTGACAAAAGTCTGCGGAACTATAAATATTCCAACTCAGCCGAAATTTGGCCAAAACTGCAAGAAATTGGAAGAAAACGTACCATAGACGATCTTTAACTGTTGATTGTATGAATGTCACGTTGCTGCGCAGCAGTACTTATTACTAAAGCTAAAAGAATAGTACTACGATAAAATACTAATCGTAAATGTTGTTAATCACTGTAATTTTTTTATTACAATACCACTTTTTTACTAACATGTGAAGGTGGGCGGAAACTTTTGAGAACATGCGCCTTTATACTTAATTTTTTCAGTTAAATTTATTGATATTTACATGTTCTTCTATAAGTAATTTCCTAAATATTATATCAATAAAATGTATAAATATCCCAATGAGATTCCTCTTCATATGGGTATATTTACAAATTAACTGAAAAATTTTTGCTGGCCGGAAATATTTGGCTGCCACTGTATATACATATATATATCTAATTATCTATCTATCTATCTATCTATATATATATATATGTATGTAAATATATAATCCTAAAAGTCTGTAAAACAGTTTTAAGTAAACTTAAGAATCACAAAATTCACGTGATCAGCGCTATAGCTACAAATAATCACATAAATTATATATATATCACTAAATGATTAAAGTGTATCAGCAGAGTCCCGTACCATAATAAAACTGAAATCAAGCAAATAAACTTTAAAGGAGACAAAATTCGAACCAAAAAACAAAATAAAATAAAAAATAAAAAAAGATGTGAATCTCATCAGAGGTGTGCAGTTTAAAAAATATAGCAATACATCTGAATGAATATACGAAAAACTATTATATGTAGTGGCAGTGGGTTTCGATCAGATTGTTACAACGTAAAAAATCAAATGTGCAAAAACATTTGATACTATAACACTCCTCCACCGGACCACGCCACAGTAAACTAGTCGTTGGGGGCCACCGTAATACTTACCCATCATGGAAACAAAACATGTGTAAACTATTTATAAAATCTATTGCAATTCCAAAACAAAATATAAACGTGTATTTAAGTATTTTTAACACATAATCATGCTCTATTAATGAATTGCTGAAATTTCAAGTCTCTATCTCAATTTGTTCGGGAGATAGAGTGGTTACAGACAGACAGACAGGCGGACGAACGACAATTTTTTTTCTAAAAATATGCTTTTCGGATTCTTCAGTGTCCGAAACGTGTAAATCCGTCAAAATTTTTTTTCGATTTTCAAAACGATTGCAAGACTTACTCTATACTACGTGTGATGGGTAAGTAACAGTTTATAAATAATTCAAAAAATATACAGCCGACTTAAACTCGAGTGTAATATATATTAAAACAGCAATAAAGTTATATAACCCAAGCCTGAGAGACAGAGCAACACAAAACAACCAAAAACCAGCATTCCAAAATCAATCCATCTTCACTCCATGTCGTTCCATGCCATCGTGTGGCAAAAATCATTGTGTTTTACCATGTCTAAACTCGATTCTTCGCCTTCCTTACACGGCCTTCACAATCACCCCTTACTTTCGGAATCTTAAAATGACAACAGTCGCCGGTAGATGGCGTGTATACTGATTGAAAATAATGATTATTAAAAGTATTTTTACATACAAAAACACGAAAAACGTCTCCGTATATGCATTTTAAAATGTATAAATAATATAGGTATATTTTATCTTGGAGTTTTGTATACTAAAAACAGGAAAACTTAAAGATTTGAAGATAAAATAAATAAATACAACTCTGTAAGCATAAGCAATTAAAAAATCGACTGTTCGACGTTTCCGACCATGGTTTGCTTGCTAAGCAATTCTGAATCCTTCTGATGTCCCCTACCTCCCCTTTAAGTTTGTCCCATTACTTCTGGGACACCCTGTATATATATACATATATATGAATATATATATATGGCTCTCGGGTCCATTTTATAGTTTCAATTATAGTATACAGTCGAGTCTCTCTATAACGAAACTCCATACATCGAATTTCTCTATATAACAAATTTTTAATAGGAACAGTCCTCTTTTCGCATGATTACATTAAAATCAGTCTGTATATAGCGAAATATCTATCTCCATATAACGAATTTTTTTTTCATAAAGTGGTCTTAATTTATTCAGTTTTAAAAAAGCTTCGAAATCATATGAAATCAATTTTGCATCACTTATTTTTAAATTATCGTTCAGTGCTGAGGTTTTTTTTTTTTTTTTAAATATTACTTCTCTTCTTATTCCTTAAATCCAACGAGTTTATCCCACCTCCCATACATCTTCCAACATCCTTCTCAAAACAGAGTCAATTGGATTGTTACACATATAAGAGAGTAATCAATGAGAGGAACATAAGAGAGGCCTTTAAATGGAGAAAAATGCGAACTACAATTTTTCATTTCTTGCTAAAATTTGAGCATTTTTTAAAGAGTGTAACAATTTTAAAATTAAAAAAAAAACAGATTTCTTCGTGTGAAATTAATTCAAGTTTTCCTCATTTGATTTTCATTAAGCTTTCAAATAAATGTCGGTTTTTTTTTAAACTGGTTAAATAATTAAGAAATAAAATGTTAGGTTACTTTTAAACATTTCAAATTCTGAATTAAAAAGATCAAAAATAATATTTGTTCAAAATTTACACATTAAATGTGATTTTTAACATCATTCTCTATACATCGAATTTCTCTATATAACGAATTTTTTACTGGAATGATGGATTTCGTTATATAGAGACTCGACTGTATATTAAATGATTATGGATTAATTTCGATTACTTTTTGAAGCAGGATTAATATTAATAAAATAATCTCATCTTTGACTGTTGCGGTACAGTCTGATCAATATATGAGTGCGAAGAATTTGAATTGTAGTTTACATTAATAATGTGTTTCTAAATAAATTTTCAATATATTCAAGTAAGAATACTTTAATAAAATTAAATTATACACATACCGCACACACATGCACACATTTATATATATATATATATATATATATATATATATATATATATATATATATATATATATATACAGGGTGAGTCATAAATAGGCAACATCACAATAAAAAACAATAGGCTATATCCTTAAATATTGCCCGTAGACCCATACTTCCAATAGCAAAAATTCATAAAAAAAGATGAATTTTTTGATAAGATAAGTTGCAACTCCATGGGGGGTCTGTTTTAAAAAATACGAAAATTAAATTTTTATACGGCCCCCAGAGGATAAAACTTCCAATTAGAAAAAAATTCTTTATCCCTGCCTGAATTGAACAAAAAAATTTTCATCTCGATATCTGCAAATCCCCGAAAGATATTAATATCCAAAATTTTCCAAAATTCCTTACTTACACCACTTAAGCATGCCTCTTAGCTCAGCAAAATCAGTTCATTTGAAGTACAATTAAGGGATCGACCATAAATTTACGTATTGTTAAATGTCGATCCAAGACAACACTTAAACTTTTAGATATAAAATAAAAGCGTATAGGGTTTTGCTTTAAACTTCGATGAAATATGCTAGATGTCTGCAATATTTCGACCTTGTCGCCAACTTCGTAACTGGCACGACTCATTGAACGGACCGTCTTATTTAACACTTACTAAAAGTGTTATCAAATTAAGTGATATTAATTAAACTCTCATTAAAAGTGTCTTAAAAACTTATTGGCGCAGGCAATAAGTTTAGTAAATATAGTAATAGCGAAAATGACTGTTCTATTAGCGGAATCAATGGAAATATATTTTAATAAATTACATAGAAATATTTCAAAAAATCTACTTTATACTACAGTTAAACCGCTATAACGGACACTCCCTAATAGCAGACACCTCTGTTTAACGGACTATTTTCCAATCCCCATTCTCAAAACCTAAATCTGTGCATATTTAACCTCTGAATAATGGACATTCCGAATAGTGGACACTATATAAGGCGATAAAGGATGAAAAAGTATCTTTTTAAGGAGAAAAAAATGAAAAAAAAAGTAAAAAGGCCTCTAAATTTATCAGGGAATTTTGTGATAAATGAGCTGGGAAAAATCCTCCCCCCCCCCCGACGTTCAGAGTTGAATTGACGGGGTTGCCAAGGAGGGAATCTTCCAGAGCATTCAAATATCCCCTCGGAAAATTGAGATTTTATGCTTTTAACAGCCAAAAAATGCAATCCCCCTCCCCGACCAGAACTGTATAATGTCCAATAATGTCACTTTGAAAAACAAATTACATGTAATCGCAAGCAAAAGTTAACTTTTGAAGCAGGGTTATTTCACAAGCATGTTATGAACATTGGATAAAGGTGTGTACAGTTTTATTTAGCCCCATTGCTTAAAAAATAATTTTAATTTCTGATTAATCATATAAAAGAGGTTTTAGGACACATAAAAGTCAATTAATAAAATGTTAAACGTTTCTTAGCACTTTTTGAATATCTTTGATTTTCCCAATAGCGGACACCTCCGAATAGCGGACAATTCCTGCGTTCCTGAGGTGTCCGTTATTTAGAGGTTTTACTGTATTCAGTTTTAAAATTTATGAAGTTTTAAACCTATTTTTGCTTTCTTCTATTTTTACAAGAAGAAATTATTGGATTCATGAAAATTTTGAATTCCGGTTTTCGATGGATTCACACGTTTTAGGGCTCAGAGATATTGAAAAACATGTTTTTATGAAATGTCTGTCTGTGAGTCACAGCACAATGAAAAAATTTGAAATCGACGTGATAAAAAAATAAAGTTTAAATCAACTGACGCACTTAAACAGTAATTAAAGAAGGTGAAAATGGAAAACTTAAACAAAATCTGAAATCGAAACTGTACACCATTTAAACGTTAGGAGCCCATCTTTGCCCATCTTAAAACTAAATACACTTTACTGCATCAAATGTTTTTATTTCAGTATTTCTCATTTTTAAACTGACATACGTCAATAACCGTCGGTTACGGTAACTTTTCAGCTCAGAAAATTTACTTTTAAAAATATGATTTGTTTACAAAAATTATTTTTTTTAATATTGCTATTTTAAATACTTTTATTTTTTTTTTAAAATACATATTATTTAAAATGCTGAATTAAATTTGAAAATTAGATATTTTCGTTTAATCAAAAGAAAAAAATTCAACGCGACAAGTAATATTTTGAGTTATAGCAATTTTAATTTACTCAATTTTTTTTTTTTTTTTTTTTTTTTTTGAAAAAAAAATATTAAGAAGTCTTATGATGTGATAATGCTTACAAATTATATGGTTAACCATCACAGAACATTCAAAATTCCAACTTTATAAATAAATAAATAAAATAAATGTTTCCTGGACCCATTACAGCAACATTGTTTCTTCAATTACACGCATTTAAATTTGTGTCTGATCCCTTGAAACCTCGCGATTTATTAAAATTGTCATAACTCTCTGAGTTTTGGAGATATCAAGATGAAATTTTTTTTGTTCAGTTCAGGAATGAATAAGGAAAAATTTTCTAATTGGATGTTTTATCCTCTGGGGGCCGTATAAAAATTTAATTTTCGTATTTTTTAAAATAGACCTCCCATGGAGTTGCAACTTATCTTATCAAAAAATTCACCTTTTTTTATGAAACTTTGCAATTGGAAGTATGGGTCTAGGGGCAATATTTAAGGAGATAGCCTATTGTTTCGTTATTTATGACTCACCATGTACATGTGTGTGTGTGTGTGTGTGTGCGCGCGCATATATATATATATATATATATGTATATATGCATAATTTAATTTTATTGTATATTCATACTTGAATATATTGAAAATGTATTTAGAAACACATTATTAATATACAACAACTATAAATTTGATTACGCGATTCACAATCTTCACCCTCATATATTAATAAGACTGTACTGCAACAGAAAATGAGATTATTTTATTAATATTAATCCTGCTTCAAAAATGAATCGAAATTAATCCAGAATCGGTTAATATATATTATAATCGAAGCGATAAATGGGGCCCCGAGAACCATACCGGGATTCATTGTTTCAGATATTTCTATCTTGATGGACGCTTTATTCAGTAAACAATATTACGGGTGCGATTCGAGTAATTATATTTAGATTTCTTATTTCAATTATTAGAATATTTTGCTAATATTATTAGAAAATTCATTTACACTTGCAATATCATTTATTTTCAAAGCTATAACACTTAAAAACTCAGCAACATTAAAGTAATAAAAATTTCACCATTAAAGTAAAGATGCTAATTTTGTAAAATATTTAATAGAAGTAAGTTGATATTTTATCTGAAATTTTAGGATGAGAATGAAATGATTATCATAGTATGTTATACCTTAATTTACATAACCGGCGGCACTTTTATTCCCAAAATAGTGTTAAAAATTAAATAAACGTAAGCTGTAACGGTTAATACATCATATTTATGCTTAACGTAAGGACTATAAAGCATTTTATATCCTTGTATTTTGTTTGTGGAAATACATTATTTGTTAAGTGTTGGAATGTTTGTAAAATTAAATAATAATTGCCTCGGTTAACCTTCCTTCATATAAAGTAAGTTATAATGTTTAGTAAAATACAATATATATTGCTACAAATTTTCTGGAATTTTATTGAAAAGAGAAAGGATAAAAGAACATGGTTTAAATTTGAAATTTTACTATGGCTTCTTAGGCTATTTAATTATGTATTTAAGTATATTAATCTAATACAATTTTTTAATCATACATAAAAGAAATATAATAACCGGTAATGATTTTCAATGTTATTAAATAACATTCTAAAAGATTATGCTGAGTTAAAGATATTTGGTTAGAAATTTGAAAGACAGTCATGTACATAGTGATAGGTTATCTATCAAATTAATACAAAAAAATAAAGGGTAAATTGCAAAACAAAAATATGCTAAACACTGAAAACATATTTTTCTTATTATTTTTTTCTTCGATGTTATTTATATTACTAGTAGTATTAAGAACTAAAGATTGTTTATTTATATGTATTGGGTATTCTCTTGAATTTCCGAAGGAACAGAAAAGTAATGATATCAGATTGATGATGTTACTCCCAAATTTTGCAAATCTTTTGCTCACAATTTACAGCAGCTTTTATATAAAACAAAATTTTCTTTTCAGAAACTGTTGCAAACAGCGTTATACACAATAACCTCCTATCAGAATTAAAAAATAAGAAAAATTGGATAAAAATGAGCAGGTTTACTAAAAGTTATTTCACTGCATATGAACGAATTAAATGAAAATATAATGCGCATAATGTTTTAGCTAAATGTATGGAGCAACGTTTATGAGAATTTGAAAAATACAGTTTTAAAATGCTAAAAAGTATTGTCCTTTGAGTTAGTTCCGTATTGTTGTTCCGAAAATAAAGCAAAAATGATGAGGGGCTGTATCGAAATATTGTAGATCACGCAATATTATGTACTGGCAATAATGTGTAACATGTACTATATCTGGTTTATAATTAAAGTTGCACTTTTAAATGGACACAAAAGAAAAACTACTTGACCAAATAAGGTTTAAAGGCTTGTCGGGAATTTATTTCGAGCCATAAAAAGGTCACAAGTAGGGGGTAAGTAGTACTTCATGCATAATTATTAAGCGGAATAAGTCATGGAGACATCTTTTTAAGATGTGTTTAATCGTTTATAAAATGTGTTTAAAAAAACATTTCCGATGAGGCTACCATTTTTTGAAAGCAACTTAAATCGTACTTTTGTATTCTCAACAATCGATCTTAACATATAACACGAATGTTACCAACATGTCGGTGTTTCACATATTTCAGTTTCGCAAAATTTTTTAAATTATTCCCATAAACAATGATTTTGAGATAACTCCATAGCCAAAAGTCACAGTGATTGAAATCTGGTGACTGACACATTCAAGAATTTACGAAGTTTCGTAATATAGTCCAATCATCCGTAAAATGTTGCTTAAGAAGAAACTGTGTGACCCATGTATTAATTTGCGGTGGGGCCCAGTCCTGCATAATAATTGCGGCCTAAAATTTCACACCCTTGAATCCAAGTATGACGAAGTGAATAACTATGACGCTAAACAAGCTATAGTCCAGGTGCATGTAACAGGTCCAGCTATCAACTCATCTTGAATAATGGTCCAATTACGAAACTTGCTGTAATGCCAATACAGGTGCATGTAACAGGCCCAGCTATCAACTCATTTTGAATAATGCTCCAATTACGAACTTGCTGTAATGCCACATCAAACGATGGTTTTAGATTAATGCAATGAAATTGGGTAAACAACGTAAGGGATTTTTTTTATCCATATCCGGGCGTTAAATGTACACAAAAGGTTGGCCATTAGGGTGGATCGAAAAGTATACGAAAAATTTTTTTTTTAGAAATCACTAACGGCGCGGCGTGCAAAAGTTGCCTTTTATGCATACTAGTTTACAGCATTTTTTTTATTAAAATTCATTCATATCTTCCGGTGCCCCAAGCGCCCCAAAAATTATTAAAAATTGAGTTTTTTATGATTTTTTTATATTTTTTGTTTATTTTATTTTTTCTTAATTACTTTTGGCGCGGGGGGCAAAAGCTATCTTTTATCTATCTTAGCTTACATATTTTTTTAAAATAAAATTCATTCATATCTTCCGGTGCCCCAAGTGCCCCCAAAATAGTTTAAAATTGAAATTTTCTTGAAAAAAAGTATTTTTTGTTTTACTTTATTTTATTTTATTTTATTTTATTTTACTTTTTAAAATTCATTTGGCATTGGGTTGGAAAGTGTTTATTAAAATACTACATAACTCTGCAGTTCCCATATATTTTTTTTTTATCAAAATCAATTCACATCTTTGATGCACCCATTATAATTAAAAACTGAAATTTTTACAAAAATGTATTAAGAATTATAATTTACGAAAAATACTTACAAATTTTGAAAACAGTTTAATTAATTACGTATAAGGTTATAAATAACATTAATTTTACAATAATAAGCGACATATAAATTTAAAAATTAAAGCATTAAATCATAAAAATTACAAAAATCGAACTTACGTAAAGAAAAGTTTTACATCCTTCAATTTAGAAATTTACACATTTTTAAAGTTTGTAATCTTTTTTGGTATCATAGTGTTTTATATGGCTTCTTGATTTTATTCTATTCAATATAAAACCGTGTCTCTTTTCTTGACCAGATACAGTTTCTGATGACTCAGACACTAGTCGAACGCATCTTTCAACCGCTTGGGTATGGCATGCATATTTTGACCATTCATTCGTTTTTACAACTTTTATCATATTCTCAATTTCTTCGCAAGGCACATTCATCAAAAGAGGTGGTTCAAAACGTCCAACTCGTTGCCTGTCAATAAGTTCAAAATAATCCTTCGCTTTGAAGTTTATTTGGGGTACTTTGAAAGTTCTCACTTCTGCTGATTTTCTCTTTTTATTTCTAGCATAAATTAGCTTTCGCATTGCTAAAGATCTTATATGCTCTCTGTAAAAAAAAAGAAAAAAGAAAAAAAAAACTATTTCGTTGAATAACAGCATCTACGATCTTTCTTAAATTGGGTTCCAAATATCTAGAATATGTGATAAGTTTCCAAATACGACGCGCTCCTTCAGTTATGGATGGCTTTGTTCTGATAAGGAATCATACCGGTGCATATACCTTCATAATATATGTTCTAAGAGTAATGAGATTATTAGAAGGCTTTTCTGTAGCCACTTATAACCTTAAAATTCTACATGCAGTTGTTAGCCATCTTGAGTGATAAACTGGACCAGGTTTCATTAATGTTAGATCAGAACCACATTCACCATGTGATGTTGCTATGCAAATATTATATAAATATTGCTGGTCATTGCTGAGAACTCTTCTATCTATGTTGAATTCCAAATAATAAAGTATAAAAAGTTTATTTTATACATTTAATAAAATACGATAAACGATTTCTCATCCTCTCGATCTACGTTTTACGTTAGATAAATTATTCTTTAAATGCTAATTTTACTTGTATTTTCTAGCTCAAAATTTGCATGAAACTCGATTTTCGGCAAATAAATAAAAGTTTTGGGGCACTGGAAAAAAATTATCAAAGTCGAAAATTATTTGGATGCATGCTAATATACTATAAAATGCATCTTTTTTATCCCGCTGATAAAATAATTTAAAAGAAATTAAAAAAACAAAAATTATAAATTTTTATAAAAACTTCAACTTTTTTACTATTTTGAGGGCGCTTGGGGGCACCGGAAGATATGGATGGATTTAAATTTAAAAAAAAGATTTAACTAATATATATATAAGGCAACTTTCGCAACCCGCGCCAAAAGTAATTTTAAAAATATTAAGAAGTAAAAAAAATTATAAAATTCATAAAAATTTCAATTTTTAATTATTTTTGAGGCGTTTGGGGCACCGGAAGATATGAATGGATTTCAATTAAAAAACATATGTGAATTAGTATGCATAAAAGGCAACTTTTGCACCCCGCGCCAAATCGATTATCCGAATTTCGATTTTTCGATCCACCCTATTGGCCATGGCCAATGTCCGTCCACTTCTCTACCTGCAACGAATTCCAAAGTTAAAGATTCTCCTGCACCTGGATCTTTAAGTTAAAGCTTTTATACCTGTTTGATCTTGTATGGAAATAGTTGCAACAGTTTAGGGGAAAATTTTGCACACCGTACTGTATGCTACTTACTTTACACTTGACGTGCCACACCACATACTGAACATGTACCGTCTGTGCTTTTCATTGACATAGTAACATACATTCTTCCACCAGCTAATGCAATAACTTCCTCGCTTTCCACAATAGCAGATTTCCTTTTACTCTCAGGTGCAACAGATAGGAAATCCATTGTTTCAAAACTTGTCGTGTCGTTGTCTCTCGCCCGTAACCCTCTTATTAAATGATATCGTTCATTGCCATTGCGTTCATAGTAACTTATAAGAAGAAAAACATTTTCTTTCATGGTTAGAGATATTGTCGATTCCTAACAATGCGTACTCTGACAAACAGGCTTTAATATTTATCTGCAAATTAAATGACGTGTAAAGAGAATTTGCATAAAACTAATTTTCTCCATCTTGCCGTATGCCAATTACATGTCAATGAGGTTTTGCATAATCTCACAAACAGTTTTGTTTTAGAAACTATTAAAAACATTTTAAATCGATATTTTTATGTCTTAAGATCAGATTCAGGCTTAAAAAATCCCAAATTTGCAATGTGTAAGAGAAGAATATCCGGAATGAGCACACATTTGAGAGTTATTTGAAATCACTAATTTGTGGTTTCTTCGTTTAAGAACATGAACAGATTTCATCACATGAATCGTGCTTTTGATTTTTGTCACCTTGAACTCTTTTAAACAGCAATTTTGTCTAAGTAAATGTATCTTAAGAGTCCTTAAGAGTACAAAAACGTTTAACCCGTATAACGAAGTGCTATGTTACATTCTACCTTTATTTCGTTTAACAATATTGCATACAGAATCATGGTGACCCTATGGTGAGTACTTGAACTTCTATTTTTGGGGGGAAATAAAATCCCAAGACATTCTTTGAATTATTACCAAGTTTTATTTTACTCAGTAAATTTTCTTTTTTGACATTTTCAAATTTGAAATTTAACTATAAACACCCTGTATTTTAATGTTATTATTATTAGCAAGTTCATTTACACATGAAAGTATGACTAATTTTCAGAGCTATGACACTTAAAATCGCACCTAAAATAAAATAATAAAAAGTTTCTGCATTAAAGTAAACATGTTGATTTTGTTAAATATTTAATATAAGTTTCTGCTTTATCTGCAATTTGAGGAAGCGAGTCAAATGTTTATAATGATGCATTTTATAGGAATTTACATAACCGTCGGCACTTCTATTCCCAAATAGTGTTAAAAGTTAAATAAACGTAAGCTGTTTCGATTAATAAATTTTATCTTAGTGCTTAACTTAATGAATATAAAATATTCTATATCATTGAATTTTGTTTTGAAAAAATACATTATTTATTAAGTGTTGGAATTTTTGTAAAACTGAATTAAAGAATAATTGCCAAGGATATTTTTCATTCATATAAAATTCGTTGAATATGTTAGTGAAACATAATATATTGTAACAAACTCTGAACTTTAACTAACTAACAAGAGAAATAATAAAATAATATGGTTGAAATTCAAAATTTAGCATGCTTTTTTATGCCATTTAATTATGCATTTCTTAATGCAAAAATAAGTCATGCATAAGAGATAATCTTTCTTAAAAAAACTTGTTAATATAAAGTATTTTTTATGTTACTGTATAACATTCTAAAACATTATAAAGGGTAAAATAAATATAGTTAAAATTTAAAAAAATCATTAATGTTGTGATATTCTACTTATCGATTAAATACAAAAAATAAATAAATAAAAGGATAGAATGCATAGTTAAAAAATAACGTAAAACATTATTTTTTAAATTAAAATATAATCTTGAAGCTTATCTATACTAATATTTTAAAGAAGTACACCGTGTTTGCTTGTATGTAGAAGGTAATTTTTAGAACTACCAAATTGATTTCACAAGTATTGATATCAAAATGGTATCAAATTTGTTCCACAGAGGCTAATATCTTTTTCGATGCAATTAATCAAAAGGGAGCTTAGGAGAAATAGACTTTCTACAAATACGATTTTTGTGTAACCGTTAATAACCCAATCACTATTTACTTTAATTTAGTTGAAAAAACCCCTTTAATCCTAAACCTATTAAAACATATTGTCCTTTTTTGACGTAATTAATTACTTACTAAACCTTTATTTCTTAGTTTTTTATAAAAGAATCTTAAGGTGTGCTTTATGGCCAGTGAATTTGGTAATTGATAATGTTATTAATTTATTTGTATGTAAAAATTTATAGTTGTGTTATTCACTAAACAAATTTATTAAAAGGAAAAAAAAATATATTAATGTTTTCTTAACATCCAAGAATTGGGATTTTTTTATTATTATTATTTATTTTTTAACATTCCCAAATAATCTTAGTTTCATATAGAAATATTCTACTCAACTATAAAGTGCTCAGTTCTCAACAACTAAAAAAACTTTCAAATACTCATTTGTTGTATAAATAACTCACACATTTAAATCTCATTAATACGAACACGTTCAGCACTAATTACTTTTAGTACAAACTGCTTCCGATTGATCCATCAAGCTTTACGTAAGGCAATAAAATCTCACTAATGCTACCATGGTCCATTCCAATAAAAATTGGTCACTGCGATAGATGGTTTCTTAATGAAATTCATGTTTAAATCTAGAATTTAATTACTTAAAAAAGTTCTAAAAGTTCAAAAAGTTTTTGTAATTAATAATTATCTCCAGTTTTATCGGTGTTATTCCATTGCTTAAAAAAGGTAACAATTAATGGTACCAAAATTTATTTTCCACAAGTTATTTAGATAAGTATTTACTGCAGAGTTAAAAAAAACGAATACATATATTTTTGCTTTAATTTTAAGATTTCATTTTTTACAGCTTTTATTTCCAAGTCCCATCGAAATTCAATAAATAGATGTTTTATTATTATTATTATTATTATTATTATTTCGGAGAAGGAGCGCGAAAATGTGAATTCATTAATTTATATATTTCTTTAAGAATTTCTTGACAGAATAGAGCAATTCAGTTTATTGCCATCATTCTTTATTTTTCATAAGAGTTCATTCATTGACTAAAAAGGCACAGAGAGGTTTAAACACTTCAAAGTTGTTGCTATTTAAATAAAAAACTAAAAATAATTTAATGATTTGATAAATAATACTCTCTCTAAATTTACTTTTCTGAAAAAATCTTTTTGAAGTGACAGGAAAGCAAGGAATTTGTTATATTTTCTATCAAGAAAATAGTCGCTCATGAAGGGAATTCAACTGGGATGGTCCGTGAATGGAAGTAAAACTAATATTATCCTCTTTAGACCTGAGCATAAAATAACTCTATAAATATATATTTATTGCTTTTTCATAATCGAAATGAGACCATAGATGACAGAAAGTGTCATTTTTATGAAATCAGTACTTTAGGCGACTGGTTATTTAGGTTTACAAATATGGATATAAAAGTACTAATTCCCTTACAAATTCAGTTTAACTACCAGTAATATAAATTTACGCAATAACAAAAATAAGGTCTTTATACATGTAAATGATCACCAAATCCTCAAAATTTTGTATTGTAAAGCATTTAAGTAAAATAATTATTAATATTTCTTACTTTCTTGGCCACAATATCTTGAAGGTATTTTCGAAACTCGGATGAAAGAAATATTTATTTCATGCGGAAATATTCGTCAGTGCTGACATTTATTGGTTTTATTTTAAAGCAAAAAACATCATCTGTACAAAGTAAATAAAGTAAAAATGCAAAAAATATAACAGTTTAGTTTTTATGAGGAAAAGAATAGAGGTACACATTTGTGTACCTCAGGTTTGTATACATATGGGAATACATTACATTCCTTGAAAAAATGGTCTTTCAAGGAGGTTGAAAGTTAATAGAGGTGGTCGAACAGGTAGGTTTTAATGTACATGTAAATGTAAGTAACACAAACAAAAAAATGCCCCTTGAATGTTTTCGGTAACTAAGTTCGAATGTATTAATTATAGAACGATATATTTATACAAAAATTATACATGTTAAGGGAACAGTGCACCTTTATTTGAGCAAAATCATCTATAGCAAAATCGTCAGAAAAAAGGTCTATTTCTGGGGTATAATAGTACCTAAACAATTTTTTCTTTTTAAAATATCATTCATGAAGGTTTTAATGAGTAAATAAAAAAAGATAATTGTATTTATATACTCTACCTCTGTTTTTCTCAAACCAATTTTTCAGCGTTTTTAGATTTTTGAATTGCTCCTTGCGTCTTAATTTTTGATCAATATTTATAAAATTGATAAGGAAGTATCCTGATATTATTTAAAAAGAAATTGTGTAAGCTTTTTAAAATTCGTCTTCATTAAGATAGTTAAATTTTATTTGTAACTTATTAAAAGGCAAAAGTTTGATGAAAATCGATAAGGAATTTAGAAAAAAATCTGTAAAATATTAACTATTCAAGAGATTTTAAAAATCTTACACAAATTTGTTTATAATAGAGTTTTAAGTGATAAAAATGCAAAAGCAAGAAAATATTTCAAAAATTAAGACACGAGGAGCATTTTAAAATTTCGTTTAAAAATTTAAATTTTTCCAAAAAAATTACAAATTTTAATAAGATTGGAAATTTTTTTAAGGTATTCTATATGCTGTTGTTGAAATATATATATGCACTAAATTTCATATTCCTGTGGTAAAAATGAATAAAATAAATTTTTAATGTCTACCGTCCCCTTAAATGAAAAAGCTATAATATAAAAATATTCTTTATAATTTTGAGTTTTATAGTACATTATATTTTATAAAATAGGTAATTATTTCGAATAATGTAATATTTGTTTTGTTTCTGTTTTACTTCGTGCTCCCAGGGAAAATTAATTAAAAATCAAATATTCTTATACATTATGTGCCTTTAAATTATGATGAATTAATTATCCTAATTTCTTAACTTAAACACGCATATTTCTATAATGATTAACAACTACACGAAATTTTCATAGAAATATAATAAGTATAATTCTGAAAATACGAAAGTACATTCTTTTCGATTTAAAAATGAATATACACAAATTGGAATAATTGTCTCAAAAAATACAGCATGTCAGAAAAATTCCAATTTCATTAAATTTCTTTCGAGACGAATATTACTTCCACACATACTAAAAATATTTTCTGCATTGAAACAATGGAATATTTAGAAGTTATATTTTTAATATTTTTACAGAATTGGTTTAATTAGTAAATAGCTTTGTAGAATTACTTATAGTAAATAAAGATATTTTAAAAGTATTCTAATTCATTTTTGTATATAAAGTGTTTCATTGTATTCAATAATAATTGCGTGTTGCGAAATAATTGTGTCTTTTATATTACACGGAAATGTAAACAGAAGATAAATATATTGACATATTACTGCAGTATTCACATAATTGTGCCTAGTAAATTCTCGTTTTTTTAAAAAAAGAATGCGATTCATCTTTTTAAATGATTGTGTATAAAACACGCTACTGAAACACGAAACATAAAAGAAAATGCATAATCACTTGCATTTTCATTATATAATTTCACGTATTTTCTTTTATCGAAACGCTTTTTCAAATATTTGAAAGTATCTGTCTTACATAAAAATGAACAGAAAATTTCGTTGATACTCTATCAACGTCGAACATTTATAATTGTGGTTGTAAGTTGTCCAACCAATAAGGTAAAGCTATCCAATGAATAATATATTATAATATGATGAAATATTATATGAGATAAAGAACTATATGTGCGTGGTATATACAAATGTTATGTAAAAAATGGCTCTAGCGATTTTGACAAAATTTTTAATCCTAGCGTCTTGAGATACGAGAAAACCACAGCGCAAGTTTATATATTCAATAAATTTTGATTAGTGCATAATTATTGAATCACTTCAGATGTAATCGTACGAATGGGAATGAGGATTGAAATAGTTATGAAGTTGCTCAACAGTTGGCAGCAAACGAAATCAAAAAACTGTCAAAGTGTAACCAAAATTTCGAAATTTGATAAAACTTAACGACACTCGCAAGATTTGGCAAAATAACCAATTAAAATGTTGCTAATATTAAAAAATATAAATAATATTAAATAAAATATAATGCCCAATTTAAAGAAATGTTGGCTAAATATCTCTACAAAACGTGCTAACAGAATCTCGTATCAAGTTTTTTCTATAAATACCAAACAATGGGAATCCTTAAATGTTTCTCGAAAATACAATTCAACGAATCAGGGTATATATTGCTTTTTCAACACATTTTTGGTGTCAAATAAAAGCATGCCTCCAATTTTGGTGATATTTGGCGCGAAAACTCGACTTCAGAATTTTGTCTACGAATTTCCAAATAGGAACCTAGATAATGATTACATTAATCAATCCACAGAGCGTTCTCAAAATATAATTCAACCAAACAGAGTATATACAACATTTAAGCAAAAAACCCTAGAGGTACTTTGGTCGAAGCCTAAAGTCTGTGATGCTAGAATGAATGTCTCCCTGAATCTGGAAAGACTTGCAAGTCTATGAAACGTGTGATGTTTATGATGATGTTGCGTTTGCTACAGTATAGTGCAGACAAATCTGAACTACCAGAAATTTGTTTCCTGTTGTATTGTAAAGTCTATTCTGGACTAGAAGAAATATGAAAGCTCTTCGTTCCACAAGGCGGTAAAAATTTAATTTCCAATAACAAAAAAGAAAAGGAATCTGATGATAATCTTTATGAGCTTTAAGTATCTGCACTATATAGCCAAAGGTGACCAATACTTGCGATTTTACACATTTTGTTAAATCTCTAGAAAAATACATGAGGAATTATCCTGAAACTCAAAGTGTGTGAACAACGTAGTATACGTCATACATTACCGGAGGATTTTTTTTTCTCGAAATCCCACAGGGGACTTTGATTTTTTTTTTAATGAGAAGAACTATCTTTTGGATTACCCTGTGAAAACTAATGTAACAAAAACGTTCAAGCTGTAGATTATGATTATGTGGCTTATTGTTATAAAGCATGTACATTTTTATGAGGATAACATGCGTACTTGTAAAATTAAAGTTGTTATAAAAACAATCGCAAAAAATTTTAAGTTATTTTACTTATAATATAATGAACGTTAAAAAATGTTCTTTTTAGAAAATATGACAAATAAGCGCAAGTGACCGTTCACCTTTGGCTTTGCAGTATGTAAGGACAGTCCGAGCAAAAAGATTAAGAAGAGTGAAAAGCATAGCTGAAGCGGTTACAATTCTAAATACAAATAGCTATTAATGTGGGAAAAACTTAGAAAAATGAGTTCCTTAGTCAGAAAAAGACGAGCAAAATCTAGGAAATGTCGGAAGACCTAACAATTGCCGGATTTGCGAAATCGTGCAACTCGACTGTTGGGCACTATAATTAAGAACAACAATGACAAGCGTCTGGTAATTTACGAAAATGTGCATTTTGACAACTGGAAAAGAAATTAATTGATTATGTTCCAGAAAGAAAAATGACTTAATTTCGTGCCAATGGAATGGGGGAACTCCACTGTCTAAGAATTTAATCGAACCCGAATGGTTAACGAAAAAAGGAAGATACATAAACAATTGATAAATCTACTAACATTCCTTTAAATTTAACTTGCTTTTATAATTGTTGTATGTTTTAATTTACTACCATATTATTTAAAACTTCGATATAGTTCGATGGCATAGAGATACTCTTTGGCGAAAAAATAGTAGCAATTTTACAAGCAAAAAAAATTGCCATATTTTGGTCGAAATACTTCATGTTTGCTACCAATTGTTAGCCTTAATCACGATTGCGATAAAGAATTATTTTTATTTTGATAAAATATGGAGAACAGCAGTCAGGATATAGCTGGAGTAAATGCATTATATAAAAATCGTTTATTTTTTATAACTGATGGTCCAAATGCTCTGCTATACATGAAATTTTGTTTAATTCAGCAGCCAAAACTGCACAAAAGAATAAAAAATCAATACTTGCAGTATTTTTTTAATGTAATGCACATTTCGTAATCAGTAGGCTCGACAATCAGACTTCGTTTTTTTTTGCTTTAAAAGATGATATTTCATACGACGTCTTTTTTGGATTCGTCGTTTTTCCATATTTGATAATATGCGTCTACTCGTTTTGTAACTTTTTTTTTGTAATTTTCTTCTTTATTAACAGCGACATTTGGATTTCCTATTTAAATAAAAATTCTTCTAAATGCAAAGAATTTTGTTAAAATAAATAATGTTTAATTAAGCAGTATATAGTTTTTACTAAGCTGCAATTTGTTTAGAATTGAAATGTTTATTTGGACATTATTTTTTCGGTGAAAAATTTACAAAATTAGTTTTTCATTACCTTCAGTATACGCAGACTTTTTAAACATTTTTACTTACATATAAGCATTTGCATTAATGTATCTAAAAATAAATAAATTTAATAAAAAAATGCATCTCTTACACGACTTTTTATTGCTACCTTTACATAAAAAGTTCTAGGAATCCATGTTCCTTAAAATTATTTTAATAACTATACTTTTTTTCTATTGTACGTGTAGTTTCTCTATATTTACATACTTTCATTAAAAATTTCCTTTTTGTGCATTTAAGATTTTTTCGTGGAAAACATAATAATACTTTTTATATTTATTTTCACTTACATTTGAAACGATTTGAAATTCGTAGCTCAAGAAAACTTGTCAGTTCAAAAGGCTTTCGCTACCTGTCGAAAACTAGAATCATGAAATTTTCTTTTTAAAATATCAACATTACTCAAAATCTGCAGAAGTTATTTTATTTTGCTAAAACATTTTTATGCGAATTTTCAATTATTTAATATGTATTTTCATGCATTTCGTAATATATTTCTATATTGCAACATTTTTTATATAGAAAAAAATAATGCACGGAAAATATATTTATTTTATACAGGATTTTCTTTTTCGTTTTTTTCCTGTCGACATTATTCGTTGCATAATTATTATCATTTTCTCTAAATATAACTTTCTACTTATTTTTATAAATTACTATCTTATGAAATTATACTACTGAACAAAATGTAAAATATACTGTTTTTCAAATAAATATTGCATTACTACTAAATTATTTTATCTTATTTCAAAATCCCTCATTATAAGATATAGATTGTAACATTTTATATTCGAAATATAAAACATAAAAAAAGAAGAAAATGAAAAATTAATCCAATTAAAACTTAATCAGATTATATACCAAAACTTTCGGTCAAATTTGATTAAAATATACTGAAATTTATATTTGTAATTTAATTACTTTTTCTTAATTATGTATGTAAATTTGTAAAATTACAGATTTGACATTAAACTGAAAGTCTTACCGAAAATATTTCTCCATGTTTGTGTATGTGTACTTGTTGAACGATAATGGTTAATTTGTTATACCTTCAAAAACTTAAATAACTGTGTAAATTTAAAAAGATGCAAGGATTTCTTATCGTTAGAATATCTTACTGTGGGAAATTGTAATGAACAGTTATTGCTCAGTTGGAAAAATAAAAAACATCGCTTTATATTTTGAATTTTTTAAGGAAATTTTTGTGCGAATAGGATATTTTGCATACATATGTGCATGAGTATTGCACAGAAGCATCTGAACTCCTATGCATTAAAAATATAAATAAAACACTGGCTCGTGTAATCATAGCTCAACAGTCAAATCTCTAAAAAGTCGTAATTCTCCATCTGGAACTGCTTTGTGGTATTGTATTACTGGTTTAGTGTAGTTTAAAATAGATAGTGAGTTTCTTTTCTTGGTATATGTGTATCATTTAAAATTGATTATTAAAATTAATAGTAAAACAACTGTAATGAAATATACAAATAAAAATAGAAGTACGAAATCCAGAATAATTTTAGATTTTTAATAAAATATTTCACAGAACAAATATTTAGATTACACAGTCCTATTTTGTGAATAAATTTTATCTATATGACCTTAGGAGAATAGCCATTTTTATACAGCGTTTTACATGTATCTAAATTGTTAAGGATAAATGATTATGTTGATAAATAAATTAGGCTTTTAAAAAAGTGAATGCTTTTGTGAAAAATTGTTTTCTAAGAGTAAAAGATAGGGTAAAATGTCCACCAAATATCATATATTTGGTCTAAGTTGGAGATTAACAAAATAAGCTCAATAATAGTATACCTGCAATTGTTCTGCACTCGTACATTTTAGCAGTCTAGTAAGAACTTTTTTGTCATTGTAAATTTGATTAGATTTTTGATTTTTTTTTTCTTTTTAAGTAACACTGAATGATTTGAAAAAGTTTTAAAATAGTTAAGTTTTTTCCTTTCTCCAGTTTCACATAATAATACAGTTTTTAAAAGTAGAATTAAAAAAAAAAATCTGTTTCGAAAGATGAAAAAAAAATACTAATTTAATGATTTTTTTCTAATTCTCGATTAGAATTTCTTTTTTTATCCTCGATTACAAATACTTTTTTAACATACTACCAGAAATGGGTTAGACTATGCAAGAAAGTCCAATATTTTTCCACATTTGGCTTAAGAATTACTGGGAATTGATTCGCACACGAGTATATACGGTAATTCAAAAATCAGGAACAGTAAGACACGATGATATGTATAGTGTTCCTTACATTATTGCATGCATAGTTCTTCAAAAAATTATTATAAATCTCATAATAAAACTTTGTCATACGTGTTTTGGTCTGAAGCAAAATGTATGAAATTTTACATAACATTTTTTCAATTTTAACGGGATTAGAAATTTGTAATTTTTTTAATATTATTTTGTCATCGATAATACGAGATTTATTTTTCGAAGGCACAGCAGAGTTATTTTTTATTTACTCTGAAAATATATATTTTGTCAATAAATACTATATCATTCATGACTAAGACTAACTTATTTAAGGAAAAAAAGATACAATAACTATTAAATATATGGAAATGTCGCAGCATAAAGAGTATTTGAAAATAAAATGAAAAATACTAGTTATTTTAATTGTATAAGAAATTTTTATTAAGAAAACAACATAATAGTATAATAACAACATAAGATAAAACTGCGCGTCATAAGTATTTCGTTGTTGTTTATAATCGTTGCAAGAGAACAGTTACACATGTTAGACAATTTGCATTTGCGAAGTCTTCTTTATCAAAATTTACCACAATTTGTTGATTAAAACTAGCGTACATTTATTTAAGTTAACATATATATCTTACGAAAATTCGAAACCACAGTTTTTTCCAGGCTGCACATAATCAATCTATTATTACAAAGGATTTACTGCACGCACACATATATTGCTTTTTAACCGACTTCCGAAAAGAAGAGGAGGTTATCAATTCCACGCGTATGTATTTTTTTTTATGTATGTTCACCAATTACTCCTAAAATATGCAACCGATTTCAGTTATTTTTGTTTTAAACGAAAGAGAATGCTCTCGAATTGGTACCACTTCCGTTTCATGGAAATTGGCTCAGTACGTTTTTAGTAATTAGGCAAAACCTAATAAAATTAGTCATTTTTCGTTAATTTTAAGTGTTGAATAAGTCAGCTCAATGGAGCGCAGACAGAGTGGCCGAGCGGTCTAGGCATGCGATTCAAGCTCTGTTTCTCGAAAGACAGCGTTGGTTCGAACCCCACTCCTGACATAATTTACAATATTTTTTTTTCCGTAATGCAACTTTTATTATTAACCGGCTTCGGAAAAGGAAAAAAGAATTTGTCAATTCGACGGGTATGCATTTTTTTCTATGTATGTTGGCAGATTACTTCGAAACTATCCAACCGATTAATTTTGTTTTATGTTAAATAAAAGAGACTCCTCTCTAATTGGTACCACTTCCATATCATTGAAATTGGTTTTGTACTTTTTTAGTAATAAGGCAAAAACTAATAAAATTTATGATTTCTCGCAAATTAAAAGTAACATTGATTTTGAATAAGCTCGCCGATTAGAGCGGAGTTAGAATGACCGAGCGGACTAAGGAGCCAGATTTAAGCTCTGGTTCTGGAAAGAGAGCGTGCTTTCGAACCTTACTTCTGACAAAATTTACATTTATGTGTAATTTAAAATACTTTTTCAGTATTATAATTTTTCTTCTTAACCGACTTCAGAAAAGGTAGAGGAAGTTATCAATTCGACGAGTATGTATTTTTTTTTCTATATATGTTCACCAATTACTCTAAAACTGTCTAACTGATTTATTTGGTTTTTGTGTTAAATAAAAGAGGCTGGTCACGAATTGGTACCACTTCCATTTCATTAAAATTGGTACAGTACTTTTTTAGTAATTAAGCAAAAACTAATACAATTGGTGTTTTTTCGAAATTAAAAGTAACATGGACTTTGAATAAGCTCGCAGACTGGAGCGCAGTGCGGGTGACCGAGCGGTTTAAGGAGCCAGATTTAAGCTCTGGTTCTGGAAAGAGAGCGTGCGTTCGAACCCCACTTCTGACAAAATTTACATCCATGTATACTTTACAACATTTTTTCCGTATCATAATTTTTTTAACCGACTTTAAAAAATCGTTTACTTTTAACAAAAAAAAGAAAAAAACTTTTCTACCAAAAATTGAACCGACTTCAAAAACTACTGCAAAGTGAAAAATATATTTTCACTTAATAGTAATAAGAAATTAAATTAAGAGCGTAGTATTTACCATGCGTATTATTATATTTATGTACATTAATTTGATTTTTTGGAATCGGTGCCAGCCAAGCCAAGTTCAAAATTAAAATTAAGTATCTAATGCAAATCGTAAAAGAATAAAGTTAATTTTTTTAACTAAATATTAAATCGTAAAAAAATTCGTAAATACTTGAATGTGTGCCTAATGGAAAATTACATGTAACTTGGCTTGGCTGGCACCGACTCCAAAAAGTCAAATTAATGTGCTTAAATATAATAATACGCATGGTAAATACTACGATTTTGATTTAATGTCTTATTACTATTAAGTCAAAAAATATTTTTTTTTCACTTTGCAGTAGTTTTTGAAGTCGGTTCAATTTTTGGTAGCAAAGTTTTTTTTTCTCTTTTTTACTATAGAATTAATGTAATACATAATTAGTTGCATGTTATGTTTAATCCTTTGAGGGGGGATATAACAGTATTTATAAAAAGTATAAATAATTTATTGACACCAGTATTTATAAGAAAATGTATTTATAAATAAGCAAATGTATATAACAACATACTTGACAAAAGTGATATTTTCATTTAAAAATTTGGGTGCTAATGTAGCAATTAAGGATTAAAATTGGTGATGCCATACTGTATCACCGTCCTTTAATGGGTTTAATATGACATTTTGTTTCTTCCGTTAGACGTCGTCTTAACTTGTATTTTTTTATTTAAATCTATTAAGAGATTTAAAGCCTGTCCACATATATTATAAATATTTCCATTAAAAAAAATCTAACTTCATTTTTGACATATAATATATGACTGTATCGATGTATGTTTATCAAACCATCATTAATTTGGAACTAAAATCATGAAACGTAACACTGTCTTTCTTTTATTGAACGGCTGTTAGAGAAACGTGATTCATCTGTATCTTCTCACTTTAACAAGGAAAACATCACACTGTCGTTCGACTATTTACTTTTCCTTTGCGTTCGTGATCGTGATGTTCTTCCACAAATTTCTTATAATATTAAAGGTTGATTTAGAGTTAGAATACAGAGTATATATAATTATTATTTTTATATAATTATACACACATTTTATATGTACATTAAATGCATTGTACGTAATCACACATATATTTTACATAAAAAAAATTAACTTATGCATGAAGGCTTCAGATAATGAGATAACTTTATCACAAAAAGTGTGAAATGTTGAAGAGAAAATTTTAATGATTACAAAAGACAGTAAACAACATAGTAATATGTAGCTAAAAGTTAAAATAAAAGACCTTCAAATGGTTATTTTTCAAATATGTAAGTATAATGTCACAGAGAAACATATCTTCATTATCCATTATAACTGAATTAGATAATTCGCAAAAAAATTTCTAAAAGTGTTGTAATCTTACTTGTGCTTCAACTTTTATTTTTTCATAGAATGGCAGAATGGTAATTCTTTGCCCTCACATTTTTGTCGTAAAAAGATAATAAAATTTATTTTGTATATTTTGAGTTGCACCAAATGTTAAAAAACATTAAAAAGTTAGGATGAGGTATTTATTGAACAAATAACATATAAAGTACAATCTATGATTTATCTTCAACGATAGAATTTTTTAAATGCGCCCCAAATAGCTTAAAAAGTCTTAATAAGTTTTTTAATAAAAAAAAAAATACAATAGTTAATAAATCAACTGCATGTAAACCTAATTTTATAAACAGAAAATAATTTAAGATAACATTATATATAAACTTAGAAAAGCATTAAAATTTTTATTTATTACATATGACCCTTAGTACACCAGAATGCTGCATTTGATAACACAGTTCTATGATGTATATACTATTCTATATCAACATACATCCGTGATGAATGACGAGGAATTTGAATAGAAATATTATAACGCAATCATGTGTATATAGATTTTAAAATACATAAAAAAAATCGTGCTAAAGTGTTTAAGAGATGACATCGCAGTGCCTAAGTAGTGCCAACGCGGTTTGAAACATTGACGCACGTTATTTCCTTCTAAACAGTGTAGGAACACAAAGTTAAATTCCATAGCAAAGAAAGGTATTACTTGGAAGCTAGTAATTCTTAAATATTATTATATATGTATATATTAAAATATATCTTTTAATTAAAACATTTCTGGTGATTTTCACTAATAGCATGAAATTTTTTATTTTAAAAACTGTTGCAATTTAAATACTTTCTCTTAAAAGATTTAAAATTTTAAAAGAAAAACATTTTAATCGTAGCTATGTGATGGATAAATTACATAAAATAATTTCATGAAGGGTAAGAAAAACACTTTCTTCCAATGTATAATCAATTCAAAATATAAATAAATGCATCAAGCAGCAGATTTTAAAAAAAAAGTAAAAAAATAAATAAACGGAATTTTAATTGATTTCGTTCTTAT
Source organism: Maratus speculifer (assembly GCA_964019185.1). Classification (NCBI taxonomy): domain Eukaryota; kingdom Metazoa; phylum Arthropoda; class Arachnida; order Araneae; family Salticidae; genus Maratus; species Maratus speculifer. Next base: position 250,536,617 of record OZ025295.1, on the reverse strand, counting down.
TTTTATATGCAAACGCATCTTAAATGTATGATATTAAAAATGAAGATATAAAAGAATTTAAAAATTCTTATTTCAATATTTAATTTGAATCAGAAAAAAAAATTGCATCAAGGATATTTGTCGTAGGATAATATTTGTCAAGTTAATTGTGTCAGTCTTAACTATTTAATCGCAAAACACAGTATAAATGTTTAAAAAGGTAATGTATATTTCAAATCGCTTATATAGTAGTTCTTCAGATATTTTTTATAAATGAAATAAAAACTTAAATTTGGAGTAATATAATTTATATAATCCATTATGTACTAAAAAATAGAAAAAAATGTGTATGCGATCAAAAGCATTTTCCTTTTGAGAAAGTGAGTGTGCTTTGACTTGTAAACATTTAATAAATTTAATATACCGTAAATAATTCATGCATTCATACAGCGAATAAATTAACTAAAGCATTTTATCCGTCTACGGATACAAAATTTTTAATTTATACAAATTGCACATTATGAAAATTTCCATTTCGTCTTTTGTTTAGTAAATGGCTTCTTAGAAAAAACAAGTAAAAAAATCTCTCAATTTCCTTTTTAAAATTTAGATTTCAAAGTATCTGAAAAGTTTTACATCCTAATGGCTTTAAATTATCGAGATACTCAACATTCATTAAACTTTTCTTGATGCAGATCATCTATACTTAACTAAATTCTTAACTAAGTTTGAGCTTTTGAAAAGCTGGTTTACTTCAAAAATGTTTAAACATTTTTAGATGAATTATTCGTTTCACTTACAAGTTACTGAATATTTTATCGTACATTAAAGTGAAATATTTTGAAAGTTTAATTTACGAATATTTTTTCTTGATTTTCGTATTGATGTTTTTGATAATTTAAAATAGTTTTAAATTTTATTGGGAAGAAGAAACTTTAATATTATCCGGATTATGCTTTATCTTTCAAGAGTAAATTAAGTGATTAAAAGCATTTATAAAGTACTAACATTAATAAATTAAAAACACATAAGTATTTATGATGTTTTGCTATTTCTGTTCCTCCATCGCAAATTTTCTCCATTATGTGTTATTTACTTTACCTTAGAGTTTGTATTTTAGCTTATATGAGTTAAATATGTTTTAAATACTGTTATCAATTTTTATACTCAAACACAATCTAGGTGTATTATCTAAATGAATCTGTCTCATGTATTCCGTCCTCTCATTATTCTTCCACATAAACTCTGTTTTATAAAACATAACGTAAAGATATTCTGCAAGTCTATTTATTTATTTTATTTGTTTTTGCATGCGTAGATTTTTTTATTTCTTTTGACGTGTTGACATTCTAACTCAAAATAGGTTGGACATTGGTCATATTAAAACAGTTGTTTTGGATGAATTTTGACAATTTTTATATTAAGTTAGACTGAATTATGTTAGAGTTTGTGTATAATTTATTTTAAAAAATCCAATTTAGTTTTATACACTCATACAAATATATTTCTTAAAATTTGTTGTTTCCCAGAACATGTAGTCCGGGAGCTACGTATGGAAGAACTGTTTGTCCGCCTATCCATGTGCTCTGTAACTGAAACAAATATAATCGGATTACCATGCAATTGCTCTATATTATTTTTATCTACAATGGAAAGTGAATAAAAATTCAATGTTCGGTATTAAAAATAAAGTATTATGTACTTTATTACTCATATAAGTTACAATTCCTCTATAGGGCCATTCAAAAGAATTTAGTTACATTAAGACTTATGGGAAAAATCCTTTTTGTCGTATTTTATTATTATTTAAGTACTTTAAACGAGATGAAATTTACACACACACACACACACACACACACACATATATATATATATATATATATATATATATATATATCTATATATATATATATATATATATCTATCTATATATATATATATATATATATATATATATATATATATATATATATATATATATATATATATATATATATATATATATGATGTGCATTTTAAGGTGTTTATTAAATAAAATGGTATGCGCATCATTCATTTATATACAGGGATGCAAGAAATACTTCAGCTATGATACTCTCGATGAGAAATAATTTGTTTGAAATGTGTTTTACCTATGGAACTATTTTTATTATTTTTGTTTTCATATTACTTAGTGCGTGAAAATTCAATAAATCATGCACAGAGCTGCATACGACGTCTGATATATACACTGGTGTGCAAAAATTAAGCACTGAACAGATAAATTGACATAAAAGCCGAAAAAAGCTACCAAACGAAACGAAAGTCCAATCAGGAGATATATCTAAAACAATTCAGTAGGACATGTCCATATATGGCATATGTCGTAAAAGGAGGATGTGTTAAAGGTGATAAAGACAGAGGCGGAGACCTTTCAGAAAATTGGTTAAAACTATTACACTGAGTAAAGTGATTTTAAAGAGGTTGTTTTACTACTATTGAGTCATATAGACAAGAGGCAATCCTGGAGATGTCATATGGATGATTTTACTGATGATAGAATAATTTGGAAGTTGTAAGAAGATCGAAGTGTGACAAATGTGGCATAGGAGTTCTTTATCAAATATCTTTGTACGAGCCTGGAGTGCATTTCAAATGAGGAGATCCGCACTCCGAGCATTCAACAGTGGTCGTCCACGAACAACAGCAGACGACCGTTATGTTGTCCTAAAGGTAAAAATAAACAAGCGGCAGGCAACTGTAGAAATCGCAAAGCAGATTGAACAGACTGCTGGATGTCGGATATCAAGTATGACCATGGCTAAAAGACTGCACATTGGTGGTAGATATGCAGCGGATATCTATATGGAACGGATGAGCATATAATAAAATATGCTAATTTGTTCTATCAAACTCATATTTCCTCTTCAGCCAAATTCAAATGCATGTAACCATATATTTGTCTTTATCGCAAATTTAAATTAGTGTGGTATATTTTTTAATTAGATTTTTTTTCAAACGGCAATTTTTCCTGATATTAAAAATTATTTATTGAACAAACAATTTCTTTAACGTTTTCAGCTCCAAGAAAATAAACGCATAAATTTATTGAGGTACTATTCTACACGTTTACACCAGCAAAAAACATTGTGAATAAATATCTAAAAGTTAATTTTATTTTTGCATTTTTGACTGTCACTAAAATAGGACGATAGTACTATCCGCTGCATACTAGTTCCCATCAATTAATCATTGACATTATCTTTTCCTTCTCTGTTACATTCTAAACGTTCTTAATCTACAACTACAGTGTGGTTCAAAAGCATACTGGCAATATTTGATATTGAAATTTCAGAACTAAAATCGTAGTAAATGTGCTTATTTTTTGTATTTCTGTAGTATATTTATGGAATTTCTTGCCGTATGTTTTTGATTTACTTTCAAGTAGCATACATAGCCCTGCGTTCATCGTTTAGCCATTGCCTAACTGGCAGAAAATGGAAAGAAATTTATCAACAATTGTATCTCGCTTTAAAATACTACTTTGAACAATAAAGAATATCATTAAAGAGTAGAAAGAAACACGAAATGGTCCAGAAAAAAAATAGGTGACCGTATTATGTCAATACTCGGAAAATTCACAATATCATCAACAAGAGAATGGTATAAAACAACGCCCTAAACATTAACATTTTTTAAAAGAGTTAGATTATTTTTTGTTAAAGTGCCTGGAAATTTTAAAAAATCTTACTCGGACTCCACAATAAGTTTAATACCACTGGCAGTACTTGTAAAACGATGCTAAGCTATAGAAACCAACGAGATGCTTCGAAAGTTTCAGGTTCGTCGAGTATAAGTTGTTTTATAATGGATGAGAAACTCTTCATAATCGAAAACGCGAAGTACTCTCTGAGTGATCGACAAATGAAATAGGAAAAATTAGGAGTTTATTTTTCTTTTTTGAAAGATTTAATGGTATTGGGCAAACGTTATTACAAAGGAAGAAAACCGTTAAATTGTATTGAAAAAAATATAAATATTAATGATAAGATGTACCAAGAGATGGACCTTCTAAAAATGTAGGAAAGGATAATAATTCTAATGGAATATTTCAGTAGGATTAGTCACCTGAACCGAGGAAAACGCGAATTTGACTTTCTCGACGCCAGTGTGTCTGGATATTTAACAAGCGATGAACAGCGTTGAAATAGTCCAAATATTAAGCCTGATCTCCTTGTGACTACTTAGAAAAAAGTTAAAGAGCAAGAACGTATCCAGTTTGGAATGTCGGCAGCACGAACTTATGGTGGCTTAGAAAGATTTATATCAGAGGTACCTGCGACGTACTATTAATTTTGTAAGCCCTTGTTTTCAAATCTAAGTTAAAACGAATGGTATATATGTTAAACAATTTCTTTAAATAATGTTATTTATTATATCCTTGTTTAGTAATGTAAAAGTGTCATCAGGTAATGTGCATGCTTAATAACAGTGTTTTTTGTGTGGAAGTATATATTTCAGCCATCCTGTAATGCAGTTGTTTAACAGCTTGTCTAAAAGATGCACATCATATGTCAGACAGCTGTGTGTGAGGGGGGACTAAGGCTAACTTGCTCTCAAACAACACCTTATGCAGGCAAATAGCATTTTGAAATTTATCGAAGAAAACTCTACATTGTCCATTTCTACACTTGATATTTGTTACCCTTCGAAATTGTCTTGATGGTGTTTTACACGTTTACGTAACTTTTTAACAGAAGATGAAGCTTAGAAATTTTTCTGGAGTATAGAAGACAATAATTAATTAGACATAGACAAAGAATTGGTAACTTTAGCTTTGGATTAAGCAAAATTGAGTAGCAAGGAGGAGATTGATAACTCTCCTCCAACAATAAGGACGGAAACAATGTGTGATGAAGTATGTTTAATTGAGATTTCAGATACACATGAAAACTTGATTTCTAATATCAATAAAGAACATGATTGAAATACAAGATGGTAAATATGCAAATCACCAGCAGCTTCACTAAAAGAAAATAGTACCGGACATTATTTTTTGATGCATTCGTAACAGAATTAGTTGCTTCATGGACGCTCCATAAGATATATATTGTTGATAATCTGAGTCTGCTCGATTTTTAAAAGACATATAATAGTTGACTATTTTGGAATTACTGTCCTAAGAAAGCTATCTTGCAGAAAATTGGGTATTCAGTAGGTTAAGGGAGAAATTCTAAAGCTTAAAACCGAACAGGTTATTTTAAAAAAAAATGAACGAATAACTACTAAAGATGATGCTAGCTAAAAACTTGTTCAGAAAAGTTTACCTTTATCTTTAAAAAATATAATGTTGGATTTTGACTAAAATTCTTTTTCCATTTGATCTAAGTAACAAAGAGAAACAGAGGAGTGTAACATAATCCTATTTATAGAACAAGCATTACCCATGAAAGTAATGAAACTTTTTGAAAGTTTTTAATCATATGTTTATACATAGGCTGAGAGAAATATTTCAGATTGCATTTAAAATTATGTGTATAAATTAATTTTTCAATGCTTGATATGATATAGACCTCCATTTTACCATATGCGGAAAAAATATTACAAGAGGTTAGATTATAATTAAAATGCGAGGTTTTCCTTCATGCCTTTTTTCAATAGTGTATTTTTAGGCAGAATAAACTGATGTCGAGACATTTGACAGGATAAATGTAGTGCAGTCGGTTATAAATAGTTTCTTTTAACCCTTTCACGCTCAAGGGAAATATTTTTCCCTTCTACAAAAATCGTTATCGATTGTTCAATTATTTTTTAATCGATATTTTTTTTACTGAATGTCAAAATAAAACGTATTTCCAAGGCAGCAAATGTGTTTCTGAACGAATAATAGAAAAAAGAACTGTCAAACTTTATTGCGCCAAAACCAATACATTCACAGGCTGAACTACTAATATCTTGAAAGTGTTTTGAGCTTGAGAAAATAAAATAACTGTATTTTGTCACTGTATTTTAATTTTCTCATAATTTTTATTATGCTTTTTGTATTACAAAGCAAGAAATAAAATACCGATATAATAAACCTAACTATTCGTATATTTACTTTTATGGTTTATAAAGGAAAATATTTGACATGGAAATATAGGAAACCAATACACCCTGATATGTTTTTCTTCTGATATTCTCGTACTTTACACCCACAATAGCTAAAATATTGTGTTATATTGGCATATTTAGTCTAGGACATCTTATGATCCTGTAAGGGTTAAAGGGTCTAAAACTATTTTAATTGAAGTACTTTTACATTTAGCTAAATAAATCAGTATCATCTTACATGGCCAATCATAATATAAATATAAGGCCTTTTTATTAATAATTATTTAAAGAAGAAACGTGTCCGTACCGATCGCTGTCAGCATTTAAACTCTCTGAAGTGTATTTATGCCGTTAAGGCATCACATAATTTAAACCATTATTGCGATATTCGCATCCAAATATATTTTATGAAATTTTCAGCTTTAATAAGTATGCGAAACATTTATTTGTTTTCAAATAAGTTTTCTTGTAAATACTGGTGTCAACCAAATATTTCAACATTTTACAAATACAAGTGCCTTATCCCTAAAAGGGTTAAAGTTTTCAGCGTAAGGCAGTTGTATTTTATAGTTTTACAGATTATTTTAAAAACTTTTACAGATTTCGTATTTTGACATGTCATGTAGTCAAATACGGAACGAAAAGACATTTCATGTACAATGTGCTTAACAACTTCATTGATATTTACTCATTTTTAAAGGTTTTGAAAATTATTTTCCAGCAATATTTAAAAAATACATCTGTATCGCGTACACACGATTATGCAAGTAAAATACATTTGATTATTGATGCACAAAAAATTCTCAGGTTTTATTAACTGCTTGAATTATATAATGAGTTAATAACTTCATTAAAATAAATAAAATAAAACATTATGAATAAAACATAAACATAAAATATGCAATCGGACTACGCGCTTAAACCACTATAAATATTTAAAAAGACCGCAGAAAACAGCCATTCTATACTATTTCCTAGGTCCGATTTATTTTTGCTACGAAACAAGAAGCAAAATATCGATTTTTTAATTTTCAAAACTTTGAATTCAAAAATGCCGTATTTCATTGTAAAAGCGTTTTATTATTGTTAATGAGCAATATATTTATACATATTTATAAACCTTTCATTTAAAAAAAAAAATTTATGTATATGTAACAAACCGGAAGATTTGTGTTAAATCACCTAGTTTTTAAAAAAGCAAATATAAATGAAAACTTAGGCATAAAAGAAAATAATAGTAATCTTAAAGCCTTGTGAAATCAGTTTATTTGTTGGATAAAATAATTAATAGCATTTAACCTGTATAATAAAACTATATGTGTAGGTCTCACAAAGCAAAAAAATACTTTCAAAGTAAGCATTTATCTTATTTGTTGTAGTCTACAGTAAAACACACAAAAGGGTACATGGGATTTCTTTCACAGGAACAGGGTTTGAAATACGTGATTCCCCTTTCTATTGCCCCATGGAGAGGATATGATATATTTTCAGAAAGCACATCCACTAGTTTTTTTATTTTATTTGAAATACACTGTATAAAAATAAAGTCTCAATTTTGTGATGATTTTTATGAATTGTAATGTGCATGGCAATATTACTTATCAGAAACATTAAAGAATACTTGTTTCAATATATTATTCATTAGAGTATAATATTGTATAGTTACTCGAAATTATATGAAAATAGCAATAATTAGTTGTATATAGCAATTTCTCTCCTCATGCTAGGTGGTTCTAGTTTTTAAGAGAAAATATTATTGAACATTAAAACTTGATACGTACTATAAAATTTTCAAATATTTATGATAGTTGAAAAATAAAAATTATTTATAATAATGAATGTTATTAAATGAGATCTTTTGTCAATTCACCGTCCTTGTTTTATATGTATTGTCTACTATCATCAAAATAAATGAAAAATGGAGCTAAAGTTGAATATTTTATTTAGAATTAAATTCTATACATTTTTAAGCACTGATAAGCATTATATTATTATAAGAAATACTACGGTGTATACCATTTTGTATAACTTAGCTCATCAAGAATTTAGTAAAATTTGACACAACTTCAAAATTCTGCATTTATATAATAACTACTTACTAAATTTAATGAGGCATATTTCATTACATTAAACACTTAATTAAAATCGAGCATATTGTAATCAGTTATATTTGTATAACATAGTTAAATGATATTTCATCTTAGTATATTTTATAATAATATTTAATCGTCTCATACTTATTTATTCTATATTTATTTACAATATTTCAAATCTAAAACTTATTCTACACACTATTTTAAAGTAACATTTTATAGAAACAAAAAAGTTTTGTAGTCATCCTCACAAAAGAAACTGCAATCTACTTAATAATCCTCTTGTTATGCACCCCTGCCGCTAGGTGGCGTATACCTTGACCTCGCCTTTAATCTTGCGAACACTTCTTCCATAGGTCTTGGAAGAAGATATACAATATTATATACTTGATATATATACTGTTTTGCACAGATGCTGTTTGAGTTTGAGTATTATACAGTAACTATTCTATTTTTTTCTGATTCTATTAACCAGCGATTCAAATAACCGGCATTCACCTTTATCAGAAACTGAACCCCCCCCCCCCCCCACAGAACCGAATTCTGGCTGTGCCACTGCGTGGTGCTGGCACAGCTATTCTAATGCTTGTCCAGCTTTTAAAATTCAATAAACAAAATTTTATTTTCCCCCTATTCTTAAAGATATAGTAAATTTATAATTTTCAACTAAGTTAAATTAATTCAACACTAAGAAGAAGATCAGTTGAAAGATCAGTTAAAATCAGTTAGTTTTCCGTTAGGGGGAGGAAAGAGTTAATTTTATTAATCCGCTATGGAAGTTATTTTTTTCTGTTTCTCTAATTGTTTATGAATTAAAATGCTTATATATAGCGTGTCATTCTATTTCTTCCTAAATTGGCTGCATTAGCATGTTATGCTGGCAAACATAAAGAAGCGTATCATAGCATGTTAAGGTACTTACATCTAGTTGCTTCAATGTCGCTTAAACAGGAAATAAGCATATGATGCCTTGTACATAGCTTGCCATGCTATGTACAAGAAATATATATATATATATAAAATAAATTTCATTTGTAATAGCTTTTTGTCATTTTCCATCTTTGTGTTTATTTGTATTTTCTTTTTCTGATGATGATTGAGTAAATTCAATCGAAACATGTAAAAATTATTAAGATCTTTTAATGTTTTTATTAGTATTTAACGTCCTTTATAGCAATTAAATATTTTAATGCATATTTTTGAAATTCTAATGGACGTATATGAAAACTTATATTTATAATTAATTGCCATGCTATTTCTCTCTAAATTGACTGCATAGCATATTATGGTGGCAAGCATATTATGGCATGTTAAGGTACCTACCTCTGCATGCTTTGAAAGAAGCTTATACAGCAAATAAGCATAAGATGCTTGTACATAGTTTGTCATGCTATTGCTGTGTAAGCTAGCTATATAGCATGTGATGCTGGCTAGCAATTTAAAGCGTATCATAAGGATAATCCAGCAGGCAAAGCACTATGTAACAATAGCTAGCATATTTTTGTTGCTGGTACTTGCATGAATTTTGACCTGGGTAGCAATTTCTCTTCTGATGCTTGGTGGTTCTAGTTTTTAGATGAAAATATTACTGAAGATTAAAATTTGATATATACTATAAAATTTTAAAATACTTATGAAAGTTGAAAAATAAATATTATTTATAATAATGAATATTATTAAATAAGATCTTTTGTCAATTCACTGTCATTGATTTATATATACTGTCTACTATCAGCAATCGAGTGGAACCATGGAACAAATCTAATAATAATAATCATTCGAATTGTTCTAAGAATTTTAAATATAGAATTCGAAACATTGACTCAAGTGATTATTGTTTTACTACTACGGCATTTCGCAATTTTGTTTTGTTTTGTCTCGTTTTCCTTCTTTATATCATTTAAACCTATTTCATAATCAAATTTCTGACTTGAACTGAAACATATTCATATGGTAGCCGTTTAAATGTCGGCTCACGGTTGTTTTAATCAATGTTGCCATATTGGAAACGTTTTTTATACGGATTATTTGAATGTTACCATTTATTTTTAAAATACAGTCGAACCTCTATATAACGAAACTCCATACATCGAATTTCTCCATATAACGAATTTTTAGAAAGAACGGTCCCCTTTTCGCATGATTACATTAAAAACAGACTCTATATAGCGAAATATTTATCTCCATATAACGAATTTTTTCATAAATTGATCTTAATTTATTCAGTTTTAAAAAAGCTTCGAAATCATATGGAATCAATTTTCCATCACTTATTTTTGATTTATCGTTCAGTGGAGAGTTTTTTTTTTTTATAAATATTACTTCTCTCCTTATTCTTTAAATCTAACAAGTTCATCCCACCTCCCACACACCTTTCAACATCCTTCTCAAAACACAGTCAATTGAATTGTTACACATATAAGAGAGAAATCAATGAGAGCACATAAGAGAGACCTTTAAATGGAGGAAAATATCAACTACAATTTTTCATTCCTTGCTAAAATTTGAGAATTTTTTTTGAGACAGTAACAATTGTAATTTTAAAATCAAAACAACAAAAAATTACAGATTTCTTCCTCTGAAATTTATGTAGGTCTTTCTTATTTGATTTTCATTAAGCTTTCAAATAAATGTCTTTTCTCTTTTTTGAAACTGCTTAAATAAGTAAGAAATAAAATGTTAGGTTAATATATACTTTTAAACATTTCAAATTCTTAATTAAAAAGATCAAAAATAATATTTGTTCAAAATTTACACATTAAATACTATTTTTAACATCATACTCTATACATCGAATTTCTCTATATAACGAATTTTTTACTGGAACGATGGATTTCGTTATATAGAGGCTCGACTGTAGTATAATTCGTCTTATTTTTCACGATTTTTTATATAATTATAAATAATCCGAATATTTCTATTTCGAAAAACGGAAGCAATCAAACAATCTGGTAGATTTTTTGTCCCTAATCTGGCAAAAATGGTTCTAATGTTAAATAGATGTATGAATAAAATAGAAAAAGAGATGTCATTAGCAAAATAAACGTTCAATCTCAGTAGTGAAATTTACCCAAGAGTAAAAAATGTAGTAAATTAAATTTCATTTACAAGGTTTACATAACATAGTAAAAACAATATTTAAAAAAATAGAGTTTTTATTTTTATTCATGTTTTTAAATACGTTATCTAAATATTTATATGTGCATTTCGTGAATGATCAAATAACGCCACAAACTTGATATTTTTCCATGTTTTCTTTTTTTATGAAAATCACAACATTTCAAGAACATATCTTATTCTCACTTTATCATTTACTTTTCAAAAAAATGGGTTCTTAACAAAAATGAATAAAAACTTTAGATTTTCTATATTAGATTCCTTTCAACATGTTAAATCTTTATACATCAAACTTGTTAAAAAAAATTTGATTCGTCTTGAGCCTATAGCATTATGGAAAGTGAGAATTGCTAAACATTTCTTAATGCTAGACTGGATAAGCATTTATGTTTCTCAAGAGTTTTTATCATGTGAAAGCAGTTTTTTAAAATCTAATTCAAATATTTATCTGATGGAATATTCGTTTCTTTTTGCATATGCGTTTTTTTCATGAATATTTTAGTGTATTTTATAGTAAACGATTTCCGATTATGAAGTTTGATATCGCGTAAATATATTTTTTTTCACAAAGTTATTTTTTTTATGGTCTGTGAAGAGATGTATTAGAGAGTGACCATTGAATGCATTGGAAAGACCTATTGTATTGGAAAGGTGAAAGAAGCAACGTTTGATTCATGCAAATATACATAATTCTTCATTTTTTGAAACATGCATTTTAAAACATCATATCGAAACGAAAAAATGGCCTGAACATGCATTATTCATATTTCAGACCTTAGAAATATAACAGTATAGGTGATCTCATTTTTTAGCCAATTTTCATTTTTTTGGGGGGGGGGGAGGGCGGGGGTTCATCCAAAAAAATTCAAAAATCCATTTCTTGATACCTTGATTTTTTAATGTGCAACACAGTAGAAATATGGTATTTTTTCGTTTTGTGGTATGAATAAAATATACATTAGACATTAGTGGAGAAGTACACGTTTAATCTCAGTCGTCAAATTTTCCAAAGAGTTTAATTACAACAAGCTAAATTTTATTTACAAGGTTTACGTTACATAGTAAAAACTTTATTTTTTTAAATGAGTTTTTATTTACATTCATATTATTAAATATGTTATCCCTCTATCAATATGCTTATTTCTTGAAAGATAAAAAACTCATGTCATCTTGATATTTTGCCTTGTTTCTTTTGTTATGCAAAACACGTCATTTGCAGAACATATATAACACTTTATCACTTTCTTTTCAAAACATGAATTCATAACAAAAGTTTTTCACAACTTTAGATTTTATATTTTCCTTTCTTTTCGATATTTTAAATCTTTATCCATCAGAGTTGTTAAAAAACTTTTGATTCGTAATGGACTTATAGCATTTTGGAAAATAAGAATCGTTAAGCATTACTCAAAGCTGGACTAGATAAACTTTTATGTTTCTCAAGAAGTTTTATCCTGTGAAAGCAGTTTTTTCTTTAATCTCATTTAAATATTTATCTGATGGAATTTTCGTTTCCTAATGCGTATTCTTTTTCTTTCAAGAACATTTTAGCATATTTTTAGTTAATGATTTCTGATTATGAAGACTGATATAGTTTAACTATATTTTTATTGTCACTAAGTTTTTTTTTTTTCATGGTCAGTAAAGTGATGTACAGAAAAGTGACCATTGGATGTATTGGAAATACTTATCGTATTGGAAATGTCAGAGGAGTAAAATATGACTCTTTTAATAATACTGAATTCGTCATTCATTTAGACATACATTTTAAAACATAATAATAAAACGAAGGTCTAAAGAAGCAATATTTATATTTTAGATTTTACAAATATTACCGTATACGTGAGTATAATGCCAATATCATTTTCTACCTGATTGGCAGATTTTACTAGGGGGTCCTTGCAAAAATATTCAAGTAACTGATTTCTTTTGATAACGATATTATGCATTACAAGACAAATATCGTGCTGAATAAAATATGAAAATATATGTCACTGGCGAAATACCCTTTTAATCTCAGTCATGAAATTTACCCGTTTGTTATACTAAATTAAATTTCATGTGTGTAACACAATAAAAATTATATTAAAAATAATTAAGCTTTTATTTGCATTCATGTTATTAAATACATTATATATGATTATTTACATGCTCATTTTTTGAAATACAAAATAATTCCACGAAATTGATATTTTGCCTTGTTTCTTTTTTATTCAAAGCACCAAATTTCTAGAACATATCTCACACATTTTCACTTTCTTTTCAAAGAATGAGTTCCTAACAAAAATGACTGAAAATTTTAGATTTTCTATTTTAGATTTCTTTCAACATTTATATCTTTTTACTTAGAACTGGTTAAAAAATTTGATTCGTAATGGGTTTATAGCATTATGAAATGTGAGAAACGCTAAGCATTACCCAATTCTAGACTGGATAAAATTTTCTGTTTCGCACGAAGATTTATCCTGTGAAAGTAGTTTTTCTTAAATCTAATTTATTCTAATTTAAATTATTTATTCTAATAAATTAATTATTAATAAACTAATTATTCTAATTTAAATTATTAATCTAACGGAATATTAGTTTCTTATTTCATATTCATATTCTTTCAAGAATATTTTAGCATATTTTATAGTAAATGATTTCCGATTATAAAGTTTGATATCCCGTAAATATATTTTTTTTTCAAAAAGTTATTTTTTATGTTCTGTGAAGAAATGTATTAGAGGGTAACCACTAATAAATTTAATTATAGTAAGTTAAATTTTATTTACAAGATTGGCGTAACATAGTAAAAACTATATTATTAAAAAATGAGCTTTTATTTACATTCATGTTATTACATTACATACATTAGCTGATATATACATATATATATATATATTTATATATATATTTTATATGTGCAACACAATAGAAATGCCGCATTTCATCCTTAAATAGTATGAATAAAATATAAAAACAGATGTTAGTGGCCAAATAAACTTTTAATCTCAACCGTCAAAATCATCAAATAGTATTATTATAGAAAATACATTTCATTTACAAAGATTACCTAACATAGTAAAAACAATATTTTAGGAAATTTAGTTTTTATTTGCATCTACGTAATTAAATACGTTTTCTGATTATTTATGTGCTCATTTCTAGAAAGATAAAATAATTCCAAGAGCTGGATATTTTGCCATGTTTTCTTTTTTTACGTAAAGCACAATATTTCCAGAATATGTCTTATACTTTATCACTTTCTTTTCAGAAAATGGATTCTTAACAAAAATGACTGAAAACTTAAGATTTTCTATTTCAAATTCCTTTCAACATTTTAAATCTTTATCCATCAAAGTTGTTATTTTTTTTTATTCGTAATGGGCTGATAGCATTATGGAAAATAAGTATCGCTTAGCATTAATCAATGCTGGGCTAGATAAAATTTTATGTTTCTCAAGAAGTTTTATCCTGTGAAAGCAGTTTTTTTGTTTCATATTATTTAAATATTTATCTTATGGAATACTCGTTTATTGTTGCATATCCATTTTTTTTCAAGAATATTTTAGCATATTTTATCTTAAATAATTTCCGATTATGAAGTTTGATACCATTGAAATATATATTTTTCACTACATTATGTATTTTGGTCTGTGAAGAAATATATTGGAAAGGTGACCGTTGGATGTGTTTGAAAGAAACATTGGAGAGACCTATTGTATTGGAAATGTGAGAGGAGCAAAATTTGACTCTTGCAAAAGTACAGAATTTCTTCAGAACAGTTCATTATTTTTAACATATACTTTAAACATCATAACTAAACGAAATAAAAGCCTAAACAAGCATTATCTATATTTCAGACCTGACAAATATTACAGTGTAAATGAGTACAATGCCAGCCTCATTTTTTAGCTAATTGGCAACCTTTTAGGGGGTCACTCCTAAAAAATTCAAAAATTGAATTCTCGTGATCCTACTAATGTGCAACACAAGAGAAATATCGTATTTTCTTCTTTTCCAATAATTATATGAATAAACTATAAAAAAATGCGAATGGCCGCTTACACATTTAATTTCAACCGTCAAATGTAACAAGCGGTTAGTTATTGTAAATTAAGTTATATTTCCAAAATTTACGTAACATAGTAAAAACTGTATTTTTTGAAAAAGGAGTTTTTATATGCATTCATGTTATTAAATACGTTTTTTGATTATTTACATGACTTATTTACATTATTATATACACATCACACACTTTATCACTTACAGAAAATCATTTTTTACAAGGTTTTTGTAGCAGGGAAAACTGGGCCACATTGATACGTTTTTTTCTAAGAATTTTTTTGGTGTCCAGAATATAGAAAATTCAATTTTTTTTTTCCATGTGGTGTCAGCCAAACTCTTTTAGTGTGTTACTAAAATGTAAAATTGTTGTTTTATATAGTATTTTAGCATGTAATTTAAAAAAGTTATTTGCATCAATGTGCAACATCCCAGCAGGATAATACATCTCATGGGGCACTTTTGCAAAAAAAAAATGGAGACAAAATAACACCAATGCATATTTTTCATAGAAAATAAATTAGCAAACCATTGTATATTTATTTATAGGAATTCATATCACTCATTTTATTTGGAAGCAATAATAAAACTATCAAAATTAAATGCATAATGATCTGATATTCTGACTGTTACTTATCTGATTGTTATCAGTGGTAACTTTGTCATATCAAGCATTTCAACCAATGCATTATTTTCTATCTTAGAAAAGACGAAAAAATTAACAGGTTTTAGTTTATAAATTGGTTTCTAAACAAAAAATAAAGGATAAGTATAATTAAATTCACTTTCCAATACAATTATCTTTTGGTTTGTTGCAGCTTCTTTCTCTTATTTAACATTTCTCATGTCGAAAATACATTTTTTTCTTTAGAATTGATAGAAATTCGAGATTTGACATGATGACGTTCTTATCTTTGTTAATTTTACTACCACTATCTGTTAGATAAGTTCGTACGTCTTCTGCTTGCAAAAATACTATAAAATTTTCTAACATAAAAAATGGAGCTATTTCACTTCAATAAAAACTAATATTAGAAATTTTTGGCGGGAATGGCTGGATTAAGGAGTTTACGGCAAAAAATAATAAAAGGTAATATAAAAATAAACTTTAAAAACGTTGTCTACGTTGTCTACGTTGTTTACGTTGTCTGTAGCTATCATGAGACACACTGATACGTATCAGTGAGCCCCGACATAGGCTGTATCATTGTGCCCCATGCAGCCATTTTGAATAACATGAATCTCAAATCCAACATTTCATAATTTACCTAACAATAAAGAATAAAGAACTCATAAACAGTAGCTTTATTTACCAGAGAAAGTATTCTTTTGGTATAATACCATTGCAATTGTCTAATACCATTGCAATAGTACAACTCAAATTTACTTTTGACCTATAACAAAATAAATCACCCGCCCCACTTCTTCAAACTACTGAATCATGCGAAAAGGTTCTGTATGTAGTTGAGATTGCTAGCATCATCTTTAGGAGCTGTTGTTAAACTTACTGTAATGACCTTGTAAGAAGTAGAAGGGGTGTATCAATGTGCCCCGTGTATCAATGTGTCCCAGTTCCCCTTATAGTAAAAGCTATATTTGAAAAAAAATGACTTTTTATTTGCATTCGTGTTATTAAATAATTTATCTGATTATTTATATGTTCATTTCTTGAAAGATTATTCAACTTCACAAACTTGATATTTTGCCATGTTTTCTTTTGTATTCTAATCACAACGTTTCCAGAACATATCTCACAGTTTATCACTTTCTTTTCAGAAAATGGGTTAGAAACAAAAATGAATGGGAATTTTAGATTTTTTTATTTTAGGATCCTTTCAAAATTTAAATCTTTATACATCAAAGTTTCTAGAAAACTTTTGATTCGTAATGGACTAATAGCATTATAGAAAGTGAGAAATGCTCAGCATTATCAATTCTAGAGATAAAATTTAATTTTTCTCAACAAGTTTTATCCTGTGAAAGCATTTTTTTAAATATAATTTAAATATTTATCTGATGGAATATTCGTTCCTTATTGCATATCCGCTTTCTTTCAAAACAATTTTAGCATATTTTATAATAAAAGATTTTCGATTATGAAGTTTGATATGGCGTAATTTTTTTTTCACAAAAGTGTTTTTTATTGTTTGTGAAGAGATGTATTAGAGGGTGACCATTGAATGCATTGGAAAGAAGTATTTGAAAGACCTATTGTATTGGAATGGTGAGAGGAGCAAAGTTTGATTCTTGCAAAAGTACTGAATCTTTCATTCATTTAAACATACATTTTAAAACATCATATCGAAACGAAACAAAAGCATGAACATGCATTATTTATATTTCAGACCTTAAAATTATAACCATATGGTTGAGTATAATGCCTATCTCATTTTTTTTGCCAATTGGCAAATTTTTCGGGCGTCCCTCATAAAAAATTCAAAAACTGATTTCTTGACACCATCCTAATGTGCAACACAATAGAAATAAATATGTCAGAAAAAGTACGCAAAAAAATACTTTAGAATAAAAAAAGACGTTACAATAGAAACAAATATATGTTAAAAATAGATGTGTAACAAAAATTTAAAAATATATCTTAATGACCAAATACACGTTTAACCCCAGTCGTCAGATTTACCAAAGAGTTTAATTATAGTAAAATAAATTTTATTTACAAGGTTTACATATTATAGTAAAATCTTTATTTTTTTTAATGAGCTTTTATCTACATTCATGTTATTAACCTTCCTACCCTGTCAAAATTTTATTCAATCTTGATAAAATCATTTCACACCAGAATTGTTATTTAAAATATTTTAATATATTTAATCGACTTACATTTCTGAATCTGCTATTTAGTTTTCTTTATGAAAAATGTTCTGGTTCGAATCGTATAAAACAAATAATATTTATTGGTCGATTAGACCCATTCAGGGTAGGAAGGTTAAATATGTTATCCAATTATCTATTCCATCTAGCCCATTTCTTTAAAGGTAAAAGAAGTCCAAGATCTTGATATTTTGCCATGTTTCTTTTTTTATGCAAAACACGTAATTTCCAGAACATATCTCACACTCTTACAGTTTCTTTTCCGAAAAAGGATTCTTAACAAAAATTACTGAAAAGTTTAGATTTTCAGTTTTTCTTTTTTCTGAACATTTTAAATTTTTATTCATCAAAGTTATTAAAAAATATTTTGATTCGTAAGGGACTTATAATATTATGGAAAGTGATAATCGCTGAACATTACTCAATGCTGCACTAGATAAACTTTTACAGTCCCTGGCCAAATTATTAGACGCACTCCCTTTTCCTTGTATCGAATCATATTACTAGCTTCATAGAAATATTACTGTGTGAATAACTGGAATTAATTTTGTTTATCATTTGTAGGATTATAATAAATAAAAAACATGCCTATGCCTTTAAAACTCTTTCTTTTTACAAATTAAATTAAAAATGGCTGAAATTGAAAAATTTGTAACTTGGAGCTTTAAAAAATTTCAATATTTTTGGAGCCTCATTTGGCAGCTATCAGTGCTTCTATTCTTCGCGGCATACTGTTAATACGAAAATTGAAGAGTATCTTGTATGCGTGGGTGACGATTCCCAGATACGGATAAGATTTTCTATGAGCTGGGTTTTGCTTGTTATAACTTCTTAGTCAATTCTACAGACCAATATAAAGAGGTTTTCAAAATCGGTTTACTCTAAAGCTAAAATGATGGTTTCCAAATGAAGAACAATTTGTATTTTTGCAAGGTAAAGCTTTTTATTACATAGCACGATCCGTCAAGGTCTGCATTCAATAAAAAATATCCCTGCGTTGAACTGCTCCCGGTAATTCATCAGACATGAATACCATTGAAAATGTTTGGGAGTTTATGAAGAAAAAACTGGACTAAGAGCTCATAACGAGCAAAACACAGCTCATAGAAAAACTTATCCTTGTCTGGAAACATCACTCTCACATGTAAAATACATTTTAATTTTGTACTAACAGCATGCCATAAAGAATAGAGGCACTGATTGCCGCCAAAGAGACTCCCAAAAAATAATGACATTTTTTTTAAATTTCATGTTTTAAGTTTTACAATTTTAGCAATTGTTAATTTAATTTACAAAAATAAATAATTTTAAAGTCATTGACATGCTTTTAATTTATTATAATCCAACAGATGATGTATAGAATCAATTGTAACTATTGGCATAGTAATATTTCTATGAAACTTGTAATATGATTCGACACAAGAAAATATGAGTGCGTCTAATAATTTGGCCAGGGACTGTATGTTTATCAATATATTCTATCCTGTGTAAGCTATTATCTTTATGAAAATCTAATTTAAATATTTATCTCATGGAACATTCGTTTTTTATTTCATATTCGTTTTTTTTTCGAAGATATTATAGCATAGTTTTTAGTTAATGATTTCCGATTATGAAGTTTGATATGGCGTAAATATATATACTTATTCTAATTAGGTTATTATTTAGGGTCTATTAAGTGATGTACTAAAAAGGTGTTCATTGGATGTATTGGAAAGACCTACTGTATTGGAAATGCTAGAGGGACAAGATATAACTCTTTCAATAGCACTGAATTCCTGATTCATTTAGACATACATTCCAAAAGCTCATAAAAAAAGAACGCCTAATCTAGCATTATTTATACTTCAGACTTTACAAATATTACCGTATAGGTGAGTATAATGCCAAACCCATTTTCTAGCATATTGGCAACTTTTACTGGGGGTCCCTCCTAAAATATTCAAAAACCGATTCCTTGTGACCACTCGAATATGCCAGTCACGAGAAATATTAATTTGTGTTCTTTTTATATAGAAAAATGAATAAAATAAGAAAATACATGTCAGTGGAAAAATACTCTTTTAATATCAACCGTTGAAATAGAACCCGAGGGGTTTACTGTAGTAAATTAAATTTCCATTACGTATCATAATAAAAATTATATTAAAAATAATTAAGTTTTTATTTGCATTCATATTATTAAATACATTATATATGATTGTTTATGTGCTCATTTCTTGAAAGATAAACTAACTTCATGAAATTGATATTTTCCCATGTTTCTTTTTTTATGCAAAGCAACCATTTCCAGAACATATCTCACGCTATATCATTTTCTTTTCAAAAAATGGGTTCTTAACAAAAATGAATGATAACATTAGATTTTCTATTTTAGATTCCTTTCAACATTTAAAATCTTTATCCTTCAAACTTGTTAAAAAACTTTTGATTCGTAATGGGTTTATAGCATTATGGAAAGCGAGAAATGCTAAGCATTACCCAGTACAAGATTTTTTATACTAGCTTTTATGTTTCTCATGAATTTTTTACCTGTGAAAGCAGTTTTTTTTCATCTAATTTAAATATTTATCTGATGAAATATTCGTTTACGTTGCATATTAGTTTTCTTTCAAGAATATTTTAGCATATTTTATTGTAAATGATTTCCGGTTATGAAGTTTGTTGGAAATATATATTTTTCACTACGTTATGTATTGTCTGTGAAGAGATGTATTGAAAAGGTGACCGTTGGATGTGTTCGAAAGAAGTATTGGAGAGACCTATTTTATTGGATATGTGAGAGGAACAAAAATAGACCATTGCAAAAGTGCAGAATTTCACATTATTTTTGACATACATCATAACGATCTTCTTTAAACATCATAACGAAACGAAACAAAGGCCTAAGGAAGCGTAATTTATATTTGAGACCTAACAAATATTACAGAGTAGATGAATACAATGCCAACCTCATTTACTAAACAACTGGCAGCATTTTAGGCGATCCCTCCTAAAAAATTGATTTATTGTGATCCTGCTAATGTGCAACACAAGAGAAATATCGTATTTTCTTCTTTTTCAATAGTGGTATGAATAAAATATAAAAATAAATGCCAATGACCACGTACATATTTTATCTCAACCGTCAAATGCAACAAGCGGTTAGTTATAGTAAATTAAAATGTATTTACAAAATTTACGTAACATAGTAAACACTATATGTTTTTTAAAAAGGAGTTTTTATATGCATTCATGTTATGTGATTATTTACATGCTCATATCTTGAAAGATAACATAACTCCACGAGCTTGATATTGTGTCTTGTTTCCTTTTTTAGAACATATCCCACACTTTATCACTTTCTTTTCAGAAAATGACTTCTTAACAAAAGTGAATGAAAATTTTAGATTTTCTCTTCTATATTCGTTTCAACATTTAAAATTTTTATCCATCAAAATTGTTGAAAAAAGTTTGATTCGTAATTGGCTTATAGCATTATGGTAAGTGAAAATTGCTGAGCATCCCTCAATGCTAAACTGGATAAACTTCTATGTTTCTCAAGAAGTTTTATCCCGTGAAAGTACTGTTTTCTTTAATCTAATTTAAATATTTATCTGATGGAATATTCGTTTCTTCTAGCATATTCGTTTTCTTTCAAGAATATTTAGCATAATTTATATTAAATGATTTTCGATTATGAAATGTGATATGGCGTAAACATTTTTTTACGCTATTTTTTTTTCTTTTTTTTTATGGTATATGAAGAGATGTATTGGAAAGGTTACTATTATATGTATTTTAAAGATCTATTATCAGAAGAGTATAATTATTGAATTTCTCATTCATATTGATATACATTTTAAAATATCATAACGAAACGAAACAGAGACTTAAACAATCGCTATTTACATATCAGAATTTACAAATATTACCGTATATGTGAACAGAATGCCAACCTCATTTTTTAGCCATTTTGCAACATTTCACGGGATCGCTCCTAAAAAAATTCAAAATATTCTTATAACCCCCCCCCCCTTCTAATGTGAAACACGAAAAAAATACGCATTTCTTTTTCTTTTCAAATAGCGGTATGAATAAATTATAAAATTAGATGTCATTAGCCATATACACGTTTAATCGCAGCTATAAAATGTACCCAAGAGGTTAATTACAGTAAATTAAATTCTATTTACAAGATATACGTAGGTAGTAAAAACTATATTATTAAAATAATGAGTTTTTATTTGCATTCGTGTTATTAAATACGTTGTCCGATTATCTATATACTCTTCTTGAAAGATAAAAAACTCCAGGATCTTTATAGTTGCCATGTTTCTTTTTTTTATGGAAAACACATCTTTTCCAGAATTTATCTCACATTTTCTCGCTTTCTCTTCAGAAAATGAATTCTTAACAAGAATTACTGTAAATTTTAGATTTTCTCTTCTAGATTCCTTTCAACATTTTAAAACTTTATCTATCAAAGTTTTTAAAAAACTTTTGATTCGTAATAGGCTTATAGCATTTTGGTAAGTCAGAAATGCTGAGCATCACTCAATGCTATACTGGGTAAACTTTTTATGTTTCTCAGGAACTTTATCCCGTGAAAGCAGTTTTTTCTTTAATCTAATTTAAATATTTATCCGATGGAATATTCGTTTCTTATTGCATATTCGTTTCCTTTCAAGAATATTTTAGCAAATTTTATCGTAAATGATTTTCGATTATGAAGTTTGATACCGCGTAAACATATATACATATATATTTTCACTACGGTATGCATTATGGTCTGTGAAGAAATGTATTGCAAAGGTGAACGTCGGATGTGTTCGAAAGATGTATTGGAGAGCGCTATTGTATTGGAAATGTGAGAGGAGCAAAATTTGACTTATGCAAAAGTATTAAATTCCTCATTCATTTAGACATACATTTTAAAATATCATAACAAACGAAACAAACGCCTAAAAAAGCATTATTTATATTTCAGATTTTACAAATATAACCTTGTACTTTAGTATAATGCCAACCTCATTTTCTAGCCAATTTATAGATATGCTAATTTATAGATATAGATCATAGATTCTGCAACTTTTTAGGGTAGTTCTCCAATCTATGAGTCGCGACCCACTAGTGTGTTAGACCCACCGGCAGTTATTTTAGTGGGTCGCGAAGCAATCGAGTTATGTCATCAAAATATATCTTTTATTTCATCTGTTTAAAAATGTATGACATTTCCAACAGGAAATATGATTTAAAAGGATTTTTTTTAGATTAATATACGAACAGAATATCCAGAAATATTTAAATTAGTTTTAAAGTCCTTCGTGAAATTCAACGCTTCATGCTTATGAGAACATGCTTTTTCTAGTGTACTGTTTTTGAAAGACAAGTATTGAGATAAACTGCGTGTTAATACATGTTCCTACAATGGTAAACACCAGTACCAGAAATTTCAATGATAACAAAGTTCTGTTTTCATAATAATTAAACGTATTTTTAACTACCTTTGTAGTTTGTGCATTGTTTTAATTACTATTCTCTTACACACATTGAGATTATCGATTCTTCTTTTTGATGATAATGTGTCTTCCGTACGAAAATTAGCATTTTTCGTAGGATAGAAACAGCCGAGCTTATATAGATGATAAAAAAAAATGCTATACTGATATACAACTTTATCGCGAGTGAGTCGCGAAAATTTTTTTCGCTCAAAGGTGGCTCGCGTACCAAGAAAGTTTGGGAACCGCTGTTTTAGGGCATTTCAACTGAAAAAAAAAATTTTTTTGTGATCCTGTTAATACGCAACACAAGATAAATATCGTAATTTCTTCTTCTTCCGATAGTGGTATGAATAAAATATAAAAAAAAATGCCAATGGCCACGAATACATTTATACTCAATCGTCAATTGTAACACGTAAGTTTTATTTACAAAATTTATGTAACATAGTAAAAACTATAATTTTTGAAAAAGGGGTTTTTATATGCATTAATGTTATTAAATACGTTATCTGATTATTTACAGGTTCTCTTATTGAAAGACAAAATAACTCCACGAGCTTCATATTTTGTCCTGTATCCTTTTTTTAGAATATATCTCACGCTTTATCAGTTTCTTTTCAAAAATGGGTTCTTAACAAAAATGAATGAAAACTTTAGATTTCCTATTTTAGATTCCTTTCAACATTTTAAATCTTTATCTTTCAAACTTCTTAAAAACTTTTTATTGGTAATGGGCTTAGAGCATCGAAAGCGAGAATTGCTATGAATTACCCAATGCTAGACTGGATAAACTTTTATGTTTCTCAAGAAGTTTTATATTGTGAAAGCAGTTTTTTTCTTGAATCTAATTTAAATATTTATCTGATGGAATATTCGTTTCTTATTGCATATTGTTTTTCTTTTAAGAATATTTTAGCATATTTAATGGTAAATGATTTCCGATTATGAGGTTTGATATCGCGTAAATATATTTTTTTACAAAGATATTTTTTATCCTCTGTAAAGAGATGTATTAGAAAGTGACCACTGAATGCATTGGAAAGATCTATTGTATTGGAAAGGTTAGAGGAGCAAAATTTGACTCTTGAAAAAGTACTGAATTCTTCATTCATTTAGACATATATTATAAAACATCATAACGAAACGAAACAAAAGTTTAAACATGTATTAATTACATTTTAGACCTTAAAAGTATCACAATATAGGTGAGTATACTGCATGTTTCCAAATTTAGAAGATGCATATTCACAATATGATTCCTCATTATTAATTTTAACTGGAAGAAAGAAAATAATTTTATCCTCATAAAATTAAATGAATATGAATGTACATACTGTTACATATAAAATGTCAACATAATTGGCATTCAAGTTGAATTATAAGTTAGTTTAAGATTCATTTAAATAAATGGAAATATTAAAATAAATTTGTGGAAACTTATTTTTCACTGAAATATGGAGTATGTGAAATAATCCGGTGTTTATAATCCATAAATATACATTTTGATAGCATTAGTACCTCGAATCACCCCATTATTAAATTTTTTGGCTGTAAATAAGCCTTTGATGTGTAAATTTTAAGAAATACTACTTTATACAGGGTGTACAGTAAATAAAATGCTGATTTCAAAATTAAATTGATCGAAAAAGAAGTTCGATAGAATTATTCGGTAAACAGTTTGCTTATTAGGTAAGCTGTAAAAGTGTTATAGAGAAGTTTCGGAAGGTGAGTATTTTGAAAAGACTGTGTTCTGATTGCAAAGAATGCTTGATTTGACATTTTGCTTGATTTGAATTGCTTACAGAGAACGAGTGTTTCGGCCACATTTTAACGATTCTTGGAATTTCCTTTTTGAAATTTCGAAATTAACAAAAACTAGTTCGAAAAATCGTTGAAATATGGCATTATATGCCAAAAAATCCTTCTCCGCAAGAAATGTAAAATAAGAAAACTGTCAAATCAAGTATACTTTGTAATCAGAACTCAGTCTTTTCAAAATATTGACTGCGTGAAAATTCTGTATAACATTTTTACAGTTTACGTAATAAACAAAACATTTACCGCATACTGCTATCGATCTTTGTTTTTGAGAAATTTAATTTTGGAATTGGGGTCTTATTTGCTGGACACCTTGGATATATAAATAATAGAGCAAATTATGAATTTTTTTATTATTAGGTAAGTGTACTAGGTTACAGAGATAGAGACAACATCAGTTTGAATAAGAGAAAAGTAGCCAATAGTGCTTAACAATTGAGAAGCATTGGATGGTTTCACTGCTGTGACCGGCTTAACATGCAGATTATTTTTTTTTATTGACTTGCATTATTATGAGCATTTGGGAAAAGAAAAATGGCACTTATATGCTATTTAAAATATTTTTTCAAATGACGAAAAGTATGACGAAAGGATAAAACGATAACACGATTGTATGACACCGGAATTTACAAACGACATTTTTAGAAATTAGAAATTTCTTAAACTTTCAATGTAAAACCAAATTTTTATGAACATAATCTTGATGCCGTTCAAAAGCCTGCAATTATAATTTGGGGGGGGGGGTCCTGTCGTAGGACTACTGCGCCGAAAAGTGTTAAACAAATTCTAAGAAGCTATTGGCTTTGCATACGGACCTGCATTACACTAATTATGATAGTATATATATTATTTTAGTACAACGTGAATTATCGTTTTACTGCTTAGACTTAGACATCATTTTCGTAAACATTCTATATGTAGTTACTTTCAAACAGATAAATAGACTAATAGATAACTTGATAGGTATTATAGTGCGCGTATATATGCAGTGAATATACAGAAAATTGGATTGTGTGAAAGAGTGAAATCTACCTAACTTGGAAAGAATTTGAAGTTCCAAGGACTTCAGAAAGTAAAAATTGTCTGAGGCAGAAAATTGTCTACTACGAAAAAAATTCTCATTCCCGATTAATTCAGCCTTAGACAGAGTTTTTTCTGTTTATGTCGAGAGACATGATAGACATATAATGATTTAGTGAAACTATAATCATATATCTTATTTCATTTAATCAAGATACTTTCACTTTCAATATGTAATCGCGTTTTTTTCTAAATAATAATGACTATTTTTCCCCAATAAATATGTATTTAATTATGTATAATGATGCAATCGATGTAACAACAAAATGAAAGTACATTTCTTTGTCAGTCTTCTAGTTTTCTCAGTAAGCTTAACAGCAAAAATAATGTTTCTGCAATTGCAAATGTAACTTTTTACTAGTATATTTTTTTTAAATTTTATTAATTATAGTTATTATCCAAGAATGTGGACTTTTCATCAGACTTTTTCCCGTGCTATTGGGTTATTATGTGTGTGTTGTGACTTTTATCAAGTAGGATAACTCCGTTCGGATAATTATGAATCAACCAAGGTAGGCCAGACTACTTTATTATTATTTTGATTGTTGATAAATGAGAAGCAAAAGTTCTAAAGTTCAAGTTAAATATTTAACAAGACATAGACAGACACATCGGTATTTTAATAAAAATAAGCAACTATTGCTAAGCCCACTATTGCAGAGAACTTGTACTTTTTACAACGGCGTGCCCGACGGAAGGTTATGTTTAATTCTAAATTTGATATTTATATAAATGATTCGTTTCCTCTGCTAATTGCATCAATTAAAAAGTCATTTAGAAATAGTAGTTTAACTCAAACAGAAAAAAGAAAATTTACGTCATCATATTATGGCCAATGTTAATTTTAATCCCACTATTAAATCTAATCTCACCTCCGTAGAAAAAACTGCCCTGAAGGATCTTAAATCTAATGATCATATTATTATTAAGAAAGCTGACAGTTGTGGCCAGATTGACATACTTTGTAAAAACCAATATATTGACATGGACATAAATCTTATTAGAGATGGTCCATATGTACCTCTTTCTCGAGATCCTTCCAAACAAGAATTATTAGACAAGAAATGCATTGTTAAATCTTGCCCTCTTCTACATTTGTTTACAAATTCCTATATTTCCCCTTCAGTCTCTAACTGTGGAAGATTTTGAGCTCTTCCCAAATTTCATAAACCAAATATAACTTTTCGTTCCATAGTATCTAACATTGGTACGGCCTCAGTGGTTTCAACTAGCAAAATATTTAACTATGATATTTTCTCCTCTGTTGTCTGCTAATTTATATAATGTAAAGAAATTAATCATCTTTGGTAAAATAATTCAGAATTTATACCCGTCTAATTTTATTTTGATCTTCTTTTTCATATTTCAAATTTTGAGATTCAAGAGCTCATATCCCTCACTCGTATGTGTCTGTCTCAAACTACTTCTTCATTCCAAAGTATTTTTACAGGGAATCTGACGGTTCAGCCATGGGCACGAAACCTCGCTGATATTTATATGCATATTATATGATTATACGCTGATATTTATATGCTTCCTTTTCAGTAAATACTCTTTTCCTTTTTTGGATTCACTATATTGATGATAGGTTTACCTTAATTGACAATTCTCTTCACTATGATATTATTCTGAACATTATGATAAAAACTATTGATAACGACCATTGATAACAATATTCAATTTACTTTTAAAACTGAAAGTAATGGTTCCCTTCCATTTCTTGATACTTTTGTAACTCGCACTGCAACAGGTTTCTCAACATTCGTCTATTGTAAAAGTTTTGCCGTTTCTTTACCACCAAATGCTCGTTCTTTTAATGCTCCAAGCAAAAAAATGGCCGATTTGTAAATTGTGCAATACATATGTGTTCTGATTCTCAGTCATTTAATAGTGAAATTCAATACAGTAAAGCCATAGCGATAAACCGAGCTTACATTCCTTTTATAATTGATGCTATCCTATTTAAACAACGGCACCCACGTTCCTCAAACTCATCCCAGTCTTCTATTCTTTCCAATATAAACATTGTGTTACCCTAAACTTCTTGTGCAATAAAATTATATTAAAAATTTAATATTTAATTATGCTGTAGCATACACTACGGCAAGAATATTAAATCGATGGCTAATGGTTATTTTACTTTCAATGTTGAATGTGGCTGCCATTAATGCTAAAATTCTTTTGATGTCTACGAAAAATCCGTCTACACAATTCAGAAACAGACATTTCTTTTTTAAAACACTGGGTCTCGCTCTTTCAAAACATAGAAACCGTGATCCTGAAAGAAAAATGAATTGTCTAAGTATTTCTAAGAAACTGGAAATCATTTATAGTAAACCACTTTCAAAAAATCTCACAGCTAATTTTAAAGGATGCCCATTTTGTCAATGTAATAAGGACAGAAAATCAAGGTTTATGTGCATAAAATGTAAAAAAAAGTCTCTGTGTTGAACATGTGTATGTATGTTGTCAAAACTGTTTTTAAACATGTAAGTATGCACTATTAAACCCACTAAAATTCTTTACTGTGTTATATTGTAATATTTAAATAAGCGAAATTTTCTGATTAACAGTATTATTTGATATTTCCATAACAGAAATAAACTAGGGTAATAGATACCCAGCGCGAGTTCTCGTTTTTGAAAATGGGTGCATGTTCTCACGGGTTAAAAAAATATATATTTTAGAAATATTTTCTTAACTAAAAAAAAGATACATTTAAAAGTACACAGAAAAAAGATATTAAAAATATCAGTGTGCCATTTTTAAAAATATGTATGAGATAATCCCCCACCCTCCTCATCCGTATGAAATTTGAATTTGAGATTTCCCTAACTCGGTGTGAGAAAAATATTAGACGAATAATTGAATAAGACTGAAAATAACCGGACATAAAAACGAGTTTCCGTATCTGCACAAGCCGATGGAAAGTAGAACGATATTCAGATTTTTTTTTCAAATTCAGGAAGGATCTGTTCCCTATACTCCGAATAAATCATACACAAAAAGTTTAGTTCAGTTCTATGCATAACATCAAACATTTATTAATGGTAAAATAATAAAAATAGCACAGACATCCAGATTATAGCGCCTCCTTCCGGCAGTTTTTTTTTTTTTTTTTAATTCAGGGAGGATCTGCTGACCATAGTCAAACATTTATACAAAAAATTTCATTCAATTCTATGCTTAACTTTATAAACTTTTCTGCGGTACAATATTGAAAGTGACACAAAAACCGCTATTGCAGCGCTCCGTTCCGACGTTTTTTTTAATTCAGAGAGTACCAATTAGCCATAGCCATATACTTACACAAAAGATTTGGTTCAATTCGATGCATAACTTCATACACTTTTAGTAGGTACAGTATTAAAAATGGCACACAAATTCTTATTGCAACGCTCTCTTCCGGCGGAATATTTCAAAATTGAAAGAGAACCTGCTTGCCACAGCTAAAACATTCACAAAAAATTTGGTTCAATTCTATGCATATCTTCATACACTTTTTGATGGTAGAATGGCGACATACGGACACACACATATACAAAGACAGACACACGGAGAGACAGCCATTTTGTAAAAACATGTTTTTTGGAATCTCTGACCCCTAAAACGTGTAAATCCGTCGAAAACCGGAAGTCGAAAAAAATGTCAATTAAAGTATTTTGGTCTTTTGAAGATAGAAGAAAGTAAAAATTATTGTTATTTTCAAATATTTATGAAATAATGCTTCGTAAATTTAAACAAAGCATGGCTTTTGCTAGTATATATAATATATATATTAATGTCATGCATTTTCAGAAGATTATTACTCAAATTGCAATGTAAATTGTCAATATAAATTATTCAAAAAATGTATGTTTTCATTACACATTTTTTGTTAATTGCTCAAGTACTATTTTTGTCTTAGGGTATTTTAAAACAGAATTTACATAGTTTGTTAAACTTTACTGGAAAGTTATTTCAGTCTGAAAATATTTTTCTTTACAGAAATAAATGAATACCTTATATTTCCTTTTATTTTCATTTCAACTTCTTTTAAGGAAAGTTGCTAATTTGTCGAAAACTTTTGATTCTTAATAGTCTAAGATTATTGTGGTAGGATAGTTTCATTAATAGTTCCTTAATGCAGAACGACGAAAGATACTTCTCGAAAAATTCTACCTTGTGAAAGCAGTTTTTTCAGGAAATCCCATTTAAATATTTTTCACATAGAATATTCGCTTATTTTGCAACAAGATTTGCACTAAAGAATATTTTAGCATAAATTAGGGTGAAAGTTTCTATATTAGAAAGATTAATATCACGAAAAGTTTCATGTTGAATTGCACTAGGATTTTTTTTTTTTTTTTTTTTTTTTTTTTTTTTTGTAAATTTGAGAAATGATATTACTACAGTTAAAAGATTATTTTTTCATGAAGTTATGTTGGGGAAGGCGTGGCAGCTTGAGTTACCTTTTGAGTAATGGATTAGTTCACATTTTATTTTTTTCTCAAAATCTTTAGAGTTAATTTGTATATTCTAGATCTGACAGCTTAGTAAATTAAAGCACTAAAATAGATTTCTTAGAAAAAATTAGTTTAAAAAATGTAAAGTACAAATTCAATTATTCGGAATTGCCCAACTCGTAGGAGAGAGAAATTAAGTACTCCACATTCATTGTCGGGTACTATCTTTTTATTCTAATTGCTGTACTTTAATTTAATTTTTTCCTAAAATATTAAATAATAAATCACCTAGCTGCTTCACAATTCTCATTTTGGTCATAATCGCATGAGTTGTGTTGTATTTAAGTCCACTAGAGTACTATTTACCTACTTTGACGGATATGGGACAAAGCAACTAAATTGTCCATTTTTACTTTGTTCTATATTTTAAACAATAAAGTATTGTATTCATGAAAGTTTTCGACTTTCATTTTTCGATTTATTTTCAAGTTTTACTTTGTTAAAGATCCAGAAAATCTAGTTTCTACAAATTGTCTGTCTTTAAGTCTGTGGTTCTGTCTGAGTGGGACACACATTTTGCGAAAGCTCTATCATAAGAACTAATACGATTGTTCAATGCCTGAAATATAGTTTTTAGAATTCAGCTGCCATAAATGTGTATTGACGAAGTTGTTAAAATTCATTAACACACTATATTGTTATTTTTTCAATTTCTTAGAAAATCTTAATTTCTTAAAATTTATTTTAACTTCTCGTATATTTTACTAAAGAAATCAGTAGAAAATTCTTTAACTGATTATAATTCTATTAATAAAGTATTGTCTCACTGAAATTTATCTATATATTTATGATACTAAGAAAACCAAAATGATGTACATTTTTGTAAATACGTGGCATTTTTATATGCTTTAAAACTTAAATGAATAACTTCATCGTTTCAACAATTTCCCTAATAAATAAATAATGGGTCAATAACTTTTGTTTCATATCGAAAGTATTTCCTTCTTCTTTCTGAAAAAAGGTTTTCGGAAGGGATTGGATTTTCGCGTTTTTGCACATTAGAATATAATTAGAGAAAATGTTGTTCGGTTGAATCGCAAAAATGTTAAGATAAGATTAGATAAAATTTTCTCTATCAAAATACTGGTGCTCAAAAAAATCAGAAATATCATTCCTGAATTTCTTGATAAATGAGTTGATAATAAATTTTCAATTTTCGTAAAATAAATAAATAAAGTAATATATATATATATATATATATTTAAATTGCAATTTAAAAATAAATTTTGATATCTTTTATTTCAACTCTCACTTCAATGCATGTTTTTTCTTAATGCGATATTTTCACAGAAACATAAGTTATGTGTACTATTTTCTTAATTATTTATAATTAGTGTATGAGTCAATACGATTAAATCATAATCAGCAGTATATGTGAATGTGGAATAAAAATTTAAAAACAGAATAACATATTAAATAATAAGTTAAATTTGCTTTATAAAAATATTCCCTAAACATATCCAAGAGTTCGCAAAGAATCGCCTACTGAATCACAATCAACTTTATTCATTATAATAATAATATGTTATAATAATGCTTTATATAAATAAAGCAAGCGTCCATAATGTATCGCAAGTGAAGTTTTTTTTTTTAATATTTGCAATGGTTACGGAATGCAGTAAAAATGTAAAATGTTTTATATAAAGAGTTTGCAGATATTTAATAACTTTTACTAAAATATTCCTATTCCGCAAACTACAGAAATACATTAATTTTTTTTATCGCTTCGTTTGAATAATATTTGAATTTCGTACTTCCGAAAACTTGACTCTGCAAAAAGCTTTTGCTTCTCTAAAAATCTTGGACGATAAAAATTTCTTTTTCAAACTAACAAAGACACTTAAAATTTTCAAAAGTTATTTTTACTGAGGCCATTTTCTTAGAATTCCTTTTAAATTTCCCAAATTACATATTTATATCGAAAGTATTCCTTTTTTAGTTGAAATAATTAAATAAATAAACTCTATCTTTCAATTTTTTTCATAATGGATATATTGTGGGGAAATAATTTTTGTTTTATAATGAAACTAATTCCGTCTTTTTTTTTCTGAAAAATAAAGTTCTAAAAATGAGGTTTCCTCGTTTTTGCACACCAATATAGTTTTGAGAAAATGTTGTTATGTTAAATCGCAAAAATATTCGGATTTGATGAAACAACATTTTCACCTACAAAATACTGGTGTGCAAATACTCTTAAATCTCATTCCAAAGTTTTTTTTTTTTTTTTTTTTTTTTTTTTTTTTTTTTTTTTTTTTTTAAGTAAGATAATAAATTTGAATCTTTCGCACAAAAAAAAGAAATCTTATTGTATGCACATATCTGTGTGTGTGTGTGTACAATTATATTTAAATCGTTATTCAACAATAAATTTTCATTTCTTTTATTTTAACTTTCACATTTATTTATGTTATTCATTATTTTGACATTTTCACACTAATATAAGTAATGTGTAACGTCTTGTTAATTGCTTATCATTAGTGTATGAGTCAATCCTATTAAATCATAATCAGCATTACACGCCAGCGTGGAAAAGAAATTTAGAAACCGAATAACATATTAAATATGAACTTAAATTTGCTTTATAACTTTCCTAAACGTACCATTGCTCGTATATTTTACTAAAGAATTCAGTGGAAAATTGTTTAGCTGATTATGATTCTATTAATAAAGTATTCTCTCACTGAAATTTGTCTATATATTTATGTTGCTAAGAAACCCAAAATTAAGTAAATTTTTTTAAATACGTGTCATTTTTATATGCTTTAAAACTTAAATGAATTAAATTTTTCGTTTCAATAATTTTCGTAATGGATAAATAATGGGTCAATAATTTTTGTTTCATATCGATAATAATTCCTTCTTCTTTCTGAAAAAAGAAGGTTTTCGCAAGCGATGGGATTTTCGCGTTTTTGCACATTAGTATAAAATTAGAGAAAATGTTGTTTTTTTAAATCGCAAAAATGTTATGATAAGATTAGATAAAATTTTCTCTATTAAAATACTGATGCGAAAAAAAAAAAAAAAAAAAAAAAAAAAAAACAGAAATATTATTCTTGATAAATGAGTTGATAATAAACATATATATATATGTATGTATCTTACTGGATATAAAATATGTACATTCATATTTAAATTGTAATTTGAAAATAAATTTTGATATCTTTAATTCAACTCTCACTTCAATGCATGTTTTTCATTAATGCGATACTTTCACAGAAACATAAGTAATGTGTATTACTTTTTTAATTATTTATCATTAGTGTATGTGTCAATACGATTAAATCATAATCAGCAGTATATGTGAATGTGGAATAAAAATTTAAAGACAGAATAACATATTAAATAATAAATTAAATTTGCTTTATAAAAAACTTCCCTCAACATATCAAAGAGTTTTCAAAGAATCTCCTGCTGAAACACGATCAACTTTATTCATTATAATAATGCTTTATAAAAATAAAGCAAACGTCCATAATATATCGCAAGTGAAGTTTTTTTAAATGCTTGCTATGGCTACGGAATGCAGAAAAAATGTAAAATGTTTTATATAAAGAGTTTGCAGATATTTATAAACTTCTACTAAAATATTCCTACTCCGCAAACTACAGAAATGCATTATTTTTTTTATCGCTTCGTTTGAATAATATTTGAATTTCGCACTTCCGAAAACTTGACTCTGCTAAAAGCTTTTGCTTCTCTAAAAATCTTGAACGATAAAAATTCTTTTTCAAACTAACAAAGACACTTAAAATTTTCAAAAGTTATTTTTTATGAGGCCATTTTTTTAGAATTCCTTTTAAATTTCACAAATTACATATTTATATTGAAAGTATTCTTTTTTGGTTGAAATAATTAAATGAATAAACTTTACCATTTCAATTTTTTTCACAATGGATATATCATGGGGAAATATATTTTTTTTAATAATGAAACTAATTCCGTCTTTTTTTCTGAAAAATAAAGTTCTAAGAATGAGCTTTCTCTGTTTTTGCAGAGCTATATATTTTTGAGAAAATGATGTTATGATAAATCGCAAAAATATTCGGATATTATGAAATAACATTTTCACCTACAAAATACTGGTGTGCAAATACTCTTAAATCTCATTCCAAAGTTTTTTTTTTTTTTTAATAAGATAATAAATTTGAATTTTTCGCCCCCCCAAAAAAAAAGAAATCTGATTGGATATATATATATGTGTGTGTGTGTGTGTACATTCATATTTGAATCGTTTTTCAACAATAAATTTTCATCTCTTTTATTTTAACTTTCACATTTATTTATATTATTTATTATTTTGACATTTGCACAGCAATATAACTAATGTGTAACGTTTTGTTAATTGCTTATCATTAGTGTATCAGTCAATCCTATTAAATCTTAATCAGCATTACACATCATTGTGGAAAAGAAATTTAGAAACCGAATAACATATTAAATATGAACTTAAATTTGCTTTATAACTTTCCTAAACATACCATTGTGGTCTAATGCCAGTTTTAAAAGTAAAGAAAGTATGAAAAAATGAATTGTAGATTAGTTTTCTAAGAATCTTTTACTAATACGCAATCATCTTTATCTTCTTTTTCAGGCAAATAGAGCTTCTAAAACATATCGCTACTGTAGTTTTTGTGAAAATATTTTCAAAAGTTACGGAATTCAGAAAAAATATATAATGTTTTACATGAACAGTTTTCAGATATGTATAAACTTTTAATAAAATGTTCCTATCCCACAAACTACTGAAATACATTTCATTTCTTTTATCGCTTCGTTTGAATAATATTTGAATTTTGCACTTCTGAAAACTTGACTCTATTGAAAGCTTTTGCTCCTCTAAAAATTTTGACGATAAGAATTTCATTTTTAATCGAACACAGACACCTAAAATTTTCAAAAATTATTTTTCGCTAAGACTATTTTTTAGAATTTTTGTAAATAAGCCTAAATTTTAAATTACACATATTAGATATTTATACGGAATGCATTTTTTTCGGTTGAAAAAATTAAATGAATAAACTCTACATTTTCAATTTTTTCATAATTTATAAATCATGGGTAAATAATTCTTGTTTTATAATTAGACTAACTCCATCTTTTTTTCTCAAAAATAAAGTTCTAAGGATGAGATTTCCTCGTATTTGCACACCAATATATTCTTGAGAAAATGTTGTTCTGTTAAATCGCAAAAATGTTCGGATTTGATGATGATGAATGTTCGGATTTTTGATTTCGGATAATTTTCACTTACAAAATACTGGTGCGTAAAAAAGCTGAAACATCGTTTCAAAGTTACTTTATAAGGTAATGAATTTTAATTTTTAACAGAAAAAAATCTAATTGAGTACATATATGTATATATATATATATATGCGTATATATATATATATATATATACAATAAGATTGCTTTCATTTTAACTTTTAATTTAAAATATGTTTTTCATTAATCAGCATTATATGACATTGTGGAATAAAAGTTTAGAAACAGATTAACCCATAAAATAATAACTTAAATTTACTTTATAAAGTAACTTTCCTAAACTAATTATTACAATCCAATGCCAGTTATAGAAGTAAAGAAAGTATAAATAAATGAATTGTAAGATAGTTTTCGAAAGAATCTCTTATTGAAACGCAATTGTCTTTATTTTTTTTCTTTTTGAGGCTACAGCAATAGAGCAACCATCCACAATATATCGCAACTGCAGTTTTTGTGAAAACGTTTGAAATTTCTACGGAATGCCGAAAAATTTAAAATGCTTTATATAAACAGTTTAAAGATATTTATAAACCTTTACTAAAATATTCCTACCCCGCAAACTACATAAACTCCTTTCATTTTATTTGAATTTCGTGCTTCCGAAAACTTGATTCTATTAAAAGCTTTTGCTTCTCTTAAAATTTTGGACGGAAAAAAATTATTTTTTAAACGAAAAAAAAAAAAAATACTTAATTTTTTCAGATCTTTATATATATATATATATATATATATATATAAGAACATTTTCTTAGAATTACTTTTAAATAGATCCAGAAATTAAATTGCACATAATACATATTTATGTTGAAAATATTTTTGGAGGTTGAAAATATTTTTAACATGTAGAACAGGAAACAGTTATTTTTAGCAGTTATTTATTCTTATGATTTAAAATTGTCTATCAGATTTTACAGGGTGAACAAATAATTTATTTTAAAATATCATCATAATTATTCAAAGTATTTAGGATTTGATATTTGATGTATATTCCTTCTTTTTTGAAACGATCAGTTTATTCCTAGAAAAATATAATATGCATAAAAATTCGTGCTCGCTCGGCCTACAGTCACAGGTATATTTCGAAATGATAATTTCTTCAATAAAAGTTAAATTAAACACAGTTTAATAATTTCATTTGGCTACTTTTGAGGAATTTTTAATTTCATTTATTTTAAGAGCAGGTTTTATCAGAAACATGTTAAAGCAAATAAATAAAAAAAATCTATGCTCAACAACTCAAAATTTTCTAATGATGTTGGATATTTATTTTTTATAGAAAAATGTGAGACTTGTTGATGCCATTTTTGAAGATATTTATAAGAAACCTTGTGTATGTATTCTTCGTTTTATTGGTTAGAACTTCTTTTATGAGCAATTATTTTCTCGACCACATTTCACGCTTATTGCCTTTACAATCCTCACTATTGACGTGCATTGTCAATTAATTTTCGCACTGTGATAATGAATTTCGATGCATTAACATTTACAGTGGGTTAAACATAAGAATCATATTTATTAAAATTAGTTTTCATTATTTCTGTGTGATGCAATAAATAAGTTAAGTAAAGTATGAGCTATGATTAAAAAGTACAATGTTAACAATACAATGATGAGGACGTTTACCAAAAAGCAAAAAATTAATATGCAAATTAATATGATATGGGTCCCTATTTTTATTTATAACTTCAAACTCTCAGATTTTCAAAGAAGTGACAAGGTGATTAAATATAGATTCATAAATATTGTGCCTTTTTTTACAATGGCTTATTTTAGTTATTTTGTGGCTTAATTCTCCCAAAGAATTTCCATAAGATTCAAGAATGGCCTTGGAATGGGATATGTAAAACAACATTTTTTTAAAAACAATTTCTGGGTGGATTTAGACAATCAGGAATAAGTCCTGTTGAAACATCCAGTTAGCACCCCGTAAAAAGGACTATACGGTATCAAATGATTATTTAACATTGCCAGATATTGCGCAGAGTTCATACTTCCAGAAATTAGGATTAAATCGCATAATTCCTCATGACAAGAAGTCCCCAAATCCATTATTGATCATCCTATATTTTCTGGACGGAGGCATTGTTTCAGTTCCTTCCTCAAATCATGCCATCATGTTCAAAGATCTTCAATTCTTGTTCAAAGAGCTTTATGAGTTGAAAAGTCGAAATATATGTCCCCTCGGAATGCATATTCACAAAACCTGCTCGATTCAGATCCCGAGTTGATCTGATTTGCATACTAGATTTAGACAATAGTTGTTATTGGTGTATAGAAATGATAATTGACTGCATCATGCAACGCGTATTTTTGGTACAGGAAATTTAATGATTGTTCTAAATACTTTAAAAACATGTAAATATGTACATAAAAATGTATATGAATTTATCATTTTATTTATTTATTATAATAATAATAATAAAATTCACACTGATTTATTAATGTTAATATTGTTTGTGCAAGTATTTATAAAAGCTCGTTTGTGTGTCATGTATAAGCTATTCACCGCCATGAAAACAAATAAAATAAAATAAATCAATGCGCATTAATGTTTTGCAGAAATCTCAAAAATGCAGGATATTTTTTTTTAATCGCTGTGAATGTAACACATGTTTAAAATATTTTCATTATATAATTTACTAATACCGTTTAAAGTTTTTTTTTAATTACGTAAAAAATGAAAATGTAAACCTTCCATTTTTTTCAAAAGTTTTATATAATTCAAATAAATACTGAAATAAATACTGAAAACACTTAAGTTTTTAGCTCACAGGATATCAAAACCTGAGAGCTTATGAGTTCGTTCTTTATATATGCACTTACACGCACAACGTGATAACTCATGATGAAAACATATGCATTTATTACGATTTTTGTAACAGTTCTATCTCAACAACTAATGCGCAGATTTCCATTACACATCATATTCAGTTAATCCTTCTCGTGAATGGTTTTATTTACATTTTTTGTCAATTACCCTACAGGTAGCACTGCTATGCTTAATTTTGTAAAATTTACAAATGTTAGAGATAATCATATGTCAAGAACTAATGCACGGAATTTCATATTTTTATAAACCTCATGATGGGCACACATTTCCATATAATTGGGGAAACGTTATAGCAAATTTCAAAATATCAACATGCATGAGCCATTTTGGCATTGCAACATCCAACTACTTTCATTTCTTTTTCTAAACTGTGCATATTTTAAATAGCAACCTATAAATAGAAATGTAACCTACGGAGTTTTACTGTACGTTACAATACATTTTTTATAGTATATTCCGTATACATATTACGATTTGATTTCTTTTAAATTTTAAATTTACAATCCAATAAATTCATGTGATTTATATTCTTCAAAAATATGCTGCATTTTACTTTAATAATATTTTTTTCAAACGATGAAAAGTATTCTGCATTGTGTATAAAAATAAAAGCATTGAATTATTTTTCTTTAAAAAATGGAAAGTAGTACAGAATTTGTGAAATGGAAGTTTGAAGAGCCAGTAATATTGTTCAAAGAGAATTTCAAAATCTGTTATATTAGAATATTCTAAACAATTTAACTCGAAGAAAAAAAAAACCAGATTTCAAACTATTGGCCCTTGGCTTAAAATTATACTTTTATGTACTTATTTATGTAGTTATATAGAATAGTTTGTCATATAAAAATCAGTAATCTTTTAATGATTTACATATATCTTGAATCCCTTTTTGGCATGTTTTAGCACATAATTAACGATCCTAAAATAAAATTTTAATTTGCTTCTAAATATATATATATACTATGCAAAATATCAGAATTATTAAAAAAAGAAAAAAAAAGAAAAATTAAAAATTTTCGGGGATTTTTTTTAAGAT
Organism: Maratus speculifer; assembly: GCA_964019185.1. Taxonomy (NCBI): domain Eukaryota; kingdom Metazoa; phylum Arthropoda; class Arachnida; order Araneae; family Salticidae; genus Maratus; species Maratus speculifer. The sequence goes on along the minus strand of OZ025295.1, from coordinate 250,496,466 downwards.
AAAGATTTTTCCAAAATCATTTAAGATACAGAATATTTTTAAAGACAACATTGACATAATTAAAGACTAGAAATTTGACAGCATGGTAAATCATTGTCAAACATACAGTTATAAAAATCTTTAATATTGTAAAGGGTGGGAGGCAGTAACCAGTGAAAAAATAAACATAATTTGGAAAATAAAATCTGCCTTTCAAAGTTATGCGTCAGCGAAAAAAAAAAAAAAAAAAAAAAAAAAAAACACTTTATAGGATCCCTTGTTGAAAGTCGATTAAAATGTGATTGTATTCATTCTTTTTTACTATAATGTTTTTAACTTTAAATAATTGACAAACAAGTAGTTTAATATGATAAACAAGTTTTTAAACTATGTTTGAGTGTTTTCCCTTCTTCCGCGTGAAAATTTTGTTCAAAACGTCTAATTTGACGCAATTTTCTGAAAATTCTATCGTGTTAGAAAATAAAAATAAAATAAAATAAAATAAAATAAAATAACGAGAAAATGGCTGCAGTTAGATAGTTTTTGAACAGCAGCATTTGCAAGTGTCATGCCTTTCCAAACAAAAATATATTAAATCTTATGTCATAAAATTAATCTTTTTGATTTAAGAACACCCTTAAATTATAAAATCCCTTTCAATATTGACAACAGTAAATTGTGCTTATTTTTATCTATTTTAAAATAACATTTCCAAGTCGATAACGGTTTGCTTTTTACTTTTTTATATTTATTGTACAATAATATATTTTTACTTAATAAAATAGTATCGTAAATAGGCAGAAAATATTCTTTATGCGCTAGAGAGTGTAAGATGTAATTTTCGTCGGTCAAAATCTTTTAGATCCAGAAAACTGTAAGCATAAATTAGATTTCTGTCTCTACGGTATATGCAAATTCATATAAATTGCAAACGGGAGACGAAATTTTATTTTATACTCCCGTTGAAGTATATCATCATAAGCAAAGTCCAAAGAGACTTTTGAAATTGACTTTAAAAAATTGATGTTTGTCAGTGTAAAGTATGAGAGAGAAAGTATTTTTATCCTTAAGTAACATTTCAGAAACGTCAAGATGGCCAAAAAGTAATAATAAACACTACACTCTATAAAAGTATTTTGTAATCATTTTTTTAAATATAAATTGAAATAAGAAAGATTTATTAAATGTAAAGTTCAAATTTATGTGAGTATTTTCTTATTTAAGAATTCTTTTTATTGAGTAAAATTAGAAACTGGCAATCACAGATTTCATTTCCTTTTTTTTTTTTTTTTTTTTTTTTTTTTTAATCCTATACATCTATAAAAATTCGCATGAAATTTGTGCTAAAGTTGATAAACAAAAGAGTTATAAATAAATAAATTTTGAGCATTTCAGATCTTTTATAATTTTTTTTCACAAAATCAAATCTATCACGTGATATAATAAAGGGAGATATTCCATTGCTTGTATTTCATTAAACAGGTTTTTGTTAATGAACTTCTTGCTGTTTTGTTAACTTTGTAGGGGAGAGTGGGGATACTTGAGCATAGGGGATACTTGAGCCACCCCTATTATCTCTACAGTTAGTTAATTTTTCTTTCTAAAACTGCCAATATGTTAACACATTTATAGTTCTGAACATGTAAAAAAGAAATCACACATCTTGGTACCATTTTGAAAGTATAGTGATCAATAGTTGTCTTTTCCCTATCTGTAGTAAATTTTTGGGTACATGGTTTTTTTGTTTTTTTGTAATCAAAGTTTTGTTTAAAGTTGCAACTATATACATAAATTTAATAAGCATAATTTCAATTGTATTTTGAATCTAAAATAGTTCTAATAGCTGCATGCTTTATTTAGTAAAACTCTGGGAAACAAAACTAGTGGTAGTGGGGATACTTGAGCCAGCGAGAGTGGGGATACTTGAGCCATGTCTCAACCCTCCCCACTAGAAATTAAACATAGGAGAAACAAACAAAAAATAAAATTCCTTCCTTATATTCACTAATAGATTTTTTTCTGGATAAAAGAGAGAATAATTTTTCATTTTATTTTATTTTTCTTAAAAAAATAACGACTTAAAATGTTTAAAAATGTATATTTTTTAAATGAAAATATCCATTTTAATTTTCATTTTGACTAGCAAAATAGCCTGTCTAGATAAATGTAAACATAGTTTTCAATTTAATTTTTATTAAATTAAAATAACTTTTTAAAACTGTTTTACAGGCTATAATCTCTAATACTTTAATTAGTTAAGTCCAACATATTAAAATATTTATTTTTTAATATAACATATTAAGATTAATATCTTATATTGAAATCGTAACCTCTGTTGTTGTAATTTTTTTTAACTAAGAAAATTGAAGAAAAATTGGTAAAAAGAGCGCACAAAAAACAAGAAAAGCAACAAAAATCCCAGTTCAAACTTACCTGCATGGTGCCAAAGAGGAAGACAAAATCTTTTCCTGTGAAATCAAAAAAGTGTTTGAAATAGTAGAATGATACATCTGGCTTAAATTCCGACAGCCACTAAATTAAAAGCATGAGTTCGACATTATCATTAGAGGAAAATTCTGCCAATGATGGTGATGATGTGAAAAGAAAGTCTTTTATTGATGGTTGGTTACTAATAAAATATGCCAGAAAGAAAACTAAAAATATTTGTTGGATAAGCACTTAATATTTTGAAAATGAAATTTGCCCGAAGAATAGCACATTCCAAATTTAAATGGCTCTGAACTGAGGGTGTTTCTACCGTCGTTATAACTCAAGTTGAAATTATCATTTGACAACCAGTTCTAACGACAAAAAATGATCGTATTACTAACTTTGTTTTCTCAATTGGTTTGGAAGGACTTTATGTTTCATAATTTATCATTCTGTAAAATGTTTGTGCAAAAATAAAGCGAAAAAAATTACTTTTGTAGGTATTTTTCCGTAGTGGCTCAAGTATCCCTTCACTATGGCTCAAGTATCCCTCCCATGGGGATACTTGAGCCATCATGTAAAACAAAAAATAAACATTTTTTATACATAGAAAAATAGTTCAAAATTAATTGAAAGTGGTTTTCAGTTGAAGAAAAAATATCAAATTTTCATTTTCAATATTTTATTTTATTATAAGAAATTATAAAAAATTTAAAAAAATTAAAATTCAAAAAATGGCTCAAGTATCCCCATCTTCCCCTATACGGTATTTTTTTCTTGTTGTTCAACAGAAACTTTTGTTCACTTTAAGGTTAGAGTTAATATTTTAGAAATATTTTTGAAGTATTGTTTGCCATGCTAAAAGCAATTTATGAGTAAGCATCTGTTTTTCCAAAAGTTATGAAACTGGGATTTTTGTACTTGCTAGAGAACGTAGCAACTTTATAAATGGGATTTGTATGACACAGGGAACAAATAAAATAGAAAACCTGTAACTTTTTCAAAAGAAAATATTTTGTCTTTTAAAATTAGGAAAAAGAAATTTTGTAATTTGTTTTTTTCAATTTGCGCTATTGATGTTCTATCGATATCATAAAACAGAAACTTGTCAGCATGCATAACATTCGTACTAATATCATCTGAATAATGGTGAAAACAGCAGACTATTAAACTAAACTTTCTTTAACTTGTTTTGCAATTTTCTACACATCCAAATATTGTAAGTCTTCAATTCTTCAAAAAGTGAAAAATGGTTATCAAAACAGTATTCAAAAAGGATTTTTCTTTTTAAATCTTTTTCCATTTCATGCAGACGATTACGAAGTATAAATCTGATTGTATTTCAACTAATAGAAATAGCTATTCATCTTACAATTCCTCTGTCGTGTAACATTCTTTTGCACCTAGCAGTTGTAACCCGGATACGGGTTTTTAGCTCACAGGCTATCATAGCCTGATAGCTTATGTGCCCGCCCGTTCTGTATGTACGTTCGTGCGTAACGCGATAACTCATGATAAAAATATCGTATCCACTTGAAATTTTGTATATAGGTATATCCTGATAAGGCGCTTCCCTGATTAGTTTTTGGTGCTCATTCGAAATGTATAAGAGGGGGAACCAGGGGCTCATGCCCCTCCCCTTAATTTATTTAATCGGTTTTTCATGCTGAATTAACAGTTTTCGTTCAAAAATTTAGATATAGGATCATTTTGTTGAGGCAATTTCGTGACTATTATTAGGTGTTCATTGAATAAGTATAAACAGGAGGAACGGGGGTTCTAATGCCCCTCCCCTTAATTGATATAAAAGGGTTTTTCAAGCAAAATTGTCAGATTTCGTTCAAATCTCTGAATAGTTTTGGAAGTTTAATGGTTAAGTATAAAAGAGGGGGGTAGGTCCTCTTAAATTATATAAATGTTGAATGGGTTTTTATTAAGAATTATCCGATTTGCTCTGAATTTTGGATATAGATTTTTTATATGATAAAGCATGCTCTTGATAGTTTAGGAGATTTAATGATTAAGTATAAAAAAGAGGAAAGGAGAGAGCTGTTTCCCTTTCTTAATTTTTTTCCAACGGAATTAACCCTTGAAAATATAAGGCTGTAATGTACAATTAGTATGCGTAACCTGTGAGCTAAATGCCATCAGTATAACTGGGCAATATTCTTTTTTATTATATTCATTCCACTTACTGTGACAATTCAGGCAGCTTAAGCTCTGGCTGATTCTTTTTATTCTTAATAAAGGCGACCGGCAGGGAAATTATGCCCTACATATTTGGTTTCTTGTCTGAGCGGTCTCTCTTAGGCAAACAAGTAATTCAGATTTAAATGCTAAATTGAGTAAAAGTGAAATGGAAAAATTATCTTAGCATAAAATTTATTTAAATTATGAAGCCGTTAAATTTAAGAAGTATGTCGTTTATTATTATATAAAGAATGCATTTATGCAGTTCGCAATTATTATGGAAGTGCGTAAGGCAAAGCAGAAGCTAATTTACATTTGACACAGAAACACCATCATTACTTTTTAAGTAGACTTTTAAAATAAAAAAATACTCTATTTCATACATAACTTTTTATTAACATATTTTCAAATACTAAATTGTTTACTTTTTTTCAAATAAATAAACAGTTGTAGAATTTCTTAACAGCAGCTGATACGGACTTAAAATTTCCCAATCAAATTAAAATGAAGTAGAATCTATTTACAGCTAGATCTCTACCAGATTTTAACTATGCTTTATTCTTCCTTATTTTTTTAAGCTAAGCAAATCAACATATTTTCAAATTATGTGGTTTAAACGCGATAAGAGAACGTAACTCCTTGCAAACGTAACTTCTGGAAGAAAAGCTGAAATTTTTTATTCAAATTATATAAAAGTACAGAAAATGTCGTACAAAATTTAAAAACTCATAAACGTTTACAAATATTGATAAGAAACTAAATTCAGGTTGCAGTAATTTCATGATAAACATACGGGGATTTGAAAAGATAGAGAACTACTAGTTCGAACTCCATATTTACGTATTTCATCTTGATTATAAACAAAATCAATGCTTACCAAAAACTCCCTTATTCTATTAAATAATCAATTTGGATAATAAAGAAAATTTCTGCGTTTATGTTGTGTATACCATAGTCTAGCTTCGTTAGTTATATTGTTTTTATAAATAAAGATGTACTGGCTGTTACTTCAACAACATCAAGTAAGGTACCCTGGGGTAATAACGCCAAGCGGGGTAATAACGCCAAGTGCTTATATTTTGCATAATTATGAAATAATCAGGTAAATGACACCCATGTGCTCTGCGCAGAAGGGTTTTGAGTCATATAAATCGCAAAAAACAGCTTCAAGTTAATTTGTTTCATTTTTAGGTCTTATTGTTTTTACAAACAACTAAAATTAACGCTTGATCTAAAATTTGCGAGATACGTTTTATGAAATGAAGACTATCTTTTTATCCGGAAATACTTTGTTAATTACATAAATTTGTAGTGCATTTCATGTACTTTTAAAATGTTGTTGAAGATTTTGGATATCTTCTCGAGATAATTTGTAATTTAAAATGTACTGCGCAATAACTATACCGGGGTAATAACGCCAATCCTTGACATTAAAACCCCGGTTGATTCCCTACAGTGGCTGAGCTACATCCTAAATACTGATTCAAATAAACACAGTTAAAACTGTGCAATGTTTCTCATAACTCATGTTCTCTCTATTTAAGCGGTCCTTTTTAAGCAAAAAGAAGCTCACGGTCTGATATTCTTTTGCCTCATCCCCCCCCCTCCCTCACCACACCTTTATTTTTCTTACACTTTCACAAAAAATTGAACATTTTCAATAGCTTAGAATGCAATTTGTCAATTTCTAAGTTTGTAGAATTTGTATTTTTAGAATTGGGCTACCTACATGCAATTATTCCATCTTATTTCATAGTTTTGTTTGCATGGCGTTATTACCCATATAGGTGGGTAATAACGCCAAATAGCATTGGTCAAGAAAAAACGCCATTACATTTTATGAATACGTATCTGTTAAATTATTTTATTTTATATAGATAGTCAATGAGTTGCTGTATCAGATCCTATATTTGTTTGAAAAATACAATCTAAAACTAAGCCGTGAAAATTGGTAGAACCTTAACGTGGCGTTATTACCCCAGGGTACCTTATTATAACAATCTTTCATGTGTTCCGTAATTGCAAGTCTTGTTATCTTAATTTTATGAAAAGATACTTGGAAAAAATCGTTGTTATTGTAACAACATTTTATAAATAAATGTTTACTCGGTTAGAAATCCCAATGTAGTGCAGATGTGCTCAAATAATTTTCGGCGATGATTCCGAATATATATATTCGGAAATATCGCAGAAAAATATTTATACGCATTTTTGAATATTCTGTTTTGCTTTCATAGTGACACAACTGAAAATTTCCCTTTTATCCTTAATTTGATGTCAGCAATAAAATATACCATACTGGACTTATGAAAAGCTGAAACAATTGAAAATAGCATACTAACTTTATAATTAAAAAAAAAAACACTGCATCTGCACTGTTAACATCAGATTTAAAGAATGAGAAGAAAAAAGAAAGAAAAAAATTTAGTTTTGGCCTGTATTAAAAAAAAAGTTGTAATCTTATTAATAAAAAAATAATTAATAAGAACTTATCCCCTCTCCCCTTTTTTCGCAAAAACACACATGAACATTATTGAAGAGGTTTTTCTTTATATTTTTGTGTGTGCAACATAAATGTTTTTTGTAATTCCTCTTGCAAAAATTATTAAAAGTTTACGGCAGTTCTGTTTTAAGAGGTTGTTTAATACAGAAAAGTACTGAAAGTAAGTCAGCCCTTTAGCTGACAGGGAATTCTAATATTTTTAAGGGATTCTTATAATTAATTTTTTTATGAAATAGATCGGTAAAATTAGGAGGGTTTGGGGATATATTTGGAATTTATTAATTTCCCAGGATTTATACAGTTTGCAAAATATGCGAGAGAGGATGTTTACTTTCGGTACTTTATGGTAATACTGAGCAAAATTTGTATATATATATATGTGACGATTTAAGGAGAACTCGAATTATTTCCACTGGTTAAAAAGAAACACGCAGTCATGGCAAGCGAGGGAAAAAACAAAATAAAATAATAAATGTAGAAGATCCAATAATTAGTCATGGGCTGCTGTAAATTCATTTATTAAATTCGTAATAATGAGGAAGGAAAAGCTCCTTTTGCAAAAATTCCATCATTATTTCAGCGAGCTGTCCTCATCGAAGAAGCAACCCAAGAAATCTCCTCTCTCATCTCGAGACTTCCACCTTCTAAAACTAAAAAGAAAGTACTGGAACATTCTGTAACCTCCAAACCATCATTCTTTTATGTAAACAGAATTCTTGTCCAGCTACGAGGCTATTTTTAAACAGACGATAAATTTATTTAAAAAAAATATTATTTAACCAATTTATAATGGACTCAGAATTTTAAATATTTTACGCAGACGATTTTTATAAATGATTAATTTTAAGAGAAAAAGAAAAGAAATGAATTTATTAATATGCACACATCAAAGGTTGACGTAGGAAAAATAAATAAATAGATAAAATAAAATAATGATATTTTTTGAAAGGTATGGTTTTGGAATAAATTTAATAAGATTTTCTTAAAAAGGGTTGATAAAAACATAGAAGAAATCAGTTTTATTTGGAATATTTAGGAATAAAGTTTTAATTAAGAATATTTTTAATTTAGAGCCATCTTTTTAAATTTACGCATACTGGAATAATGTTTTTTAAGGCAAATTAAGAATTTATATCGTCTGCATAAGGATTAACAGATTAGATTTAGAAACAAGATTTTAATTTAATAATTTGAAGTAAGTACGGAATATTATTATAAGAAAATTAAGATAGTATAAAGGTCAGTTTTGGCGAAAAAATTTTAAATTTGTAATATTATCCCCCCTCCCCAAGACTTTGTATGAAATTGATAGTTAAATAAAACTACAAGTTCAGACAACAGAAATATAATAATTTAGAAAAGTTAAATTTTGGAATAAAACTGTCAAACTCAGGAAGCCAAGAGATGGAAGAAAAGAAAATTAACGCAATATATAAAAAATATTAGCAATTAAAATAAAATAGTTAAGAGAAAATAATTCTGAATTAAATTTAGGTAGGAGCATTTCCCTGAAAGAAATACAATAATGTTACAACATCACTTACCATTTGTAAGTGCAGAGGAGATAATACATATAATAACAGTAAATAAGTTATGAATATTAATAAGCAAGAGATAAAAATATAATAAAAACAATAAAAATTCGTTCTCATGGAAGTTTAAATAATTACAATGACTTAATGCATAGTTTATTTTAAATAAGTCCTTTAAATGAAACAAGTCTTTCAATATATATAAAAGAGTCTTTTCCAATGTTCACTGAATACAGTCCTTGTAGGAAATAAAGTCTTTAAAGGCTACCTAAAACATTCTTCTCAAACTTAGTTGACTACATACAGTCCTTCAAATGAAAAGTCTCAAATAGTTTTAAAAATGCAATTCTTCATTGTAGTTCGCTAGATATAGTCTCTTTAATTAAAGATCTTTAAACCTAGTTTAATCTTTGGTTTTAATGTTATGTTGGATCCAACATCTTTCAGTAATATATCAATTTTTCAATAATAAATAGCATCACTCTCAATATCAATAATAAATAATATAGAAAAATTTAAATAATGACAATAACAACAATAATAAGTAATAATATAATAAGACTCCATATCCTAATATTTTTCAATAAGAGTATAATTAATACTAAACTTCATTATAGAAATCATAATAATAATAATAATAGTAAAACAAGAGTATAATCAAAAGAAAATATCACTATTTGTTTATTATTGATAGGGAAAAAACTGGTTGAGGATAAAAATAATTACATAGCAACTAAATAATTTTCTTATCTTCTAATAGCATAAGAAAGTATTTTTTGCTAGCCGAAAGTATAAATAAAAAAAATCATAATAATTCCAAAATCCAAATAAAATTAAATCTAACTATTTAGAAAATGGACTCTCAACCAGTATTTCCTTACAATAATTCCTCTCTGATACTCTTTTACAAAACTGTCAAATTTGGTTATAAGTTTTTCAAATGTCAAATGTAGATCATTATTTTATCTACACATGGATTATAAACTTTAATAATAGAATACAAATAGGAATAAAAGGTGTCATTCTTAATAGAGAAATGGAAATAAAAATAGTGTGCTTTTTTGAAAAACTTTTAATAGCTGTAGTTTTCACAATCACTGAAAATCACATATTATGTTATAGGTTTGAGTAGAATCATTAGATTTTATAACTGTTATAACATAAATATCTGCTGAATAAATAGAATAATACTAAGGTCAAATACATGAGTAAATATAGTTAGACTTAAACATCCTTAAATTTAATTTATCAACATCAATTTGAAAGCTTTTACAATCAAAGTGTTCACCCTATGCCTGCATAAGGAGCCCAATTTAACCCCAAAAACTCTCAAAAACAAGTAATATTCTTGTAGGCCTCCAAGAACATACCTGCTGATGTTGAAACTTATGGTGATAAAATATTTAAAGACTAAGAATTAAAATTTAATCTATTGTCTTGACTTTAGTTTGATCTAGTGATTGTGATTGTATCTGAGGTTTTGTTTGTTTTTTGGGTTGCTCATGAAACAGTTTAAAATCTTCGGGTGAAAAATAGGGTCTTAATTTAGAAACATGCACAATAACGGAATTCTGTCCTGTCTCATAATTAAATTTATCTATTTCATAAGTTACATCAGAAAGTTTATTTATAATTTTGTATGGTCCAGAGAAAGTAGGTTCTAATTTTCGAGTGTTAGGGTATTTAAATTCTTCATAAATTACAGAGTCTTGTATTTTTAATGGGCATTCGACAAAATGTCGATCATAGAGTCTTTTACTTTTAAGGTGAAATTCCTGAGTTCGCGCTTTCGCAATTTTGAGGGCTTTGTCTACTGGTGGGTAATAGTTTTGTTTTAAAGGAGATTCATAAGGCAATTGACCATAAAATAAATAGGCAGGTGGGAACTTGGTTATAGAATGGGGCGTATTGTTGTATTCTTCGATGACTTGGTTTAAAAATCTAGTCCAAGGTATTTTAGAAGAAGTAGAATTAACTTTACATTTAAGCCTGGTAACTATAGTCTGATTAACGCGCTCTACCTTTCCATTGGTCTGAGGATTATGTGCGGATGTAAAACGCTGTTGAACATGATGATTTCTAAGGAATTTCTTAAATCTTGGAGATCTGAAAGATTTATGCCTGTCACTAAGTATTTTTTGAGGTGCTTTGATATTGAAAATTTGTTTTAAACAGTTAGTGTATGTTTGAGTGGTAACATTTTTGGAGGGAAAAGCCCAAACAAATCTAGTTGCATGATCTATTATTATGTGTAAGAATTTTTTTGTTGAGTTGTAATAGTTAAATCCACCAACAGTATCAATAGAAAGACATTCAAAAGGTTGATGTGTTGCTGGCATAGCTTGTAATAAGCCGAATCTTTTCTGTTTTGGTTTTTTATTTTTCTGACAGGTATCGCAATGTTTAACAAATTCTGTAATGTCTATTGTCATATTAGGCCAATAATAGTTGGGAGATATTAAATTAAGCATTTTTTGAATCCCTAAATGTCCAAAATTATCATGAGCAATATGGAGTAATTTTTTTCTTAATGACATTGGTACAACAATTTTTTTTGAATCCCTTTTTCTGAACTATAATAATTCCATTCTCTTTTTTATATTTTTTGTCACAAACATTGTCTTTGTCTTGCATCTCTATAATTTCTTTCCTATCTAGCAATAAACTAATATGTTGATTAAAATGAGAAACAGGATTTCGTGACAACATGTCTGCTTCGACATTTGTTGAACCCTTTTCATATTTTATCTCATAATCAAACATACTAAGTTTGAGCGACCATCTAAAAAGCCTACCTCTTAAGTTTTTAACACTCTTTAACCATACTAGAGATGCGTGGTCCGTATGAATTGTAAACTTGACACCATGAAAGTAATGATAGAATTTGTAAAGAGTATCTATAATAGCTAAACATTCTAATTCAGTTATGAAATAATTTTGCTCATAACTCTTCAAAATTCTAGAATGATAAGCAATAGGATGTAAGAAATTTTCTTTATCAGGTTGTTTTAGAACAGCACCTACTGCTATCTGAGAGGCATCTACAAACATATGTAAAGGTAATTTAGGATCATAAATTTTGAGGATGGGTTTAGCAATTAAAGAATTTTTTAATTTTTCCAAAGACTCCTGGCAATCTGAGTTCCATTCCCATATTGTGTCTTTTTTAAGTAATCGGTTCAGAGGATATCTAATTTCAGCATATTTATTTATGAATTTATGGTAAACATTAATGGAACCTAGAAATCGTTGTAACTCTTTCACATTTGAAGGAGGTTTTAAATTTTTGATCGTTTCAATATTGGCATTTGCTGGTGTTATAGTTCCATTAGTGATTTCATAACCTAAGAAATTGATTTTATTTTGGCCTAATTTACATTTAGAAAGTTTAAGTTTAATGTTTTCTTGTTTGCAAATGTCAAAAATTTGAGCTAAATGGTTTAAATGTTCTTCCAATGAGGAAGAGAAAATTATAATATCATCAAAATAGTGGCACGCAAAGTCGATTTTATATTTATTAAGGATTCTTCGAATGGTTCTATTGAATATGGGAGGGCCCGTTTTTATGCCAAAAGGGAGCACGAGCCACTCAAAAAGTCCAAAATTGGTTGCAAATGCTAATTTTTCTGTATCGGATGGATGTATTGGTATGTGCCAGTAGCCAGAGGCTAAATCCAAAGTTGAAAAATACTGAGCACTACCCAATTTATCTAAAATTCCATCGATACGGGGCAAGGGTTCTGCATCATTTTTAATTATTGCGTTTAATTTTCTATAGTCTATACATAATCGCGTTTTTTTACCTTCCTCTCTTTTCATAACTAGTGTAACAGGGGCAGAATAGGGGATATTACTTTCCTTTATCAGTCCGACTGCTAACAATGATTGAATTTGGTTTTTTATTTCTATTTCTTCTAGAGGAGATGTTCGGTAGGGCCTCAAAGATATAGGTAGGTCTGAGTTTAGTATAACGAGTTGTGGTTCAATATTAATCCTACCCACATCATATTTATGCTTTGCAAAAATATCACTATAAATATGAACTAATTCCCTTAAATTTACATCTTGAATTAAATTTATTTCCCCAGTTAAATCTGAATCCGAATTATCGCGAAAATTTTGAAGAGTCATGAACCTCTATAATCAGGATGCACATTAATTGCGTGATCATATTCAACACAGTCTTCATTTTTCATAATATTTCCACAAGTAGATTGTAACTCTATATCATGATTACTTACATTCAGTGTTTCATTATCATAATTATCTATTGCTACAGTATTACCAGTATTTAATTTCATATTTTTTTTATATTCTGAGGTTACAAATTCATTAGATTGATCCCTGTTTTGTTGTACTTGGTCCATATTTACTGTATTGAAATGAAGGGATCTCTCATTATGTATGGATATACTGTTAGTTATAATTTTCCTTCCCTGCCTTACAATACAATTTTTACATTCTATGTTTAATTTAAATTTAGAACGTTCTTTTAACCCCAAAATAGCATAATCCAAATTTGTATTGCATACTAAAAAGTTAACATATTTTTTAATTTTACCCACTTTTAGAAGAACACTACATTTTTTATTTATATGTAAAAATCCTTTTGCCTGACCAATGGTAACTGAGGGTATAGTCTCAATTTTAGCATTAAATTTTTTAACAAATTTAATTGGCAATATTGCAATAGTTGAGCCAGTATCTACAACACATGGCAAATTATAATTATTTGTACATCCATACACAATTAATAGTCAAATATTATGAGAATTATTTTGTGAGCTACTTGGAAGAGTATCAGAGGATGGCAACTCACTCCTAAAAATACATTCTCTTTCCCAATGAAAAGCATTACTGACACCCCTATTTGTGCATATCCTACAAGGTCTTGAAGGGTATGAATTTTGAATATAATTATTTTGACAAACTCTAGGTCTTTGAAACTTAGATTGCCTTTGGGGAATCCAATTCCTAGGTGTATTATTGGGCCTAACTGGCTGAATCCAGGGCCTAGTTGGTTGAAAAGATTGAAAATTTTGTCTAGCTGATGGTTGATTTATTACTTGGTTTGAAACTAGTGGGGTGGAAACTTCCACGAATTGTTTGACAACCCGGTACCATTCTGTGGTACTACTAGGAGGATTTATAATAATATTGTTTTTGAATTCTGGTTTTAAACCATCAGTTAAACCTTGTAATAGTATATTTTCACTAAGATGTAATTTCCTACCAATTTCCACTTTTTTACGAAAATAAGTTTCTAAATTGTCTAAATTATCTAATTTCAGATTTGAAAAATCAGAAAAACTCGGGAAGTCTAATTCAATGAGTCTTTCTATCAAAATTTTCTTAATTTGTTCATAATCCGTACAATTTAAGCAGTCATTGATGTAAATTTTTTGCGCTTCACCTTTCAAATATTGCGCAATAGAATTAAATTTCCATTCTAGATTTTTCTGTTCCCTATCACATGTTTTATCAAAATAACTTAACCAAGACAAAATGTTCATTCCAGAACTCGGGTCAAACGGTACGAACTTAGGATCTTCCATAAATTTTTTTATTCTTACTCACTAGAATAAATGAAGCACTTCTATTTTCTTTATTAAATCCTGATCGTAAAATCATTCGCAATAAATTTCAAAGTTAATAATTTCTATCAATTACATATTTTTTCAAAATTACTATATCAGATCCATAACATACAATAAATAATAAAATAATAAATAAATTAGTAAATTAATAAATTAACTTCAAATTACTCTCATCAATAAAATAATAAATAAATAAATAAATAAATAAATAATAAATACTTTCCATCAATCATAAATAGAATAGAAATAATAATCAAAACATTTAATAAAATAAACTTACAGTTCACGAAAAATCTTCAATAAAATCCATTCTTCATTAAATTCCTCATCAAATACCTTTCGCATACTCAGCACTTTGAAGTAATTAATTTTCAAAAATTTTCCTATGACCATGAATACTCAATCAAAATTTGTGCGCACAGATCAACATCAAGCGTCAGGAAATCCACATCAGACTCGAAGCAAGTACTAATTCTTTCCAAGCATAGCTGTGAAGTTCTTTAGAAAGAGCATTTCTTTTACTTTAATTAAGTAAGAAATTACGGCGATTTAGGCACAAAAACATTCACGAGAAGTCGATTATCGGCGGTTCACAAAGCTATCATCATTTCGTTCCACAGCAGATTTCATTAGCAAGCCGAAAATACCATATAGAATGTCCTTCAATCGAACTTCGGCGATAGCATGCTTTTCTTCGTTCCATCGCAATTTTCTTTAAATATCCAAAAACGGCAGCACAGATAAATAATCCTGTCGGACTTTTCGATTAGTTGTGACGATTTAAGGAGAACTCGAATTATTTCCACTGGTTAAAAAGAAACACGCAGTCATGGCAAGCGAGGGAAAAAACAAAATAAAATAATAAATGTAGAAGATCCAATAATTAGTCATGGGCTGCTGTAAATTCATTTATTAAATTCGTAATAATGAGGAAGGAAAAGCTCCTTTTGCAAAAATTCCATCATTATTTCAGCGAGCTGTCCTCATCGAAGAAGCAACCCAAGAAATCTCCTCTCTCATCTCGAGACTTCCACCTTCTAAAACTAAAAAGAAAGTACTGGAACATTCTGTAACCTCCAAACCATCATTCTTTTATGTAAACAGAATTCTTGTCCAGCTACGAGGCTATTTTTAAACAGACGATAAATTTATTTTAAAAAAATATTATTTAACCAATTTATAATTGACTCAGAATTTTAAATATTTTACGCAGACGATTTTTATAAATGATTAATTTTAAGAGAAAAAGAAAAGAAATGAATTTATTAATATGCACACATCAAAGGTTGACGTAGGAAAAATAAATAAATAGATAAAATAAAATAATGATATTTTTTGAAAAGTATGGTTTTGGAATAAATTTAATAAGATTTTCTTAAAAAGGGTTGATAAAAACATAGAAGAAATCAGTTTTATTTGGAATATTAAAGAATAAAGTTTTAATTAAGAATATTTTTAATTTAGAGCCATCTTTTTAAATTTACGCATACTGGAATAATGTTTTTTAAGGCAAATTAAGAATTTATATCGTCTGCATAAGGATTAACAGATTAGATTTAGAAACAAGATTTTAATTTAATAATTTGAAGTAAGTACGGAATATTATTATAAGAAAATTAAGATAGTATAAAGGTTAGTTTTGGCGAAAAAATTTTAAATTTGTAATATATATATATATTATTTTTTTTACAACTTAAGCATGAGATAGACATGAGAAATCTAAACGTCATCTGTAATTTCTTCCCACAATGACAACTTCCCACGTTCTTAAAAACTCATGGTTTAAATGGCTAACTGTAGTAAATTCATATGCGTTAACGCCAAACTGCAAGAAGATACTAAGCGTCAATCTGCTTCCGCTAACTTCGCAAAATCTACCTAGACCCTGACCTTTGTTCAATCTAGATTTCGCACTTTGAAGAAAAAAGACTATATCATTAAAATATATACAGATGTGGATCTATACATTTATATTAAAACTACATTATTATTATAAAGATGCTTTTATCTAAATTTTCTTACGTTTAATCTGAAAGCCATTTATGTCATGTCTGCAACAAATAAATTGAAATTCGAATGACTAATTATACATTTTTAAGAAATATAAAAAATTAAATGTTGCTACTTTTAATTAATGGATATATGCATTCAATTCTTATCAAAAATACTTTTTAAATTAAAATTCACATTTTCTAAAAAGTATAAAAAATTTCAAAATAGAAACTGTTTACATCATGTCTGCAGCATCTATAATTTGTGATATCTTTCGAATTTACATTCTTTTCTCACTAACATTCAAATTTTGAAGAATCTATCTTTTATAATAACAATTCAAGTTATTCATTCAGCTCAATATCTTATAAACAAGTAATTCAATGAACATTGTAAATGTCATGTACAGAAGACTGTGAAATCACCCATAAATAAACTAGGAATGTATATATTTTAATGTGTTAGAATTACGGCGATTTAGGCACAAAAACATTCACGAGAAGTCGATTATCGGCGGTTCACAAAGCTATCATCATTTCGTTCCACAGCAGATTTCATTAGCAAGCCGAAAATACCATATAGAATGTCCTTCAATCGAACTTCGGCGATAGCATGCTTTTCTTCGTTCCATCGCAATTTTCTTTAAATATCCAAAAACGGCAGCACAGATAAATAATCCTGTCGGACTTTTCGATTAGTTGTGACGATTTAAGGAGAACTCGAATTATTTCCACTGGTTAAAAAGAAACACGCAGTCATGGCAAGCGAGGGAAAAAACAAAATAAAATAATAAATGTAGAAGATCCAATAATTAGTCATGGGCTGCTGTAAATTCATTTATTAAATTCGTAATAATGAGGAAGGAAAAGCTCCTTTTGCAAAAATTCCATCATTATTTCAGCGAGCTGTCCTCATCGAAGAAGCAACCCAAGAAATCTCCTCTCTCATCTCGAGACTTCCACCTTCTAAAACTAAAAAGAAAGTACTGGAACATTCTGTAACCTCCAAACCATCATTCTTTTATGTAAACAGAATTCTTGTCCAGCTACGAGGCTATTTTTAAACAGACGATAAATTTATTTTAAAAAAATATTATTTAACCAATTTATAATTGACTCAGAATTTTAAATATTTTACGCAGACGATTTTTATAAATGATTAATTTTAAGAGAAAAAGAAAAGAAATGAATTTATTAATATGCACACATCAAAGGTTGACGTAGGAAAAATAAATAAATAGATAAAATAAAATAATGATATTTTTTGAAAAGTATGGTTTTGGAATAAATTTAATAAGATTTTCTTAAAAAGGGTTGATAAAAACATAGAAGAAATCAGTTTTATTTGGAATATTAAAGAATAAAGTTTTAATTAAGAATATTTTTAATTTAGAGCCATCTTTTTAAATTTACGCATACTGGAATAATGTTTTTTAAGGCAAATTAAGAATTTATATCGTCTGCATAAGGATTAACAGATTAGATTTAGAAACAAGATTTTAATTTAATAATTTGAAGTAAGTACGGAATATTATTATAAGAAAATTAAGATAGTATAAAGGTTAGTTTTGGCGAAAAAATTTTAAATTTGTAATATATATATATATTATTTTTTTTACAACTTAAGCATGAGATAGACATGAGAAATCTAAACGTCATCTGTAATTTCTTCCCACAATGACAACTTCCCACGTTCTTAAAAACTCATGGTTTAAATGGCTAACTGTAGTAAATTCATATGCGTTAACGCCAAACTGCAAGAAGATACTAAGCGTCAATCTGCTTCCGCTAACTTCGCAAAATCTACCTAGACCCTGACCTTTGTTCAATCTAGATTTCGCACTTTGAAGAAAAAAGACTATATCATTAAAATATATACAGATGTGGATCTATACATTTATATTAAAACTACATTATTATTATAAAGATGCTTTTATCTAAATTTTCTTACGTTTAATCTGAAAGCCATTTATGTCATGTCTGCAACAAATAAATTGAAATTCGAATGACTAATTATACATTTTTAAGAAATATAAAAAATTAAATGTTGCTACTTTTAATTAATGGATATATGCATTCAATTCTTATCAAAAATACTTTTTAAATTAAAATTCACATTTTCTAAAAAGTATAAAAAATTTCAAAATAGAAACTGTTTACATCATGTCTGCAGCATCTATAATTTGTGATATCTTTCGAATTTACATTCTTTTCTCACTAACATTCAAATTTTGAAGAATCTATCTTTTATAATAACAATTCAAGTTATTCATTCAGCTCAATATCTTATAAACAAGTAATTCAATGAACATTGTAAATGTCATGTACAGAAGACTGTGAAATCACCCATAAATAAACTAGGAATGTATATATTTTAATGTGTTAGAATTACGGCGATTTAGGCACAAAAACATTCACGAGAAGTCGATTATCGGCGGTTCACAAAGCTATCATCATTTCGTTCCACAGCAGATTTCATTAGCAAGCCGAAAATACCATATAGAATGTCCTTCAATCGAACTTCGGCGATAGCATGCTTTTCTTCGTTCCATCGCAATTT
This sequence comes from Maratus speculifer, assembly GCA_964019185.1. Lineage (NCBI taxonomy): Eukaryota > Metazoa > Arthropoda > Arachnida > Araneae > Salticidae > Maratus > Maratus speculifer. Next base: position 250,477,684 of record OZ025295.1, on the reverse strand, counting down.
TCTTTAAATATCCAAAAACGGCAGCACAGATAAATAATCCTGTCGGACTTTTCGATTAGTTGTGACGATTTAAGGAGAACTCGAATTATTTCCACTGGTTAAAAAGAAACACGCAGTCATGGCAAGCGAGGGAAAAAACAAAATAAAATAATAAATGTAGAAGATCCAATAATTAGTCATGGGCTGCTGTAAATTCATTTATTAAATTCGTAATAATGAGGAAGGAAAAGCTCCTTTTGCAAAAATTCCATCATTATTTCAGCGAGCTGTCCTCATCGAAGAAGCAACCCAAGAAATCTCCTCTCTCATCTCGAGACTTCCACCTTCTAAAACTAAAAAGAAAGTACTGGAACATTCTGTAACCTCCAAACCATCATTCTTTTATGTAAACAGAATTCTTGTCCAGCTACGAGGCTATTTTTAAACAGACGATAAATTTATTTAAAAAAAATATTATTTAACCAATTTATAATTGACTCAGAATTTTAAATATTTTACGCAGACGATATTTATAAATGATTAATTTTAAGAGAAAAAGAAAAGAAATGAATTTATTAATATGCACACATCAAAGGTTGACGTAGGAAAAATAAATAAATAGATAAAATAAAATAATGATATTTTTTGAAAAGTATGGTTTTGGAATAAATTTAATAAGATTTTCTTAAAAAGGGTTGATAAAAACATAGAAGAAATCAGTTTTATTTGGAATATTAAAGAATAAAGTTTTAATTAAGAATATTTTTAATTTAGAGCCATCTTTTTAAATTTACGCATACTGGAATAATGTTTTTTAAGGCAAATTAAGAATTTATATCGTCTGCATAAGGATTAACAGATTAGATTTAGAAACAAGATTTTAATTTAATAATTTGAAGTAAGTACGGAATATTATTATAAGAAAATTAAGATAGTATAAAGGTTAGTTTTGGCGAAAAAATTTTAAATTTGTAATATATATATATATTATTTTTTTTACAACTTAAGCATGAGATAGACATGAGAAATCTAAACGTCATCTGTAATTTCTTCCCACAATGACAACTTCCCACGTTCTTAAAAACTCATGGTTTAAATGGCTAACTGTAGTAAATTCATATGCGTTAACGCCAAACTGCAAGAAGATACTAAGCGTCAATCTGCTTCCGCTAACTTCGCAAAATCTACCTAGACCCTGACCTTTGTTCAATCTAGATTTCGCACTTTGAAGAAAAAAGACTATATCATTAAAATATATACAGATGTGGATCTATACATTTATATTAAAACTACATTATTATTATAAAGATGCTTTTATCTAAATTTTCTTACGTTTAATCTGAAAGCCATTTATGTCATGTCTGCAACAAATAAATTGAAATTCGAATGACTAATTATACATTTTTAAGAAATATAAAAAATTAAATGTTGCTACTTTTAATTAATGGATATATGCATTCAATTCTTATCAAAAATACTTTTTAAATTAAAATTCACATTTTCTAAAAAGTATAAAAAATTTCAAAATAGAAACTGTTTACATCATGTCTGCAGCATCTATAATTTGTGATATCTTTCGAATTTACATTCTTTTCTCACTAACATTCAAATTTTGAAGAATCTATCTTTTATAGTAACAATTCAAGTTATTCATTCAGCTCAATATCTTATAAACAAGTAATTCAATGAACATTGTAAATGTCATGTACAGAAGACTGTGAAATCACCCATAAATAAACTAGGAATGTATATATTTTAATGTGTTAACAAGTAAGAAATGTATATTTTTTCTTAATGAACGATATAGTATTATCATCATAAAAAAAATAGGTATTACTTCTTTTATCTTTCAGAAAGGAATTTCATGCACATCAGTGAAATATGCAATACTAAATTAATCACCTGAATTAAATTAATAAATAAGTTTAAAATAACTATTAATAGAAATGAATTATAACTGCAAACTTTTTTCAAAAATAAATAATAATATAACACAAACTGATTTTTTTATGCAATAAAATGCTATCGAACGTCGAATTGCAGTTCAGGCGGGAACATATCACTTCCGATTCTGGCGTTTGCAGAAACACTTTACTTGAGAAATGCTTGGTCTGCGCATGCGTTAACGACAAGCGATACTATTTCGTTCACTTCGGAAAGTAAAGCTGAAATTTCGGAAAGGTTCCTGTTTCTTTCGGAAAGTGAAAACAGCTCTGACATATCAGGTAGTATCGGAAGGGTTCCTGTTAATTTGCGTAACTTTCCAAAAAATTTTTACAGTGTTGGCAATCTACACAGATTTTGCATTACCTTTTTAAAAAAGGCTTAAACATCACAACAATCACAACAACTTAAAATAAAAAGATTATTTTAGTTAAAAAATACGCTTATGCATTTTATTCTATAACAATATGCATGAAAAGAACATAGGATGTCTTTGATCTAAAATTTTTAGGAGTAGGTGACCTTTTTACACTTTAAAATAAATATACTATTTTAAATAAACAAAGCTTTTCATATTTCCTCTTTTAGAAGTACGCATGAAAGGGTTCTTGGGAATTCTCTTATCTATACATTGTTAGGGTTACGTGACTTTCTTGCGCATGTGGCCACCGATAAATAGTTATATAATCGTGCTCGGCATTTTCTACATTTTTCTTTACTTTTTGTCTAAAAATGTAAGTCATTGTCGACTTTTATTTTAAACAATGTTTAAGAGTTATGAATTTATTTAAGTTCTTTGCTTTAGACAGTACATTGGGTATCTTTAATTTGTCTAGAGTGGAAAAAACTGCACGATAAAGGAAGTAAAAATGCATTTATTATACAGAAACTCATAAAATTGCAAAAAAAGGTACAAGGACGTGAGTTTCTACATTCGCCTTATCCTAAAAATAACCCCAAATGATTTTTAGGATATCACGAAATACATCTGGTGGAATTTATTGGGAATTTGTTTGATTGCTGTCAGATTGTTGAATTTCTTCAGCGTGAGTTTAACAAAAGACAATATTGATCGCGAGAAAAAAAATTAATTTGGATTGCACTGCATATGGAACTAAGAAAGTACTTGCAATACAAAAATACTGAGAATTTGCATAAAATTATCAGACATTAAAAGACATTAATAAGAAAAATCAAAACACACACATTTAAATAAATTTTATTTCTTAGTTCTGCATAATTTTCTTATCCATTAAAGCACCGAGAAAAAGTCATAACAGCAACATAACAGCATTGCAATACACTATATTGCCATTGATTATTGGACACTTGCGATTTTAAACATTTTACTAAATATCTAGAAAAATACATGAGGAATCATCTCGAAACTCTTAGTGTATAAATATAATAGTATACGCCATACATCGCCGTGAATATTTTTACCGAAACTCCATAGGGGACCGTCAACAAATTAAAAAAGAATGAATATCTTTTGAATAACCCTGTCAAAACTAATGTAGCAAAAGCGCTCAAACTCTAGATTATGATTAAATTCCTTATTGTAATACGCCTTGTACATTTTTATGCAAATAGCATGCATACTCGCAGAGTAATTAAGGTTTTTATATAAATGGTCCCAAATTTTTCCAAGTTTTTTCCTTATAATTTTCAGAGTTTTTAATATAAAATAATATTTTTTTCAGAAAATATGACAAACAACATTGCACACAGTACCTTGTAATCAGAATTAAAAAATAATGAAAATTTTGTACAAAATGAGTAGGTTTACTAAATAATTTTTTACTGCGCATGCGTCAACGATATCAAAATTTCATTTGCATATTATGTTAGTTTAATTCATAGAGCAACTTTTGTGAGAGTCACAAAATCATAACTTGAAAATTCTGAAAATAATCGTCAATTGAATTAGTTGATTATTATTCTCTTGTTATTCTCAAAATGAAGCAAAAACAAGAGGGGTTGTATCCATATATTCATTGATTAGTGTCAATATAGAATACACAATAGGGGATGTACTACTACATTTGGATAAAATCCCTCATTTTTTTGCTTCATTTTGGAAACAACGGATTTTGTGCTTTTTCTATAGACGATTACTTTCAGAATTTTCAAGCTATGATTTTCAGACTTTTACAAAAGTTGCTCTATACATTTACGTAAAATAATATGCAAATAAAATTTTGATATCTTTGACGCATGCGCAGTAAAAAATTATTTAGAAAACCTACTCATTTTTCATACAATTTTTATTATTTTTTAATTCTGATTACAGGGTACTGTCTGCAATGTTGTTTGTCCTATTTTCTGAAAAAAAAATATTATTTTATATTAAGAACTCTGAAAATTATAAAAAAAAAACTTGGAAAAATTTGGGACCATTTTATAAAAACCTTAACTACTCTTCGAGTATGCATGCTATTTGCATAAAAATGAACACAGTGTATTACAATAAGGCATTCAATCATAATCTAGAGTTTGAGCACTTTTGCTACATTACTTTTGACAGGGTTATTCAAAAGATATTCATTCTTTTTTAATTTGTTGACGGTCTCCTATGGAGTTTCGGTAAAAAATCTTCACGGCGATGTATGGCGCATACAATTATATTTATACACTAAGATTTTCGAGATGATTCCTCATGTATTTTTCTAGATATTTAGTAAAATGTATAAAATCGCAAGTGTCCAATAATCAATGGCAATATAGTGTATTCTTTGTGTCAAATAATGTGACGTATTATCTATTTATTATTATTTTTTTAAATTTTGGTGCAACGTGTGTCTTCAACTGTGAAAATTTCGAAATTTAAATTAAATAAAATTCGCATTTATTTGTTTAATTATGGTAATTGATATTTTGTAGAGCTTGCCTTCAATATCTAAGTATAGATATAAAGAGGTATTATCTGTAAATGCGAGATAAAAAAGTCCCCTTATTCACAAAATCAATTGTTTTGGAAATCACGTAAAAAAATACTCCGACTGCGCCTATTGGTTTATATTCAAAACATTCATTTTACAATGCCAGAAATAGAACAAAAAATATTTTTTTCTTTGCATACTATTGTGTTTTGTTGGTCCGAAATTACAATTGAATATAGTGATAGAGAAAACCATATTTTGATTACATATTGAATAAAGCGAGTTTTGATACCTACGACTTTAATAAGAAAAATCAAGATACATGAATTTAAGTTAGTTCATGTGTTAAAAATTTTTTTAAACATTGCACATGTACAGATAATATCAATTCTCTTTAAATTTGGTTTAGCGTTATAAAAACATTAAACAAAAGCTTTACTTATTTCATTTTACAAAAATATACATAAAAGGTTATATGGAAGTTTTCTCTTCAAAACATTGTTAGGGCTACGTGACATTATTACGCATAGCATTACGGAAAAAAAGTTGCATAATCCTGCAAGGCATTTTAACATTTTACTATTTTTTGTGGCAAAAAACGTGACTTATTTTCTACTTATATTTTTAAAGATTTTTATAGTGCTATGCAAGTTTTCTAATTGTAGATATATAGAAATATAAATTTAAATAATTTCGGATTCATTTAGTATTCAGTTATGGCAATTGATATTATGCCGAAATTGCATTAAATATTTAAATATTGATAAGAAGAAAAAGTATATTAGGATAAAAAGTTCAAAATTCGCCTTATAAATGAAATCATTTTTTTAATTGTTTAAAATCGCGGACTGCGCTTATTGCTTTACGTTGGAAAACCCATTAACAATGCCAGAAATAAAAAAATAAAACTATTTTTTTCCATTGTTGTGTTTTCTCTGTGCGAGTTTAAAATACAATATATTGATAGAGAATATTCAATTTTGTTTACATTTTGGATAAGGCAAGTTTAGAAATCTTTGTGCTGATATTGATAAGAAAAATCAAAACAGATGCTTTTAAACCAACTTATTTTTTTAGCATTTTCTACGTTGTAAATATACAATAAAGTATCCATTCTAAACACATTTCGATTTAGCCTTACATAAATTTAAAACAACAACATCTTGAAATAAATGAATGATTCTAAATAAACAAAAGCTTTACATATTTCATTTCTGAGCGTTATGCATGAAAGGTTACATGGAGGTTCTTTCATCTAAACATTGTTAGAGCTACGTGACATTATTACGCATGTCTCCATCGAGAGAAAGTTATATAATCCTGCACGGCATTTTAACATTCCACTATTATTTGTGTCAGTAAAAGCGATTTATTCTATACTTCTATTTTTAAAGATGTTTATAGTGCTATGCAGGTCTTTTAGTATACTGTAAAAAATGTCAGATGTTTTTGAATGTATAAAAATGTACTGTAATCGAAAGCGAAAATATACAGTAACCTCTTCTAACTCACCTAAGGTTTCGAAAACCGTTCCTTTACCTTTAAAAATCCCAGAAACCTATTTGTTTTATAAATTTAAAGAAGAATTTATAAAAATTAATTTTTATTATCTGTCCGTCCTTTTCGGAAACGTTTCTAAGTAGCTTTTACAGTACAATAAGTACAGTAAGTATACAAGTAAATATGTTCAGCTGCATAACTGATTTTGTGCATACAATTGTAGCAAAATAATGTTAATTTTCATATTAATGTTAATACTGTTAATATTGTATATTTGTCTAAAAAACATATTTTCTGAATATCAAAATATTTTCGCATGAATTGCTAGCATCCGAAAAAGTGTTATTTGATTTGAGAAAAGTGATTATTGTACTGTTTCCGAAAAGGGCGAGAAGATAATAAAAATTAATTTTTATAAATTCTTCTTTAAATTTCGAAAACAAATAGTTTTCTGGGATTTTTAAAGATAAAGGAACGGTTTTCGAAAGCTTAGATGAGTTAGAAGAGGTTACTGTGTATTTTCGTTTTCGATTACAGTACATTTTTATACATTCAGAAACATGTGACATTTTTTACAGTGTACATTAAAATCTATCAACGAGTGCTATACATGCAAAATCATCATACATTTATTTTTAAAACTTAAATATTGCATATTATGTTTTAAGTGATATGTTTGTATTTTAAATCTATTTTTTATGTGAACATCATTAACATTGAGATCAAAGAAATGAAAATTATTTGCAAAGTCAGAATAATTATATATCTGCTCATTTACCAGTTCCACCAGGTATTATAACAAGTTTAAAATAGGGTAGCTTTTCTACGTTTACTTACTTAAAAAAATGTAATTTTTTTTTCAAAAAATAGTCTATAAATATATAATACTGTTTGTATATTTTAACAAGTTTATTTATACTTCACAGTTATTAATATGGTATTCCATATAATTTATTACAAATTAATAAATCCAAATCATTTTTCTTTAAAAATAAATATATTGCATGTAGTATTTAAAATTCTTAAAAAATGATGATAATGATACTTCAAGTTAAAAACATAGTCATTGTCAACAAAGTTCGTCCAGATAGTTTCAGTATTGAATTATATAATAGTTCACTTAAGTTCCATTACCTTTCTAATTTTCATTCGTAGCTCAACGCATTTTGATTTCCTATTTTTTACTTGAAAACGTTTTCGCCTACTTCTAATGCATCATCAGTCAAGAATTGAAGCTTGAATTGAAAGTCAGAATATGCTTTGATGACTGTTGAAATTACAAATCTCTATTAAATTTCACATTTATTTTTTTCATGGTTATTGATATTATGTAAAAAATTGTATTCAATATTTAAATATTGATGTGAAGAGATTGTATTTCCGGATATCAGATTCATTATTCACATTATTGAGAAAATCAAATTTGAGAAATCAAGTAAAATATAACCTAAAATGACCACTTCTATTGGTTTACATTATAAACGAATATTTTACAATACCATGACAGAAGTAGAAGGTAAAACTAGTTTTTTTGTAGATTGCTGTGTTTTTCATTGAAAGTTTGCATTATGGATATACTGACAGAAACAACGCGTTTTTATTTATTTATTTATTTATTTATTTATTTTTACGTTTTGGATGAGCAAAATTTTTAAACTCACGTCCTCATAGTAGAAAGAAAAATTGATATGTTTATTTGTAAACCAGTTTATTTTCTGAGATATTTTCTACGATGTAAATATGCAATATAGTATCATTTCTATACGAATTTCAGTTTAGTTTTATACTAATTTTAAATAGATTGAATAAAACTATGAAAAAAATGAATCATTTGATTCATAGTATCATTTCTATACAAATTTCCATTAAGTTTTATACAAATTTTAAATGGATTGATTAAAACTATGAAAAAATTGATTCATTTAAATAAAATAAAGCTTTACATATTCCATTTCATAGCATTATTCATGAAAGTTTACATGGGAGTTCTTTCATCTAAACATTGTTAGAAGTACTTGACGCTATTACACATGACTCCACCGAAAACAGTTACACAATCCTGCACGGCATTTTAACATTTCACTATTCTTTATGTCGGAAAAGTGATTTATTCTCTACTTTTATTTTTAAAGTTATTTATAGGGCTATTCAGGTCTTTTAGTACTTTAAAATCCATGGACGAATGTTACATATACTATATCATCGTAATTTTTTTTATATGAGTCGAGTCTTATATGTTAAGATTAAAGTAGTATGCTTGTATTTTAAACATACATTTAATGGAATATCGTTAACTGTTAGATCATACAATTGTTAATTATTTGAGAGAAGGATCTGATAGCTGTTAAAATTTCGAATTTTAAATAAATATGATATTTATTTTTGTAATTTTGGTAACTGATGTTAGGAGGAAACTGGACCCAATTTTTAAATGTTAATATGAAGAGATATTATACGTTGTATGATTGGAAAATTCAGGAAAAGTTTCTAAACCACATTTCCCAGAATACGATTTGAATATTTCCAACTATGTGAAAAATTGCTCTTGCGGGGAATCGAACTCAGATCCTCGGCTTACAAAGCTAATGGTTTATCGTTTAAACTAACTGGACACGACAGCCGGTGAGCATTTTTTGCTCAGATAATCAGGTTATCTGCGATATCTAGGATATATTAAGACATTAAAAATTGCTTCATTAAAATAGTTTTATGGAAGCAAAAACTAAGGTATCCTGGGGGTAATAACGCCACGATAAGGCTCTACCAATTATTACTGCTTAGTTTTAATTATGTTCTTTCAAAAAAATATAGAATCTGATTCAGCAACTAATTGACTATGTATATAAGAAGGAATATTTTAGAAGATATATATTCATAAAATGTAACGGCATGTTTTCTGCAGCCAAAAGTATAAAATAAGATAAATTAATGACATGCAAATTGTCTTCTTTTAAATGTATAAAATCTACACCCCTATAAATTGACAAATATGAAAAAATTATCAGCACATAGGGCGTACGAATTTCTCTTTATCCTTTTAAATTTTCAACAATGACAGTAATGCTCTCTCAACCATAAAATAGAAAATAAACTATTTTCGGATATAGTTTCAAAACTGAAAATAATCAACCGGAGTAATTACACCAGTATATTGCGTTAGTAGCGCGATATACTTATTGCGCCATATATATTAAACTACAAACTGCCTCGCGAATTTATCCAAAATCTTGCTCAACATTATTAAAGTACATAAAATACACTAAAAATTTATATAATAAATAAAGTATGTCCTAATAAACATATAACCTTCAGATCAGAGAACTTAGCTCGCTAAGTTTAGATCTGGCGTTGACTTTTACGCACTTCTTACAGCGATAAGATCTAAAAAGAGAGCAAATTAGCTTAAAGGGTTGTTTGTGATTCTGATGACCTAGAGCCCGTCTTCGCAGAACATGAATATGCCATTTCCTGGATTCATTCATAAATATACGTAATATTAGCACATGGCGTTATTACTCACACTGGCGTTATTACCCCAGGACCCCTTATATATAGGAATTTATTTTTTTAAATACACAATAGAATCTCGCGGTGTGCATACATATTTTTTATTTGAACTTTTTTTGTTCTTATTTCTATTTAAACTCAAATTTTCAACATTTCAGGACACACATTTTACATATTTTAGAAAAAAGTTACTATTTTAAATTTTATATATAATATTATAAAAAATATATAAAATAATATATTCATATGCATAACTGTATAAATTATATATATATATACCCAGCTAGAAAAAGTTTGTACTTTTTTTGCAAAAAAGTATAAACTGTACACAATTTGCGCACAAAAAGTGAATATTTTTGAATACTCCGAAAAGTATATACTTTTTGTACAAAATATTTTCATTTTTTATGTATACAAAAAAGTTCATATTTTTTGTCGTCAAAAATGATGCACATTTTTTGCATAAAAAAAATAAATATTCTGTGTTTGCAAAAAATGTGCAACTTTTTTTTTTGGAAAAAACAAATCAAAGATTCCAATTTTGCAAATATTATCTATTTTTTTTTTATGGATGCAAAAATTAGATTCTTTTATTACAGGCATTACTATTTCCATGCCTGGTGCCTTTTTCTAAATTGGTGAAAAATTTTCAAAGTAAATTAATGTTGTATTTAACTTACAGTTAATCGGAAGGAATAAAATAAGTTAATTAAATTTCAAAATCGGGAGGTTGTGAGCCCTTCCTCAGTAAATGAAAATTCTCAGCTCGGTTTTAATTTAAAGGTAAACTAATTAAATACATTTTACTATGTTTATCAAATTTGGAGAAAAACAAATTTTAATTATTCAAAACTCAAAATCCAGGAAGGGGTAATGATCCCCCACCACACACACACACACCACCTCCTCTTTAACGGGAACTTCCGGAAATCCTCTTATATTTTAAGTTTGCTTAAAAATATTATTTTTTTTAAATAAGAGGAATAGAAATTTTGATTAATTATAAAATTTAAAATCTAGGGGGGGAGGGGGATTAATGTTTCTCCTAAACCCTCTAACTTTACGAGGAAAAAAATAATTCCTCTTTTATTTTAAATTTCTTGGAAAAATAAAATTTTATTGTATTTTTCAAAATTATTCAAAAATAAAATTTAGATGTATTTTAGACTAAATAATATTTAAATTATATCTGAGGGAGGAGGGAGGGGCAACGGCGCCTTCATACCCCTCCCCCATAAAAATTCTTAGTTTCTTTTTAGTTTTAAATTAATTGAAATAAATACGTTTTACTAGCCATTTCAAAACCGCAAAAAAAGAAATTAAAATTAATAAAAATTAATAATCCCGTGAGGGGAAAAATGTGCCTACCCCCCCCCCCCCCCCCGCCCTTCCTTAACGGAAAATTTCAACCTTTCCTCTATTATTTTATAGTTACTTGAAAGAATAAATTTTGCTGTGTTTTTCAAAATCGGAGAAAAACAAAACTTAATTAAATTTCAAAATCGGAAAGGGGGCAAAGGCCATCACATGCCCCTATCCCCCAACGGAAAATTTTTAGTTTTTCTTTTTTTAAGTTACTAGAAAATAATAAATTTTACAATGTATTTCAAAATAGGAGAAAAAGAGATTTTAATTAATCAAATTTTAAAAAGCAAGAGGGGGGGACAATTGTTCTCCTATGCTCTCAGCTCCCTATCAGAAAATTTCTTACTTCGTCTTTTGTTTTAAATTTCTCGAAAAGAATAAATTTTGCAAAGTTTTTCAAAATTAAGAAAAGAGAAAATTTAATAAGTTAAGTTTCAAAATCGAGGGAAAAACAGTGGACCTCCCCCACCCCCTTACACACACACACACACAGACACGCGCGCGCACACTCTCTATACTTTTTCTACGATTTGAGCTTATAAATACAAGAGCGGTTATTAAGTGTACAATATGTCCTCCTCCCCTATCAGGTATAACTTGTGCTTTTAAAAATCAGATAAAACCTGTTTAATTCTTAATTTATTTATTATTTTCGCATCTGCAGCTACCTTTTCAACTCCATGAACCAGAAGTATTGATACTTCTCAACTCACAGATTAGGAGAAACTAATGTTTACATGCGACAACCGCCGACCGCGAGGTTTTAGCGGCGAAACGATTATCGCGTGTTCGGTCGTTTGTAACTTTAAATTGTAGTAAAGTCTAAATTAGTTGCTTTAGTAAGACTGCAAACATATTCATTAAACTAATTTAGTATTTACATTTCTTTCGCTATTTAATAAGAAATACAACGTTCTCTAAAAAATTCCTCAATATACGACTTAAATAACAATGTTATACAGTATATCTATATCTAATCTATAATTTATCGTATGTATTTGATCTTTATAGGTATAGTTAAAAATACTGAAAGAAAATATTTTTATGTACCATGGGATAGATATTAAACTTCCCATAATACTTTTAAAAGATAAGAATTTACTTGTATGTCTGGCTCTATTAGGACATTTTTAAATAGATTAATTTAAAGCTTTAATTTAGAGGTTTTAGCGGCGAAGAGAATATCGCGTGTCCGATCGTTTGTTACTTTAATTCAAGAAAAGTCTAAATTAATTGCTTTAAAAAGACTGCAAACTTATTCATTAAAATAATGTAGTATTTGCATTTCTTTCGCTATTTAACTAGAAATACAACACTCTCTAAAAAATTCCTCAATATACTACTTAAATGACAATGTTATAGATACAGTACATCTATATCTAATCTATAATTTATCGTATGTATTTGATCTTTATAGGTATAATTAAAAATACTGAAATAAATTATTTTTTATGTAACAAGGGATAAATATTAAACTTCCCACAATACTTTTAATAGATAAGAATTTACTTGTATGGCTGACTGCTGGCTCTATTAGGACAGTTTTAAATAGATTAATTTTAAATTTATCTGATTACGTTAGCTTGTTACACATACAATTTTTGTGCTTAATGATACAGCATAAAAATGTTTTATCATGATTTTCTGAATTTGCTCAAAAAAAAAACTAGGTAAAAACCGATCAGGGTATGGAAGTTATAAGATGGGGGGGGGGGGAGGAATGTCAGTTTCAAATAAACTTTTTATTATACATGAAGAACACAAATTAAAAAGTAAGTTTTACTATTGTAAAAAAGTATTCTTTTCAATATTATTCAGCCCGGGCCGAAATGAAAAATTTTATATTTGGCTTCAGCCAAATAATTATTGCATCTCTACTTCTGTGAACTCTTAAAGTTGGAAAGGGACCCTGCAATGTAGCTTTATCATTTTAGGCATGGGGGGGGGGGTATCCTAAGATATCTCTAGGGGGAGGAGGGAATTTGGAGAGTTCAGTTGCATTGTCGGAAAAATCTACTTGCTCAAAATGAAGTAAATTTTTTTATTATTATTTTGCATTTTTATTCTTTAAACCAGGAGCAATAGTAACTACCCTTTTAACTTTGCTTAGACATTCAAAATATCCAATTCAGTTGGTAAGGATATATTAGAAGTTTTTACGTTTGTCAAGATGTCCTTATATTATTCCTTAACTTTATTCAGGAAAGTAAATCTTGTTTTACTAAAAGTTCTAAAAAACAAACACAAGTGTATATGTCGGCGAAACAAATGTGAACTTTATAAACAAGCGAGAAAGAAGAAGCCAATCAACACGATTTTTCCTTGCTTGTTCAATGAAATTCCCAATATTTCCACTGCTGATGGACAAAATTATCGATTTTGTCTTGCCTGACAACAAAAATAATACTTTTACGAAATGGATCGACAAAGTGCGTTCTTTTTACAAAGCCGATCGATGAAATTTACGATTTTTCGAGTCTGATTGACAAAATTATCGATTTTTACATAAGCGATTCAGAAAATTCACAATTTTTCTGAGTCTGATCAATAAAATTATTGATTTTTATGAAACCGATCAACGAAAATAACAATTTTTACAAAGCAATCAACAAAATTCTTGACTTTTACAAGGCCAATTGACGAAATTTGCAATTTTTCCACAGCTGATCAACAAAATTATAGATTTTTTCTTGTCTGACAACAAAAATAAGATTTTTACAAAACGGATTGAGAAAACGCTTGATTTTTACAAAACGGATCGATGACATTTACGATTTTTCAAGTCTGATCGACAAAATTATCGATTTTTACGTAACCAATCGGAAAAATTCACAATTTTTTTGCATATCTTTATATCATCAATAAAATTTATGGTTTTTATGGAACCGATTGACGAAAATCGCAATTTTTACAGAACAATCGACGAAATTCATGACTTCCTTAAAGCCAATCGACAAAATTATCGATTTTTTTCTTGCCTGACAAAAAAAATAAGATTTTTACAAAACGGAACTAGAAAATGCTCGATTTTTACAAAACGGATCGATGACATTTACGATTTTTCAAGTGTAATCGACAAAGTTATCAATTTTTACTTAACCGATCGAAAAACTTCACAATTTTTCTGCATCTCATCAATAAAATTTATGGTTTTTATGGAACCGATTGACGAAAATCGCAATTTTTACAGAACAATCGACAAAATTCATGACTTTCTTAAAGCCAATCGACAAAATTATCGATTTTTTTCTTGCCTGACAAAAAAATAAGATTTTTACAAAACTGATTGAGAAAATGCTCGATTTTTACAAAACGGATCGATGACATTTACGATTTTTCAAGTCTGATCGACAAAATGCTTGATTTTTATGAAGCTAATCGTTGAAATTTACAATTTTTCGAGCCTGATCGACAAAATTATCGATTTTTATGCAGCCGATTGAGAAAATTCAGTTTTTCTGTTCCTGTTAACAAGATTTGCAATTTATATTTTTGTGGAAGGATTGCAAAAAAAAATGCTAACTTCATGAAAAAAAATGCAATCTCTCGTCCAAGAATGCAAAATAGATGAGGTCTCTGTACTAGGGTCTCAAAAATCATGCAATTTATGTCAAATGATTCCAGAAGAAACACTAATATTGCCAAAGGATTACAAAAAAGATGCGAATATTGCTAAAGGATCTTGAAAAAGATGTGATTTCTATCTAATGATATATACGGTAGCACTCCGGTTATCGGAAAATTGGCTTAGCCAAAAGACCTTAAAATTCGAAGTCCTTTTTAAATGTAAAAAATTTTACTGTCAGCACTATTTTTACCGATGTCAAAAGACACCTTTCAACATATTGTGATTTATGATTACTGTTTTATTTGTAAGTTTTGCATCAAAACAATTCTGAAACATTTTTAATACATTGAAATTTGTTTTAATTAGCTTTAAAAATTAGAAACAAAAATCAGAACTTTGAAAGGTGCTTTTGGACGCTAGTAGGAAAAGTGTTAAAAAAGCATGTTTTTTATAAAATAAACAGAGTTAACTTACTTATTTGGTTCATTGTATAATTTTGAGCTTTTTATTATATATACACATACAATGCTTCATTATTTTACATAATATGTTTGATTTTCAACATTGCATCATTTCAATGCTGTTTCATCACGCCACCTTTTAAATAACAACACATTTGTTGTTGTTGCATCTTCTCGTACTTCAATATATCAAAGTGACACATTTAGGATCTTAGTAGCTTTGCTGTGTGTAAGCCTGTTCCACATCTACCACATAATCTGTACTATGTTACAACAACATTTTTATTACAGTGTTGTACTAATTAACATAGCTTTTCACCATAAACTTGCCAGTTATACAAAAAATCCTATGGAATGTCTGTTATTCCAAAAAACTATGGAACCCCGGCATGAATTTTCTTTGATCTTTCGACAAAATTCACGATTTTCTGCAATCTTTTAACAAAATCCTTGTATTTTCCTCCGATCTTTCGACAAAATTCATGGTTTTTCTTCGATCTTTCGACAAAAGTTGTGATTTCTCGCGATTTTTTGACACAATTCTCGTATTTTCCACAATCTTTCGACAAAATCTGTATACTTTCAGAGATCTTTCGATAAAATTTCCGAATTTTCTTCGATCTTTTGACAAAATTCCTGATTTACCACAATCTTTAAACAAATTTTTCGTATTTTTCACGATCTTTCGACAAAATCTGTGTACTTTCTGAGATTTTTCAACAAAATCTTCTTATCTTCTGTAATCTTTTGAGAAAATTCACGATTTTTCTTCAATCTTTCGACAAAATGATAGTATTTTCCTTTTGTTTTTCGACAAAATCTGTGTACTTTCTGAGATCTTTTGACAAAATCTGTGTACTTTCTGAGATCTTTCGACAAAATTCTCTTATCTTCTGTGATCCTTCAACAAAATTCACGATTTTTCGTTGATCTTTCGACAAAATTCATGATTTCCCATAATCTTTCAACAAAATTCACGATTTCCCGTGATCTTTCGACGAAATTTTCGTATTTTCCTCGATCTTTTGACAAAATACTCTTATCTGTGATCCTCTGACAAAATTCACGATTGTTCTTAGATCTTTCAACAAAATTCTTGATTTCCCATGATATTTCGACAAAATTTTCGTATTTTCCTCGATCTTTCTACAAAATCTGTATAATTTTCCGAGATATTTCGACAAAATTCGCGATTTTTCTTCGATCTTTCGACAAAATTCACGATTTCCTGCAATCTTTCGACAAAATCTGTATACTTTCAGAGATCTTTCGACAAAATTCACGATTTTCCATGATTTTTCGACAAAATCTGTATACTTTCCGAGATCTTTCGACAAAATTCTCTTTTCATTTGTGATCCTTCGACATATCCTTCGACAAAATTCATGATTGTTCTTAGATCTTTCAACAAAATTCGCGATTTCCCATGATCTTTCGATAAAATTTTCGTATTTTCCACGATCTTTTGACAAAATCTGTATACTTTCTGAGATCTTTCGACAAAATTCGTGATTTTCCTTTGATCTTTCATCAAAATTCACGATTTACTACAATCTTTCGACAAAATTTTCGTATTTTCCTCGATCTTTCGACAAAATTCTCTTATCTGTGATCCTTCGACAAAATTCACAATTGTTCTTCGATCTTTCAACAAAATTCACGAATTTTCGTGATCTTTCGACAAAATTTTCGTATGTTCCTTGATCTTTCGACAAAATTCTCTTATCTGTCATCCTTCGACAAAATTCACGGTTGTTCTTCGATCTTTCAACAAAATTCACGATTTACCACAATTTTTCGACAAAATTTTCGTATTTTCCATGATCTTTCGACAAAATCTGTGTACTTTCCAAGATTTTTCGACAAAATATTCTTATCTTCTGTAATCTTTTGAGAAAATTCACGATTTTTCTTCAATCTTTCGACAAAATTATGGTATTTACCTCTGGTACGACAAAATCTGTACTTTCTGAGATCTTTCAACAAAATCTGTGTACTTTCTGAGATCTTTCGACAAAATCTGTGTACTTTCTGAGATCTTTCGACAAAATTAGAACTTTTTTGATCTTTCAAGAAAATTAGAGTTTTTCCCACTTTTCGACAAAAAATTGAGTATTTTTCGTAATCCTTTAGCAAAATCCATGTCCTTTAACGTAATCCTTTGACTTAAGTCGCGCTTTTTCTGAAATCTTATGATAGACTAGCTGACCCGCCCGGCGTTGACCGGGTCCGTATTAACAATATTAAACGAACTTGAAATTTGTATGATTTTATCATTAACTGGAAGCATGCAGAAATGCATTGTCTGAAATACGTCGCAGCTGACTTTGTGAAAAATCGGTTTTAAAAACAACAACTAATATTAAGCTCTAAAAATATTTAAAATGAGCAATGAGAAACACGGGAGGGAACATGTATCCAACGATTGCGTTAGTTTCGTGTTAAAGTGTTGATATTTACCCGTAAAAATCACTGTTAAATCACGTAACTAATTATTTTTTTCGCATAGAAATCCCAAGTGAGATATTTTGAATTTCAAACTAATTATATCACTCTTAAATCCGACTATACCGTGAATGAAATCGATACGCGATGATAAAAGATTGGTATATAGTATTATAATTTCAGTGCCATTTAACAAAAGTGTATATTTTTAATCAAAGCATGTGTAATGTTGACTCTGTGAACAAATTCCTAACCGTAAACTTTTGTACCGTAAACATAATCTGTCTGTAACCTAACTGCGACTTAACACTACCCTACCGTAACTTAAATATAACACAAATTTAACCTAGCCGTCACTTTGAAATATCAATATAGAAGCATCATTTAAGATTTTGCTTGAAAAGTTAATCTTCTATCGTTAATGTCTTAAAATCGTCTGCACTCTGAAATCTAGATTTTAGACTAATAATTGTTATTTAAGTTTTCGCGCATGATTTTAAAAGAATGTTTTCATAAATATATTTTATATATTGACACAGAGTTATTAATATATTGTTAAATCATAAACATTTTTTCATCTCGTTATAAAATATTAAAAAGATCTAAAAAAAAAAAAAAAAAAAAAGAAAACTTTTAGTAATACAATTTTTAGTTCAAATCAAATGTTTTCAATATTTTATTTAATTTTATTTTGACATTTAATTATTTCGAATTTATTAATTTCAATTATTTTAAAAGCAAACATCTTTTTAAAATAAATAATATAATAGAAAAAAGACCATTTTAAAAAAGTACTATTTCTTCGTAGAATATGTTTCAGCTGTAATTCATTTCTTTCAATTCGTCTTATTAAGACAAAATTTCTTCCACATGCTTTTCTTTGGGACATTAAAATTTGAGCGATAAATGGTTTAATATTGCAACCCTTTTTTCGGTTTACTTTACCACCATCTATCTTTTTCCTCCATGGTTTACAACCACTGTGATAAAAAAATCATCATTTAAACTGACAGTTTGCCAGTCTATGAGTTTTAAAGGTCTGTTTCAGCTTTTTTAATTATTTATGCGAGAATTTTATGCAACCAACCAACCATAACTAAATGAAGGGGAAAAAAGAAGAAAAAAGGCGATTTTTTATGAGAGTGATCTTTGGAATTTAATTAATTACTCAGTTAATAAATAGAATTTCGAAATTCTAAAGCTCAGGTGCATCAGGAGACATTTGGGGCTACTCTCAAAAAAATTTTGAGCCACGTACATGCTGTAGATTTTGGTAGCTATCGCAGACACACACACACACACACACACAGACAGAGCGTTTTGTTCTTTTATTAATATAGAAAGTATATCTTCCGCGATCCTTTGAAGAAAATATTTTTTTCCCGCAATCATTTGACGAATTTATAGGTTTTTTGCGATCCTTTGGAGAAATTTACATTTTTTCCTTTGATGAAAAATAAAAAGGCGCAAATTTTATTCGGGAGTCGAAAAAATAAACTCTACAAAATTCAATGGGTAGTTAGTGTAAATAAACCTAAAGTTTGTCAAAAAAATCACAGAAAAAATATAAATTTCTTCAAATTACTGTGGACAGTATGCGAATTTTATCCAGACCGCTTAAAATATCCTAAATTTTGCAGAAAGTCATGATGAAATGCAAATTTTATCGAAGTACCACAAAAAAATAATAATAAATGGGAATTTTGCCAAATTCAAAGGAACTGGTTTTGTAAAAGTTTCGAAAGAAAAAGAATTTGTAAAAATGCCATGGAAAAAAGCCACCTGGCATGTAATTAAAAAGAACCGCCAGGTGCTTACCACAGCCTAATTTAAAATAAGAAAAAACGCCACAGCACGGGCATTTCCGTTAATGGGTTCTCAATTGTTAAAACATTCTTGCACTTTATTTTGCATTTTTAAATTATTTGTTCCAAATTCACTTTTATATGTATAATTGTGAGACATTTTCATCATTATTAAATAATTTTTCTTTTCACTTCTCGAAAATCCTCTTAGATTTTTAAATATTTTTTTTTTACCACAAAAAAGGACTTATATCCGAGTGTGGAAAAATTTTTTTTTTGAAAGTTTGAAGGGATGCTTACAATCAGGGTTTTACAGTTAATAAAGTAAAAAAAAAAAAAAAAAAAAAAAAAAAAATTAACATGATTCCAATAAAATCAACTTCTATTGAAAAATAAAAACTCATAGAAAATGACCAGATAAAATTGTTAAACTAGGATTATGCCTAATCTTGATTTAGTTTTCGTTGATAAAATTACTAGTTACCTTCGAAATCTAGATCTACCTGCGGCTGTAGGATGATCTGGCGATAATTTTTTGGAATTATCCTGATGAACCTACAACTATTTATGTGATGTGACAACTCTTAAAATCTAATGTTAAACAAATAGAAGCATCCTTTACAAATGTTTTATTTGAAATAATTATTTAACTGAGCATTTTTTATGATATTTCAATTTTCATTGCAGGTTTATTTACTTACTTAATGTATGCTTTTGTTCACAATCTAAAATTTATATACATTTTTATAGATGTAAGTTTAATTTCTGCAGATTTTAATTATTCAGCAGAAAAAAAAAACCTGCGTATATTTTTTCTTTGCACCTCTGGCTATTAATAGAAAGTGTACAGTGTTGTAAGACTATTTGGTATGTAAAAAGAAAAGTGCTTAAAATCAGCGTATTTGGCATCTCTGATTATTCATATAAAGTATACAATTTAGGGATATTCAATATGCAAAGAAGTGTACAAAAATATGTGCACAAAATCTGAGCGTATTTGGCAGCTCTGATTGTACATAAAAAGTGTTCAATTTAGGTATGCGAAAAAAGTAAAAAATAAATAAGTGCATAAAAAGTGAGCGTATTTGGCACCTCTGATTCTGCATAAAAAGTGTACAATTTAGGTATGAACTTTTGTCCACAATTCGGTTTGTACTTTTTGTGTATAAGCAGAGATGCCAAATACGCTCACTTTTTGTGCATTTTTTTTTACACTTTTTTTACAAACTTTTTCTAGCTGGGTATATACAGGGTGATTCTAAATTTTTTTTACAATAAAAGAGGGGTGATAGTACACATAAAGACAAACAATAATAAATAGAAGACCAAGGGTCCAAAACGTTTTCCAAAGGAGATAGCCGCCATTAAAGTTTAGGGACCAAAATTTCAAATAAACATAAAAAACGGAAAAATCGATCGATTGATTTGCGATTTTCACTAAAATTATTCTTTATGTCGGCATTTTCTTGAAATTAAATAATAAAGATAAATTTCAAAAAATGCCGATAGAGGGCGCTTTAGACTTTGGAGTAACGAACAACTATTTTTGCCGGTATTTTTTGCATCTCATTAAATGTTTTCGTAAGCTTAGAGACAAACTTAAATATTGAGCTCAAAATCTGAAAGTGGGAGTGGTTAAGTAGCAAAAACTGAACTGTGTTCAGAGGGTTCAAATTTCAAATGATTATAAAAAAACGGAAAAAATGGTTCATTGATTTGCACTTTTCACTAAAACTATTCTTTATGTCGGCATTTCCTTGAAATTAAATTATAAAGATAATTTTCAAAAAAAGCCGATAGAGGGCGCTTTAGATTTCGGAGTAACGAATAACTCTTTTTTGGCATCTTATCAAATGCTTTCGTAAGCTTAGACTTAAATTTTGAGCTCAAAATCTGAAGAGTTGAGAGTGGTTAAGTAGACAAACTGAACTGTGTTCAGAGGGTTCAAATTTCAAATGAGTATAAAAAAGGGAAAATTTGGTCGAATCGTTTGCGGTTTTCGCTAAAACTAATTTTTAAATGAGCATTTCCTTGAAAATAAATTTTAAAGATAAATTTCAAAAATGCCGATAGAGGGCGCCTTAGCTTTGGAGTAGCGTACAACTATTTGTAATTGTTATTTTTTAATCTCATTAAATGCTTTCAAATGCATAATATTAAAATTTAGGTTCAAATTCTGAATCGTTGGGAGTGTTTAAGTAGCGAAAAATTGAATTGTGTTCGTATAGGGGGGAGGGTTAAATTTCAACTCCTGAAGACACTTCAATTTGTTCTACTTAATTACTCCTAATTATTCAGATTTTGAGCTCAAAATTTAAGTTTAAATCTAAGCTTCCGAAAACATTTAATGATTTTTTCCAAGCATTTAATTAGAAAAAAAAAATAATGGTTAAAATTTATTATTGGTTACTCTGAAGTTTAAGGCTCCCTCTGTTGGAATTTTTTTTATAATTTATCTTTAAAATTTATTTTCAAGAAGATACTGACTTAAAGAATAGTTTTATTTTAAACCGCAAAGAAATCGACAAATTTTTCCATTTTCTATAATTATTTTAAATTTGAACACCCCCCCCCCCTTAAACACAGTTCATTTTGTGCTATTTAACTACTCCCTACCATTCAGATTATGAGCTCAAAATACAAGTTTAAGTCTAAGCTTCCGAAAACATTTAATGAGATGCAGAAAATAACGGCAAAAAAAAATAGTTGCCAAACTCTAAAGCGCCCTCTATCGAAATTTCTAAATTTATCTTTATAATTTATTTTTAAGAAAATACCGACATAAAATATAGTTTTAGTAAAAACCGAAAATCAATGAACCAATTTTTCCGTTTTTTTATAATCATTCGAAATTTGAACCCTCTGAACACCGTTCAGTTTTTGCTACTTAACCACTCCCACTTGCAGATTTTGAGCTCAAAATTTTAAGTTTCAGTCTAAGCTTACGAAAACATTAATGATATGCAAAAAATACCAGCAAAAATCAGTTGTTCGTTACTCCAAAGTCTGAAGCGCCCTCTATCGGCATTTTTTTTGAAAATTATCTTTATAATTTAATTTCAAGAAAATGCCGACATAAAGGTTATTTTTAGTGAAAACCGCAAATCAATCGAACGAATTTTCCATTTTTTATGTTTATTTGAAATTTTGGTCCCTAAACTTTAATGGCGGCTATCTCCTTTGGAAAACGTTTTGGACCCTTAGTCTCCCATTTAATATTGTTTGTCTTGATGTGTACTATCACCCCTCTTTTATTGTAAAAAAAATTTGGAATCACCCTGTATATATATATATATATATATAACATGACTTTTTTAAAAGCAACTACAATTTTTTAAAGACATTCAATTTACATATTTTTAATTTTTATTAAAACTAAAATTTTTAAACCGCTAAATCAAAATTAAAATTTACACATTTTAAGTTAAAAAAAATTGTAGGACAAGCACATTGATAAGCCTACGAGTCAACCACTAGTGGTATTAATTTTTGGCTTAAGCACCACTTCACTTCCGGCAGACATGGATGATTAGATTCCCCTTTTAGTACTTTTCCATTAATTAAAACCCACTTACTTATGAAATATTTTATCTGAAAAAATGTACAAGATATTATCCCACAAGATTCACTTTATAAATTGAAAACTAAAGAGTTTGAGAATACTATTGATTTTTGAAAAAAAAAAAAATGTGTCTGCAAGATGTTTAGAATTTTAACAAGACTTTTCGAATAAAAAAAATAAAAATCATGAAAAGCATTTTTTAACATAATATAGAATAATTCAAACATTTTCTCTTAAATATCTTTGAAATTCGATCCATTAATATAGTCAAATATTTTTTTTTAAATGAAATTCTGCTATTTCCATTTAATTATAAGTAGATTTAAAGGAATTTTCTTGAGTTATACTACAGTTTTAATAATATATGATAAAAAATAATGCTTCTTCTAGCTGAATTTTTCACATATATTTTCTGTTTTATCCTGAATAGAAAATGAATTTTCAAGTCTATTGTTAATGATTATAGCCAACTTAGACTACAGGAAGATGAAATGAAAAAAATTATATTAAACTCTTACGATGTTAGAAACTGAACAAACAGCAAAACGATATATATATATATATATATATATATATGAGAAATTCTAGACTCTTTAATTACAAACTCAATTTTCGCTGAATAATACTTTTTTAATTCTCTCGTTTTTGCATTCAAAACTGCCGACCTCAGATAATCCGCTGTGAAAAGAAATAGCTTAGTCAAGCATTCGATTAAACTAAAATGTCTAAAAAAATACAAAAGAATATGCTTATGCAAATGTACCAGAATTGAATCCCATCTGTATTTTTCTGTGCTATATTAGAAATTAAAAAATGTAAAATACTTAAATATCTAGAATGCAAAATGATTTAATTTAAATTCATGTTAATCTTTATGCCGAATTATTTATATCTGGGCTGCATATCCTATTGAGATTCCACAAAGTTTTTAAAGAAACTTTTATATTCGAACTTAAATGAATAATAATAAAAAACTCATGATTATTTTTTATGTGATATTTTAGAATGAGCGGTAAGTCGGTTTTACAAAAAATAATTCTTAATATTAAAATGACAATAAAAAATCCAAAAACTGATAAATATATTACAAAACTGATATTAGTAAATCCAGAATTTTATTATTAGTTTATATGTTAATTTTGTAAAATTTTCAAACATAAATTTCACACCATTAGACATTAAACGGAAAATATTGTTTAAAATTGTATTTGTGGGGAAGTGCGGGAACAGTTTATGCACATCGTAGGATTTTGTGGATTTTAGATGTTTTAGTGCCACAAATTTCTGAAAGTGCTTTTATAAGAATACATATCTAAAGCGTTAATTCAACGTCAAAATATTTGTTTCATTAAATAAGGTAGATACTGTATTACAACAATTTTGATAAATAGTGCTTGAAAGCCATAATCTGGAGACGATTTTTTACCTTTAAATAAGACAAATATTACCTTACTAGAATTCTGATTAATAGTGCTTAAAATTCCTTGAAGAAACACAAATCCTGGTACGTATTCATGAATTTCTTTGAAAGAGAAAAATATAACGGAAATTTATTTAGATTTATTCATAAACTAGTAGAGAATGCCTGTTGCACCGTCAATATTTCCTAATGAAGCTTGTTTTGAACGAAATGGCGAAGTTGAATTTGCATTTTAAACAATATAGATCTTCAGATGGATTTTCCTCATTGTTGAAAACAAAATGAACGTCATGAAATATCGTTCATAAATGTACTTGTGGTGGAATACGGGAGTAGTATAAACAGTTTTCGTATCATAGTATTTATTGTATTTTAGATGTTTTCGTACCGAAAATTTCAGAAAGTACTTGCATATGAATTCATATCTGAAAACAGGATTTTTTTTTCATTAAATAAATCAAATATTGTGATAAATAGTGCTTGAAAGTCATAATCTGGAGACAGAAATTTTTTCATTAAATAATGCAAGTATTATTTCATAAGAATTTTGATTAATAGTGCAATTCCTTTAAGAATATGAATCCTAATATGTATTCATTGATTTCTTGGAATAAGAAAGATATAACGAAATTTTATTTATATTTATTCATGTATTAACAGACTATTGCTCTGGGAAATTCCAAATGAAGCTTGGCTTAAACGAAATGGTGAATTTGAACATGCATTTTAAACCACACGGATATTCAAATAACTCTTCCACATTACTGAAAATGAAGCAAACGATATTGCGATGTTATATTATGTTCAACGTTGGACAAAATTTAGTTAGTAACAAGCAAGTCTTTTAGTTGATTACTGACAATTAACTTTTGGTAAGAAAATGAGATAGTTATGACAACCGGAATCCAAATATTCTCTTATCTGGCACTACTCAATTATGCGCCTGAAAGAGAGTTGACAGAGTGAGCACTGAACATGAATAATATTCGGGTGTCTCACTTTCGTTTCTTAGTTCTTGGACTCTTGGTCTCTCAATCTGCGCCAAAAGTGATTCTGGTAGCTTAAATATAATTTTACTGAATGTTGCGTAATTATATATATAAAACCCCTCCGTGTATGACGATTCCAGAGTCAACCCATCCACGAAAAAAAGAAACTTATTGCAACTGCGTCCACGTTAGGCTTAACTATTCCGAGCCGATCACAAATATTCTAATTGTTCAACTTATGAAAATATACATGTAAAAGATTTATTCATTACTCATTTTCTTTAAAACCTACAAAAACTGTTTAATTATAATGTTTAAGTGCTAAATAAAACAACTAGCAATTACGAAAAAAAACAAACAAATTTAGCAAATTAATACTGTTGCCATTCAAGAATGACAAATTCCGTGAATGAATCTTTAGAATGACTCCATTGTAACATCACCGAGAACATCACGTTTCAGGAATGATTGGGTGCGTTCGAGAGTTATGCGCGCTCAGGCCCATGGAGTGGATCTTACAGCGGATTTAGTACTCGGAAGCAAAAACTCCTGAGCTGTCCTGAGTGTGTCTCCCGAACACGTTTATTGTTTACTCTTTATTGTTGACATTTGTTTCCGATCTTATAGAGCGTTTTCTTTAAATATTAGCTAAAAAGTGGTCCAAAATAGGAAATTTTTTTAATACATTTTAGATATTTTTATTATTTTCTGTCAGTATTTTTATATATTTTTTGGCTGTAGTTTCACAATGTATTCTTTTATAATTGATTTTTTGCCTTACTTTATTCTTTTAAAATTTATGCATTTACGATTTGTTCATTACAATTCCCCTATCCACCAGACAGTTTTGTTATAGTTTTAAATGCAAATTTCTGTTAAAATGTTCTTTCTTTTTTATAGATTTTTCCCCTTGTTTAATCGCTGTATTTTTAAAAATTGTTTAAGCCTAAAGTGGCTGATTGACCACAGTTATAATTTTTTATCATCCTTTTAAAAATGCAAACACGTCATTTTGACGGGCTGTCTTCTAGTATTTCATAATAAAAGGTCTTCTTGTGGAAGGTCTAGTACTGTCGGATTGCCTCTTTGGATTTCAGTGGAGTAAATATCATAAAAACTTCACTGAATTATTTTAAGACAAAAAAAGTGTATTTAACTTCCATGTTAAAAAGAAAAATGAATCAGATAATGGGGTATTTTTAAAGCTGAATTGTTTGAATAAAATTAAAACAAAGCCATTATCACTGCCTTTTTATTTCGTAGACAAGTTGCAATCATATCACTGTTGACATGTGACAAAATTCGATGACTAAATCTTTTATGAAAATAAACATTTTTCATCCAATTAAATATTTTTTATAATCCGTAAACAACTCCATCATGGTGGCTGGTGTGAAACATTGAAACTGATGCAACAATACTGTTACATATTTACCACAGTAAGTTACGAAACAAAGTTAACTACACTCCAGTCCTTAATTTTAAAATCTGTCTAAACTTCCAAAACATAAAATGCCGTCGAAATTTTCTTTTGAAATACGTATAAAATTTCCAACAATATAGTAAATATGCTGGTTGACTGGTGGTGACACAATTCAATAAGATTAGTCCATGTTTACTGAAACATTTTACAATAAATAAAATCAAACTGTTGCCTACTCAATTATTGATCTTTTACCAGTAGATATTTATACATTAAATAGAACTAACAATGATAAATAAAGTTAGAAAAATAGCTTTATGCATTTGGATGGATTCTAGAATCAAAGGTTTACTTGGACACAGGAACATTCTTTCTATTTCTTTTATAATCTAGAGTAAAGTAATCTTCCGTCTATTGTGTAAATAAAACGAGACCAGCTAAGTTTAGAGATTACTATGTTTGGCTACCAAAATGTGCGTTTAGACAATTTGCTTTATAATAATCGAAATTTAAAGTAATTTTATTCTATATAGACTGAAATGACACATACATAGATATTGTTATATTTACACAATCTAATCAAAAAATCTTCCCCTACAGTAAACGTATTGTTTTTATTACGAAAGTGAAAGAATTTGAAATATAAATAAATAGTGATAAAACAAAACAGAAATTTTACAATTTCGGATCCGTGGACATTAAAAATGGAAATCGTTACAATTTCGATGAATTTCCTCGAGGAATGAAACATTTAGATGTAGAGGGAAAAATATAAAGTACAGATGGAAATTTTGCTATTTCGGAAATAATCGCGATCTATTAGAGTTTTTAATAAAAAAAAATTCTTATACAATGTATGCCGGACAATATATTGGGAATCTTTAACTTGGATTGGCCTATATAATAAAAAAACGATAATAATTCATTTTATGGATTTAAAATTACATATAACAGGTTTAATTTCACTTCGAATTATAGAAACAAAAAAAGCTGGAGTCATAGTTGGAGTCGGCTTGTCTGTTAGCGACTCCGACTTTGACTCTTTTGCTCAAAAATTAGCCTGACTGCACGGCTCCGACTCCGACTCCACATCTCTGATTTCTATTGATGTAAAGGTATAGAAATATGAATGGTTACTAAATTTCTATCTATGTGCTTTACAAATATGTAAAACTACAGAAATTTGGAACTTTACAAAAAGGTCTATTAAAATTACTATAATTTAACTAAGCTTTTATCCGTAATCCAGTTGGCATCACAGCTTATTAAACAGTGCTTAGTTTAATGTTACAGTATTTCGCGATTTACAGTGCAAACGTGTATCTCTTACATCAATTTTTGCTGTTGTCGTTGCATAAAAAATTTCAAAAAATCAGTGTACTACAAGAATTTAGTAGTTTTACGGATTTTTTTTACAGTGTAGGTCACAATTTCTAATTATTTTTATATAAGATATTATTATTATATAAAAAAGGTTTTAATGTAATCTGAATGACATACAAACTAGTAATTTTCTTAATTTATAAGTTACAAGTTATTTCTTTTCAAAAGTAGTTCCAATATACTCGATTTTTAAAATACGATGATAAATTTCGGCTAACGGCTGACCTATGCGGGAAACGAATCCCTCAGAAAAATGTTTATTAGGTGTGGATATAAGTGTCAATTACAATTACATTCATACATAAGAAAAGAATATGTGTGTCCATGTGGAATTCTTTGGCAATTTATTTGCCTTGTCTTTGGCAATTTATTTGCCTTGTCTTTGGCATATTTATATGCCTTGTCAAGCTTTATTATTAAAAATTTTATTTAAACAACATATAAAATCAACAATATTTACAATAAACATAAGACAATAAAAAACATTAAAATTTACATTTAAAACAACTGGGAACAGGCAGGACCAACGTTGACAGAAGGTTACTGTGGCACCCGGCTAATATGCTCAAAATAAACATCGCGAGAATAACCAATTGTTTCACTAACAATTATCTTTTTCATAAGTTTCAAATATCTTTTTGAGCATAACCTCCTCAAGGCTCTATCATTAGCCGGATCCCACGACCCCAATGCCCCGACGACAACGGCCTCCACAACAGCAGTCTTTCCATCGATTGACAGTTCTCGTGCTAATTGCTGATACTTTTCAGTCTTTATCCTTCTTGCTTCTTCAAATGCGGATGGCCCGTTCTCGAACGGGACAGTGGCGTCAAAGATAATAATATCATTTCCTTTCTGTACAACGAAGTCAGGTCTTAAATTCTGGGTGCCCAAAACCTGGTCCTCTCCCAGTATGGCCCATCTCTCGCTAGCCGCCTTCTTCACTCTATTAACTATAGCATTGTGGCGCTTGCGATACAACGAACTGTGGACCATACAATGGTCGAGGACATGAGGCAACGTTTCAATTTTTGGGCACCGCCGACACATTCTATTAACAGGCCCAGGATTTCTTCTAGTAGCATGATTATACCCATTGAGCTTCACCAGGCCAAGACGAGCACGATGGATAAATCTCCAATCTTTGAACCTGGTGAAGGCTCCATCAGATAAAAAGTGGGTCGATTCCCGGGCCATAGCAATACAAAAATTAGTTTTTCCCTGGTGCTTATGTTCCCTTAGCAAGGAGGTGCGATCTTTCCTCATTTTATTCCTCAGGGTTGAAAAAATCCGCCTCCTATCACCAACAGAAACATCACCAGTAACCAACTCAACATCGTCATTTTCAGATATATCCCATTTGACTTTTAACCTCTCCGAAGCCTGCCGCGCCCTCGTCCAGGTAGTAGTATATCTATTCGCGACCCTAGCCTCCGGAGAGGGAACCGAATTTAAAAAGTCTTGCAAATTCTGGACACGAGTAGAATTGTATGCGGGAAACGAATAATTTATGATATACATATCCAAAAAAACATTAATACAAATAATGATGTCTAACAAGTTTTTTTCCCTTTAAGATACATAAATAATGAGTATAATTTTATAGTTGTTAGACTCAGTAATGATAAAAGATAAATATAATATGTCTGAAAATACTGAAATTGTGTATTTATTTGGCAATAACATGCATGAAAGTTAACATGGGAACACATTCATTGGAACATTGTAAGGGAAACGTGACCTTATTTTGCATGACTGAACTAAATCAGAGAAGATTATATCTTTCGGGAACGGTATCAAGCTATTTAAGTTTGTTTTCGTAAAACGTGATTCATCAGTAGCTTTATACTGTAAATCATTTTCCCAATATGTAATGGAGATATCAATATCCATTTATCTATCTCTATTTATCCAAATAGTCTTAAATGTTAGAACTGAATTCATGAATTTTTATTTCATTTTTTAAGAACCAAAAATCAGTTTAATTTTATTTGAATGTTATAGGAAATTGCAGTTTACTTAAACTGTTTTTTGCAAATTATTTTTATAAAGAATCCTAAATCTAAAAAAATGCATTTTTTGTCTTTTTATTGCAATGTTTCTAGTTATCTTTAAGAAATAAATATGTGATTAACATTATCTGAATGGTATAAGGAATAACATATTTCTTAAGTTATTACTTACAAATTATTTTTTACAAAACTGATTAGAATATTTCTTATCATTAAATTCCGACGATAAATTTCACTTAGCAGTTTACATACATGCAACAACTGCACATTTATGACATATGTCATAATAATATAAATATTAATGCAAAAGATATGTCTAAAATGTTTTTAACATAAATTTTTTTGTTGTTCATTTTATATGCAAATATTCAGCACACTTTTATAGTTGTTGAATACAATTACACCAAATGAGAGAAAGTCATAGCATTCTAGCACGATGTTCAGCTATTTAAGCTTGATATTGTAAAATGTGATTCACGATGGCTTTTATAGTTGTAACTTATTTTATAAATATGTAATGGAGATTTACAAGTATTGTTAATTACGAGAGATGATACACCAGCCTTGCTAAATAAATTTAGATGGTTAAATATGCTTTACCATATGCGAAAACTCTATTTTTGTCCTTCAGTTTTTAGTTTGTATTTAAGTGTTCAGTTTTTTATCTCATTTAGCTAGGTCTTATTCTGCATAAAATTATTTTTTATTAACACGTTAAATGCCACGTCAGTCGACGGTGACTGAGACTGAACTTTCCGCTTACGCAGCACCTTTTACCAATGACTGTCTGTCTAAAACATTATGCAAAAACAAAAATACATAGTGTGTTTTAAGTAAAATTAAATATATATATATTGAAAATTTACTTAACTTTTTTTTATTACAGGAATATTCTATCTTAGTAATTACTTATATTATATACTAGCGGCCTTCGCCCGCTACGCTGGTCGGTTTATCTAAAGAAATCTTGAAGAAGTAGTTAGATAAGGTTCAGACATACATTAAAAAAAAAAGCAAGTCGATCATTCAAAAAACGGGAAATATCAAATATTTACTGTAATTTTTTAAGAAAAACAAAGTTTCGAAAAAAAAATTAAATCGAAAAAAAAATTACACTGACATATTAATGCAAGGAAATTTTCCCAGAGAGAAAATTCGCCTTGAATACAATATTTCAAATTCTTTTAATTGCTTATAGGCGTTAATGCCAACATAGTGAAAAAAAATTCCATGCTGGGAATCGAACCCGGGCCATCAGTATGGCGCACTGACGTTCTACCGACTAAACCACATGGAACGACAGCCAGCTTGAAACTTTCTCATACTTAAGTAGACTGGCGAAAACATAACGATAGCGCGTTTTAAAATCGCACAGTGACATCTATTGGATTTTATATGTACTAAAAAACGTTATGTACTAAAAAACGTGAGCAGCGCACCTAATAGTTTCTTTTGTTTCTTTTTGTTACTTTTTTGTCTGTTGTCCGATTTTGATGAAACAAAGCCTATACACTGCCCGGGAGTGTGCATTCTTCATTAGTGAAAACCGCATAAAAATCCATTCAGTAGTTACGAAGATAACCTCGAACAAACAGACAGACAGACAGACAGACAGACAGACAAAAAATTCAAAAAAAATTTTTTTGTGTTTCATTGGTTTTCTTTTATCGCCCTGACTCCATTTTTGTCAATTATCTTCAATGTACAGACACACCGGGTCCTACTGTTTTATTATATGTATAGATATATTTATTTATTTATCTTCAGTGTTAATCACCGTTGCATTCAGCGTGTTAAATTATAATTTACAAAATAGTTATCCAAAATTGCAAGTTTTTCGATGATAATAACGTTTATCAGCTGACCTATATAGAATAAACCTGCTTTTATAATGAGATTCATACATAAAAACAGCCTTATAGTTTTTAGGTTCTTTTTTTTCATTTAATTGCAAATATCTCAAAGGCGTCATGCATTTCATTCCAAATATATATTTTTTTTAACTTTAAGTCATACAAATTGCATCCAGTGCACAAAACAAAGATTTGAAAGGTTGAACCACTTTTTTCACAAAATTAATTTTCTTAAGCAGTCGATAGGTTATTTTATGCAAAATCGATACATTTTTATTATTTTTAATGTACTGTCATTATTATTAGAAATTAATGTTCCGTTATTGCGATCAAAATTGAACTGCTTTAAACATTATTCTTTTTAAATAAATTGATATTTGAATTAAAAAAAATACAATCAATATATATATATATATATATATATTTATATATATATATATAAACTATTAAATATATATATATAAAATAATAGAGTAATTAATTTCAATATGACAGTAATATAACACAACATTAATAAATCAGAGTGATCAAAAACAAGTAGCAATCAAATGGAAATTCTTAAAAAAGGGTATCAAATGACTATACACACACACACACACACACACATATATATATATATATATATATATGTATATATATATATGTGTGTGTATCATAAGAGCTACTGATGTAAAAGTGTTTCTATATAAATAGCCGGGATTCAACGCTTGGTAGTATTAATTACATAAAACTGAAAATTATAATTATTAAATAAAATGAAATAGAAACGCAAACAGCTTTACCTACAAGCTTACACGTGATCAAGTAGAGCACCTGTCGTTACACGGCACATATATTAAATGTATAGTTCAGTTCTTTCCAAACGTTGATTGGCAAAGAAAATCCTGGTCTGACTCCATGTGATTATCTGTGGATATTGATAAATATAGTTTGTATGTGATTCCACTACCAGCTGACGAGAGCAGCTGTTAATGACCACATAAACACTAATGCCATGCGAAGAAAGATGCTCACATTGAATACTTGTAAGCTTTTAGGGTAAACAGTTTGAGTTGCTCTTTCATTTTATGCATTAATGAAAATTTTAAAATATATGTATTAAATACTACCAAGCGTATCCTGATTTTCATTTAAAAACACCACGTATTAAAATTCATAAAAAATATCTATTTATTTAATACGAATTTAATAGATCTAAATAAGTATTAAACATTATACAATAAACATATAAATTGTCATTTTTCTTAAGAAAATCGTTAAGAAAATGAAAGTAGTAAAATATTTAATGTTTTATTGAAAAGCTAACAAATATCCTTTTTTTAAAGCGGTTAGGCACGATTTGTCTAAAACGCAAAAATATTGCCTCAAAAAATAAAACTTTCAAGCATTTTATTCTGTAAAATATGCATGAATCTTAACATGAAAGTTCTTTCATCAAAACACAGTTTTGGAAACGTGATTTTCTTACGCATGACTCCACTGAGAGAAAACTCTGTATTCGTGCTCAGTATGTCGCCATGTAAGTTTGTTTGGTGTAGAAAACGTGATTAATCATTGTGTTTTATATATATAAATGGTTTTACGATCATGTAATGGCAGTGTAAAGAAATTCTTAAAAGAAGTGATTTTTATCCTTTAGTGCACGATGTCTAACTTTTTGTTAAATAATAAAAACAATCACATTTAATGTTATCTCACTAGTATAAAAAATGTAAGTGTAAAAAAGTAATGTAAAAGATATTCATTTTGCTATTATTAATTGTAAAAAAACAGTGTAAAAATATTTATTTTGTTATGTTCGTTTTTAAAAATTCAGTTTCCGTTTAGAGTAAATTGGTTGAAGCTGTCTTCTTCTTTATTTAATTGTTTTAAAATCGTATTAAATCGCATTTAAGTTTTATTTGTTATTCATTGATTTCTAGATAAATTGGGAACTTTTGTGTATGTTTTAAAAACATATTTCATTTTACAGAAAGAGAAGGCATTGAAAATTTTGTTTTCGTAAACACTTGCATTTAGACAAGCAAGATGATTATTATTGCAAATGATCAACGGAAAGACCCCGGTCTCTCTACTGTCATGAAGAAGCGAGTCTCGGCTGTCATTTATGCTTTGAAGAAAGGACAGTGCATTTCAAACTTTCTCTCTAAAAACATCAGACCTATTTCTCTGGTATTTAAACTGAGACTTATAGAGAGGCAAAAGGGGTATCACCCTAACAGACTTCACCCACTTACAAGAAGTGGTAAGATGAAAGAGCAATAATTCATGCTGTTCATTGATTTATTGCTAAAGTTTACACTCGTATGTATGAATTAAAAGCATACTTCATTTTACAGACATTATAGAAAACATCGAATTTTTTTATAAACTTTTGAATCTCGGCATCGTACCCAAGGTATGGGTAAGATGGTCAACAGGAAGCCCCTGTCATAAGGAAGCGAGATTCGGCTGCCATTTATGCCTTGCTGAAAGGACAGGTACCAGTACTCTCTAAAAACTCAGATGTATTTCTCTTGTATTTAAACTGAGAGTTATAGAGAGGCAAAAAGAGAAGCCATCTAATAGACTTTGCCCACTTACAAGAAAAGTTAAGATGAAATAGCAATAATTCATGTTGTTCATTGATTTATTGTTAAAGTTTGCACTCGTATGTATGATTTAAAACTATACTTCATTTTACAGGTATTATAGAAAACATGGAAATTTTTGTTTTCATAAACACTTGCATTTTGGCATCTTACCCTCGGTATTGATAAGATGGTCAACAGAAAGACCCCGGTCACTCCACTGACATGAAAAAGGGAGATTCGGCTATCATTTATGCTTTGCAGAAAGGACAGATACTAAAAACATCAGCTGTATTTCTCTGGTATTTAAACTGAGACTTATAGAGAGACAAATATAGAAATCACCTAATAGACTTTGCCCACTTACAAAAAGTGTTAAGATGGTATACCAATAATTCATGTTGTCCATTGGTTCATTGTTAAAGTTAGAAATCGTATGTATGATTTAAAACATACTCTAGTTTACAGATATTATTGAAAACACCGAATTTTTTTTTTCATAAACGCTTGCATTTCAACATCTGACCTAAGATATGGGTAAAATGGTCAACGGTTAGACCACGGTTTCTCTAATGACATGCAGGACCGAGATTCAGCTGCCATTTATGCTTTGCAGAAAGCACAGGTACGAGCAGTCTCTAAAAACATCAGATGTATTTCTCTAGTATTTAAACTGAGTCATATAGAGAGGCGAATAGAGAAGCCATCTAATAGCATTTGCCTACTTACAAGAGGTCTTAAGATGAAATAGCAATAATAACATGTTGTCCATTGATTTGATGTTAAAGTTTGTACTCGTATGTATGGTTTAAAAGCATACTTCATTTTACAGATATTATAGATAACATCAAATTTTCTTTTTTCATAAACGCTTGCATTTCGACATCTTACAAAAGGTATGAGTAAGATGATCAACAGGAAGACTCCGGTCTCTCCACTGACATGAAGAA
The DNA here is from genome assembly GCA_964019185.1 of Maratus speculifer. NCBI lineage: Eukaryota > Metazoa > Arthropoda > Arachnida > Araneae > Salticidae > Maratus > Maratus speculifer. The sequence goes on along the minus strand of OZ025295.1, from coordinate 250,442,066 downwards.
GTGAGATTCGGCTGGTAATTATGTTTTGCGGTAAGGACAGGTACCAGTATTCTCTAAAAACATCAGTTGAATTTCTCTGGTATTTAAACTGAGAGTTATAGAGAGGCAAATATAAAAACCACCTAATAGATTTACCAGACTCACTTACCAGAAGTGTTAAGATGAAATTGAAATAATTCATTTTGTTTGTTGATGTATTGATTAAGTTTGCACTTTTATGAATTGAATGATATTCATGAATTAAATGCATACTTCATTTTACTGATATTATAAGAAACATCCAAAATTCGGTTTTCATAAACGCTTGCATTTAAGCTGCTGATTCCAAGGTATAGTAAACCCACCAAGGTTAAGACCCCGGTCCATCCCTATTGACGTGAAGAATCGTGATTCGTCTGCTATTTATGTTTTGTTTAGAAATGGCAAGTACCAGTACTCTCTAAAGACTCTTTCCTATTTAAAGTTCTCTTATTTGAGGATATAATCCTCAATAAATAAAAGTTAAGTAAATTTTAAACGAGTCTTTAATAATTATTCAAAACAATCTATGTATTTTTTACTTTTATATCCTATTTTACACTATCAGGCAACGGCGACTGACGTGTCCTAAACGAAAGTTCAGCGTTAATCACCGATGACTGATGTGGTACTCAACATGTGAAAAAAATATTTTTCGTACATGTTGGTGATTAAAAAAGCAAAGCTTTCGAAATTGATCCAAAACATCAAACATACATACATCGTTTTCTCAACAAATGCATTGAAAATTTCTATAATATTTTGTATTAGTATTTATATTATTTTAAATAAACCCGTACAAAAATCATTTGAAAAGTTATTTATTTATTTATTTTAAGTATTTAAATGAATCAATTCACCTTTTTTTTCATTTACTTCTTTATTATAAAGAAAGCTTATCTTTAAAATATTTTTAATTATAATTTTTATAGATTTATTATTATAGAAGCTCATTTTTTTATTAATGTGTACTATGCATCTCATTGAAATGCATCTATATCTATCTACATTATATAAAATCAGGTACTAGTATTCCTTCAGCCCTTTTACTTCGTCATTTCTAATGCTAATCTACACACACTACTGGCAAACACGAAAAAGAATCATATATTTCATTCTTCATTGTTTATAAGTTTGCATGTCACACCCGATTCAAAACAATATCATAAAATTAAATTAACAATTAATAATAATAAATTTAAAGACATTCACGGTAAAGTCTAATTTTTTTGTCTTAAAATGAAGTATTAATTATAAATTAAAAATTTATGAGAATTTTATCTTTTATATCACTTTTTGTGAATTTTTCTAACTAAATTGGAAGATTTAAATAGTCATTTAAAAATTTTAGATGTATTCCCCCCCCCCCCCCAAAAAAAAAAAATCAATAAATTCATTAAAAGGATTTACATTAATGTTTATATCTTAATTCTATTTATTTATTTTGCATTTTACAAAATTAGAAATCGTACAAATATGATTCTCTTACATTAGAAATATAGGAAAAATGCCAAACTGACACTTTTCAGTCACAACCATTCAATGTCAAAAAAAGCTGAACAGAAGCAAATGAAAAAAAAAAAAATCATCCTTTAAATATATTTTTGATTTGTTCAACTAATAATGTTTTTGTAATAAGATAAAATATTGTATCTATAATTCATTCTATAGTGTATTACTACTTATCGCTATATTAAAAAAAATATAACAATTTATTTTAACCACTTAACGAATTAATAAATTTCAAAAAAGACTTTCAAATAATGTGTATTTTTTCATGACTTTTACTAGATTTTTAGCCTTTTATCACCATTTTTTTTTAAACAGAAACTTTTGTAAAATTGAATCGGAAAAATGCGCGGATAAAAAATATAATATTTAAAATAAAAGTTTCCTGCGAGAATAATAAATTATGATTGGTGTATGGATGCCCGTACGTTATACGAGCAAATCATGATTAGCAAAAACACGTTACCCGTATAGCGTATGATAAAACAGGAAAACGGATAAGAATACAATAAAATACTATTAGGGCATATAGGATTGATTTTTATAATTATATAAAAATCGGAATTTTCCCTAAGAAAAGTTTTTTTTTGGAAAATTACAGTTAATGTTTTTATTTTATTTTCATCTCTAGCAACACTAGTGACCAAGAGGCGCTGCCTCCGAAAATGAAAGACGACAGGTAGTGGATTTGTTTGCAATCGCGGCCATTGGCTTTACCTTTCGGAGTCTTGTTTTCTTCGAACCTTGGATTTCCTTGAGTAAATACGGATTAGGTTCCTCTAGAAAGTCCTTTACGGAGGGCATTTCCCTCGACACACTCTTTATGGCCTATATCCAACGTGTAGATATTTGACCGTCATGGACACAAACAAAAAAACAATCTTCTAAACATTGTATAATGCGATAAAGGTTCAGGTTTAAAATCTCAATGTTTTACACTACAATCCAAACTTTAAAAATTTTAAATAATTTACATTCATGTCGTTAAAGATGTATTTAATTTGCGAAACAGTTATTTTATTTAACTTGCATTTTCTGTACACATATTTTCCTCAATGTAACTTTTTAAATAAGAAAAAGCAACTTGTTTAATTAAAAATTTTGAAATAACGTATTATGTATTGTAAAAATTTCTTTAAACAATGCGAAATGATAGAAATAATAATCGAATAATCGAACAAAAATTACTGTGAAAGTGAGAGCAAAATTAATTTTGCAAAACAATTTTGTTAAGGGATAAATATACATATTATGAAAATTAAAAACATGTAATAAATTATACTTGCATTTTTCAATAAGTTTTAAGTGGTTCTATATTGGAATATTTGATATTTAATAAAACATTTCCTACAAAATTATGCCGAAGCACGAAGCTATATACTTTTATTACTTTGTCATGCTACATTACGCGTAAACGATTTAAATTACAGTTTTAATTGTAATTAACTTTTTAACTATTAAAGCACTTTAGAAGGTAATTAAAACCTGCTTAAACACCTCTTTAAAAGCGTTATTTTATAATATATTTCTAGTGGAAATATTAGTTATGTAATATAAAATTATAAAAAGATAATTATAAGCAATCATGATGTTTTCCTTTAATTAAAGAATATCGATCACCTTTTAAAATTTAATGTTTCATTTATGTATTTATTCATTGCGTCTTCCGGGCTTTTAAATATTTAAATGATAAAAGTATGTTGAAATTTGCAATTTTTAAAAATAATGTGTAAAATTTTAGAAAGGATAAATATCATAGTTTAACACACCTAAAATATCGTATGTTTATTTTATAATAGAATAATTATGTAAATTACGCAAATTACGCAATTATATATATATATATATATAGTTTCAAAATCAAAATGCATGTGGGAAATAATTAATATTTTGACAAAATAATGACATTTTTAAATAATTTAATAGTAAAATATATATTACTTTATAGTGTAGAAACCATTTTTTTAATTTTCTGCATTTCACAACATATTTGAAATGTGTTTATGACTTTGATTTGTCTGTCTGATGTCTTCCAAGAGAATTTTAATTAATTAACATTCATATCGTTACTGGTGTAACTAATTTGAGAAATAGTTATTTTATTTAATTTTATTTGATTTAATTAATTTTCATTATATTTGACATTTATTTTCCGAATATAATAAATAAAATTTAAAAAACAACATGTTTCATTAAAAATGCTAAAATAATACGTTATTTATTGCAAAATTTTCGTCTATATAATGCAAATTATGAGTATAATAATAATATTCGAATAATTGAACAACATATACTGTGAAGGGCGTACAGATTAAATTCGTAAATCATTTTTTCTCAACAGAGAAATAAATAAATACATATAGTACGACATTCGAAATCATCTATTAAACTATATTTTGCATATTTCAAGTATTTTTAAGTGGATATGTATGAGAATATTTCATATTTTATAAAACTTTCCCTAGAAAATTATACAAAATATAAAACATAACGAGGCTGCATACATTTATTTCTGTGTCATGCTACATTACGTGTAAACTATTTAAATTACAGCTTTAACTGTAATTAATTTCTTAACTATTAAAACTCTTTAGTAGATAATTAAAAGCTTTTAAACTGGGGAAAATTGCTTAGACACTACTTTGAAATTTAATTATATTATATAATTCTAGTGACACTAATAGTTATGCAATATAAAAATATAAAATAATAATTATGAACAACTATGATATTCTCCTTAAATTAAAGAATATCGACTACCTTTTAAAATTTAAGTTTTATTTATTTATTTATTCAAGACATATTCCAGGCTTTTAAATATTTAAATAAGAAAAGTATGTTTAAATTTACAGTTTTAAAATAAAACGTATAAAATGTTAGAATAGATAAATATCATAGTTTAACATCCCTAAATTATCGTATATTTATGTTTATTTTTACAGCAATATAATTAAAGAAATTGTATAAATACACGGAGAAAAAATATACCGTCTTCAACTAGAATGAATAGTTAATCACTTTCTGAATACTTAAACTAGAACTATAGATCACCGAACTATGCGAATATATTAAAAAACTAACCTGGATATACTAAATAACTTAGCATTTCTAGTCTCATGTTTTCTTGGTGACGAAACGATATTGAGTCGTTGCAATATCAAAAAAATATAGTTTGATTTTGGGAATGGTTTCATAATCTAGAATTATAGTTACTAAATCAAACCTCTTGTGTTGGAATCTATTTGGAATCTATTTAAATAAATTTATCCACGAGAATATTGGAAAACACTCTTGAATTCTAATAGGAGACTCTAGAACTCTCTAGCAAAGGGAGTTAGAATTTATAAGGATGACATGGAAATTTTTTTTCTAGAGACACAATTTAAATTCAAGATGCCATAATTATATTTTTTTCTCCGTATACATATACAGGGTGTTTCACAAAGGACCCCTAACTTTAAAAATCCATAACTCGGAATCGGAGATAGATAGAAACATGAAACCAGTGGTGTGTTTATTAAAAAAATCGTAAGAATCTTATAAATAAATCAGAAAATTTATTTAAAAATAGCGTTTATAGATGGCGTTTAGGGCGATAGGCGCTCTGTTGAGGCTGATAATGACACCGCTTAGCACTGATGTGAATTAAGGAATTTCATGCGGAGTGGGTCTTGTTCGAAAATGCACTTTTACTTTTACGGCCCGATTTTGAATTCAATCCATATAATTTTGAATTTATTGACGTCAGCACAATATTAGACAAAAATAGTGTTTCCTTTAAAATTGAGATGCGAGAAACAACAACATTCGAAATACACTGCAAAAAATATGACTTTTTTGCTGCATCGTCACTCCACCGCTTTTATAGAAAACGACTACTTCAGGCTATCATGGGGCAATCTCATTGGCCAAAAGAATGATATTCTATAAAAGCGGGGGAGTGGCGATGCAGCAAAATAGTCATATTTTTTACAGTGTACCGTCTTTTATATACGTTGTTGTTTCTCGCATTTTAATTTGAAAGGAGTTTCATTTCAATTTTAAAAGGACTATTTTTGTCTATTATTGTGCAGACGCCAGCAAAATCAAAATTATATGGATTAAATTCAAAATCGGGTCGTAAATGTAAAAGTGCATTTTCGAACAAGACCCACTCCGCATAAAACTCTAATTCTCTTCAGTGCTAAGTGCAGTCAATATCAGACTCAACAGAGCGCCTATCGCTCTCAGCGCCATGTATGAGCGCTATTTTTAACTAAATTTTCTAATTTTTTTTATAAGATTCTTATGATTTTTTTAATAAACACACCACTGGTTTCATGTCTCTATCTATCACCGTATTCCGAGTTATAGATTTTTAAAGCTAAAGGCCCTTTTTGAAACACCCTGTATGAACCTATATTTACAAAGTTGCAAAATTAAAATGCATAAGGAGCATAATTATAAAATTGACAAACAAATGGCATTCAGTCACAAGTTTTAAAAGTCATATCTATAGAAAGAGGAGAAATACACATTTTACTTCAATGTGATAGAGGCTGAAATTGAATAACAAATATTTTGTGACACATATTCTACAGAAAGCATTAGGTGAAGGAATACTTTTGTGTGGTTCTGTGAATGAATAACATTCATCTTTTGCACCACAGATTGTCAAAATGTACATTATAGTACATACTTAATTGATCTATATAAATTTTATTATTCAGGAATGTAACACCATAAAAATGCACTTGAAACTTTTTACCCCATTGATCGTTATGTAAAGTAATGTATTTGATTGTCCTTGTAATCGAACTATTCATCCGATTTTCATATAATTTGAAATGACTCGACAAAATTAGGTAATAATTATACGTTTAAAATTTTTAAACCATTCGGTTGCGTAGTTTTTGCGTTGTTTTATACGTTTATAGATAAACGGACTGAACGACAACTATAGACGCTACGTATTTACATAATTACGAACGCAGCTAAAACGGCTTAATTCAATTTGAATAAAGTCCAAGTAATTAACTAGCCACTATCATAAAAAAATCACAACTTAAAGAGAGGATCTCAGTTTAATGAAAAATATAAATAATTGTAAATTTTATTTTCCATAAAGTAAATATAATAGTATTTAAATTATTTGCAATCTTTAAATAATCTATTTTAATTGCAAGTGCCATTAGATTCAACATAAAAAACGCATTAAAAATTAATACATTAAATAAGTAAACATTAAAAATAATTTGTTCTATAACTCAGATTTTTAGTTGTGCCACTATTAACTCAAATAAGCGGCATTAATAAGTCAATGACTTTTTATTATTTTTTTAACAAATCATTTTTTTTTAAATCATAAGTATTTTATTATATACTTTTGATACTTATGTATCAAAAGCTCTTAAAACATCTGATGACGAATGATAACGATTTTTTGAAACACAAACCTCTTTTACTCTAAATGAAAACTCTGACATTGAAGTTTTTTTTTCTTAATGATGACAATGACTAAGTGTGAGGAAAAGCAAAAAACAACAGTTCTTTAAAAGTGCACCGACGTTGAGAAATGAGACTTAAATAACGATAGCAGCTTTGATTTATAGCTGAAAAACGTTTTGTCACTCTAATTGCGAGTAACCATTTTTGCCAATAATGAATTTAGCATTATTATTTTTTACACACAAAAATCTCACGTCAAAAGAAATTTCATGAAAAAAAAATTGCCTAATTAATCAGATTATTTAATTATTTTTGAAAACATTTAAAACTACGGTTAAGAATACTCATTAAAATTCACTTAACTAATGTGTATTTTTGTGATATCTAGAAATTAATGATATTTTATATTTACAATTTTGAATAATCCTTGTTTTGTTTAATCATGCATTTTTTTTATCTTAAAATAAGAATAAGATTACAAAATAGTGTTAGATAATTTAAACAGATACATTTCTAAATCTGGCAATATGAAACAGGGCTCCGAAATGGTCCGCCAAATGAACATCAATAATTTCTTTCTAATAAAGATTTTCTAAAAAACTTAATCATCATATTTAAATTGACATATTTACTTAAAAAACAAGAAATTTTTTTTTTAGATTTTACTTTTTGTAAATATAAAACTAAAAAATATGTTCTAATTTTTTTCTCTCTCTATATATACATACAGGGTGATTCCAAATTTTATTTACAATAAAAGAGGAGTGATAGTACACATCAAGACAAACAATATTAAATCGGGAATCAAGAGTCCAAAACGTTTTCTTAAGGAGATAGCCGTCATTAAAGTTTAGGGACCAAAATTTCAAATAAACATAAAAAATTTGCGGTTTTCACTAAAATTATTCTTTATATAGGCATTTTCTTGAAATTAAATTATAAAAATAAATTTCATAAAATGCCGATAGAGGGCGCTTTAGACTTTGGAGTAACGAACAACTATTTTTTGCCGAATTGTTTGCATCTCTTTAAATGATTTCGGAAGCTTAGACTTAAACTTAAATTTTGAGCTCAAAGTCTGAATAGTAGGGAGTGGTTAAGTAGCACAAACCGAACTATGTTCAAGGGGGAGGGGGAGTTTCAAATTTAAAGTAATTATAGAAAATGGAAAAATTGGTCGATTCGTTTGCGGTTTAAAATAAAACTATTCTTTAAGTCAGTATCTTCTTGAAAATAATTTTTAAAGATAAATCTCAAAGAATTCCGTCAGAGGGCGCCTTAAACATCAAAGTAACCAACAATTCATTTTAACCATTATTTTTTGGTTCTAATTAAATGCTTGCAAAAGCATTTTAAATGTTCTCGGAAGCTTAGATTTAAACTTAAATTTTGAGCTCAAATCCTGAATGGTTATGAGGAGTTAAGAAGCGCAAACTGAAGTGTGTTCAGGAGTTGAAATTTAACCCTCTTTCCTCCTCGAACACAATTCAATTTTTTGCTACATAAACACTCCCAACAATTCAGAATTTCAGCCCAAAATTTAAGTCTATGCATTTGAAAGCATTTAATGAGATTGAAAAAATAACAGTTAAAAATAGTTGTACGCTACTCCAAAGTCTAAGGCGCCCTCTATCGTCATTTTTTGAAATTTATCTTTAAAAATTATTTTTAAGAAAACACTGATTGATCAAGAAAACTGCTGATTTAAAAATTAGTTTTAGCAAAAATCGCAAACGAATCGACCAATTTTTTCCGTTTTTTACAATTATTTGAAATTTGAACCCTCTGAACACAGCTAAGTTTGTCTACTTAACGGCTCCCAGCTATTCAGATTTTGAGCTCAAAATTTAAGTTCAAGTCTAAGCTTACGAAAGCATTTATTAAGATGCAAAAAATAACGCCAAAAAAGAGTGTTTCGTTACTCCAAAGTCTAAAGCGCCCTCTATCGGCATTTTTTGAAATTTATCTTTATAATTTATTTTCACGAAAATACCTAAATAAAGAATAGTTTTAGTGAAAACCACAAATCAATCGACCAATTTTTCCGTTTTTTATAATCATTTGAAATTTGAACCCTCTGAACACAGCTCAGTTTGTGTTACTTATCCACTCCCAACTACAGATTTTGAGCTCAAAATTTAAGTTTGAGTCTAAGCTTACAAAAACATTTAATGAGATGCAAAAAATACGGGCAAAAATAGTTGTTCGTTACTCCAAAGTCTAAAGTGCTCTCTATCGGCATTTTTTGAAATTTATCTTTATAATTTAATTTCAAGAAAATGCCGACATAAAGAATAATTTTAGTGAAAACCGCAAATCAATCGACCGATTTTTCCGTTTTTTATGTTTATTTGAAATTTTGGTCCCTAAACTTTAATGGCGGCTATTTCCTTAGGAAAACGTTTTGGACCCTTGGTCTCCTATTTAATATTGTTTGATATGATGTGTACTATCACCCCTCTTTTATTGTAAAAAAATTTTGGAATCACCCTGTATAAATACATACTTACTGAATCCTAAAAATGAATATATTAAGTTCTGCGATCTTAATGAGTTCGTTTTTAGGATTCTGGACTTAAAAAAGTAAAAAAAAAAAAAAAAAAAAAAAAAAAAAAATTATAATATTACTCACGTCTCTGTATGTTCGTCTGTTAAATTCGTTTTCCTGAAAACTAAGGAATGTGTAAAATTAAAAAATTTCAGAGTTAAAAAAATTAAAGATTATTGATTGTTTAACATTCACAAAGATTTTTAAGAGGTATTGAGGGGGCTAAATAGGGCGAAGGGGCTTTGAGAATAAAAAATATGTATTGTCTTTCAAAATATCTCGGTCCCTGAACTGAAAAATATATTTGTTTAAATTTTTAGGTATTATAAATTATGAGATATCGTGAATAATGTACTACAAAATAGTGTACCTTTTTTATACGCATCTACTGAAATAAATTTTAGGAAAAAGAACATGTAATACGAGTTTATAAATACACATTGTAAGAAAACTAATGTAATTATCCTAGTTCACGAATATCTCATATTCCCAAACTGAAAAATGTAATTGTTTTTATTTTGGATAATATATTTTAAGACACGCCGTGCGCAATGCAATGCAAAATTTTATCTCACCCTTTATACGCATCTACTGAAACAAAATTTTAAAAATTATTATGTGCAGTATGAGTTTATTAACATCTTGTAATAAACCTGTGATTATTCCAGATCACAAATATCTCATATCCCAAGTAAAAAAAAAATTAAATTAAATTAAAATAATTATAAAAAAATTAGGTATTATATTTTCAGAGATTTTGTGCATAATGTACTGCAAAATTGTATCCCACCCTTTATATAATTCTACTGAAATAAAATTTAGGAGAAGATTAAGTGCAGTTTTGAATTTATAAACCACTTGTAAGAAAACGAAAGTGAATATAATGATTGTCAAATATCTCGTATCCTCGAAGTGGAAAATATAATTGTTTTAATTTTAATGGTTTAATTATATTTTCTCAGATGTCGAGCAAAGGGTACTGCGAAATTGCATACCATTTTTTATACGAATCTCCTGAAACAAAATTTAGGAGAATATTATGTCACTATGAGTTTATTAATATCTTGTAAGAAAACTAAACTGTTTATCCTAGTTCACATATTATCGTATCCCCTAACTAAATGTTTTTTTTAAGTATTATATTTTCTGAGATAGTGTCCGAAATGTACTTGAAAAATTGAATCAACTCGACAAAATGAATGTAACGTCTGCATGGAAACACCTTAAATTAGCAAATTCTTACAATATGAAAACATCAGGTCATTACTATCTAGGACTCTCAGAAATAACCTTCTTGCATGTAATTGTGTCCTTCACTCTAGCATCTCTACCAGATCCTATCATTGTTTCGTCGGACTAGTATAGTCACATTTTCTTTTATAGAAATCTATATTTTAACAAAGTTTTATTGCCCCCTGTCGCATTAGGTTCTTTTACATCTGGCAGCTGCAGCCCTGTTACAATTTTTTGTATCAATACCGCCCACTGTCGCGATTCTGGCGGTCTTCCAGCTTTGGCTAAATTCTGTAATTTTTAAAGATTTTATAAAGGGGTCCGAGTGGGACACTATGCCCTACAGACTTAGTTTACTTGCCTGAGCTGTTCCTCTTAGGCAAACAAATACTTAATCGTAGTTCGTACGCATCAGCGAATCCTCGGGATTTTAGGTAGTTTTTTTTTCACCAGAAAATTCGTAAAGTACTGATTTCTATGCCTAAAAATAAAATTGTTCCTATTAAATAAGGCAAATATTACTTTACAAACATTCTGGTAAAGATCCATGAAGCGAAACGTACTCATCTTGTTTATATATACAGTGTTTCAAAAATGACCGGTATATTTTGAAAAATCATTACAAATTAAACAGGCAGCGATAGAAATACAACGTTTGTTGCAATATGCTTGGGACAACAGTAAATTTTCGGGCCAGATAAACTTTCAAAATTAGTTAAAATTTTCAACAACAGATGGCGCTGCAGGCGATTTTATTGCTGTTACATTAATTTTTCAGACTGCAGCGCCATCTGTTTTTGAAAATTTTAATTAATTTCGTAATATTGTCTGCCTGAATATTTACTGCTGTCCCAAGCATATTGCAACAAACAGTGTATTTCTATCGCTGCCCGTTTAGTTTTCATTGATTTTTCAAATATACCGGTCATTTTTTAAAACACCCTGTATATAAATTTATATTTTACTGAACTTTGGCTTTTATTACCATTAACGTTTGAATTAATCTTATTAATTTGACGGATATGAAATCATATTACGAAAAATATCTTCCATATGACGAACCTTATTCCACTTTTTTGCACGTACAAAATAAAAATGAAGACGTTGCGGTTGAAATGAATTATTGACTTCATTTTAGCGTATTGTATGAAAACATAATTATTTATTAAATCTTTACCATTCCAAAAAAGAAAGGTTAAAATTCTATAATGCAATAACAAAGGGATTCCAGTTGCACGAAAATGTTACTAATGAATTGTTCGGATACTCACAAAACAGCAAAAATTTTTCAGAGAAATGTATTTTTATAAGAAACTTTCAGAAAAAAAAATACGGACTTTTTTAAAATCAAGAAATTGGAATACTTGGAAAAAAAAAGGAAAGTCACGCTACCCTTAAGATTTTGTTTGCATCTCATTTTTGTGAGTAGTTTTAGCCATTATTTTAATTAATTTTTACGCATATGGCTGTATATATATGCAGGTTGATTCTAATTTTTTTTTACAATAAAAGAGGGATGATAGCACATATCAAGAAAAACATTAATAAATGGGAGACCAAGGGTCCAAAACGTTTTCCAAAGGAGATAGCCGCCATTAAAGTTTAGGGACCAAAATTTCAAGTAAACATAAAAAACGGAAAAATCGGTCGATTCATTTGCGGTTTTCACTAAAATTATTCTTTATGTCGGCATTTTCTTGAAATTATATTATAAAGCTAAATTTCAAAAAATGCCGTTAGACGGCGCTTTAGACTTTGGAGTAACGAACAACTATTTTTGTCGGTAATTTGCATCTCATTAAATGTTTTCGAAAGCTTAGACTCAAACTTAATTTTTTTAGCTCAAAATCTGAATAGTAGGGAGTGGTTAAGTAGCACAAACTGAACTATGTTTAAGAGGGGGGGAGGAGGTTCAAATTTAAAATAATAAAATAAAATGGAAAAATTGGTCGATTCGTTTGCGGTTTAAAATAACACTATTCTTTAAATCAGTATCTTCTTGAAAATAAAATTTAAAGATACATTTCAAAAAATTCCGCCTTAAACTTCAGATTAACCAACAATTAATTTTAACCATTATTTTTTGCTTCTAATTAAATGCTTGCACAACTTAATAAATGTTTTCCGAAGCTTAGATTTAAGCTTAAATTTTGAGCTGAAATTCTGAATCGTTGGGAGGGGTTAAGAAGCGCAAACTGAAGTGTGTTCAGGAGTTGAAATTTTAACCTCCCCCCTCCTCGAACACAGTACAATTTTTCGCTACTTAAACACTCCAGACGATTCCCAAATTTTAAGTCTATGCATTTGAAAGCATTTAATGAGATTAAAAAATAACATTTAAAAATAGTTGTATGCTACTCCAAAGTCTAAGGTGCCCTCTATCGGCATTTTGTGAAATTTATTTTTAAAATTTATTTTTAAGAAAAGTCTGATTTAAAAATTAGTTTTAGCGAAAACCGCAAACGAATCGACCAATTTTTCCCTTTTTTATAATCATTTGAAATTTGAATCCTCTGAACACAGTTCAGTTTGTCTACTTAACCACTCCCAACTATTCAGATTTTGAGCTCAAAATTTAAGTTTATTTCTAAGCTTACAAACACATTTAATGAGATGCAAAAAATACCGGCAAAAAATAGTTGTTCGTTACTCCAAAGTCTAAAGCGCCCTCTATCGGCATTTTTGAAATTTATCTTTATAAATTATTATCACGAAAATACCTACATAAACAATCGTTTTAGTGAAACCTGTAAATCAATCGACCAATTTTTCCGTAGAGGGTGCTTTAGACTTTGGCAACTATTTTTTTTTGCCGTTTTTTTTTTTTTGCATCTCATTAAATGTTTTCGGAAGCTTAGACTTAAACTTGTATTTTGAGCTCAAAATCTGAATGGTAGGGAGTAGTTAAATAGCACAAAATGAACTGTGTTTAAGGGGGGGGGTGTTCAAATTTAAAATAATTATAGAAAATGGAAAAATTTGTCGATTTCTTTGCGGTTTAAAATAAAACTATTCTTTAAGTCAGTATCTTCTTGAAAATAAATTTTAAAGATAAATTATAAATTAAAATTCCAATAGAGGGAGCCTTAAACTTCAGAGTAACCAATAATTAATTTTAACCATTATTTTTTTTTCTAATTAAATGCTTGCAAAAAATCATTAAATGTTTTCGGAAGCTTAGATTTAAACTTAAATTTTGAGCTCAAAATCTGAATAATTAGGAGTAATTAAGTAGCACAAATTGAAGTGTCTTCAGGAGTTGAAATTTAACCCTCCCCCCTATACGAACACAATTCAATTTTTCGCTACTTAAACACTCCCAACGATTCAGAATTTCAACCTAAATTTTAATATTAAGCATTTGAAAGCATTTAATAAGATTAAAAAAATAACGCTAAAAAGGAGTTGTTCGTTACTCCAAAGTCTAAAGCGCCCACTATCGGCATTTTTGAAATTTATCTTTATAAATTATTATCACGAAAATACCTACATAAAGAATCGTTTTAGTGAAACCTGTAAATCAATCGACCAATTTTTCCGTTTTTTATAATCATTTGAAATTTGAACCCTCTGAACACAGCTCAGTTTGTGCTATTTAACCACTCCCAAATATTCAGATTTGAGTTCAAAATTTAAATTTGAGTCTAAGCTTACAAACACATTTAATGAGATGTAAAAAATACCGGCAACAAATAATTGTTCGTTACTCGAAAGTCTAAAGCGCCTCTATCGGCATTTTTTGAAATTTATCTTTATATTTTAATTTCAAGAACATGCCGATATAAAGAATAATTTTAGTAAAAACCGAAAATCAATCGACCGATTTTTCCGTTTTTTATGTTTGTTTGAAATTTTGGTCCCTAAACTTTAATGGCGGCTATCTCCTTTGGAAAATGTTTTGGACCCTTGGTCTCCTATTTAATATTGTTTGTCTTGATGTGTACTGTCACCTCTCTTTTAATGTAAAAAAAAATTGAGTCAGCCTGTATATATAAATGTACCTATTTATATACATTAAAATACATATTGCAAGTATTTTCATTTTTTTATAACTATTTCACAAATTTGAGCATATCTCTATTAAAAAATTTTCTAAATAACGAAGTATATAAGTATAATGTTAAGACTTCGTTAAATGAATGACTCGCTGTACTTGTTTATTTGTTTCAAAACTTTCCTTTGCAAAGAAATACTTCTCTTTTTAATTGACATAAAAAATCACCTGGATAATATTTTGAAAGAAAATCGCAAATGTTTTGCAAAGAAGGCATTATGACATTTCTAAACAGATGTAAGATAGCTGTATACATATTGTTACCTATATAATAAATGTGTACTAACTGTTAAATCTTTTGCGTATAAATTTTCTTATAAAATGTTTAAAAAAATTTTGGACAACCCCGCATAAAAATTTTATTTAGATACAAGGTTTTTGAGGCATCTATCTATATTTCACAATGGAATTTGGGTGTTTCATAAAACAACTTATTCTGCTGAATAATACATAAATACGCTAATTGTTATAATCCGAAGTATTGTCTACTATAAAGTATGATAAAGCATTAGTTAGTTTTATGTAACTTTACTTATCGGGGAAAAATTTCGTTTTTCAGGTAATGCGCGGATTTTTTATTGCATCTTCTATAAACGAAATTATGCATGAGCAGCTAGTAATTTATAAAATACCTAAAATAATCTCTATGACGCACTTATTGTAAACTGACTATGACGGAATCGAATGCGACCGAGAAAATCTTCCTTTCTAGACAATAATACGCCACAGAAAAATTTCAATCTGTGTGTATGGATTCATAGTGAATTGAAATTTTTCCCAAGTTAGACAGATTTCTGTATAATACAGAAATCAGGGACTTCTTGGAGAACTTCTTTCGTCTTACAGGGAGTTTCCTCTATGTTAATGAAATCTATATAGATGTCATTAAAGGACATAAAAAAGCGTATTTTCAATGCAGGACGAAACAGCAATTATATATTTTTTCTTCTAATAAGTCAATTATAATATTAAACTTTTTATTAAAATTTTCATAGAAGTTTAATTTAAGTGAGCAGTTTTATTTTAAATCTCCTAATTATAAATAACGAATTTTAGTCAATTTCATTAATCATGAAAATTCTAAAAAGGTAATATCAAGAAAATAATATTTTCCTTACTACATTTTTATTTATTTTACTGACCTTGTTTAGCCAGAGATGAATTTTTGCTTATGAAGAGGGATTCCAAAAACCGTAACTCTGAATGCCAATCTAAGAAGGAAAATTCACATGCTGGGGAGAAAAATTTGAGAATATTCTATGTGTAAATTAGATATCTTTCTTTTAATTAAAAATGTAAAAAATATTTAAATTACATTTTTAGAGATATTTTTCTCATTATAATTGAACTGTATCTTTATAAATATTTTCCAAAAGGACCTTTGTGTAAATGTAAAAAAATGATATTCATCACTCTGGCAGAGTTGTGCAATAGAAACCATGCATTTCTGGAAATGGGCTGAGGAGCAGTATTAAATATACACCTGAAGAATTCAATTTAAATGTCAAGTTTCATATAAAAGATTATTTCTATATGCCTTTTTTATATTACATTGAATGAAACTTGGTGTCAAAAGAAACTTATTTACCAATACAGAATTGGATAAAAAGTTATAGCAGTATATAAAAATTTAATATCCTCTGATTTCGCTTTAAATTTTGAGCATTTTAATACCAAAACATGATGTTTTAGGCCATAATTCAAATATTCTGTAATCTAAATCCTGTGTTGCCAAAAAAAGACATTTTTAAAGTTTTAAGACTTTTTAGAGTCGTTGTTGTATATATGTAACAAACTTGTATTTAAATGTCGTACTACAAGGAAAATAATATTTACATTATACTGTATTCAAAAAAGTGGTTTTACGTTTAGAATAGTTTTGCAATTAAATAAAGCAAAAATTAGCATTCGGAAATATCTTGCAGTCATCACCATCCCTTAACATCATTCATACTTTTTAATATTCAGAAAATATTGCGAAATATTTCGTGAGTTAATTACCATATGCTATTTAACTCGCACAATTTATGTATTTGAAGATGTGTTTTAACAGTTTATCTAAGCATAAAATTGATTTTTTTTATTGAAAATAAAGAAAAGCCAAAAACTAATTGTTATAATGCAAACGTTTTCCAGAATTTAAAATAATGTTTATTGAACAGTTTAGGGAGAGATAAATTCTTATTTAAAGAAGGGGGATTTCAAAAGCTAATGCTTAGCTCTCTCGGTAAATCTCAAAAGCGAAATTCCCATGTTAGGAGAAAAATTGAGAGCATTCTATGTGTAAATTAGATTTCTTACATTTAAGGAAGAAGCAAAAAAATATATAGATTACATATTTGAGAGATATTTTTTTCGTTTTACCTGAACTGTATCTTTATAAATATATTTCAAAGGGACCTTAGAGTTCATTGAAAAATTGAAATTCATAGCTCTAGATGACTAGTGAAATGGAAACCATATATTTCTGGAAATGCACTGAAGATCATGAGGCGTTATTTAATATACAGCTGGAGAATTTTTATTTAAAAGTCGCATTTCCATATAAAAGATTATTTATTTCTATATGCTTTTTCTACATTATATTGAATGAAATTATATATCAAAAACAGTATTTATGCAATGTGCATAAAATGGATAAAAAGTTTTAGACGTTTTTTAAAAAGTTAATATCTTTTTATTTAGTTTAATTTTTACTTTAAGTTTTGAGCATTTGGATGCCAAAACATGACATTTTTGACCAATATTCAAATTTTTCTGTGGTCTAAATTTTATGTTGTAAAAAAATAATAATAACATTTCTAACTGTTCAAAATTACTTACAGACGTTGTTGATAAGTATAGTATTCAACTGTTTATTACAATCTTTTCAACTTTTCTAAAATGATTTAATATAAGTGAAACGTTTTAGTTAAAATATCCAAATTTCAAAAAACGAATTTCAGTCAATTTCTTTAATCATGAAAACGCTGTAAAGTTAATTAAAAAAATTAACATTTTTTATTTTATCGAACTGTTTAGGGAAATATAAATTCTTGTTTAAAGCAACGTGATTCCAAAAACTATTGTGTAGCTTTCTCTGTAAATATCAAAAGGTAATTCACATGCTGGGGAGTAAAATTTGAAGATATTCTATGTGTAAATTAGATTTTTTTGCTTTGAAAGAAAAAAAAGTAAAAAAAAATATAAATTACATTTTTGAAAGGTATTTTTCTCCTTATACCTTAACGGTATCTTTATAAGTATATTTCAAAAAGATCGTAGAATAAATGTAAAAAATGATATTCATCACTCTAGCTGAATTGTGAAATTGAAACCATATATTTCTGGAAATATGCTGAAGAACATGGAGCAATATTTAATATACAATAGCAGAACTCAATTTAAATGTCGAGATTCCATAAAAAAAAACTATTATTTCCATATGCCTTTTTACATTAGATTGAATGAATTTTAGTTTCTTTAGCAACATTTGTATAAAATACAAAATTGGACAAAAAGTCATACCAGTTTTTAAAAAGTTATATATTTTGATTTAGTTTTCTTTTCGTTTCAAATTTTAAGCACTTTAATCCCAAAAATGACATTTTAGATCATATTTAAATAATTCTGCATGTAAAATCTCAGTTTAAAAAATGACACTTTTAAAGATTCAAACCTTCTTAGGGTCGTTGTTGAATACATGTAATTCACTTGTATTTAAATGTCGTACCACAAAGAAAAGAAGGTTACTTTCTAATATATGCAACAATAAAATGGTTTTATTTTTTAGCATAGTTTTGTACTTTAATAAAGGCAAAATTGCTATTCGGAAATAATATTTTGCATCACCACCATCCCTCAACATGATTGATATTAATAAAATATTCCGAAAGATTTCGTGAGTAAATTGGCATATGCTACTTAACCCGCACAATTGATATATTTGAGGGTGTGTTTCAGCAGTTTATGTAAATATAAAATTGATTTTTTTTTCATTCAAAAAAAAATAAATAAATAAATAAAAAATAAATAAAAGAAGCTGATTTTTATAAAGCCAAAATTTCGTGGAACATAAAATAATTATTGAACTGCTTAGGGAGAGATAAATTCTTGTTTAAAGAGGAGAGATTTCAAAAGGTAATGCGTAGCTCTCTCGGTAAATCATAAAAGCGAAATTCACATGTTACGGGGAAAATTGGGGATATTCTAATGTGTAAATCAAATTTCTCACGTTTAAGGAAAAAAGTAAAAAATATATAAACTATATTTCTGAGAGATATTTTTCTCATTATACTTGAACTGTATCTTTATAAATATTTTTCAAAAGGACCTTAGCGTAAATGTAAAAATTCATATTCATCGCTCTACTTGACTTGTGAAATTGAAACCATATATTTCTGGAAATGTGCTGAGGAACATCGAGCGTATTTAATATATAGATGGAGAATTTAAATTAAATTTCGAGTCTCCATATAAAAGAATATTTCTATATGTCTATATGCATTTTCTACATTAGGTGGAATGAAATTTAGTATCAAAAGCAAAGTTTACGTAACATACATAAATGGATAAAAAGTTGTAGCAGTTTTTAAAAAGTTTATATTTTTTGATTTAGTTTTCTTTTCTCTGTAAATTTAGAACACCTGAATGTCAAAACAAGTTATTTTAGATCAATTATTCTGTGGTACAAATATCTGTGCTGTGAAAACAAACATTTTTAAATGTTTCAAACTTTTTGTTTTTGAATGCATGTATTGCACTTGCATTTAAATTTCGTAGCCCGATGTAAAGAGAGATTTACACTCTACGTTTTCCTATGAATAACTGGTTTTATTTTATCGCATGGTTTTCGCAATTTGATGAACAAAAATTACTATTTGGAAATAATCATCCACCACCACCATTCCTCACTATTCTAGTATTAGTTCCTCAGTAGATTTTGATGTTCAGAAAAAAAAATGCGAAAGATTTTGTAAGTAAAATGGCATATGCTATTTATCTCGCACAATTTATGTATATTAGGATGTGTTTCAGTAGTTTATCTAAGCATAAAATTTGAATATTTTTTTCTTAAATAAATAAATAAAGGAGAGAAAACCATTATTAAACTGAGAAACATATTTTTTTAGTTTTTAAAATAAGGGGGTAGAATACTTAGTTACTTTTTTTTATTTAACATTTTTTCTGTTTTCTCCACTTAAAAAAAAAGAAATCTTTCATTTCCACCTGATTTAAAAAAATTAGTCGTAGAGTAATTGTGCACGGTTTTTTATGAATGAAGTAGCAATTAGAGAATACACTTCACTGATTATCGAGAACGTACTAAATAAAATGAAATATATAATTATTTATTAAATTGGTTTGACTCAACATTTCATCTCTATTACAATCCAAATGTTCCCAGATTCAAAATACTATTATATAGAAAAATATTTTTAATTTTTAACATCACTAGATAATTTTCATATCTCTGTCTATTGTTGAACAAAACTAGTAATTTTATTATTTATTTTGTTTATTTATTATTGTTTATTTATCATTTTATGTTAGTTTATATTGGATTAAATGTTTAAGTGTAGTAATAAAGAGTGGGTAGTTTCTTCGAAATACAATTTAAAGCATGAATGTTTTTTTTTATTCCTCTTTCGCAAAAAATAGGTTATTATTATATTATATTGTGTTTCATTGAGCCTTAATCGAACTTTGTTTTTGTAGAGGGCGTTTGATTTTAAGAGGCGTATAAAATAGAAACAATGCCATTGCATTTTACAAAAACTACTAGCTAATTTAAATTAAATTTTCTTTAATGCATTTTAATGCCGGGAAAATAAATTTTAATGAACTATATTTAATAAGACAAACCAAAACATACCGAGTAACAATAATTTATACTCGCAATGCAATAAAAAGTCACTGATTAAAATTTTTCATTATATTTAAAATCACACAGTCTTTATTATATTTTTTTATCCTTTTAAATAAATAAAGATAAAATGCGATAAAATTGAATCACCTCTTTAAATGGAAGTTTCACACAATTTAAAATAATAAGTTTTATGTAATAACAATTTTATTGTTACATTAGCTTGAATGAATTTTTCAGAGATTAATTTATTGAACATCATAAAGCTTTATTTACCTCACTTTATACATTATATTTCGTCTCATAAAACCAAAAATGTTAAGTTTCCTTCTAAAATATCCTTATGTGTGTGTGGGGGGGGGGGATGGAGTGGGTTCTTCGGGTAAATACTAAACACTTCTGAATGGGACATACGACCTTTAAAAGTGAAAATTAGGCAAGAAAAATCCTCACATTTTACATTTAATTTCTCAGAATGTATTTGCTCTATGGCCATAATTTTTTTATTGGCTATAAATTGAAGCTTTACAATTTAAAAGATATTTTTTATATTTTTATAACGAAAAAAAAAGTTTATTTTTTGTAAAGGTTTAAACAGTAAGTATTTTTTTTAAACTGATGCAACCACTTGCGCGCATGATTTCAAACAAAATATCTAATGTAATACAAAAAATCAACTGTAATAACATATTACAATAATTTCTCTTTAATCTGAACCTAAATTTGTTCAAATTTAAGCTAAAAAAGTATATTTTTTTTAAAAAAAAGTTTAAAATAACAATTATTTTTTAATAAAATCTGAAGTATGACCTGCATGAAAAATGGGGAGGGGGGTTGGGGGATGTAAAAATTTAGGTTCAGTTTGAAGGATCTAATATGTTACACAATGTGTGAAAATTTCACAAAAAAAATATTAAATAGTTTCAGAGATATCCTGCGCGCAATGTGAAAAAAGCACATTTTGAGATAAATAGCTTTAAAGTTAAACTAGCTGCACCCGTCGAAACTCGACGGAAAAGAATATATATTAGGTATGATATATATCAATCTTATATAGTCAGTAAAATACTAAGCGAAATAAACAATTGCCACCTCTTAAAATAAGGATAACATAGCTTTTCATGATGAAGATACACAAACTTCAGAAAATAACAAAAAATAAGGAAAACAACTCATAAATTATTATGTTGGACTTAACTTAGCTACAAATCTTTTTTTTTTTTTTTTTTTTTTTTTTATGCGGTTTCTAAACCTTAAATATTATTTAAATGCCAAATTATTTAGGAAGTTAATATTCTCCTGTTTTTAATGCGTAGTAACGTATACATAGTAATTTAATATTGATCTGAAAGTTTTTTTTTTACTTAAAATATTCAGAGTAAATAAATATTTAATTAAAAAAAATATTTCTACCGCAGTTTTTTTTTTTTTTTTTTTTTTTTTTTTTTTTAAAGATAGCAACGATTAAAAATAATACCTTTTTCTAAAATATGTAAAAAATATTTTTCGAAATGCTGAAAATTTGAATTTAAAAAGGAAATAAATTCACAAAAAATTAGTCAAATAAAATTAAAAAAGGGAAGACGAATTCAAAAATTACTACATAGTTTTTTTTTCTCCGTTTAAATATCGCTTGATATCTGTATAATAATTTTAATATCAATGAAACATTTTAATTATAATAGAAACAGGGACTTACTAAACTGCCTAACCAACCCATTACATATTTACAGCACTTGCAATAAATTTAATTTATTTATTGGTTTATATCCTCCATGAACTTGTAAAAATTAATTTTATTGTTATGGCAACAAAAAAAGAAAAACGATATCTCTGTTATTAAAAAGAATAAAAATTTTGTATTTGTTGCTGAAATGCAGATTTTTTTTTCTTTTTTAAACAATAAGTTAATACAATGAAATGATTTTAATTATTTTTTTATATTATGCAAGATAAAAATATAGTAATACCGGCATATCACAGGTTTTATTCTTTTTTTTTTTTTTTTTTTAATATGACATCATTTACACCTTCAGAAATACTCACCTTTTCTTAAATAAAAACGTGATTTATGAGTTATTTAAGAATTCTTTAGTTTCATAAAATAGTTATTATTATTAAATAGAAATGGCGCAGTTTATAGAAATATTTTCATTTATGCACACCACGGACCTTTAAATTAATCGAAGTTCACTTTGCAGGAATTAAAGTCAGTGAATATGACATCATCACAGTTACTGCTATAACAATGTATATTATATTCATGGAATAAATTTATCTGGTTTCTGTATGACGACATTTTCTCCATCGACAAAATTTCACTTTAGATATTCTATTTTATTAAAGTTTATCTTTTGTTATTTCACTTACATAATACTTAATAATATTACTCAGTAAATAATCTGTGTATTGCAGGGAATAGCTATATGCAATCATTTTATAATGATTAAATTTTACGAAAACCTTTATTTATTTATTTATTTATTTTTTTTTATTCTTTTGTTTGAAATGCGATTATACATTCACCGATGAGATCAGCTCCTGATTGGTGGAAAATAATGAAACAAAATAAATTTTGAGAAAAGCTTAACCTGTTGCCACTGTTTTGAAGAAATGTCATGAAAAAGCTTTTAAAATTAAAAATAAAATATAAAAATTGAAATAAATTAAAAATTAGCCAGAATGGGCACATCTACACATAAACAGCTTTCATTTAAAAAAATAATTATCAAAATCGGGCCAGTAGAAAGCTCAGGGCTGATGACCAAAAAAACAGCCAGGTGTTTTAAATATATAGATTATTAAATAATTCACCATAGAATTCACCATAGTTTTGTATCATATCTCTGGAAAAATTGGAATATTTTCATGATTTTTTTTATATACGCAGAAATATTCAGACTTTCAGATATATTTATTGGAAAAATCTATTTTTTTTAAGCTTAAGGGTCGTTTGTCCCCTTAAACAATCACATTTTTAATGAAGACATCACATTATCTACAATATTATTTATAACATTATATACATATTCGGTAAAATGCGTAAAATAATTAAGATTCGTAAATCTTGTTATTACACAAACACGTCTCGGGTTTAGACACCATTCGAACGCATACCACAAAATCTATTCTCTCATCGCGCCAGATTACTTCTCTTCACTTCCAGTTTAAAATAAAAGGCAAAAGAACTCATGACATTTTGCCGAAAGAGGCAAAAGTGCTATTGATAGATTGTACAAATTTCGACAGACAGTCATTTTATTACAATTATATAAAACTCATTTTCATTTTGTTGTGACAGAAACAAGAATTTAATAATGACAATTTTCAGATTTTTATTTAAAAAAATTTAATTTTGAGATATTTTAATAACTTCAAAAAAAAAAAAAATACTTATTGTACTTTTATCCGTAAGTTTCTGATAATTTACTAATATCATTATGCTAGTGTATTAAGATGGAACGAAAACAATTAACAATTGCTTTTTAAGTCGTAATTGCGAATTCTTGTGATGAAAAATTGGGTAAGAGAAAATTAAAGTGGTAAGTAATAAATAGTACAGTAGAACCCCGCAAATTCGGACCCCGATAATCTGAATCTCTGCATAATCCGGATCAGTCAGGTCAATCACTTTTTCCAAAGTTTGGGAAGCGATCGGCAAAATTTTGATAACATTAATTAATTTAATTTTCGTATTCTGAATTAAAAAAGTCGTTTCTGAAATATTTTCGGAAAAATACCTTAATCTTTTTCATTTAAACTCATTGATATTACCTTTCATAGAAAAACCATGCATCACTTAAGGTTTATAAGCAGGTTGCTGAGAGTACTCTCCGAAAGTCGTTGAAGAATTTATGGTTTACAAATTGTGATTTATTGAATAACAAACAAGTTTGAAACAAAAGAAGAAGTAGGCAAGGATGTAAGGGAAATTACACTTGAAAATTTCATAAGCTTCTTAAAAAACTGTTGGTTCAGAGATGTTGATATCACCGACATTAGCAATTGAATGAAGCAAAAATAATGAAGTTTACGCCTCAGTTACAGATGATGGAATAATCACTTTATGTATAACTAAAAAAGTTGAAGATGATTCAGACGAAAACACTATTATCAATGATGATCAATCAAAAGTTATTAGCCATAATGAAGTAACAAGTCATTCACAACAATTAATGGTTTATTTTGAACATCAAGTGGAAACGACACCTAATAAACTAAGTATGCTCAAACGGATGCATGGCCGTGTGGCCCGTAAAAGTTATACAAAACTAGCACAGCAGAAGATTTTATAATTACAAAATAAACATTTTTTACTGTCTGTAAATGTGTATGATGAAGGTGATTTTCTGTAAGTATGTCTTATTTGATTTTTTTTCTCATTCTCCGGATAATCCGGATTTTCAGTAATCCGAATTCGGTCTGGTCCCACTTAATTCGAATTATTTGGGTTTTACTGTAATCTATACTAATAAAAGAACAAAACGCTCTGTCTGCGATGGCTAGCAAAATCTATAGCATGTACGAAGCTCAAAATTTTTTGAGAGTAGCCCAATACCTCTCCTGATGCACCTGAAGCTCAGAATTTTAAATTTTTGATTAGTTTCATAGATATTAATTATGAAGCGGAACTCACTCTCATCAAAAAGTCATTTTTTAAATGTTCTGGGAAAGAAAACTTTTACACATGCGCAGAAACTCAATTACGCATCTAATCTGAGGAAGAACCTTTTTCCCCCGTTTATTTCTGTTTTTGGATCATTATGTTTAAATCCAAATCAACCAAACTGCTCGACGTAGATAAACTTAAGAGACATTTTTCGAAAGATCATATTTTTAGGTCTCAAATGCAATAATCAATTCGAAAAAATGTTGCAGTTAACCCTTTGAAAACAAATATTCAAAAATGGTCGTTTTTTCCAAAACTATTTTTCTCCCTTTTGTCAATGCCCCTCCAGGGCGTAATTTTTAAGATATAAACAAACCAAAAAGAAGATCTTAAAGTTGAAACTTTCTTCTGACTGATGGTGCAATTGGTTTTAAAATATTTGGATTTTAACCCTTTCAAATACACTGGCAAAAGAAGGTCATTTTGCGACTCGCAGAAAGGGTATTTTTTCCATGCTATAATTATCTTAACGTGCATATTTCAACTCAATATTTTAAAATCTTCTCAATAGACCAAATTTATACTCCCTACAAAAAATTCGACACGTTCGGCCGGATAGAAATATTTTTTACAAAATAAAATGTGCGAAAAATTTGATGAAATCAATAAAAAACAGATCGTTTTCATTGCGGTTTTGACTTAGCAAAACGCAATCCTATAGGTACCTTTAAACAAAAAACATATTCTTTAAGCTCAAAAACATTTTTATAATCTATGATGCAATCGGTTTTTAAAGTATAAGATTTAACCCTTTCAAATACACCGGCAAAAGGAGACACTTTGCGACTCACAAATAGAATATTTTTTCTACGCTAAAAGTATCTAAGCGTACATATTTCAGCCCAAATTTTTAAAAGCATCTAAATAGATCAAATTTACCCCTTCTTAAAATTTTTTTAAAACGTTCGGACGAGTAGAAATAGTTTTTACAAAATAAAAAGTGCGAAAAATTTGAGGAAATCAATAAAAACCAGATCGTTTCATTGCGGTTTCGCCTTTGCAGGGCGCAATTCTATATACGCCCTGACAAACCGAAAATATTTTCTTAAAGCTAAAACATTCTCATAATTTATGTTGCAATTGGTTTTAAAAAAATATGAGATTTAACCCGTTCAAATACACCGACAAACACGAATTACATCCCGGCTAAAAGTAACTAGATGTCCATATTTTAGCACAATCTTTTTAGAGCCTTTGAATAAACCAGATTTACATTACTTTCAAAAATTTTGGAACTTTCGTATGGATAGAGTTCTTTTTTTACAAAATGAAATGTGTGAAAATTTTTACGAATTCAGTAAAAACCTGAATGTTCCGTGGCGGTTTCGTTCGCCCTCGGTTCGCATAGTTTCCAAAAAATCAAATTACATAGAAAACAAAATACCAAACAGCATGTGCTTTTAATTCAATATCTTTTCGCGATTTTTCTGTTTTAAAAATATAAATTTTGACAAAATGGACTTAAAGATATAAAATCATAGAAATTTGAGTTTAATTTAAGGGTCATTTAGAAAGCAAATAACACATTTAAAAACTGAATAATATCACGGGCCCGGGCAACGCCGGACAGGACAGCTAGTAGTATAATAAATAGTAAATAGTTTAATAAAAATTGAATAAATAAATAATAAATAATAATAAATAAAAAATAGCTGAAATTTTGAAGTACTAGAATAACAAAACATGATGTGAAATTTATTAAAGTCTGCAACATCTTCAGGTCATGCAAATAGGGGGAACTGGGTCACATAGATACATGGAGCACATAGATAAACACTCTGTACTGCACACAGGGTAATTACAGGAAGTTTCACAACAGCTCCAAAAGATGATACTAATGCACTCAACTACATACAGAAAGCCTTGGAATGATTCACTAGTTTGATAAAATGGGATGGGTGATTAATTGTTTTTGTAGGTCAAAAGTAAATTTGAGTTGTACAATTGAAATTGTATTATACAACTTTTCCAGTATTTTCAATCTAAACGAATACTCTCCCTGGCAAGTAAATCTACTCTTTATCAATTCCTCATTTTTTATTTATTTATTTATTGCCTAAGTGGGGCAGAATCACCAGACCTCAAAGGTCCGGTGTAGACTCTGTTAACCCCACCCGGAGTGCTCCCCGACACGCGGGAATTCGTTTACAATTAGTAAAAAAAAAAGAAAAAAAACGAATAAGAAAAAAGAAAAAAATATTTTATGTACAAAACAAGCTTCATCCGCCGGAGCACAGGCTGCTTCCTCGCGACAAGGGGCGGACCAGCAGAGTAGGTGATGCTATTGACCGAAGTTGCATAGGAACAATAGGTTGGTGCACCATGCAGCCCTATGAGGTGAGATTCGTTAGTTCCATTTGGAAAATAAAAATCCTATTTAATTTACCTATAAGAAGGGGTCTAGATAAAATATTAGATAGCCAGTTTTTGGGAAGGATGGAGGGACGTTTAATATGCCAGGCTTGGGTAAGCGTGCAGTGATAGTAACTATGGTCAGGGGTGCCTATCTCGCCGCACTCGCAAAAGTGATTGGCAGCTCGATGGAAACGTTTCAAATAGGCTTTGAAGGGCCCATGACCAGAGAGGAATGCTGTTGTGGCTGGTGAGAGAAAATACATTTCTCTAGACACTACAGGTATGAGATTATAAGTGTGTCTACCTTTGGTAGAGACATCCCAATAATTTTGCCACTCTGGTAAGATTTTTAGATCCAACTTATTGCAAATGTGTGAGGGGGGAAGAGGGAGAGTAAAATCTATGGATGTTTTTGCCGTTTCTTCTTTCGCTAACCTGTCAGCCCGCTCATTGCCCTCAATGCCAATGTGGGCCGACACGTGGCCCAGGGCGACTTTGCGAACGAGAGAGAGCAACTTAATTTTTATGTCGAGAACTAAAGGGTTCTTAGTTCTATGTGCGAAGATTGCCTGTAGGCTTGAAAGACTATCACTGTACAGCCTGGTGAAGGAAGTTGGTTGGAAAGAGATCCAATCAAGAGCCCGCAGAATCGCAAAAATTTCTGCTTGGAATGCAGTGTTATCATCCCCAATTCTACAAATTATGAAGTGTTGGATTTGTGACTCATTTTATTCAAAATGGCTGCATGGGGCCCATTGATACAGTTTATGTCGGGGCACATTGATGCAAACTAAATCCTTTTCTAGTTCATTTTTCATTACCTTTTATTACTTTTTTTACCATACACTCCTTAATTGAACCATTTTTCGTCAAAAATTTCTAATATTATTTTTTATTGAAGTGAAATAGCTCTAATTTCTTTATATTAGAACATTTTATAGCATTTTTGCAAACAGAAGACGTACGGACTTACCCAACATCTAGTGCTAGTAGAATTAACAAAAGAAAAGACGGCATCCGGGAAAATCTAAAAGTTATATCGACGATATGAGAAAAAAGTATTTTCATCATGTGAAATGTTAGAAAGAGAAACAAGCTGCAGAACAGCATAAGATAATTATATTATAAACAGAATTTTTAGTATAATTAACACCTTTATTTTCTGTTTATATACCGATTTATAAACAGAAAACCTGGTAATTTTTTTCATCTTTCCTAAGAAAGAAAATAATGCTGGGGTTGAAGTGCCAGATATGACAAAGTTACCACAGCCAACAATCAGACAAGGAACATCAGGTCATAATACATTTCATTTTGATTGCTTTAATATTGCTTACAAAAAGTTTTGGGCGATTTGAATTCTATAAATGAATATAAAATGGTTTGCTAACTATTTTCCTATGAAAAATATGCATTGGTGTTATTTTGTCTCCATTTTCCCAGATGTATCAAAGTGTCCCATGAGGTGTATCAATCTGCCGCTGGGATGGGGCACATTGATACAAATGATTTTTTTTTTTGATTTTTTAAAAGTTACATGCAAAAATAATCTATAAAACAACGATTGTACATTTTTATAACACATTGCATAAGTTTTGGTGACACATCATAGAAAAATAACTTAAAATTTCTGCTTTCTGGACACCAAAAAATTTCTTAGAAAAAAACTGTATCAATATGCCCCAGTTCCCCTTACTCTTAAAGTTTAGCAAGAATCACATCTTTAAATTTTTTATCTTACTTAACTTGTCAATATTTAAGTGTGATAGCTCTTTACAACTTTAGAGAACATGAACGTGCGCGATCAAAGATAATGGGGAATTTGATTGATACTTCAGATTTATGCTTTATTATTCTAATTCATAAGAATTTGAGCAATTACATTCGTAAAGAGGTTAATTAAAAAATTGTAATTATATGATTTTTTTCTTATTTCAGCCATCAGCCTCATATCAGCACATGGCGAACATTAAATATTTGATTGATTTTATATACTTATTATTTTTTTCCCGATTTTTACTTTTCCTGATTTTGCACCTTTTCCGTGATATTACGACTTGAAAAACAATTTTTATACTTGTTTAGTCTACCCTACTCTGTATGTCATGTTACTGCCTTTATTTATTATGATTAGAAGTGTTAAACTAGGTAGAAAACAACCACAAACATTTAATAAAATTCTAAGTACCTAAAAGGCAAGTAGATAGTTACCGTACATTTAAAACCTCTGGCCGAATTTATGAGAAAAGAAGAATCGAGAAGCACTTCAAAAAACTCTATTCAAACATCGGATAAATCCCTATAATAAGCACTTTTCGAAAAAATATTTATCATGACATCATCTCCTTATGCGTATTCTTTATCTTACAGGTGTATGCATAAAATTAATTTGTATTCTAAGGAAACATTTTAAATTTCTGCATGAAACTTATACATTTTTATTCGTTTTCGAGCTGATCCAACTGGCGTTCCTCGGGACCATAGACGTTTTCAAACAAATTACGAATATTTAAAATCTCCATTTATATTAAAATATATAGAAAAATTACACTGATAAACAAATTTTAACGAATATTCGATTTCTCTATATACGTTGGGTGTTTCTTATAGATTTCAAGCTCTGAAAAAGAATATGTTTGTAAAAATTTTCTATCACCCTCCAATTTTGAGAAATTTCATTAATACGTTTTGGAGTATGTAGGCATCGTATTGGCATTATAATTATATTATATTATTCTCTTTCATGTATTTGATTCACACAAACATTCCTTTTTCTTATTAGAACGATAGAAGATAGAGCAAGAGAGTAGAAACAGATGTCCCCCTAATAAATTTTACGTTAGCGACCTTGAAGAGACAGCTCTAGCCACCCCCACAGTAATTGACTTTAACGCAAATCCCTGACAGTGGAAACTTATCATTCGGGGCAAATATACTACTGTTTCTTTGTTCTGGAAGACTTTTTAATTAAATTTTTATTATAATTATTATATCTTCCTCTACAATATGTAAAACATGTCTAGAGGATGCGTTAATGAACCCGATTCTTTTTGCTGGGTATGCGGGGAGCTAACTTTGAAAAAGCATCGATGCGCCTATCATATGTACTTTGGATATAAGGTGTAGTTGAACGAGATAAGAAATAAGCACCTCGTTCTTGTTATACACAACGTGCTACAAACTTCCGGACATGAGGTACAAAAAAGTGTATGTCTTTTCCTATACCCATGATATGACACATGCCGAAGGATCAAATAACTGACTGCTACTAATGTATTACAAAATTTAAAGGATTCTTTGGAAGAAGTAAGCATAAAAATAAGTACACGAACTTAGATTCAGCAATGTGACCAGCATTACACATTGATGATTTAAAAATACCGAAACCTCCAGAGAATTTTACATATGATGATGCAGAAATAGAAATGGAAATCGATGAAACTGAAACTTCCTCTACATCTGATATGAACTATTCTCCTGGCATAAATGAAGAACCACACCTAATAATTCAAAAAGAATTAAATGATTTTGTGAGAGACTTATCAAAGAAAAACTCAGAATTACTTAATCAAGATTGCAAGGTTAAAATCTCCTGAAAAAGAATACAAAGATATCTATTTATCTAGATTGATATAAGAAATATTCAACATTTTTTAAAAGGAAAGATGATTTACGCAACTGTAATGATATAAGTGGCTTAATGTCTGCTTTAAATTGTCAATATAACTCGGAACAATGACCTATAAGAGAGCACTCACAGCTAAGACATTTACAGCTACATAAAGTATGAAATTTCTTATTAATATCATTTCTTTTTACAAAAAAATCTATATTTTTCTGAAACTTTATAAACAATGCATACTTTCAGTGTTTTAAATATTAATTTTAAGCTTTATAAATGTTTATTTAAAATTTTGTCATTACTAAAATACCAAATGATAAATTTCATAAGGTGTATGTGTTGAATAAATACTTCAAAATTGAGATTTTCAGGATTTTGAATTTTTTAAATATCTGTGGTTGATGGAAACTTTTTAATGGCATATTCTTTCACAGCACCACCTAATATATAAAAGTCACCACATACTTAGTTAGAAACAGAAACCTTGTTTATCAGTGTTAAAATTTTATCTGAAGAATATTTTAAATTTTATCAGAGTGAATACATGTATGTATCGCTGTTACGAAAACAACGTTTTGTAAACATTGTGACGTATTGAAATAAATCCAGGATGACTTTTGGCAAAGCTTTATTTACTGCAACACACAGCACAGCAAAACAGAAGAAAATTAGAATTGGAAAAAAATATATCGAAGTAAGATTCAATGTCCGCAGCTATTTCACAGTTGCGCGTGGGTTTTGGGCCTTTCACAGTTATGACAATCAGACGATGGCCGTGACGGACTTCACTTTTTACGGGGCAAAAATGCGCCCCGGCTGGCGAGCTAGGTCGACTCACTTCAGAGTCAAAACCAAAAATCCTCCCTTGAACCTCTTTGAAATTGCATATATATAAAGCAGTTTTCTTTGATAATCGCCGATCATTAAGAGGGTAAATCAGACAGCTCAAGTAGTGTAGATTTATTATATTCAAACTGTCTAACGTTAAATTCTTGGTCTGAAATACGATTTTTATAACGTCAGTTGGAGAGGTTTCAAGTGGAATTTATTGCTTAGATAATTGGAAAGTTGAAGTTTTATTATACACAAATGTTTCGTACTTGTCAGAGGGTATTTACACGTGCTAACATCTGCCTTTATTGACAGTGTGCTAATGAGGATATTCAGAACGTTACAGTCCTCCCCTCTTAGCAAGAATTTTTCTTAAGGGAAAAATTCATATGTAAAGGGTTAGTCAACAAACAAAAAGATCTTGAGTTAATCTGCATTTGCTGGCAAACAGCCTTAACCCAATTTAAAATTTAACTTTAAATTTTGAGAAAAAAAACCTTTAAACATAATGAACACAAGTACCCATAAGGAAAGTTCACAATTAAGTACAATATACACATGTTTTACAATTATATTTCAATATAAACAACCAGAACTTTCTTATGGAAAGATTTTATGCAATTGCAAACATTTCTAACTTTGCTACTTCAAATATAAAAACACAAACACATATTATAGTTGCATAATTTCTTAAACAATACTGTACAAAATAATAGAATATCAATATAAAAATGTTCAATATAAAAATTTTTTTACTCTTTTTTCTCTAGCATTTCTGCTCTACTCAAACCATCCGCATTTTTGTTGTTTTTGCCTGCTCTATGAATTATTTCAAACTCGTAGGGTTGTAAGGCTAAAGCCCATCTCATAAGCCTAGGGTTAGAACTAGCATTTGATCTCAACCAGCGTAAGGGATTGTGATCTGTAAATACTTTGAACTTCCTACCGTCCAAATAGTAATGCAATTTCTTTATTGCAAAGATTATACTCAGACATTCGCGTTCGGTAGTACTGTACCGTTTTTCCGTTTCTGAGAACTTTTTGCTTAAGTAAAGAACTGGATGTTCTTCATCTGTTCTATCATCCTCTTGACTTAATACAACTCCCATGCCTCGGTTTGAAGCGTCCGTTTGAACTAAAAATTCTTTTTTAAAATTCGGTGCATGCAAAACCGTCGTATCTGTTAAACTCTTTTTTAACCTGTGGAATGCTTCTTCGCATTCAGCTGTCCAAGTGATTTCGCCCTTTTTTGTTTTCCCTTTTAGCGCGTCCGTTAAAGGCGCAGCTATTACCGAATAGTTTTGGATATACCTGCTATAATATCCGGCTAAACCTAAGAAAGCGCTTATCTGCGTTTTCGTTTTAGGGGTCGGAAAGTTTTTAACACTTTTTACTTTTGCTTCCGCGGGTGATCTTGTACCGGTTCCTACAATATGCCCCAAATACTTGACATGGTTTTGCGCAAACTTGCACTTTGAAAGTTTTATTTTCAAATTTGACCTTTCAATTCTCTCCAAAACCAAGCTTATATGTTGTAAATGGTCTACCCAGGTATTTGAAAATATAGCAACATCGTCTAAGTATGGAACAGCAAATTCCTCGAATTCTCTCAGTAACTCGGACATGAGTTTGCTAAAGAAATAGGGAGCATTTTTTAAACCGAAACTCATTCTTAAACATTTAAAAGTACCAAAGGTTGTACAGAAAGCAGCGTACCGTTGGGCTCTTGGACTTAAAGGGATTTGCCAGTACCCCTTAGCTAGATCTAAGACCGTTATAAATTTAGCAGATGATACTTTCTCAACTCTTTCTTCGATATTCGGAAGAGGAAAATATTCGGTTCTAATGATCCTATTTAAGCGGCGATAATCAACGCATGGCCGGGGATCTTTTCCGGGAGTTTCTACCAATATCATCGGAGAAGTGTAGACTGACTCTCCTACCTCTATAATACCTAACTTTAACATTTTCTGGATTTCATCTTTTAAAATATCAGTCTGTCTTTGAGAAAATCTATACGGTTTTGACCTAATCGGAGTATCGCTATCAAGAATGATATCGTGCTCAACTAAGTCTGTAAGACCAGGGTTGTTAGAAAAGCACTTTGAAAATCTATTTAACACCTCATGCAATTAATTTATCTGACTTTTGCTCAATAGATTTTCTAAATCACTGCTACGAATTACTTCCTCAAAATCATATACCATAGGACCATTCTCTAGATACGGAATCTCTAAGTCTTGGTCTTCCAATGATTTAGGATAAATCTCGAAGTCTAGTAGATTCACATGCTGCGGTCGCGTATAATATGGTTTTAACATATTTACGTGATATATTTGGGTCTTTTCTTTTTTTCCCGGTATTTCGACAACATAGTTCGTTTCCGAAATTTTACTTTTTACTGTCCCAGGACCAATCCATTGAACTGATAATTTATTTGGTCTCGATGTCGCCAAGACTAAAACTAAGTCACCCTCTTTAAATTCTCGTTTGATAGCATTTTTTTGTACCAATTCTTTCGTTTGACTTGTAAATCTTCCATTCGCGTAACTGCTATCTCACGACATCGCTTTAACCTGTTTATTAAATTGAACACATGTTCCGTAACTAAATCGTTTTCTAAAGGTGGCTCCAGCCATTTTCCCGCAATTAATGTTTCTGGTGTGCGTAAATTTTTTCCGTACACTAATTCTGATGGAGTGTATCCCGTACTCTCATGTGTTACAGTTCTGAGTGCTAACAGTATCGCTGGTAAATGCTTATCCCAGTCCGCTCCGGACTCTAAACATAACGCTCTCATAAGCCGTTTAATAGTTCTATGAAATCGTTCGACAGGATTATTTTGTGGGTGGTGAACAGAACTATGGCTTACCTTTATGCCGAATTTCTCTAGAAATTCTGTAGTTAATGCTGAGGTAAACGATTTTCCCTGATCACACTGTAACTCAGAAGGAAAACCTGTGCGACAAAAAATGTCTAATAATGCCTCAGTTACCTTCACGGAACTTAAATCTGTTAAGGGTATTGCCTCAGGATATTTCGATGCCATACACATCGCTGTTAAAATGTAACGGTTCCCATTTGTGGTCAGAGGTAACGAACCGCAAGCGTCAATGTTTAACTTGGAAAACACCTCCTGAATCACTGGTACTAATTTTAAGGGGGCTTTCTTTTTTTAACTTGGCCGCCCTGCTTTCTGACAGAAATCGCAAGAACGTACAAAATCTTCCATCTCCTTATTGCAATTTGGCCAGAAAAAATATCTATTTAACTTATCCTTGGATTTAGTACAACCCAAATGTGCCGACGTCCCTTCGTGACACAATGATTTTACCGCTTCCCTTAACGGCTTTGGAATTACCAGCAATCTCGTCACATTTCCAAATCGATCCTCGCGATTTTTCACTAGCAAATCATCTTTAATCGAATATACACGATTTGCATTTTCCCCGTTTGGTTTATCCAAACGGCTCCGCAATTCCCTTACTTCCGCGCACTTTCGTTGTGCATCGATAAAACCTTGTTTATCTATCTTCAATAACCCTAACTCTGGTGCTCCGGCCTCTAAAGCGGGAATTTCTATCGGTTCTTCTTCTACCGTCGGAACTAAAATCCCTGCTTCATCCTTCGACTCTCGATTCAACCCTTCTGAAACTTTCGTTTCAAGTTTTTCCTGCCGATCCCTTTCGGCAACTTTCTCCATGCGCTTTGCACGCGCTCTCGTTTGTACGGCATTTACCTGACCCACCGAAAAAAACTCATACCCCGTTTTTTCTTTAATCAATTCTGCCGTTTTGTTCCCTAGCAATTATCGATTTTGGTTCAAGTGGTTTCCACATACGGCAGCCTTTGTCCGTAATTTACCAAAATCTCCCGATATTTCTACAACTGCTAACGGTAGACAAACTAACTCCAAGCTTAAGGGTTGCTTAATCCATATTTGCTCACCGCAAAAATCATTTGGATTTATGTATTTCCGACAAACTAAATCCAACGTGGCTCTGGAATCTCTTAAGATTTCTATTCTATATCCATTTACAGTCCCCTGAAAAGTATATGTTTCTAACAAATCTTCTCCTTTTTTTTTCTGGAGGTTGTTTACTAACCCTGAAGGTGGTTTTTTCTGCAATTTTGGGCACGAACTTTTTAGATGGTTTTCCGAATTGCAAATAAAACATTTTAATTTAACTCTCCTTTCGAATGCCCTGTCTCTATTTATATCCGCTTGTGTGTTAGTAACGCCGAAGGAGGGGGTATATCGGGGTTTACTTCCTCTAAATTTATCATCAATTTGCATACGAGTTTTTTCATGCTTATTATCTCTATTCTTCGGCGTCGACGCTCGAATGCTATCAAAACTATCAAGTAGTTCGGTAATTTCGGCCTCACTTTTAATTAACGGACACTTATCTAAGAAGTGTTCGCTCATCTCTGGCTTAGCGCGTTTTTTGATTTGGTCTGCGATTAAAAGATCGGTGAGTTGCTCAAGCGAATTTATTTCCAAACCTGCAAGCCATTCCTGCAAATAATTTCGTAACTCGAAACCGAAATCCTTCCATGTATCGCTCGGACGTTTGACGTGCTGTAAGAACTTAACTTTAAATGATTCTGCATTTAATTTATAACGTTTTAAAAGAACTGATTTAATGTGATCATAATTCTCCGCTAAATCTTCGGCTTCTCTTGCTATAATCGTTACAATATCAATTGGCAATAAACTAATTAAGTGGGACACCCAGTTTTCTTTATTAATTTTAGCTCTTTTAACTTGTCGTTCAAACAAAACCAAATACAAACTGATATCTGTTTTTTCGGGGTCGAATTCGGGTATTAGTTTTTTCAAATTTAATTCTGAAGGACGCGAATTAATGTCATTTGAATTTGATCCCGATGCGGGGATTCCTTTCTCTAACTTTAATTTTTCTAATTCAAAATTTAATTCTAACTCTTTCTGTCTCAACTCTCGTTCTTGTTCCATTTTTTTACACTCACGTTCAGAATTTTCTTTTCTTAATAATTCTTCGCGCTCTAAATTTCTTTGTCTAGCTATTTCATGTTCCTTTCTCTCAGCCGCTTCCTGACTTTCTCTTAAAATATTATCATATATCTCGGATACAAAATCTTCATCATAATCATCTGAATTCACAATTAAATTCTTTAATTGAGTCCTAGTTTCGGTGCCCAGTCTAGGTATTTCCAGTTCATCGATTAATTTAATTACATCATCTTTCTTACCTTTGCCTAAGTACGCCATTTTAATAAAATTTTTACCTTATTCTACTTATAATTTTTAACAGAAATTTACATATAAAAATCAAATGTACACAATTAATGCTGATTCTTTTATCAAAACTTCCAAAAGATATAAAAAAAAAAAAAAATTATCTTTCTATATTTTTTTGAATATTTATATCTATAGAAATTTTTTTTTTTACATATAGACAAATTTTAACTATTAAAATAACTAAAAACAAATTTTAAATTTTACATACATAAAAATCAGAAGAGAAAAAAAAAAACATGATCTCTTATACACATACATATGTAAAAAAATGCTTCCCTTATGTGTACTTGTACAATTTGAGTTTAACATTCACAACAAAAAAAAAATTCTTCTATAAATATTTTTCTTTTTTTATATATATATAAATTGTTTACTCAAGAACTTTTTGAAATGGAATGTCTTACCCCATTGAAGCTTTTACACCTCTCCAAATTTTTAATCCACAAAGAAACCGGAAAATCACAATCTGTAAGCACTCACACAGAATTGCGCGCAATCACCAAACACGGCACTAAAAACAAACACCATTTCACTATTTTCTTTCCCGAAAGTAGGTCACAACAAAATCGCTCTTCTTCTTCTCTTTTATCAGCTGACAAGGGTCGAGGGTGAGAAAACCATTTCACCTCCGCCTCCGAGGAACGACGTATCCCAGGAAATTCCAGTCGTCCGTTTCTACCAAGGGATCAGGGAGCCTCCGTTTTCGGAAAGATGATCTGTTTATCTTCTTCCGCTAAGAAAATCCAATCACTATTTCTTCTGACTAAAACTCCATCCAACTGCTGACACCAATTCAACTTGCTGTGACGTATTGAAATAAATCCAGGATGACTTTTGGCAAAGCTTTATTTACAGCAATACACAGCACAGCAAAACAGAAGAAAATTAGAATTGGAAAAAAATATATCGAAGTAAGATTCAATGTCCGCAGCTGTTTCACAGTTGTGCGTGGGTTTTGGGCCTTTCACAGTTATGACAATCAGACGATGGCCGTGACGGACTTCACTTTTTACAGGGCAAAAATGCGCCCCGGCTGGCGAGCTAGGTCGACTCACTTCAGAGTCAAAACCAAAAATCCTCCCTTGAACCTCTTTGAAATTGCATATATATAAAGCAGTTTTCTTTGATAATCGCCGATCATTAAGAGGGTAAATCAGACAGCTCAAGTAGTGTAGATTTATTATATTCAAACTGTCTAACGTTAAATTCTTGGTCTGAAATACGATTTTTATAACGTCAGTTGGAGAGGTTTCAAGTGGAATTTATTGCTTAGATAATTGGAAAGTTGAAGTTTTATTATACACAAATGTTTCGTACTTGTCAGAGGGTATTTACACGTGCTAACATCTGCCTTTATTGACAGTGTGCTAATGAGGATATTCAGAACGTTACAACATAAAGAAATATAGTCGTTGATTTTATGTGTTTTGTACCACAATGAATAGAATTTTTTAATAAAGATCGTCCTTATATAAAAAAATGAAACACATTCCTTTTTTTCAAGTAATAACAGCCATCTTTATGTTCCCTTTTTTTTTTTTTTTTTTTTTTTACAAAGCAGTTTGAAAAAATATAAATTACATATTTTTAGAAAAAATTGCATAAAATAAGTTACATTGTAAAATAAAAAATATGCTTTCCATCAATTTTGACAAAAATATAAAAATTCTATGTGCTAGAAATATTCAGCGCATAATCCTAGACAATCTATAAAAATTTTTCGCTCGTAGTAAAATAACTTAAAATAAAAGATAGGTAAATAAAAAAGATTTTCTGCGTTATAGATTTTTTTATTATTGTTTCTTTAATTTTTTTTCTGAAAATGTTAATGTTAACAAAAGTTGGGGTCATCTGGTAATTTCTGAGATATTCTTCTTTTCAGATAGAGTTAAAATCATTATTTGACACCGGAAACTATGAACATTTTTATAAGAAAATAAGTAACAACGGTTTCTATTCACATATCATAAAAACACATTTAAAAAAAAATTCTGGCATTTGTAGATTTAAACTTTATATATATATATATATATATATATATATATAAACCACAGAAATTTCCTTATGACCTAATACATAGAGAATAAAACGAACCTTTCTCTTTATTCGAAATGTAAAAAGCACACGTTAAAAATAATCTAGATCAAAATAAATCTAAAATTCATTTCTTTGATGTAATTTCATAAATTAACTTAAAATTTAAACTATGTTTTTCATTCTAAAACAGCCATTTTTTGTGTTTTTATTTTCGTATTTAATGTGTCTTATTGATAAAAACACTCCAATAGTTTTGGGTATATATGAATTAAAAATTGTATAACGATAAAAAATGAGGAAGCTGAACGTATAGTATACATTTATCTCTATGGAGGTTTAAGAACAAACCCATAATCTAATGACTCTTCTTGCCTGCATTGGTTTAAGTATTTTAAAGAATTTTTTAAAAAAAAGGGCTATCTTTTAAAATGTTAACGTTAAGGTTATGTACATTTTATACCAACTAATTAATATAAAATCTCATTTTAACACTTTTTTGCTCTTGATCACTTTTAAATTTTAAATTTTTATAAAGTTATTCTGGGACACGTTATTAGGACAATTACCATACCAAATTTCAAGTTTCTACCGTTAACAGTTCCAAATAGATCTAAAATCAGAACAATTTTAATACCCTATTCACTAATTTCACTCTTTATAATTTCTACTTTTTTGAAACATTTCTCCTCGAACAATAGCACCTGAAAACTATTCATTGTTATATTATCAAATGCTCCACACAATTCTCGACTTTTTTTTCGGGAAGGAGGGGAGTGGGAAACTGCGCATTTAAAATTTTCAGAATTTTGGAAAACTGTCCTGAGCGGGCATTTACGTATTTAACACCAAACTCGCAAGCTTCTACCATCAAAACTCCAAATTTATCGAAATTTAGAACATTTTTGATCATATTTGTTTTGTGTGACACATTTGAATTTCGAAGCTTTTTGGACATCTGTCGTACCGAGTATTTGCATCTGAAATGTTATCTAAACACCCAATTTTTATTTCTAGCCACAACAATATGGGTGCGAATAACAACTTTCAGAAGTTTTTATCTACCGCAACCACCTTTCATGTACCGATATACAAAATAAACAAGTTGGAACACAGATAGTTATTGAAAGATAGAAAACCAACGATTATAAATGCACAAATAAAGTATGAAAAGGGAGCAAACAGCTGTTCAGCTGTTCATTTGAATTTCGAAGTTTTTTGGACATGTTTCACATCATTAAAAATTCTCACTCCTTAGTCAATGACTTATCAAGTACACCTTATTTACCTAGCATTTGGAAATCTTTAATTAAAAACTTTTTCCCTCTCTTTTTAGTCTTTGTTTTGTTTGTTCTCCGGTAGATGTCGTTACTTGTCCACCCAGTTGTTCAGGCTGCTTTCTTCTCATTAGTTGCTTTCCTTTAGACGGGGCCGTTCCCGTAGCGGGTATATAAGCCTGCGTCTCTCTGTTTCTTTGCTCAGTTTTGCTTTGTCTAGCTCGCTGAGTTTTTGAACTGATGAAGAATCTCGATAGTAGATTCGTAACAGATGTTTGCTCCCTTTTCATACTTTATTTGTGCATTCATAATCGTTGGTTTTCTGTCTTTAAACATTTTTGCACAAAGCCATTAATTGCTATTTTAACAGATAATTATTAACATTTTCCTACTTCAATTTTCATTTTTAATGACTTGCATATTTTCAATTGGAATGCATTCTATAGACAAGCAAACGATTCTTCTTCATAATAATTCCGTAGTAGCAAACCAATATTGATTTTTCATTTATTGGAAATATTGTTATAAAACGCCTACATTGGTTAAATATTGGTATTTCATTGAAACATTTACAAAGAAACCATACTATTGGCATAGTATTTGTTGCAAATATTGGCTAAATAAGGGCAAAATGTAAACATACTAATATTGGAGCAATATTTCATGCCAATATTGCGCAAATATGATAATATTACTCCAAGGTGTAGCCAATATTGACCCAATATTTTTTGGCTACTGGGGTTGTATAGATTTCGCGCGGTGAGATTATACGTTTTACTCTTATGTTCTTCGTTACTATATTCTTGTTTATTTGTAATTATTTTTTATTACTAATAATTCTTAAATGTTAAATTTTGATGATTTCAATTTGTAATTTTAAATAGAATCGCCATTTTAGATATATCCCATTCTTAGCAGATACACTATTTTCAGCAATCCGTTTTCTGTTTATAAAGCTTGAAAATAACAAACTGTTTTGTGACAGTTCAAGCTAATTTGTTATTAAATAAAATGTATTAATCAATTAAAAAACAGCAATCAAATTAATTGTATTTTTAATATAACGGAATGTCATCCCTAATAGAAAATATATACAATATAAATATAGACAAGTATACACATAATACACAAAATAAATACCTTGGTGTACAGCGTTTATTAAATTTACATTTAAAAAATAATAAATATCACAGCATTTTATGTACAATGACGTAATATTATCTTTATTTCCTACGAGTATTCGAGAAAAAAAGGACAACTTTCACAGAAAATGTGCATTTTTTTTCAGTAAAACTCAAAAATGATTTAAACAGGTGATTTGGGAAGAAAATTCCTCTGTGTAATAATCCACGTGCGTACCACGATTGTTTTTGTTTTGCTTTGTTTTTTGTAGTCTGAATAAAACATAGAAACTACATTTCAATAAGTGATTTTTTTAAAACAGCTTATCTTATATTTTAAAAATGTGTTCGAAAGGACTTTCAGAAATATGTAAAAACAAAAATATACAAAAAATATGGCAAATTAATGGAATAGAAAACATGTTGCTTGCTATTATATTCTCGAACAGAATTTTTTCAATAATAGTTACATTAATCCATTTAATCCGTTTATTAAACTTACTTAAGGTTCAAATATACAGCCACAATTCATTTAAATTCAAACACATGTTTAAGTAAAATATTTTTCAAAAAAAGAAAAAGCGAAAGAAAAAACAGATTTGTGGGAGTTTAACATTTAATGAGAATGAAAGATCACAATTCACTAAAACTTAATTTTTAAACTAAAATAGTTTGCTGATGACAACTTTTTTTTCAGTTGTTATTCTAATGAACCCTTTATATCTTGACTATGCTTTTAAGTATCATTAAATAAAATTCAATGTGAACTTTATTTAATACGTCTACCTATTAAAAGGAAATTATAGTTTTCTTACTAAATAGTTCGTTCAATTGTGTTTAGAAAGCAGTGAAAAAAACGAAGCTAGATATTTTTAATATGGTTATTTCAATCAATTTTGCCAAGTTTGTCAATTATTTGGAAATAAATCACCAAATTTTGCGACCGAAATTACTCACCAAAAGTGACGCCAACCTGGCGCTATTTCCAGTGTTTCGCGAAATTCCCGTATCCTATCACTGTAAATGAATAGAATTTAATTGCATGAAGAAAATCATCAAATTTTGATTGTTTTGTAAAACTAAAACTAATATTAGCTAACGGATAGAGCTTAATTGAACTATTTACTTCATTTTTATGTACAAACATTAACTGTTTACAACATCCGTAATATTGCCACCTTCTCAAAAACTATATGTCCAAAGGGTCGCTGAGTAAGAGGAAATCACTCAAAGATTATTTCAAACAATTATGTTATTTTGCAAACACAAAATAAACAAATACAAAAAATGCATAGATAAAG
The DNA here is from genome assembly GCA_964019185.1 of Maratus speculifer. Taxonomy (NCBI): domain Eukaryota; kingdom Metazoa; phylum Arthropoda; class Arachnida; order Araneae; family Salticidae; genus Maratus; species Maratus speculifer. Next base: position 250,398,938 of record OZ025295.1, on the reverse strand, counting down.
AACTAATATGTACATAATTTACAAAAAATAACTTCAGAGAAATTGGCCTAAAAATTAATATTTTCAATTTGTAATCACTTTGGCTAAAGTAAGAGGCTAGCCGGTTACAGTGTATTACCTTGTGTAATACGCTGGATAATACACTGTACCCTGTTACCTTGGGTTTGGGTATAGCAGTTTTTGTATGCGCACGAAGTCGTCATTCAGTCTGTTGATAGCTGTATAATGACACGAATGATTGGCAGACTCGTTGAGTTAGAAGTACTTTCCTTGACGATAACCCCATTTGCCGTGCCCTTAAAACTTGAGATTCTGTCTTATTGAGATTTTTCTGCCATATTCTAAAGCTTTAAGCTATTGAGTTATCTTTCCTATACTCTTGGGATAAATCGTTTTTAGAGTCTGAGCTTGGGTCTACCATATCCCATCTGATTAAAAAGCGATCACTTCGAGTGGTCTGTTCAGCCACTTCCAACTTTAAGGCATGCAGTAAAGCATATTTTATATCCGTTACGTCACCATCCATACTATTATTTGCATTTCTAATTCTTTTATTCCATTCACAAAGTATCTAAAGGAGAACTTTTACCGTATATTTGCGGAACGGTGACCAAATGCCAAATTTCTAAGCTGTTCTATTTCAGGGATAAATTCTTGAAGATTTTCCCTGATTGTTGATGGCAAATTTTGGATCCATGTGTTGTCTATAAAGAATTCGTATGCGAATCTCAGTTCATTATTCGGAGTCTAAAAATTGGTTTACGTCATACCCGGCAATGATTGTAACACATTAAGATAACACATGTTAATTAAGATTCTTTACCTCACCACTCTACTCGTTCATTTTGTCTACAATGGCGAATTCTTTTTGCATCTTTTTCATTTGTAAAAGAAAAGTAGATCAGTTCTTACAATCTTCACAATTGCATCTTCTTAAGATCTTGCACTCTTTTACTCATTTTTTCATTTACGTCCCTTATTTTCCTTTCCATTTCTTTTCGACTTTTCTAACTTTGAATTTTTTAACTTTGAATTTTTTCTTATTACAAAATCTATCCTTTTCTATATTTTTTTCTTCTACAGTATCTACTCTTTTCTCTATTTTCTCTTCTACGAAATCTATTCTTCTCATATCGATAAGAACTTTGCTTTAAGAGTTTTCCCCATTCTTTCTTGGCCTTGATCCATTTTCTCCTTAATGTGATTTTCTTCATTTTGAATCTTCTTCATCAATTCTACCATTAAGCTACAAACAGCTCCCAAGAGCCCTTTCAGTTGTTTTCCCATCGCTCTTGTTAGCATCATCATATACCAGCTTCTGACATCAAAAACTGCTGCGTGTGTAGGGGTTCAAATTTTATGATATTTTATCTCAAATGAACCTCAGTATTTAAAGAATAAAGTAAATCACAACTATTTACAGAAACAGAATCTTTATACCTCAGAAAATAACACAAAAACTATTAAAAGAATCTAGCAGCTGATTAAATAATGTGTTCGAATGCAGATGAAATATCTCACAAAGACTCTTTACATAACGTCTCAATGCAGTCACAAATGCAAAGCAACGCACACAAATCGCTAAAAGAAGCAAAAACGTTCTGCACGTATGGTTTTCAGGAGAGTGTCGAATTAACTCGCGTCTGATTCATTGACTTATGATTAGCTCTTCTCCCATTTTTATAGGAACGAGAGAATATCCAAGAATTTTCCACATATTTCTGTTTCTAGAATTTTTTGGAATCCAACCGAAAAACACGGAACAGCATTTTATGTATATCCTTACCTATAACAGGGGTTATCATCTGGGGACCCCGTTTATGTCGCCAAATTTAAAAATCAAAAGTTACATCAACATGGCGCTATTTTTGCCACAATTCCATAGACTGCCATTGTAATCGTATAAGATTTAATTGCTTGCAGAAAATCAATAAATTGAGATAATTTATTGCAACAGAAATTAGTATTAGTCTATGAATAGACCTGTATGACTTCACTAAATATTAATTTATAAAGCACAAATCTTTACTATTTACAAAATTCATAAGAATATATTGCTAAGAGCTTTTTTCCTTTTGGCATCAAGAAGAAAAAATATTTTATGTAAATTTTGAAAAGATCCTTAAACGGTATTTTAACAATAGCTCTTGGACATTTTTTATCTAAAATAATTTCTCTAGATTTTTTATAATTTGTCTGTGCGTGTCTGTATGGAACTGAATCGTCAGATATTGCCGCTAAATAAATACTCCAAGTTAACTTAAGTGATTCCTCTTGCATTTACATCGCTCTCTTGGATAAAATTGGGTAAAATATTTTTTTTTCGTTTTACGGTATTATAGCTATAGTATTGTTAAATATTAACAATTACGTTTTAAGTCTATTTTTTATTTACAGCTTTCCTGAGTCGAAAATGGGATAACTATAAAAATTGAAATTGATTTATATTTTTTATTATACATTATTTATACTCAGAATGGAAGTTTTTGTCCAAACTACGACAATCTGTCTTGCTGTCCTATAAAACATTTTTCCTTAAATATTCGTAAATACCTTGTGAATCAAACATTTATGGTGGTGGACTCTGTTCATTTTGAAATAAATTTATCTGAATGCAGTAGTTATTAATAAACTTAACAAATTAAACTAAAAAAATCAGCAGAACAGAAAAACAAATGTGTTATTTTCTACATTATTTAAGCTTGATATCAGACACATATTAATATGTTTCATTCAGTTAGTCCTACATGTAACATTTAATTTTATTAACAAATAAGCTGAATCAATTGAATATTTAAAATTAAATGTAAAATTTAAAAAAAAATGATACTTAAACACCGTATAAATCTTTCAACAGAAATTGAGTTCACTAAAAATATACTTATAAATCAAAATAATGATATTTACTAAAGTTTTTTAATTTAAAAATGTATTTATACGTTAATGACGTCAAGATGATGCAATGTATAAGGATATCTTGCAAGAGTTTTTGCTGCCTTATCAGAGGAAAAATTTTTTGTCACAACTATTTTTTTAACATGATAACGGCATAAACAATGTATGCAAGCCTTGACAAGCAATGGTTTTCGCACAAAAAAATTCGTTTTTTAAATGGCCAGCCAAGCGCTCAACATTAATCCAATAGAAAATCTTTGGAAAGAAGTTGGCAATGGTCTGCGGAACTATAAATATCGAACTCAGCCGAAATTTCTCCGAAAATTGCAAGAAATGCGGAAAAATGTACCATAGACGAGATTTAACCCTTCAATATATGAATGTCACATTGCTGCTCCATAGTACTTATTACCAAAGGTAAAAAATATTAATACGATAAAATATTAATTATAAATTTTGTTGATCATTGCAATTTTCTATTGCAATATCAACTTTTTCCAAACTTGCGAAGGTGGCCGGAAACATTTGAGAACATGCGTTTTCCTTTGTACTCAGTTTTTGTCAACTAAATTTATTGATATTTACATGTTCTTCCATAAGTAGGTTTTTTACTATTAAGTCAATAAAATGTATAAGTATCACTTTGAGATTCCCCTTCATAGAACCATAATTACAAATTAAATGAAAAATTTTTGCTGGCCGGAAACTTTTGACCGCAACTGTATGTAAGATGTTATGCAGTCTAATTCAGAAATTTTAAAGTTAATCACAAAACAGCTTATGTATAAAATTTTCTGGAAGTTTAATTATAAAACTATTTTTTTTAATTGAAGAAAATCACATTTTTTCAGGTGTAAAAGTCACATATTTTCATATAATAATGTGAGAAATTGAACAGCTATTCTCTATTGATTCTTTTCAAACTAAAGAATTTTAATATCGCATATTCACTCATACCTTTGAGATTTCCTTGAGTCTCAATGGCATGCACACAGGTTCGTAATACGTATACTTAGAAAAAAATAACATATATTCAGATTTTTCTCTAAAAAATATTTCTTTCATGTAGCTGTTTTTTAATCTGTTGATAGTGTATTTGCAGAATGATATTTTGGATTTTTTCTTTTCAACTATAAATTCCGTGGATTTAACTTAGCCTCTTACCTGATCAATATTTTTGGGGAAAAAATTCAAATAATCCCTAATTTTCTGCATCTGTTAGAGAATTTTTAATATTTTATCACCAGATTTCAGTAAATGGTGTTTTAATAATGATTTGTATAATTCACACGTTTCAGTTTCAGATATGCCTATCTGCATTAAGAATTAATCCCTTATAAAAAACATTATAATGTATATAGAGAAAAACAATCATTGATTTTATTTTTAAGATTATTATGCAGTCTTATACTTAGATGTTAAAGCTACGACACAAAGCTAAGCAGCTTAGGGGCTGTCCATAAATGATATTTTCACACATTTATTCAACATTTTTGACCCTCTTCAAGTGTTCCACTTGACCTTATCCCCCTCCCTCTCTTATTACAGTGTCAGGTTATTTTGCATAAACATATACTTGCGATTCAGAAACAAAGCATTATGCAATAGATCATATTTCAAAATTCATTTTTTTAATTTTAACTATGTGTTTTAATGACATTTGTGAGCATAACTATAAAAATGATAATTATACTTATTTAAGATGATATAATGTTAAGATTTATAACAAAATAGTATAAAAAATATGCAATTGTAATAAAATACTAATGTGAAAGAGCAACTGAAAGTAGTAGTGATTTCGGTTTCAAAATGGAATATGTTGGACTTTTTTATTTTTTATTTTATGAACACAAAAATAGTAATTTTAAAATAACTTCAAAATTTAATCTCCTAATTTTACTGCTTTTATTTCAACCAAAATGTGTAACGTCACATTTCTCCTTATCCTTCTCCCACACACTCCTTACAAATTGCCATAGTTCCATGAATCCTTCTCCCTCCTACCAAGCATAACTTCATTTGTGGACGGCCCCCTAGTTATAAAATATTTTAACGTTATATTTATAAAAATTTCGTTTAAATTGAATAAAAGTATGCATTTGTTCAGGTGTAAAATTTAAATATTTTCATATAACCGCGTGAGAAATTGGGCAGCTATTTTATTTTAAATCTTTTGAAGCTAGAGAAGTTTGAATGTCGTATATTTACTCATACCTTTGAGAAATCTCTGAGTCTCAAGGGTGTGACAGATTCGTCTAAGGGATTCGGAATACACATGGTTTTAAAAAAGTATTACTTTATATTCACATTTTTAAATATATATATATATATATATATATATATATATATATATATATATATATATATATATATATATATATATATATATATATATATATATATATATACATATTTCTTTGATGCAGTTGCATTTTTTCTTTCGATGGTGCGTTTGAGGATTGATTTGTTTTATTTTATTTTTTAACCCGGGAGAACGCGCGCATACCCAGAACCCGAATGGTTTCTACTTTGCCACCAATAAAAGCTAATAATGATCGTCACCTTATTTATTCGGAGATAAATATTACAAATTTTGTGATAAAATAAATCGAAGAATACATTTATAAAAACTGCGGTGATAAATGTAAAATTCATAAGCACTCTGGATCCGTCGCACGTCTTCCCGCGTTAACTATAATTTTTGTGCATGCAATTTAACCACTTAGCTTATCAATATTTTTGAAAAAAACTTTCAAATAATGAATAATTTGTTTCGCCTTCTATCACTGGTATTTCAAAACCGAAATATTTGCCTGATTGTATTCGAAAAAAGAACGGATTAAATAATGCAAATATTTTAACAAATATTTACTACTGAGAATATTAAATCATGGATTTCAAAAACACGTTGGCCGTATGACGTACTGCAAAATCAGGGAAGTGGTAAAGTTAATTTTAAATTTATTTTTAGCTGTAATAAAAGTCATAGAGCTTTTTAAGTGTAAAAATTCTAAATGAATAATTTGCGAACATCTAATAAAATTCCTGTTTTTATGTTTTAATTATAAATACGTTGCTGCAAATATGATAGAGATTGAAAAAAAAATATATATAATCACAGCTATTTTATTAGAGGATTACATTACATACAAATATTAAATTAGAAGATTTGTAAAAGCAAATTGAAAAACAGACAGCTGTATGATTATAAATTTCTGAGCAAATGTCATACGCAGCGCATTCAGTAATTTCCACTATTGATCGCCCACAGATCAAATTACATATAGATTATACTTTCATTTAAAAGGACTGTAAACGTTTATTAGAGCAAAAATGCAAATATTCCAGTCGCCAACAGGGCTTAATTTCGAAAACAAAGTAAGAAAAAACGAAGAAATAATGCAAATTTTGTGAGAAGATCGCAGATGAATAGCTAATTTTATCAAAGGATTGTAAAAATCGTTCCGTCTTTCGTGAAAAACAATCGTTCAATTGATTGCGAAAAAATAACGTGATTTTGATTAGATTACGTTAGAAAACAGACGGTTTTCATGAGGAAAAAAGAGTGAAATTCATGGTAAAGGTTTGCAAAAACAAAATTTTCGCTAAATTATCTCGAGAAAACATGGAAAACTTGCCAAAGATTATCAAAGATTATTGCCATTTATTTTTTTTTTCATTAATTCATATCAAAAATTTCATAACAGGCTTCCGACCCGTTGGAGTTAATGGGAGTGGTGGCTGATGCTCACAACTGGCTTTCAAACGAGAAACCGCTGCTCAAAAATAGATTTATGAACCTGCGTGTTGTTTTTCAACAAGTATTAATTTCCTACAAATCGGACCTATCGTGTCTCATTTATTTCAAAGTCACATCAAAGAAAGAAAACTTTGTAGATTGTACCAGCCAGAGTGTCTGATGATCACTGACTTTGATGTTACACCAACACTTTAATATATTCCTCATTTTGATTCAAGCTTAAACAACCTAATCTTGGTTCACTTTTTTTTGGTTTTTGAACTTGAAACCACGAACACAACTCAAACAACTATGAATGTCTTATAACCCTGTAACTCTATGCAGATTTTGTTATTTCCTATCTCTCTGAGGAAGATTTTGCAAGTATAACACAAATGTGATAAATTCGGTTTTTAATACGTTTTCTTTCTGCGTTTACGTTTTACTTTCTATGAAAATTGCACCCACATACGATTTAGAGAAATGAAGGCAATCAGGTAAAAAATACACAGCAATGAATGCAATTACTTGGCTGAATGTAGTTGATTGCTCATCCTGCTAGTTTCTTCAAAGTAATTGCTATCTGTTTTTTGTATTTGTTTTTTCGCTTTTTATAAAAAGTGTGAGTTTTCAAATACTTTTTTATGCTTATTATATCAACACCTTTTCTTTTTATTCCTCTTAAATTCACAGTCACTTATTTTAAAATATGCAATTGCATATAATTCAGATTCTTGTTATTATTTTTTATCTTCTAAACGAAATTTTTCATTTAGAATCTTTATTTTACATTTGCCATTCCATTATTGTAACTAAAACTACTACTAGATAATTTTTAGTTTATTTAAAGGATCGAGTTATATCGCGAATATATATATAGGTTACAACATAATTAAATTAACTCATATTTAAGTACAGGGAAGGATAATAAAAGTCCTTCCGGCAATGCCGGGAGGAAGAGGTAGCTTTCATATACTTATATATTTATTTATTTATTTTAAGGTAAGTTACATTTTTCAAAAATACTAAGCTCAAATTAGTGATAAATAATCTTATAAAATTAGTGATTTTATAAGATTGAAACTAGTTTTTGTCAAGACTGAATATTAATAGGAATTTTTAGAAATTAGTCATCTTTTATTCAACCTGGTTTTATTTTAAGCGATTTAGAGAGTCACCAAATTCCACGATATCATAAAGTGTATGCCATTTTAAAGCAACATTGTGGATCGTTCAGATCAGACCGTTTTAAAATGTCAGCCATAAGCAAAATTCAAAGTGCTATAACTCAGTCATTTTTTAATATATAGACAAAATAAAAAGAGTTCTGGAATCGTTGTTTTAAGTTCTAACACGTAAAAGAAAAATATTTTTCAATTTTTAATTTTTTCGCATTTAATTTTAAATTTTAAATTTTTAAAAAATTTTAAAATGGCCACCATTTTGAAACAAAATGGCGGATGATGCTGGCCAACGAACTCGGTCGAGACATTTGTATGCACTATGTACATACCAAGTTTCATTGAAATCGGTTCATAAATACGCGTGTTATCATGTGACAAAAATCAGATCGTTTCAAAATGTCAGACATAAGAAAAATTCAAAGTGCTATAACTCAATCATTTTGTAAGATATAGACAAAATAAAAAGTGTTCTGGAATCGTTGTTTTAAGTTCTAACACGTAAAAGAAAAATATTTTCAAATTTTGATTTTTTTTTGCATTTAATTTTAAATTTTAAAATTTTTTAAAAATTTAAAATGGCCACCATTTTGAAACAAGATGGCGGATGATGCTGGCCAACGAACTCGGTCGAGACATTTGTATGCACTATGTACATACCAAGTTTCATTGAAATCGGTTCATAAATACGCGTGTTATCACGTGACAAAAATCAGATCGTTTCAAAATGTCAGCCATAAGAAAAATTCAAAGTGCTATAACTCAATCATTTTTTAAGATATAGACAAAATAAAAAATGTTCTGGAATCTTTGTTTTAAGTTCTAACACGTAAAAGGAAAATATTTTTCAACTTTTAATTTTTTCGCATTTAATTTTAAATTTTAATTTTTTTTTAAAAATTTAAAATAGCCGCCATTTTGAAACAAAATGGCGGATGATGCTGACCAACGAACTCGGTCGAGACATTTGTATGTACTATGTATATACCAAGTTTCATTCAAATCGGTTCATAAATACGTTAGTTATCGCATGACAAAAATCAGATATATATATATATATATGGTTATATATATATATATATATATATATATGTCAACATTTGAACGGAGGGTGGTTTTGGGGTCTGGGGGTCATGATCGGTGAAAATATACCAAAATTTTCCGGAAGTGCTTTCCTCCGGACGGCTGCAATAGGTAGCTTTTTACTTTTTGTAATGAAAGCTACCTAAAAGTGGCCCAGAGGAGTGGATACGACTGGATGAGAATGGTTGACGCTCATACCACGTATACGCGCATCACGTGATCGTAATCGGTTTAGATCTTAGTATGGCATCTGTCAGTATAAATGAGATCAGTGCAAAAGATCAGAGTGCCCAATGGTGAAAGAAAAAAAGTGATAAAGACTAGTACTCTGTTTTTCGGACTTTTTTTAATTTGCCTCACCCTGCATAATGCGCATCTAATTTTGTTGAGAATATTGCTTGTTCTTCCTCAAAACAATTGAGGGAACAATAATTAGTTTACTTCGAAGTAAACTTCTATTATTTTTACTTACATTCTAATGTATCTTTCCATTAAATTCCAAACTAATCTATTTTTCAATTTTTTTAGTTAAAAGTAAAAACGAATCAAATATAAGAACACTCGTGTGTCTGTCTATTACATCTGTCGAAGGCACTTTTCAATACTATTTAACCTTGTTAACTCAAATACACCACATTTATAAAGGTAGCTGATCCACACGTTTATAAATTACTAGCCTATCGCAAATATTAGCGGTGTTCAAATGAAAAGTTACTAAACTGGTTGAAATTTATACATGCCGCTTAAGGATTACGTAGTCAGAAATCTAGGGACATGAGTGGAATATCAGGTATGATTGTGGCTACCTGTGCTTGTAGGAGGGGAAGAATCAGAGAGTCATGTATTATGTTCAGTTGACGCAGCAGTGTTTCCAGAAACATAATGTCTTTCCCATTGAGTAACAGCAATGTGTTATCAGATAAGCCACTGCATCAGGCTTTACTAAGACACCCATAGATCCTCAGTCATCCAATTTAGCAAAAGGAAAGCCAAGATGACCTGACACCCAGTGCCGCGTCAATTGAACAGAACTCATTTACACACATTGTACGGAACGACCTGCTTCTCCCTCCACCTTAATGTAAGAATGCCCACGAGTTCGCACAACCTATTCGAATCGCCCCCCCCCCCCTCGATGTTTGTCTTCGAAGCGGCATATTTAAGTATCAACCGGTTCCGTCTTTATGAAATTTCGTATCTCTTTTATTTGAAGAATCCTAATATTTTTAGGAAAAGTAAAGGTAATTTTAAGGGTAAGGGTAGTAAGGGGTTTTTGGTAAGGGTAATTATATTTTTTGTTTAAATATTTAATCAGGGTTACAATTCAGAATATCTTGTAAAACTCAATTTAAATATATATTTGTTTCAGTATAAGTTATTGTACTTCCAGAAATCTCATTGCAAAATTACAGTCCAGATATATTCGCTTCTCAGCACCTATTTCCGTATCTACTAAAAATAAAAATACGAAAAAAATGGGGATAGTTGGAAGTTATTTAAACTGTTTAGGAAAAGTACAGCGATTGTCGTTGATCACACAGTCTTATAGAAAATCGAATTTTTCAATTACACAAAGTCTTTAATTTACGATCACTCAGTGGGGAGTTATTGGCGTTAGAGATACCTAACAATGCATTCTTCCAATGATTAATGATAAGGATTTTCGAAAAAAGAAACTGTCAGTAATTAGTTAAGAATTTATTAAAACTTAATTTAAAAAACAGCGTATGGATTGCATTCAATCTTTCGAAGCCCAGTTTAAATAATGCCGAGCTTAAACATTAAAAAAATCTCTTTATGCACGGAATATATTATGCACAAATAGAACGAGGGGTGGCCTATTATTTTATTGCAACAAAGTATTTTTTAAAACTAAATCAAAAATTACTGTTTTTTATGTGCGTTCTTAATTATATAAATACGTAGCACATATGTTTGTCGTTCTGTCCGCCCGTTTGTCAGTCCGTCTGTATATAAATGAATATAATAAATATCTGTCCGCATAAAAATGAATAAAAATCATTCAACTCAATCAGTTGAAATTTAAACTGCATAATTGTTGCTTATTTTTTCGAAAGATTTCAAATTTTATGAAAATCGGATGCATAGTTTGATTACAGCATCAATCAAAAGCATTTCGTTATTATATCACGGCAGTAGGAAAAAATCGTTTCATATTGCATTTTAATGGTGTCATTCTCTATGGAAAATAATAGAATTGATATATATTTATGAAGTATAGGATAAAAAAGACATTGTGCACAATCTGTGGTTTAAAGAATATTTGTTATTAGTTTACAGGGCCACACAAAAGCACTCCATTACATAATGGTATAGTGGAAAACGGGGTTTGGGACGCGTTTTAATGCTATTAAACTATTTCACATTTGTGAAATTGTTGTATGTTGCTAAAGTTTACTACAAGTTAGTTCCTGTATAATAAAAAACAGGGACACACTAAACATTTCGGTCACTATACTTTATCCGAATTACTGTATAATATTATACAAAAATCTGAATATTTTAAAAATTTTGTTATAGTACGAACTGAACTCATTTGCTATGCTTGGTATGCAATTATCAACTTGTTATATTAAATAGGATTATTTGTGTTTTTTCATTCTATTTTTGAGAAAAATGTTTTTTAATTTTATAAGATGCGTCATTTTCCTAGCAAATAACAAACACAATCTATTTCTGACGATTTAAAATTTAAATATAACTCTAAAATTCTAAGATGAATATTTTTGTACCTTTTTGGCTTCAGTTTTGAGAAATATATCCTTTCCATTTCGCTAGACTGCATTAGAGCGATGGGTATCATTTTTTACACGTGCATATAGGGCTTTTCGGAATACATTTATAAAGATATAGTTAAAGGTGAATGAGAAAAATTATTCTAAAAAAACATAATGTATGGATATCTTTTCAATTCCCCCGAGAAAAAAAAGTATGTATTGAAATTTCGTAAATTGAAGTATTTTTTCTGTGAGATTCTAAAGTAGACGTTTTTTGGAAAAATCCGCTTTAAAAAAAAAGAATTTATCTTTTTTCTATCAATTTCTAAATAACTGCAAGAAACAGATTCCCCCATCTATTATTGGCTTTAATGATTTTTTTAAACTATAGATTATAGTAATGTATATGTAATGTAATATGTAATTCGACAAGAATAAACAATTTAAATATTTGTTTGCATACGTTAATGATATTAATACGTCATCTTGCCGAGGATTTCAAAAAGCGGACGAACACCTTTTTGAATAAATTATTCCCCACATTATAACGTGCCTTCCGGTATGCCTGATTGTAGAAAACATATGTCGAATTATATCTTTTGTAGTTAGGTCATTGGACGTAGTGTCTGCCATCACTCCCAAAAAAGTTTGAAATTTGATTGATGAAAAAAATAGAACTTTTTCAACAACGCCAGACGGGTACGTTGGTGTTTTTTTACCTCTGAAAAAATTTTAACACCGACTCTTCGATAAAGTTATGAATCACGCCTGCATCTTGATAAGGTAGATGGATTTTTTTCAAAAATATTTTCATTCCGTAAATCGCGGTACATTGAAACGGCATTTTTATGCGGATCATCAACTGTTTTCCCTTGATAATCCCCTCCTCAAAAATAGTTATTTTCGGGGGTCTTCAGAACGTCAGAAAGTCCTGAACGCCATCGCCATCTTTAAATGATTTTTAAATATCGTTTATAGTTTATTTCACCGATCGATAACTTTGCCGCAATATCTCAAGAATATTGGCCCTTTAGCGTCAACCTGATTACTTATTTATGAACAATGATTGTTAGTTTTTTTCATTTTTGTATTTAAACTATACTATTTACTTTGATTCGTTCACAAACACGACCAAAAAAAACGCTTTACAGATAGAAAAAAACGAAGGAATGATGAGTGGCCGGAAAATTTTGCAAACACGAATTTCGAATTCTGTCCCTTTCCATGAAGTGTCTTCAGTATCCAATAAATTATCACGTGGTCAGAGGACATTCACAAATTCCTAAATTTTGAAACAACTGTGCTTCTTCTTCGCTGAAACCTTCTGGTACATAAATCAAAGAAACTAACTGGCCGGAAACTTTTGACCGCCACTGTATATTATAAATGTGACAGTGTGTCCGAGAATTGGAATGAAATTGGCTTCAAAACGGATGGATTAATGTCTTTGAATTTTTGAATATAGGTAAGTTAAAGTCCGGAAATGAACATAGGCTAATTTTTAATTGATTTATTTAAATATTTTTCTGAATAATTCAAAATTTCATTATTTTTCATATAAAATAAATAGGCATCTTTTAGATAAAAGTTAACCATTTTCCTTCAATATTGCCAGTAAAATAGAAATCTGGAATCATAATTTCTCAGCGGCAAAAAAATTTCAATTCAGCAATTTCCGTGCAAGAAAATAAAAAAAATAAAAGAAAATAAATATGACATCATATTTGAAATAGAAATAAAGATAGTATTTTCTGTTATATATTAATCATGCATATTTTTTTCATTAACAAGAATTTTTCTGTCAAAAATGGCGACATAATTAGAAGTAAAAAATAAAGAAAAAGAATAACATTTACAATGAATAAATTTCACTTGGGAAAAAATGTGGCGTCATATTTCAAGTAAAATAGGTACTTTATAGTAGTCGTTAAAATATAAGAGGCATACATATCAGTAGCTAATCTTGCTAGATAATTAATGACGTCATATTTAAAATGAATGAGAAATATTTTTTTACTTATACTAATTAATAAGTTATAAGTTACATACAAATGAAATTTTTTATTCAAAACTTATAATTATCAATGGAAGAAATTTTTTGTGGGGAAAAGACGGAAAATTAAACTACTAATTAATATGCTTTTTACTCTATTTTTTAACATTTTCCAACAAAGTTGAAAAGTTATTATGCTTTCGGTTTGTCTGCCTGTCTGGCCGCTTTCTAACTTTCGTAAATTTTATGTCAATCCGAGTAGCCATGAAATTTTTGGACTTTGTTAACATTTACCTTAGCACGAATACCGATTGAAAAGGAAGTTTCTACCATGATTAATTTATTTATATGGACAGTCAAAAAATTTCTTTACATTACGGCATTATGGGGAAAAATCATTTGAATTGAATTTTAACTATGTTACACCCTGTGAAACACATTCAAATTTATATGCATCAGCAAATTGCGCTAAAATATGCATTTTGTAAAGTATGCAGTAAAAAAGACACTTATTACTCATTTACAGGGTCACACAGAAAAATTACATTGCATAAAAATAAAGGCAGGAACAGTTTGCGACACCTTTTAATTATGGCAAACGATTTCATGTATAATCAAATTGATATACGTTGCTGAGGTTTATTGTGAGTTATTTCATGCTTAATACGAAGTGCTAAGCCTTTACAGGGACATGCAAAAGATTTTAAATAGTATATATTCTACCCGAAGTACTGTATATGATGGATGATGACTGTTGCATGGATGAAATTCATTTTGAATTTTGATATGTGCTTTTAAGTTACACTGAGAGAATGCATATTAAATGGTGTGTATAAATGCTGATATTTACACAATTTAGATATACAGGGTTATTCAAAAAATCCTGCAAAGGTTACTGAATATGAGCGTGATTTATTTGAATGTGGTTTTTAAATAAAATATACATTCTTATTTTGAACTGCATTCAGTAAACTAAGAAATGTTTGTAGCATATAGATAAACTGATATACAGGGTCACGCAAAGAACTGGAAAATTGTTGTCTTCGGATGATAATTTCTGAAAATGTAATTTAAGTAGTAATTAGGAATATTTTTGTTTGAACTAAAGTTTAGAAAAATATTTTGTATATTAAAGGTACTAGGTAAACTACAAGGCTGAACAAAAGTATTCAAGAATGTTTCTATTTATTAGTATAAATCGCTGAAAGGAAAATTTAAACAAGCCAAAAATTGGCAAAAAAGGATCATCAGAAAATTTTGATTATAAATCGCGATAAAAAGTTAATTACTCATGCTTTTAACCAACGTATTCTTATGTTTGTTTTATTAATTCTTCTTTAAATGTTATGTGAACGAAGTCCCAGGTAACAGCTAGAAATTTATAAATAAAACCAATGATCATTTTTCTCCTAACACCTTGTAATGCTTTTTTATAAGAGATTAATTCTTTATGCAGATAGATGTTTCTGAAATTGAAAATTATGAATCATACAAATCATCATTAAAAGAACACCTACTTAATTTTTTTTAAATACTTGGTTTTTATTATGTTTTACATTTTTCAATTATGAGCGTAACATTTACGTTACTCTTTTTTCTAAATTAGATTAAAAAAAACTTTTTTTAATATTTAGTTTTTACTACGTTTTATATCTTTCGTTATGAGCATAACGTCTCCATTACTTTTTTTTAAAATTAGATAAAATAACAATAAAAGGCTTTTTTTCAATGTTGTTTACACATCGTAGTCTGTTAAACGAAATGTATTATATTTGTTCATGGTTGACTACTAAAAACAGTTACTCTTTTTTTTAAAAATAAACAACAGGCAATCTAAAACGTCTCCATTAATAAAACTTCTGATTGACATGACAATGCATGATAATAAGTAAATTTCATTATTTTTGTCATTTGTACTGAAACTTTTGGTCAACTCATGTTAATAGAGCTATTATACGGGGTTCATTATAACTTTAAAAATAACTTTTTACACTCCAATGCTTCAGTCTATATACTACAGTCTATATTATCATAGTATTATAAGAGTAAACGTGGATTATAATACAATCGAGAGTTTAATAAATTCATTAAAAAAAGAAAAATATTTACAGCGTATACCATTTTACAAATATTTATCTATGCATATAATAATAAATAAAAGAAAATTCTTACGACATTTTTTTAGCTCCAGAGCTATTTTTTTTTTTTTTGGGGGGGGGGGCTTGAAATTGGGCTTGTTGAAAATTCTATCTATAAAAACTACGGTTTATTATTTTTTTTAAATAGCTAAGTTTGTTTAAAAATATACGTATGTATTAAATCAGAGACTTTGAAAATGCACTGAATTATATTTTTTCCGAATAAGCGATATTTTAGAACTTCCTTTCATATATTTTTGTCACGTTTTCTTTTTTTGTAACTTATTCCTTCTGAAAAATTATTGTATAATATGAAAAAAAGAAGCATTTTGTTTGAAGAGGTACTGAAATCCCTTCTTTTTTATATCTATTCAGAGAAATTATTTGAGGATTCATATTGTAGAAGTTACTGTTACTTTTCTAAAAAATTACAAAAATTCCTCACATTATTGTCGTTTAAATATTTTTTTAACCGTAAAAATTAAAATAAAGCATAGATCCTTATCCATTTAATATTGACTAGATATCAAATTTCTTAGCACTGATTAATCTTCCCAAACTTGCTTTTTGACTAGCTTTCAGATTGCTTGGCTGAAAAAAAACTTTATACATATATATATATACATACATACATATATATATATATATATATATATATATATATACAGGGTGAGTCATAAATATCGAAACAATAGGCTATCTCCTCAAATATTGCCCTTAGACCCATACTTCCAATTGCAAAAATTCATAAAAAAATGTGAAATTTTTGATATGATAAGTTGCGACTCCATGGGGGGGTCTAGTTGAAAAGCTACGAAAATTAAATTTTTATAAGGCCTCCGTAGGACAAAATTTTCAATTAGGAAAACTTTCCTTATTCAGTCCGGAATAAGACTCAAAAAGTTGCATCTTCATATCTCCAAAATTTGCAAAGTTATAGCCGTTTAAAAAATTCATCAGGTTTTAAGGGATTAGACACAAATTGAAATGCGCAGAATTCGAAAAACAATGTTACTTTAACAGTTCTAGAAAACGCGTAAAAAATCTATTTCTTGAGTTGGAATTTTGATTTTTCTTCTTTTTTTGTGATGGTTAGCCTTATAATTTGCTAAGAAAATAACATTCTAAAATTTCTCATACAATTTATAAAAATTTCATGTGGTTGGTACAGGTTTAAATGAGACAATCAAAAATCGTTATAACTTGTAACATTATAATCGGATTTCAGTTTCTTTCCATTTAATTAAAGATGAAAATCTGATTTTAGTTTTGTTCCAAGGTTTTTTTTTATATTAATTTAAAAAATATTAAAAATGTTTTTTGAAAAAATAATATAACTTTTAAAAAAATCATATTTTAAAAAGCATACATTTTTTTTTTTTTTAAGTAAACATTTTTTTTAAATTTCCCGAAACAAAACTAATGTAAAAAAATCAAAAATGACGTGTTTCAAGTTCTTTTTTCTTTTAAAAATTCTTAACATTTAATAATTTAAAGACAAGAAATAGAGGATAGAAAATTTATTATGCAGAAAAACGAAGTGTATTGCTTAAATGTTCGTCAGTTATTTTAAAAAATGCTTTTTCTAAGATGAAGATTAAGTCTTTTTTTTTTCTTTTTAAATTTACCTATGACAACTTCAGGCTTTTTACCGTCTTCCAGAGGATGTTAAAAAATCTGTGTTCTGGGCCCAGGTAGGGCCAGGACCGAAATGTTACTTTTTTCTGAAGACCCGCCAGGCCGGGCCTAGCGTACTTTTCATAAAGGAGGGGACTACTTCCTTCAACTTAGGTGCACTCTGGATGAAATTTTCAAACCCGGTCTCGACAAGACCCGTATTAAAATCACTGTCTCTGACTGACTTAATACGTGCATAAAATAAATAAAATTCGGCTTAATCGAATTTTTTACGAAAAACATATAGATTTTAAAATCTTTATTTTACAAAAAAAGAAAAAAAAAAAAAACCTTTAAAACTTATTTTTTAAATAGAATATTCAAAGGCTAAAAAAATTAAATACAATAAAACCAGTGAAAAAAAATCTGCCTATGACGGAATTCTGTCTTAAACGGAAAATATGTTGATCCATGCAAAATAAATGCAATAGTACCTGAAAAGAAAATAAGCTTCAATTACATCTTCTAGGGGGGAGCATCTGTCTATAACGTATTTTTCTTTCCTATGTGATTCCGTCTTAAAGTTTTAGTGTATAACATATTTCAGAGTCTCCAACGCATTGGATATGGATTAACGATATTAAAATGTAAGTGAAACATTTACATATAAATGAGGGTTTCATTGATAAAATAAATACATTGCAGCCTTTGGCGCTTCTTTAATAATAAGATGTATAAATATAAACAAGTAAGAAAAATCATACGTTAAGCATAGATTATGAAGCATTTTCCAACACTTAATGAAATCTTTAACAAAACCTTGTTATTTAGGGAAATAATAGTGTATAGCCAAATATACCCAAATATGTATTCCAGTACTTTTGAACAGCCGTGTATTTCATATGTCAGTTGATATAATGGGAAAATTTAGTTTAGCAAGAAAATACCCAGCAGCTTGAAATTTCTTTTTCAGCAATTCATACTATTAGATGGAAACATACTTGAATACTTTTGTTCAGCCCTGTAGTTTACATTGTACCTTTATTACACGTCAGCATTAGGCTAAAATTTATTGTAAACTAAAACACTTTTAAAACAACTGAAATCACATTCTCATAAATTATCATTCATAGGCGTCCATGTTCCGATTTCTTTGCGTGGTCCTGTATATCGTTTTATCTATATTCTGCAATCATTTCTCAGTAAATTGAATGAAACTCAGCGTAAAAATGCATAGCTTATTTAAGAACCACGCTTAAATAATTTACGCTCATATTCAGTAAAGCTGGTGAGCTCTTTTTGGTAGCCCTGTATATGAACTATAACATTTATACACACCACATAATGTGCATATATTTAGCGAAATATAAACGCGCATATCATCCCTCCATTAGCCGTCATCGGACACATATATGGTACTTCGGAAAGAATATACTATTTCAAATCTTTTGTGTGGCCCTGTAACTGCTATGTACTTCATATTATGCAAGACAGTAGCGTATAATTTATATTAAGCTTCAGTGACATATATAAATTTTATTATACATGAAACAGCTTAATATATTTAAAATATGTCACACACAATTCCCCATTTTACCATTATCAAATGGAATTCTTTTGTGTGGCCCTGTAAGTAAATAATAGCTACATTTTCACCTTATAGTAAATAGAATGCATATTTTAATATGTTTGACAGGGTATAACATCTTTAAAATTCTTTGAAACGGTTTTTCCCTATAGGCCGTAATGTAATGGGAAACTTTTGATTCGCACTGTAGATAAACTAATCATGGTAGAAACTTCATTTTCGATAGGACTTGTGCTAGGGTAAACGTCAATAACGTCCTAAAATTTCATGGCAATCCGAGTATATTAACGATTTTTCCCCATGGGCCGTAATGCAATAGAAAACTTTTGATTCGCCCTTTAGATAAACTAATCAGGGTAGAAACTTCATTTTTGACAGGACTTGTGCTAGGGTAAACGTCAATAACGTCCTAAAATTTCATTGCAATCTGAGTATATTAACGATTTTTCCCCATGGGCCGTAATGTAATGGAAAACTTTTGATTCGCCCTGTAGATAAACTAATCATGGTAGAAATTTCATTTCCAATAGGGTTCGTGCTAGGCTAAACGTCAATAACGTCCTAAAATTTCATGGCAATCCGTGTATATTAACGATTTTTCCCCATAGGCCGTAATGTAATGGGAAACTTTTGATTATTTCTGTAGATAAACTAATCATGGTAGATACTTAATTTTCAATAGGGTTCGTCGTAGAGTAAACCTCAATAACGTATAAAAATTTCATAGCAATCCGAGTATATTTACGGGAGTTAGAGCGCGGACAGACGGACAGACAAACCGAATGCATGAGCACTTTTCAACTTTGTTGGAAAGTGCTAAAAACTAAAAACTATAAAAGAATTTTTCGGTCACAACTCCTCCATATGAAACATTTTTTTCTCACGCCGAATTAAAAAACTATGTAGAAATTTGCGACTGAACCGGGCTGTGATTTAAACTATTTTCCAAACCGGTCCGGGTAATGATGTTGACATTTTTTCAGACCACGCCGAACGTTTCCTCTATGGGTCGGTTTGGGACCTGACCTAGATATTTTGATCCGGGCAGACGTCTGGCATACCAATTTAGCGTAAAAACTATACGCTGCTATTTTATATCCAAAGAAAAAGCGCTATCTTAAACCGATTTTTATTAAATTGCAATTTGGGAATGTTCTCCAATAAGCGTTGAAATCGGGTCAAGAAAACACAGTTTAGAGGCAGGGAAAAGTGGTGTAAGTCAGGAATTTTTGAGGATTTGGGGATTTAATATCTCTGTTGGTTTTTTAGATACGGAGATGAAATTTGTTTTGTTCAATTTAGGAATGGATAAGGAATAATTTCCTAATTGGGAATTTTCCCTACGGGGACCGTATAAAAATTTAATTTTTGTATTTTTTCAAATAGACCCCCCCCCCCATGGAGTTGCAACTTATCTTATCAGAAATTTCACCTTTTTTTAATGAATTTTTGCAATTGGAAGTATGGGTCTAGGGGCAATATTGAAGGAGATAGCCTATTGTTTCGATATTTATGACTCACTCTGTATATATATATATATATATATATATATATACTGAATTGGTGAACAACTTTCCATTTTTCGCAAAATATTCTTCCCATTGTATTTATAATTAACTATTTGGGAAATAATTGTTGTCCTCGCCAAAGAACAACCTTTTTCTTTCTTACTTTCTTTTTAGATTTTGATAATTGATTTTGAAAAAGAAATGTAATTTAAAATGTCTATTTCTTTTAAAATTCGGCGTAAAAACAATATTTACATACATTTAATCATACTTAATAATATATTCATTTAAAGTGTAATGAATTTTTTGAGCTAAAATAGATATAATTAAACTACTGCAAAAACAGGCATTGAGATGTATAATTTATACTACAAAAAGAACTCGTAACTTTGTATTTATGCTTCAGTACCTGGTTTTCTATTACTGAACTACTGATACAAAATTGCAAATTAGTTAAACATATGCACTGCTTAGTAATATACAATTAGACCTTTAAATTAGAAACGACAATGGAATTTAGATAGCCCTTTAATAAACGAAGTTCAAGTTATCTTCTTTTTTTCCCAATTAAAATGAGATTGAAATGATCAGCATTCATTAGAATGTTAATAGGTTTATTTAAACAAATATTTTACAAATGGTAGCTTAAGCCGCATTTTTTTCTCTTTTCGAAAGCTATTAGTTATTAAAATGACGAAAATAGAATATTTTATACATATATATATGTATATATATTTATATACAATGGTATTTTGTATAATGAAAATAGAAGAACAATATTCAATTCATAGCTGACGCATTTTTTATTCTTTTTTGTGAAGTTTTAAGTTCAACCTTAGTTCTTTTATTCAAATTTGTTTGAAAAAGCTTATTTCTTATTCTAGATTTCGATTTCATTACGTGAAAAACTTAAAAATTGCAATAAAAATACAAATGTTAAATAATAGTGGTACGGGATTCTTATACACCCAACTTTTCATGTGACCCCAGCAGAAGAAGCTCATACTTGATAGGTCCGGTGATCTGGCAGGCCAACAAACCGGGCCACCACGACCTATCCACCGCTGTCCATATGTTACGTTGAGGTATCGGTGAACATCATCGGTAAAATGTGGAAGAGTCCGATCATGCTAGAACCACATAGAGCTGCGCAACGAGAGAGAAACTTCCACACGCATTACCGTTCAGCTCCATCTACCGCAAGAAATTCGCAGCGCCATCTACTGTCGCTGTCAAGCTTGCCGGACTTTTCCTGGCCGTAAATTCGAACACTTTTTGCAGTAAAACCTTTAAATAAACTTTGTTCTGTCACTTTAACATGTTAATGTTTCTCTGTTTGTTTCTGTTGTTCTTTTCTCTGATGTTTTTTAAACGTAATATGCAAAAAAGCAATTTTCAACGTTACATTCCTGTGTGATTCCGGTCATCTTTGCATCCCTTACACTTCCTGGAAGTATGGTAGTCTGGTAGTGAAACACCCAGGAGTAATACCATTGAAATGTCGGACATGTCTCGGAAGCGCCCTCTATCAAAACATGAGAACATGAAAGCTGTACGTCATTTTGAATAAAATAATTACCAAGAGAATGACCTACACGCAAACCGCAACAAAATCTATTAGTTTGTCCAATGTTTGTGAGCGTTTAAAATCTCACCTTTGGTTCACAGTTAAATTTTCGCTAGTTAACCGATCCCCATGTTTCCGATTTTGGGCTTAAAATTTAAGTTAAAGTCTAAATTTTAGAATAATTTCAAACCTATGCACAAAAGAACGGCAAAAAGTATTTGTACGTTACTCAAAAGTCTAAAGCGCCCTTTATTGACAATTTTTAAACTTAATCTTTAAAATTAAAAAATAAAAAATTGTGATATTAAGAATGATTTTAGAGAAAACCTCAAACAAATCGACCCTTTTTTCTAATTTTTATGAGCGTTTGAATTTTTGGATCCTAAACTTTAATGGCCCTTAGCTCCTACAGAAGACGTTTGCGCCCCATGGTTTTCTATTTAATAATCTTTGTTTTATGTCTACTATCACCCCTCAAAGTTTGTCGGTCTGGTAGCGAAACACCCTGTATATATATATATATATATAGATAGATAGATAGATAGATAGATACATAGATAGATAGATAGATAGATAGATAGATAGATAGATAGATAGATAGATTTAGATATACAAGGTGTATCTAAACTACTGGGCAAAACTTTAAGGGGTGATAGTACACATCAAGACAAATAATATTAAATGGGAAACTAAGGGTCCCAAACGTCTTCCGAAGGAGATAGGCGCCATCAAAGTTTAAGGTCCAAAATTTGAAATGATTATAAAAAAAGGAAAAATTGGTCGATTCGTTTGCGGTTTTCACGAAAACTATTCGTTATGTCAGTATTGTCTTGCAAATAAATTGTAAAGATAAATTAAAAAAAGTGCTGATAGAGGGCGCTTTAGACTTTGGAGTAAAGAACGACTATTTTTTACCGTTATTTTTAGCATCTCATTAATTTTTTTTAGAAGTTTAGACATAAACTTAAATTTTGAGCTCAAAATCTGTGGTTAAGTAGAGCAAACTGAACTGTGTTCAATGGGAGTGGGTAGGTTCAAATTTCAAATGAATATAAAAAAAAGAAAAATTGGTCAATTGATTTGCGGTCTTCAATAAAATTATTCTTCATGTCAGTATTGTCTTGAAAATAAATCATACAGATAAATTTCAAAAAATGTCAATAGAGGGCGCTTTAAATTTTGGACTAACGTACAACTATTTTTTACCGTTATTTTTTGCATTTCATTAAATTCTTTTGAAGCTTAGACATAAAATTAAATTTTGTGCTAAAAATCTGAATCGTTGAGAGTGGTTTAGTAAAGCTAACTTAACTGTGTTCAATGGAGGTGGGGAGGTTCAAATTTCAAATGATTATACAAAACGGAAAAATTCGTCGATTCGTTTGCAGTCTTCTCTAAAACCATTCTTTTTGTCAGTATTTCCTTGAAAATAAATTTTAAAGGTAAATTTCAAGAAATTCCGTTAAAGGGCTGCTTAAAATTTATAGTAACCAACAACAATTTTTAATTGTTATTTTTGTATTTAATTAAATGCTTGCAAAAGCTTAGACTTAAATTTTGAGCTCAAATTCTGAATCGTTGGGAGGGCTTAAGAAGCGCAAACTGAACTGTATTCGAGCTATTCCATCTCAATTCAGACAGGCAGTATTGATATGTGTCAATTCACCATCACAGATTTTTTTTTAAAAAATACAGTAGTTATAACTAAGTAAAAAACAAAATTTCCCAAAAGGATTTTTCCCCCCAAATTTTTTTTCCCCAGTTACAGCACTTTGAAGTTCGTGATAAATTTGACAATTTTCAGAAAAACTGAAAAACGCATCGTATTTAAATGAACACAGTACAAAACA
Organism: Maratus speculifer; assembly: GCA_964019185.1. Taxonomy (NCBI): domain Eukaryota; kingdom Metazoa; phylum Arthropoda; class Arachnida; order Araneae; family Salticidae; genus Maratus; species Maratus speculifer. The sequence goes on along the minus strand of OZ025295.1, from coordinate 250,375,041 downwards.
TATTCAACATATTCAGTCAATTTATTTTTTACAAATAATTATTAAACTGAATTTTACTTTAGCACAGTTTTAAAAAATATAGTGACATTTTTACTTAATAAAAAAAATTAGTTTTTATGCACAAACAATGTAATTATTACTGAAATTAAGATTTTTTTTTTCAGAATGAAAAAAATGTTTTAAAGCTAAACATTGATGGCAATCCATAGACCTTCTATGGTAGTTTTACAGCAAATTTTATTTTAACCCTCCAGTGCATACAACTTTTGTAATTCAATTTTAAATTAGGCAAAATTTTGTAAAATCGCTACATTTGAAGTGCAATTTCTAAAAAACACCATTTTTTAAAAATCTGATAATAAGCTCAATAGACACCTTATTAGTTTCTAATAAATACCTTACAAGCAAATCGTGTGTTTTTGCTTAGAAAATTTTATGGTTTTTTTAAAAATAGCATGTTGTGTTTTTTTTTTTTTTTTTTTTTTTTTTTTTCAAAAACTAGAAAGTCAACCTATTTCTTATTTCACTGAATTAATAATATGATTATTTTTTTAATGAAAAGATAATAATGTGAACATAATTATGGCAGATAAATATAAGCTAATCTTCAAAAATTCATATTTATAAAATTTAAATAATTCAAACTCCCCTTAAAAAAAGGAAAATCCGATTTCCTTTTCATTTTCTCTCTGTTTAGTGCTCAATAGATAGATTGCTATTGAACAGGTTTATTTTTGCTAAGAGGAAAATTTTATAAAACATATTATTTTCACACTTTTATTAAAACATGTTTTGATTATCTATGATGTTTATGTTTTAATATGTTCTAAGATGTGCGTATATAACTAAAAGTTTTGTTTAATAACTTCATTGAATTTTAAAATTTCAATTTTTTGATCCTGACTTATTACAATGTATTTTAACAATACAGTAATACTTAAAATTTTAATAATTTTCTTAATAAAAAAAAATCTACATGAAAAAAGTTTACTATTTTATTAAACTTCTTTTTAACAATTATTATCTTACAATCTACCATTTACTAATGTTGTATAAAAATAGATGACATAGCTCATGATACAGCTCATGCTGTTTGTGCCATAAAAAAAAACAATTATTTAGATTGTACCAAATCCAAACACTGGAATCAACTGTGTATATATCAGGTGGAGCTGATGCACATTTTGAAAAAAGTACCAGTTTTATGAATTTCACAAAATGATGAAGTTGAAAAATGATGAAGTTGTACTAAAGAAATGGATTTTTTCGGCTACTGGACATGGTAAAACTACATGTGATGCTATGGGGGGGGGGGGGGTATACAAGCATTATACAATGAAATTTAATCTCCAAAGTGAGCCAATAAGAGCTATCCAAGATTCTGTCTCATTACTAGCTGAAGTTTCCACTCTGTTAAAAAATATCATTCTGCTACATCTAAAAGAAAAAAAAAAAATTATTCAAGCTTATAGAGCTAATAAGTAGAAAGAATATGCCAACGTATGATCTAGTGTTGGTATACGAATCTAAACATTCTTGAGTGATTGAAAATAATGAAGGTTATATGGGACAAACGATTGAAAATGAATTGACAAAAGTTGAAACCTCCAGCCAAATAAAAAACAATATTCAATATATGATTTCTAAATTGGTGATTTCATTGGATGCATTTATGAAAATAATTGGTAAATAGAACAAATCTATGGTATATCACGAGAAGTAGATGACATTAAAGTATCATTCATGTACCCCCATGGTCCATCTAAAGCATTCCAGTGACCAGAAGAATCTGGAAAGAAAAAAGATGAATATGCGTTACCGTTGGAAAATGTGCTTTTAAAAATAGAAAAACCGGTTCCAAAAGGACAATCTGCACAACTTCACACTTTCGATGATAAGGATTTTAAGTTAATTCAAAAAAATTTTAGCACCTAATTCTGTAATTTATGTACCTGCATATTAATATATTATATCAATACTATATAAAAAAAATATTGTAAATACACTGTAGGTGGATTTGATACATTTATGAGTATGCAATGAAATGACATATGATCTATTCTACTAGTGGCTGTATTTTATACAATTTTAAACTTAAGCAAATGGTTAGCTATAATTTAACAGTAATAATTATGTACCAGTGTTGTATTTTTTAGTTTGAAATATTAATTACATTATAAATTCGTTTAAATAAGAAAGAGCTTGACTTTCTGGTTTTTTGAAAACAAAAAACACAACATGCTATTTTCAAAAGATCATATAAAATTTTATAAGCAAAAACACACGATTTGCTTGTAAGGTATTTATTAGAAACTAATAAAGTGTCTATTGAGCTTATTTTCAGATTTTTAAAAAATGGTGTTTTTGAGAAATCGTACTTCAAATGTAGCGATTTTACAAAATTTTGCCTAACTTAAAATTGAATTACAAAAGTTGTATGCACCTGAGTGTTAAAATAAAATTTGCTGTAAACCTACCATAAAAGGTCTTTGGATTGCAATCAATGTTTAGCTTTGAAATATTTTTTTCATTCTGAAAAAAAATCTTAAATTCAGTAATAATTACATTTTTTGTACATAAAAACTATTTTTTTTAATTAAGTAAAAATGTCACTATATTTTTTAAAACTGTGCTAAAGTAAAATTCAGTTTAATAATTATTTGTAAAAAATAAATTGACTGAATATGTTGAATATGTTTGGTACTGTTTTCATTCCAATATGATGCGTTTTTCAGTTTTTCTGAAAATTGTCAATTTTATCACAAACTTCAAAGTGCTGTAACTGGGGTAAAAAAAAAAAAAAAAAAAAAAAAAAAATGGGGGAAAAATCCTTTTGGGAAATTTTGTTTTTTACTTAGTTATAACTACTGTATTTTTTTGAAAAAAATCTGTGATGGTGAATTGACATGTCCTGCCTGAGCTGAGATGGAATAGCTCATTCAAGAGTTGAAATGTTACCCTGCCCACCCTACGAACACAGTTCAGTTTTTTGCTACTTAATTACTCGCAACGATTTAGATTTTGAGGTCAAAATTTAAGTCTAAGCTTTTTAAAACATTTATTTATGTAAAAAAATAAACAACGGTTAAAAATATTTGTTGGTTACTCTAAAATTTAAGCCCATCCTCTAACGGAATTTTTCGAAATTTATCTTTAAAATTCATTTTCAAGGAAATTCTGACATAAAGAATGGTTTTAGTGAAAACCGCAAAAGAATCGACCATTTTTTTCCGTTTTTTACAATCATTTGAAATTTGAACCTCCCCTCCTTCATTGAACACAGTTCAGTTTGCGCTACTTAACCACTCTCAACGATTCAGATTTTCAGCTAAAAATTTATGTTTCGTTGGTCAGTTTCATCCGCCATCTTGTTCCAAAATGACACCATTTATTATATTTTTTTAATTTAAAATTTAAATTAATGTACTCAAAAATTAAAAGTTTAAAAAGATTTTGTTTATGTGTTTTAGCTTGATACAAAGATTCCAGAGCATATTTTAATTTTAAAATATGTATTTTTTCGTAGATGAAATCTTTCGGAAATTAATATATATATATATATATATATATATATATATATTTGATGTGTTAAAATAATCGTTACAATCTGTGAGTTCTTTTACTAAAAAAATATATTATTTTAGTCTCTATTCCATGTATTCCTACTATGCGTCCAGTTACATAATTAATAAAAATGAATATACAAATTAATTTGAAACAAAGCTCTGTACTTGAAAAATAGCATGCAAATTTTCTATGACGAAGCTTTTGAAAATTTTGCATATTTTAATTCGGAAAAGGAATATAAATTTATCTTCCAGGTCTTAAAGTTAAAACATACATAGTATTTTAACTGAAATATATTTGAAATCAGTTGTAAAATCCTCGTTTAAGCAAATGTTAATTTTATACAGAAAAAGTGTGTTCAGATGTAAAATTTATGTATTCTATATGCTTTTCCGATAAAGAGAAAAGTGCTTCCATATGTTAAGTCTTTTGAGCTGAAACACAACGAGCGTCGTATATTTGCTTATCCCCTTGGAGTTTTCGTTCAGCCTCGGAGGTGTGCTCCGAGGTTTGTAATACCTATATTTTAAGTGAAAAAAAAATGTACCTCCTTTTAAATTTTTTGAATAAATGTTACTTTAAGCCATATTTCCGAATCTTGCTTAAATCCTACTTGAGCATAGAGATTTTCATGTATTGCTTAATAATTTTGTGTCTGAAATTTAATGTATTTTAAATACAACTTTTGTTGATTATAGATGATAAAAAATGCATTTTTGTGTAAAAATTTTAAAAAATTTAATTTTGTTTTGTTTTTAATCTGATAGATATCGAAAAATATTAATCATCTACAAAATTTTTTGTAACAAGAAATACGCAGTCGTTATAACGTAATGTAAATTGACATGACCGACATTTATTTTGTTCCTTTATTGCACTTTTATTTACATTAAGAGGGCTCAGGAATTTTAACTTTGTCGAAACGCTGTTTTGCCATGGTTAAGGCTTTTTTTCTTTTTTATTTATTACACTATATTTATTTCATTATCCATTTTTTGTCATATATTTATCTTAAAATATGTATTATTTAGTTGAGGAAATATTTCAGAAATATGTAATTATTTTTATTTGAAATGTTAAAATTTTTGTTAAAGCCTATAAGTTATTTTTACCAAAAAAAAAAAAAGTTTTGTTTTGATTCTATATTGAGCCTGTTATGTGTCCATTTAAAAAATTAACATTTATAAATATCCAAGTTAATTTGAAACACAGCTCTATGTTTGAAAAACTGCATGCTATTTTTTAAGCCGAAGCTGCTGAAAATTTTCCTAGTTTAATTCAAAGGAGGAATATAGATTTATCTTCCAGGTTTTAAATTTTAAACATAAATAGCATATACGTTGAAAAATATTTAAAGTCAATTGTAAAACCCTCGCTTAAGCGAATGTGAATTTTATAAGGGAAAAGTGCGTTCAGACGTAAAATTTATGTCTTCTATATTCTTTTCGGATAACATATATTAATTATTTTGAGCTAAAGCAAAGGGAACGTCCTGTATTTGCTTAACCACTTTGAGTTTTCTTTCAACCTCGGGGGAGTGCGCAGAGGTTTTTAATATCTATATTTCAAGGGAAAGAATGTGCCACCTTTTAAAATTTAGTTGAATAAATGCTACTTTAAGTCAGATTTCCGAATCTTACTTAAATCTTACTTGAGCATACGGATGTTCATGCATTGGTTAATAATTTTGGTCTGAAACTAAAATCTATTTTAAATACAACTTTTGTGGATTAAAGATGGTAAAGGATAAACTTTTGTGTAATTTTTATAAAGATTCAATTTTTTCGTGTTTAATCCGATATATGTATAGAAAATATTAATTATCTACTTAATTTGACTGACATTTATTTTAGTTCCTTTATTGCACTTACATTTACATTAAGAGGGCTCCGGAACTTTGACTTTGCCGAAAAACTGTTTTGCAATGATAAGGTTTTTGTCTTTTTATTTTTTATTCTTTATTTCGTTATTTATCTATTTTTTTGTTGTATACTTGTTTTAAAATATGTATTTTTTAGTTAATGAAATATTTCAGGAATATACATTTTTTTTTTTTTTTGTAGTTTAGTAGTATGTTTTATCACAGCCTATGAGTTTTTTTTTTAGAAAATAAAATAATATATTATTTTAGTTTCTATTCCATATCAAACCTACCCACCAAACACATACCTTTCTGTACTCGATCGGATACAACCGGCAGTGTCGGTTATGTGTCGGCATGTACACAGTAGTTTCGGTGAAGTTTCGGCAGCATGTTGGCAATGAAACTTAAGAATCTGATTTTTCAGCTGCCGGTTATCGTAATCCATATTTTATGGTTATATATCGGCAAACGACCTATAGTGGCACGTGATGCAGGACCGATATTTGATTCCTAATGGTGGCTAGATTAAATTTGCCAATATCGGTCCGACGTCGAAATTTTTTATTTTAACCGGCATTTGTTTTTTTTCTAAACTTTATTTGAGTTTTGAAAATAGAACTAATTTTCATGTATTTCATGTAAAATTCTAAAAGTCATAAACAGAAGAAATGTCAAAAATAGCCAATATTTATTCATCTGTTTTAATTTATTAAAAAAACCCTATAATTATTTCAATCAGCAAAAAACATTTATTTTCATCGCTTATTAAAAGTATTATTTCTTATAAACTTTATCGTAAATAATAATAATAATAATAATAATAATAAAATTCATCATAAATTAATTTAACTTATTTTCTAATTGTATTAATTTTCAAAGAAATAGTTTTTTTTATTTTTATTAAAAAAAACCGCCTTAGTAAAAATTCTTTCAAACTTTTTTACAAGCTATAAAAATATAACAATTCTATCCAGCGTTTTGGCCTTAAAATAAACTTGACCTTAAACGCAAGAATAAAAAATATCCTTCTTCTAAAAAAATTCTAAGTGCAATAATAATAATAATAATAATGAAAAATAATCACTAAACATATATTCTACAGTAAATCATTAAATGACTTACAATATTTTTTTATTCTAATGAAAAGTCATTAATTATCAACTTATTTTCTTATTGAAATCTGTTTTTTATGTTACAAATATATATTTCTTAATCTAACACATTTAATTGCAATAAAATTCCTAAAAATAACTGCATTAACAGAAAATTGCTAAATTCACAGATTTTATTAAATACTAAAATAAATTTAAATTTACAGAAAAATTGAGAAATATCCCCTATGTAAAATTTATCTACCAAAAGAAAAAAAATATAGATATAAATCAATATTTTTGTTTATTTTTAAATTTTAAAATATTGATAAATAACAAATGAGATAAAATGAATTCTTATTCTAATCAAAAATTATTAATTATCAACTTATTATTTTTAAAAAGCTTTTCCATCTTAAAAATATATAATTTATAAATTAATGCAATGCATGTAATTACATTAAAAATTCTAACAGAAAGATTTTATTAACAAATACAAAAACTCTAAAAATAATTCACTTTATTAAGTACAAAATGATTCTTAAAATAATAAGAAAAACAATTTCGTTTGCTTTAACTAATTCTCTAACCTATTTGTTTCATTCATTCAAATATTAAATAAATTTTTTAATACACCAGCATAAGACAGTTACAATAATAATAATAATAACAATAATAATAATACGCTAATTAATAATACACAAATAATAAATAAAATAAAAACACATCAAATTTCCATTTTCCCTAAACTAATTCCCATCAACGACAAACATTTCCCTTAAAGAAATGCCTTCTACTAAATACCACATAAAATCCTACTCACAGCGAGGCCTACTGGTCAGGAGGTTAAAGCACTCATCTTCTGTTCTTTATGGTTCTTAGATCGACTACAATTTTTTTTTTTTTTTTTTTTTTTTTTTTTTTTTTTTACTACGCTGAAGTACTATTTTTGGAATTTTAACAAATATAGTTCAAGATGAAGCATAGATGGCGTCACTAAACGCTTTTTTTCTATTTGTGCTGGCGTCGGGTTACCGGACCGGACGTGGGTCTACCTGTCGGGAGACACTCGCCCAGTGTTTCGAAAAAGGAATGGAACCGATACGTCAAACGGTATCGTGCCGAAACCATTGGTAACGGCAAAGCGGCCGTCGACCGTTTACCGATAGCTCTGTGTTTGCCGGGTATTATGCGTCCACTTATATAATTAACATTTATGAATATACAAATTAATTTAAAATAAATTAATTTGAAAAATAGCATGCAAATTTTCTAAGACGAAAATTTTGAAAGATTTACATACATATATTCAAAAGACAAATATAGATTTATCTTCCAAATTTTAAAATTTAAACACAAGTAGCATTTACATGAAAAATATTTGAAAAAATATATAAAACCCTCGTTTAAGCAAATGCGAATTTTATAAAGGAAGAGTGTGTTCAGATGTAAAATTTATGAACTCTATATGGCTTTTCGGATAGAGAGAAAAGTTATTTCATATATTAAATCTTTTGAGCTAAACCAGAGTGAACGTCGTATGTTTGCTTATCTCCTTTGCGTTTTCTTGCGGCCTCGGAGTTGTGCGCAGAGGTTTGTAATACGTATATTTCAAAGGAAAAAATGTACTTCTTTTAAAATTTTGTTGAATAAATGCTACTTTAAGCCAGATTTCCGAATCCTACTTTAATCTTAGTTAAGCATAGTGATGTACATGAATTATTTAATAATTTTGTGTTTGAAGTTTAAATCTTAAATACAACTTTTGTAGTTTATAGATAATAAAGGAAATATCTTTTGGGTAAAAATATTATAAATTCATTTTTTTTCGTGTATAATCTGATTGATATAGAAAAATATTACACATAAAGATTTTTATTATATAAATATTCTTTTTTATAAATATTCTTATATTAATATAAAGATATTTATATAAAAAATCTGTAGTCGTCATAACATAATCTAAATCCATATGACTGACATTTATTTTAGTTCCTTTATTCCACTTATATTTACATTAAGGCCCCTGTCCCTGCGGCATATTTCAGATGTGTATATTGCTGGGATGATTACTGTTTCTAAACCAATAGGAGAGCGTCATTATCACGGTCAAGTACACGCCCACACACTTTGATTGACAGGAACTCGTGGACAATTGACGGTGCTAATTATAACGATAATCTGTTGCGGATGAAAGTGAGCTGACTGGCTGAATGGTTAGAGCGTCGAGCTTGAAACCGGAGGATATGGGTTCGAGTCCATCGCGGGCCGAGAGTCCGATGGTGATTTTTTTTTTAATTATTGGAGGTTGTCTTTTATTAATAAATAAAACATTTAAAAAAATATTTCAAACCCTTTTAATATTCTAAATATCGTTCCCAAATGATTTATATATATATTAAACAAATGGGAAAAAAAGTATTCTGCGAAAATATCCGTATAAGTAAAATTCTTACTTTAATTTTTATTTATTTATTTATTTATTTATTTCAGGATCAGAGGAAGTATAATTTCTAATTGAAGTAAATAAAATTCAGTCATTTTGAAAAAAAAAAATTCTTTCGTACCTTTAATTTTTAATTACCGAGTACAAATTCAAACAATCCGAGTACAAATAAATAATAAACACACACGATCAATTGTCCACGAGTTCCTGTCAATCAAACTGTGTGGGCGTGTACTTGACCGTGATAATGACGATCTCCTATTGGTTTAAAAACAGTAATCGTCCCAGCAATATACACATCTGAAATATGCGTCCCTGCGCGGGAATATGCTTGCGAGCTAATGCTATTCCTATGCGGAAGCATTTTTCTAATAACTCTTTCGCATTTTGACATTTTCAAATACTTTTTTTTGCATTGGATAGCCGAGGTCCCTCTCAAGTGCGCTCCTTGATTACTTTTTCGATTTTGGTCGCAGATATTTTTTATAAAGTTAGTTTCTCTTTCAGAACCGTTTCAGAAAGTGAAAGTAACCTTATAAAGAATATCTGCGACCAAAATCAAAAAAGTAATCAAGGAGCGCACTTGAAAGAGACTTCGGCTATCCAATGCAAAAAAAATTATTTAAAAATGTCAAAATGCGAAAGAGTTATTAGAAAAAGGCTTCCCCATAGGAATAGTATTAGCTCGTGAACGTCTTCGCGGGCAGAGACAGAGGCCTTAAGAAGGCTCGGGAACTTCTCAAATTATATTTTGTAAAAATCCTGTTTTGCCATGTTTAAGTCTTTCTGTCTTTTTATTAGCCTCCGATGCTATTTCTTTCAGACAAGCTAAAAAATGTCGTGTCATTAGCCCTGAGTTTTCTACTCAACCGATTTTGATATCTATTTTTTTTAAAAATGAAAGCTATTTATTTGTAGTTATGCCCATTTTAGTTATTTTTTAATTTATTTCCATTTTTATATTTTATTTTTAATTTTAAATGATTTTTTACGATATTTCTTCAAAATGGTGGCAACGCAGTTTAGCTTTTCTCTCGATAATAAAAATTTATTTTCCAAAATGATTGCGTATAATTATGCACTAATTGAGGTAAATATATATATATATAGATTTACTGAGAAATAATATTAATAATGTAAATAAAATAACAGAAAATAATTTGTGATAAAAATTAATGTCTAAAGCAAAAAAAAAAAAAAAAAAAAAATCAAATGAGGAAAATTATGTCATTCAGCAACGAGATAAATGGGAATTACAATATTATTACGGATGCCTTTTTCATATTACTAATAACAGTAACTTTTAAAAAACATTTGAAGAGAAAATGACGTCACTATTTAAAACATCGCATTTTTACTCATAACGATATTAGGTACTACTCTGTTATCCCGTCGACCAATTTCGCCAAATTATACAAATCGCCAAAACTAATAGCCAAATTATACATATTGACATAATTTTTAGTTTAAATAACGAAAAAACAAATAATTAGTAGAATATTAATAAAAATATTAATAAAAAGTCGAAATAAAAATCAATGACATTCTAAACACATGAATCGTATTTAATGTCATTGAATGTGACATTCACGATCATCCATTATTGGCATTTAATCTTATAGTTTGGCGATAATTTTTTGGTGGACGGGATAACCTAGTAGTACCCGATATTACATTTCAATATTTCTTTTTATTATGGACACTGAGATTGAGAATTTACTTTCAGATGACTTCAGTTAGTGAAAATAATGTCACAATAGAAATAAAATTAGTTTTTTTTAGCCTCCGATGCTATTTCTTTCAGACAAGCTAAAAATGTTGTGTCATCAGCCCTGAATTTTCTACTCAACCGATTTTGATAATTATTTTTTAAATGAAAGCTATTTATTTGTAGTTGTGCCCATTTTAGCAATTTTTTAAATTAATTCCATTTTTATATTTTATTTTCAATTTTAAATGGTTTTTATGATATTTATTCAAAATGGTGGCAAATCAGTTCAGCTTTTCTCTCGATAATAAAAATTTATTTTCCATTATCATTTTCCACTAGTCAGAAGCTTTATTTCATCAGTGAATATGTCCTTGCATTTAAGAGAAAAAAAATGAAATGTTTTCGTAAAATTTAACCACAATAACATGATCGCGTATAATTACGCACTAACTGAGGTAAAAAAATATATTTACTCAGAAATAATATTAATAATGTAAATAAAATAACAGAAAATAATTTATGATAAAAATTAATGTCTAAAGCAAAATAAGAAAAATTTCAAATGAGGAAAATGATGTCATTCAGCAACCAGATAAATGGGAATTACAATATTATTACGAATGCCTTTTTCATATTACTAATAACAGTAACTTTTAAAAACATTTGAAGAGAAAATGACGTCACTGTTTAAAACATCGTATTTTTACTCATAACGATATTACATTTCAATATTTCTTTTCATTATGGACACTGAGATTGAGATTTTACTTTCAGATTACTTCAGTTAAAAATAATATCATAGTAAAAATAAAATTAGATTTTTTTTTTTAATACAACTATTTTTCTGTGAGTTCATATAAAATAAAATTTCTGGATTTCGCGGCACTCAGACTACAATTTTAACTGAAGATGTGCGAATATTTGCATGCAAAATTTTAACTGGCAAATTTGACATTTAGTTTGGAAATATATTTATTATATATTGAATCAATAATGTAATTACTTTTGCTTTTTTTAAAAATCAAATCGATCAGTCGTTTAAACATTTCATTCGTCGAATTCGACGGGATTCCATTCGTTCCAATGTTAAAATGCATTTCTTTTTTCTCAGAGTCTATAAGAAAGCATTTAAACTAAAGAAAAAATCAGTTTTTTATGAATCTAGTCAATGAAAAAGTAGCGCGTCAAATTGTACCTCTTTATTATGCCGCAATTCCAATGCCTCAGATAGAAATTGCTAATCAATTGGGTATTTCACTTCGTTTTGTTTTCTATTATATTGATAAACACAAGAAAAATGAAGTTAGTTCATTGCATTCTAAACGGGATCGCCCTTCTAAAAAACCTCTATCGATTTTATTTTTTTTAATCGGGGGCGAAATTGAATTCTGCAATGGCAGAATCTGCATTCAACTTGTTTAATATATTTTATCTATATACTTATCTATTTTTAGTTTAATGCTTGTCTTAAAATATGTATTCTGCAGCTGATGAAACATTTCAGAATCACATAATTATTTTTCTTTGAAGTGTTAAAATTTTCGTTACAGCCTATGAGCTATTGTACAAAAAAATATATTGTTTTATTTTCTATTCCATATTGTGCCTGGTATACATCCACTTAAAAACATTAAAATTTATGAATACACAAATTAATTTGAAACAAAGCTCTTCACCTGAAAAATAGCATACAAATTGTTTAAGACGAAACTGTCGAAAGTTTTACGCATTTCAATTCAAAGGGGGAAACTATAATTATCTTCCAGGTTTTAAGGTTGAAACATAAATAGGATATCATATAAAAAATATTTGAAATCAATTGTAAAGCACTCGTCTAAGTAAATGCGAATTTTATAAAGGAAAAAAGTGTTCAGGTGTAAATTTATGTATTCTATATGCTTTTCGGATAAAGAGAAAAGTTATTTCATATATTAAGTCTTTTCAACTAAAATAGAGCGAACGTCCTACATTTGCTTATGCCCTTTGAGTTTTCTCTCAGCGTAGGAGGTGTGCTCAGAAGTTTGTAATACCTATATTTCAAGGAGAAAAAAATGTACCTCCTTTTTAAAATTTTATTGAATAAATCTTACCTCAAGCCAGATTTCTGAATGTTAATTTAATCTTAGTTCAGCATAGATATACATATGTATTGGTTAATAGTTTTGCGTCTGAAGTGTAAATATATTTTAAATAAAACCTTTGTAGATAATATATGATAAAGAAGACATTTTTGTATAAAAATACAGGGTGATTCAGCTCGTCGGTGACAAACTTTAAGGATCGATAGAGCACACCTAGACGAACATTTTGGAATAGGGAATGTAGGGTCCCTGACGCGATGGTAAGGCGCTAGGCGCTTTCGAAAATTTGGGTGCCGAAATTCGAAACGTCATAAAAACTAGGGAAATGGTTAGATTTTCTTGCTTGTTGCGTCGAAATGATTCTGTTTGTTTAGACTTTCTTCAGTACCAATTTGATAAGCGTATCTCTTAAAACATGGATAGGGGTCGCTGCAGACTTTGGAGAGCTAGACAACAACTTTAAGCCCGTTATTTTGATAATTTAACACATGCTCGCCAAAGTTTATACTCTAACTTAAAGTTTGAACCCAAAAGTAGAGCCCTGCAAAAAGCGTAAGAGCTGGAATAAAATGTCAAAGTACAGGGTGGTCGAAACTCGAAGGCTCCTAAGAGATAAACAAACAGATTTCTTGACTTATGGCATGCATTTTCATGATTCTGTTTGCTGGGGCTCTCTGAAACTCAGTTGAACGGTACAAAAAGAAACATCGATAGGGGGCGCTTTGGGCAAAAACATAATTCGTTGACATTTCGGACGCTAACTGGAAACGGGGCGCTACGATCAGTTAGTAATAATGAAAACACATTTTCTACCTCTGCTCAACACTTCTGAATAAATTTAGACCAAAAACATCAATGATACTGGAAATTTATTTACAAAAAATAACACTACAGAAGATGCTCGAAATTTCGACCTTGGGCCATGATGCAGGCTTCGCACCTCCGTCGCATTGAGGAGTGTGTGTTTCCAACAATGCCAGGAGTATCTCTGATCTGCCCTACAGCTGCCACAATGCGCGCCACAAGTTCTTCAGCACCACTGCTGACAGGTGTATGGTATACCTCGGCCTTCAGGTAACCCCAAAGGAAGAAATCCAAGCAGGTGAGGTCTGGTTATCGGGCAGGCCAGTGAACTGGACCCCCACGCCCGATCCACCGCTGGCCATACCTTGCGTTTAGATGGAGACGCACGTCGTTCGTGTAATGGGCCGGAGCTCCATCGTGCTGGAACCACATCTGGCGACGCGAACCTTCGGGTACGTGCGCCTCCTCCAGAAGCTGCGACAGCACTTGATCCAGGAAAATCAGGTAATTTCCACCTGTCAGCCGTTCAGGTAACAAATAAGGGCCAATGAGGCAATCCCCCAGAATGCCGGCCCACACATTTACTGAGAAACGCTCCTGGGCTGCTCGGCTTCTGGTTTCATGTGGATTTTCATCACACCACACATGACTGTTGTGGGCGTTCCACATTCCCTCCCGGCTGAAGGTGGACTCGTCCGTAAACAAAATGCTGTTTACAAAACGGGGATCCCTGGATCTCATCGCCAAGTACCATCTTGAGAATTCCACTCGAGGGCCAAAATCCTGCTCTCTGAGCAACTGCACCCGCTGGATGTGGTAGGGGTGCAGATTCCGGGAACGTAAGATGCGCCACGCAGTTGCCTGCGAAATGCAAACATGTCTGGCGATATCTCTCGTGCTAAGACCTGGGTTGTCCTCAACCAGGTTAAGCACAGCCTCTTCGTTGTCGGGGGTGCTCACTGATCGCTCCCGTTCATGCCTGCCTCCGTCGAAAGATCCCGTTGTGGACAACCTCTGGTGTACTCGAGCGAAGAAGGCATGGCAGGGGATTTGCCTGTTGGGGTAACGCTCGGCGTACAACCGCTGAGCGGCTCGTCCATTACAACCAGCAGCGCCATACGCCAAATGCATGTCAGCCAATTCAGAGTTTGTGTACCGTTCCATCCTACTACCGATCTGCAGACAAGTAACCCGAAGCTTAAGTAGGTACCGCACGTTCAAAAGACGTGTCTGCGCATACAACTACGTCATCTCGCGTTGTCGTCTACGCATTACGTATCTTTTGCATATCGATATGGTACGATATCTTTTGCATAAATCAGCAAAAAGCACCTTATGTAAATTTTATTGCGCGCATTGTGCATGATTGAAACCAGCTATGTTTGTTAAAAAAAAAAAAAAAAAAACTGCAGTTTTAATAGCTTCTTATGATAAGTAAATTACTCTCTTGTTTTGTTTCTAACTGATCGTAGCGCCCCGTTTCCAGTTAGCGTCCGAAATGTCAACGAATTATGTTTTTTGCCCAAAGCGCCCCCTATCGATGTTTCTTTTTGTACCGTTCAACTGAGTTTCAGAGAGCCCCAGCAAACAGAATCATGAAAATGCATGCCATAAGTCAAGAAATCTGTTTGTTTATCTCTTAGGAGCCTTCGAGTTTCGACCACCCTGTACTTTGACATTTTATTCCGGCTCTTACGCTTTTTGCAGGGCTGTACTTTTGGGTTCAAACTTTAAGTTAGAGTATAAAATTTGGCGAGCATGTGTTAAATTATCAAAATAACGGGCTTAAAGTTGTTGTCTAGCTCTCCAAAGTCTGCAGCGCCCCCTATCCATGTTTTAAGAGATACGCTTATCAAATTGGTACTGAAGAAAGTCTAAACAAACAGAATCATTTCGACGCAACAAGCAAGAAAATCTAACCATTTCCCTAGTTTTTATGACGTTTCGAATTTCGGCACCCAAATTTTCGAAAGCGCCTAGCGCCTTACCATCGCGTCAGGGACCCTACATTCCCTATTCAAAAATGTTCGTCTAGGTGTGCTCTATCGATCCTTAAAGTTTGTCACCGACGAGCTGAATCACCCTGTATTAAAGATTGATTTTTTTTCGTGTTTAATTTGATGCCTATAGAAAAACATTAATTACCTATAAAATATGTTATGAGAAGAAATATGCAGATGTCATAACATAGTCTAAATCCACTTGAATGACATTTATTTTATTTCTTTTTTTGTACTTATAAAGACATTAAGAACGCCGGGTACTTTGTTGAAACACTGTTTTGCCATTATTAAGGTTTTTGTCTTTTTATTTATTATACTTCATTTATTTATTTTTTGTTGTATACTTGTCTTAAAATATGTATACTTTTGTTAATGAAATATTTCAAATATATATATAAATATTTTTTTTTGAAGTTTTAAAATTTTCATTACAGCCTATGAGATTTTTTTTACAAAAGATACGTATTATTTTATTTTCTATTTCATATTGAACCTGTTTTGCGTCCATTAAAAAAATTAACATTTATAAGTATGCAAGTTAATTTAAAACAAATCTCTGTACTTGAAGAATTGCATGCAATTTTTTTAAGGCGAAGCTGTTAAAAATTTTGCATATTTTAATTCAAAAGAGGAATATGGATTTATCTTCCAGATTTTCAGGTTTAAGCATAAATACCATATTATATGAAAAATATTTGAAATCAATTGCACAGACGCCGTTTAAGTAATAATGAATTTTGTAAAGGAAAAGTGTGTTTAGATGTAAGATTTATGTATTCCATACACTGTCAGAAAAATTCGTCAATATACACTAAGTTATCGTTATTTTTTCACAAATAATTTCTGTTCTCCCAGAAAACGTATTTGTTCTGTGAGTTCATTCCGAGCGTCGAAAAATGAGGAAAAGTTTCCGTTTCTATCCAGCACGCATGCGCATTGGGTCTGTTAGTAATAAGTTCGAATTTATTTTTAAAATGAAAAACAAAAATATTCTATTGATTAAAATGTCTAATTTAGTTTTAAAAGACAAAAATGTTTTCGAATTTAAAAATAAATAACAATTACTTTCTTTATTCGTTCAAAAATTCTCACAAATAGAACATCCATGTTTTTTCTCTAACATTCTACGTAATATATTTAAAATTCACATTTTTATACTATATTAATACTAAACGTAAAAAAAACCCAGCCACAGTTTCATTAAAGATGAAATCTTTCCGAGATTAACTGCATAATTAAAAGCTTTTTAACGAAATACACCAACCCACACCATATGAAATGAAGAGTTCTATTTTAACGCACAATCATCATGAGCAGCCGTAGCGCCGTGGATTAGCGTTGGTCTGGTAATCCTGGGGTCCTTGGTTCGATCCCCGCCTCTTCCGCATTGATTTTTTCCAAACTTTTTTCAAGTGACGGATATTTTTCCTCTTTTGACAGAGAAAAAAATAAACAGAAAATCGTCAATATACAGACAATTTCTGGCAGCAGTGCTGCCAGTGCATTTTCTGTGAAGAGACGGAAGTTTTTTTGAGAGTGTATGCTTTTCGGATAAAGAGAAAAGTTATTTCATATCTTAAGTCTTTTGAGGTAAAGCAGAGTGAGCTTCGTATATTTGCTTATCCCCTTTGAGTTTTCTTTCAGCCTCGGAGTTGTGCTCAGAGGTTTGTAAAACCTATATTTCAAGGTACCTCCTTTTAAAATTTTGTTGAATGAATGCTACTTTAAGCCATATTTCTGAGTCTTACAATAATCTTACTTCAGTAAAAGGATGTATATGATTTGTTCAATAATTTTGTGTCTGAAATATAAATACATTTATCTATAATTTTGGAGTATTATAAATGTTAAAATAGGCATTTTTATGTAAAAATATTAGATTTTCTTTTTGTGTGTGTGTGTTGAATAGGGTGGTGCGAAAATACAAAAGTTTTTCCAAAAGTTGCGACTGGTAAATACAAGAAAACTAAAAAAAAAAAAATTCTGTTCAGACTTTATCTTCCGATTGCGGAAACCACCTAAAAATAACAAAAATAAAATAAATTTCCGATTTTTTCAGAATTTTTAAAAAACTATTGCATATACATATATTTTATTACAAAAGTGAAAAATATTTGCATATTGTACTGTTTAATAATAATAAAAAATAAATTGCGTTTAGAGAAGATCTTCCGATCGCGCAAGCTCATTAGAATCGGGAAAAATCCAATTTTTAACGATTTTGATGTATTGAGAAAATTTGCGGTCTCATATAAAAATTTAAATGCAAATTAATACTATTGCGCATATTATGCCATTTTTGAACAATCGAGATCTTACCACGACGAACTCGCTGCAGGGCTAAAATGATTAGTAGTTCGCGTTAATCCTGTTAGCCACGCTGCGAAACAGCGATGATGTTGCCCTACATGTGCACTCCATCTCTCTGCAACCTCGTCCACTTGCATAGTGAGCCATTTGGTATCAGTGAGCCCATGAACGAATTTCCTTTGTTAATCGCGTGTATTGTGCTATTTTAAATACATTAACATGGACATGGATACGGATATGCATACGTCGTTGACCAAGAAAATTACTAGACAATCTTTTTATTGTCCTATATTCGGTCAACCAAGAGATTTTCTGTCAAATATTCTTCCAACACACAAAGACGTTCTTCGATGCTGTTTTGAGGAGAAGTTTCTATAAGAAAATAAACTCAACAACATTAAAGTGAGTTTCATCTCTGTCAGCAATACAGTGGCACAAAAAATAAAATATATTTATCAGAAGGCGTCAATCCCAAAAATTTTTGATTATAGAATCATTTAGATAATTAATGCCTACTACGATAAGTATTATAAACTAACGAAATCTCATATTCAATACAAAGAAAAGCCAAACCTTATAAAAGAAGTTGATGAATTTAAAATAAAACAAGAAACTCAACTGTGTGATATTTCAGCCAACAAATGCGTAATGAATTTACATTTCTTCTGTGAAAATTCTCCAGATCTGAGGGAGTGTCCAATTGAAACTTATTGTACATCTAAAAAACACAACAAAATTCAAGTCATTGAGCATAGATTTATCTACCTCCAGACAACGGATCGGAACGGAAAAAATGGTACTATAGATCAAAAAGAAGCAAAAAAAATGCAAAACTTGGAAGACGAAACTATATATTGAAAAGGCAACCTTCCAAATCTGTTGAAGCGGAAATGAAAGATCTTGAGCATTTAGATGAAATACAGGAGCATTTTAATGCTAAAGTAGATGTATGTAAAGTATCATTGCAATGACCGATAAAGTCTATCAGATTTAAGAAGTAGAAATTACCATGGTAAATGAAAGAGAGAAATTACAATCCACATCTTTACATTGCGATCGAAATGGTGTACCTGACCGTGAAGGTGTTACTATTGCATAGAGTGTGCTAAAAGATATTGCTGTAATATCTAAAACAGATGCTTTTCAAGTTTTTGACCGATATTAGATGTGAAAACAGCCGCACTAGAAAAAATGTACTGCAAAGTCAAATGGATTCAGAAGAACCACATGACATATATTTTGATGGAAGAATGGACGATACTTTAACTATCTTCCTCAGTTTTGAGACAAATATCACGAGGGACAACATATACATGTTTAAAATTACTATAAAACATTTTCGAACATGTATCATTCTACATATCATTGCGTATTATATGGACGCATTTATTGAAAAAGCCTAGAAGTATAGGGTGATCATAAAAAAATTGCCGGTATATGGAGCTCTAGTGGCCAGTCCGTTCAACCGATTGAGATGAAATTTCAGATATAGCTATTCGAAAGTATGAGCTCGAGATTCTCTCAACGGTAACAAACGGTATTTACGGTTACAGTTATAGTTACAGAAACTCGAAATTTTCCATCGCAAAATGCTCAGCGCATGCGAAACCCTAACGAGCGTTCGAACCGTACGTGTGTAGCAAGAAAAGGACACGTTATGCACGCACAAAAACTGTTCTGCGACCCCCCCCATACAAAACACGATTGGGGCGAAAGAAGCAAATTTGCATATGACAAGAAATCAGTACACTGATCTCCGATTACAACACAGATCGGAGAAAACTTTTTTTGTTACACATTTTCCACATGGATGCCATCACAAGCAATTACACATTGCAAGGTGGCGACTGTGGACAATACAGCCGAACGTTACACCGCATGTGGTATGTTTGCAACCTCACGTTTGATAGAATCTTTCAAATCCGGCACATTTTGCGGATTGTACACGCACACTCTAGATTTTAGATATCCCCAAAACCTGAAATGCATAGGAGTGAGTTCTGGGAATCGCGGAGGCCTTTGACGTTACCACCTAAGCTGAAATGTGCCTCGTCCATTCATAAGTGAAGAGGTCGATCGTTATCTCCATCATATTGGATAAGAAGTCCATTAACAAAGTCTATATGTTGTTGATGGTCTCTCACTTTCAACATTTGGGCGTGCTGGTACCGGTAAAGAAACATGCGGATTACAGAGCGCAGTAACTTTAAGACCATTGATTTTAATATATCAAATACACGAGATGCACCTTTTGTAGTTTGCACGCGTCCTCTGGTTACTATTTGATACACTTCCATAACGGTATCCTCAGGAACAGTTGGCCATCCTGATCGCAGACTATCACATGTGTAGCCAATTTCTTCGAATTCCATTACTAAATCACGCAAAACTTGTGAAATGCATAGGCCACGTATTTGGCAATGCTTTCGACGGTAAATGCGCCAGGTTTTCGCTGCATTCATCTCATTTTGATTATAGATTTACCAACTCACCACGAACAAAATCATTTTGTTTGCATCTGCGAGCTCCGACTGAAGAACTAACATTACCACCCTACTTTTTATCCGTTTTCTATGCTGACTATCTAGCAAACGATGTTCCGTAATTGGTATTTTGTCTCTGTCATATTCAAATTTTCTTCGTGAGCCTTGGTCATGTTTTTTGGGGGCCGTTCGTTGAGCTGAATTTTTGCGAGCATAACGAGCCCGTTTATTGCAACAACCAAACCGTTCCAACGCTTTTTAGGGTTTTCGCATACGCTGAGCATTTTGCGATTAAAAAATAGGGTGTTGCCATTGGAAAATTTCGAGTTTCTGTAACTATAACCGTAAGCGTGAGCGCCATTTTGTTGCCGTTCACAGAATCTCTAGCTCATACCTCTAAATAAATATATTTGAAATTTCATCTCGACCGATTGAATGGACTGGCCGCTAGAGCTCCATATATCGGCAATTTTTTTATGACCACCCTGTATTTTTAACAATTCTAGAAGCATTTAATTTCTTTTAACAGGTGTCCTTTAGTGTCTCTTACAGGCGCTATATTCGTGTATAGGAAGAATATTTGGCAATATCTTGGATGACCAAATATAGGACAATGAAAAGATTGTCCAGTAATTTTCTTTGTCAACGACGTATGCATATCCGTATCCATTTCACATGTTAATGTGTTTAAAGTAACACAATACACCAAATTGACAAACGAAATTCATTCACGGGCTCACTGATGCGAAATGGCGCAGTGCGCAAATTGATGGGGGAGGAGAGAGATGGGTTGCACACGTAGGGCGACTTCAATGCTGTTTCGCAAAGTGGCTCACTGGAGTTGCGCGAACTACTAAACCTTTCCCCTCTGCAACAATATCGACATGGTAAGATATAGATTGTTCAAAAATGCTATAATACGCTCAATGTATTAATTTGCAGTTAAATATTAACAGGAGACCGCAAACTGAACTCATATAAATATTTTCTTAATACATCAAAATCACTGAAAATTGAATTTTTCCCGATTTGAAACGTGCTTAGGCAATCGGAAGGTATTCTCTAAACTTAATGTATTTTTTATTATTATTAAACAGAACAGTATGCAAATATTTTTCGCTATAGTGACAAAATATATAAATATGTAATATTTTTTAAAAAATTCCGAAAAAATCGGAAATTTTGATTTTTTTTTAATTTTTAGATGGTTTACGCGATCGGAAGATAAAGTCCGATTTGAAAAAAATTCTTTTTTAGTTTTTCTTGTACTTACCAGTCGCAACTTTTCCGCACTTAGGAAATAAAAACTTTTGTTTTTTCGCACCACCCTAGTTTTGAATCTAATACCTATAAAAAATATGAATTATCAACCATATTTGTTCTATTGAAACCCTGTTTTGTACTTTGTAAGGCTTTTTTGTATTTTTATTTATAATTGTTTTTATATATTTTTTACCTATTTTTTGTTGTATATTTGTCTTTAAATATGTGTACTTTAGTTGAGGAAATATTTCAGAAATATATATATATATATATATATATATATATATATATTTCATTTGAAATATTAAAATTTTCGCTATAGCGAATGAGTTTTTTTTTACAAAAAATATATTAATTAGTTACTTTTCTATATCAAGCTTGTAATACGTCCGCTTACATAATTGGCATTTATGAATATACAAATGAATTTGAAAGAAAACTCTGTACTTAAAAAATTGCATGCAATTTTTTTAAGACGAAGCTGTAGAAAGTTTTATGTATTTCAATTCAAAAGAGGAAAAATCATTTATCTTCCAGGTTTTAAGGTTTAAACATAAATAGCATTTACTTGAAAAATATTTGAAATCAGTTGTAAAACCCTCGTTTAAGCAAATGCGAATTTCATAAAGGAAAAGTGTGTTCAGATGTAAAATTTATGTATTTTATATGCTTTTCGGATAAAGAGAAAAGTTATTTCCTATATTACGTTCTTTTGAGCTAAAGTAGAGAAAACGTCGTATATTTGCTTATCCCCTTTGAGTTTTCGTTCAGCCTCGGAGGTGTGCGCAGAGCTTTGCAATACCTATTATTTCAAGTGAAAAAATGTACCTCCTTTTAAAATTTCGTTGAATAAATGATACTTTAAACTAGGTTCTGGAATTTCACTTTAATCTTAGTTGAGCCCAGGAATGTACATGAATTGGTTAATAATATTGTGCCTGAAATTTAAATATATTTTAAATACAATTTTTGTGGATTATGCATGCTAGAGAAGACATCTTTGAATAAAAATATTGAAAATTGAATTTTTTTCTATATTTATTCTGGTACTATACAAAAATATCAATTACCTACTGAACTTGTCATAACAAGAAATATACAGACGTCATAACAAAGTAGAAATTCACACGAATGTAATTTATTTTCGTTCTTTTATTGTACTTATATTTGAATTAAGGGGGCACTTTGAGTTTGTCGGAAGAATGAGAAGAAACTTCTCTTTTTTCAATGTACCAAATACAAAAAATATGAAACTAAAATCTTTTATTTTTTCAATACCTACCTAAAATATAGTAACTTAACTACAAAATCCAGAAAAAGAATTCTGTATGTTCAAAATTAATATTTACATTTTAAATTTAGAAATTCATCCAACTCACGCGTTACTACTATCTGCGTGCATGATAAACTTCTAAAACATGACGGGCAAACAGAAAACATTTTTTGTGCAAAGCGGAATAATAGCATAACTACTTCAAACTTAACATTTTAGTTTAAGATTTTTTTAATGAAAAAATTATTTCAATTCTATATATCGGTCTAATAATGTGAAACAAAATAAAGAAATAATAATATAACACTTACAGCTAAATTTCATATCTCATGACGTGTAATCCTCTATACAATATTGGGATTTTTACAATAATGTACTGCCATATTTTACAATTAAATAGGACTAAATTCATTAATTTTACATGCCTTAAATTTTGAGATTTTCTTTATATTAATACTTTTAAGTGTTCAAAGAAAATAATAATAGTAAATTATGCCTTAATAGCTTGATTTTTTTTCCGAAGGGAAAATTCTTTTTTTTTTCAAAAGTAACTATTTGGCATTAAAAAGATAATTGTTATTTTATACTCTGTACTATACTTGATCAGTTAAAATAATTATATTGGCCAAATTTATGGCGCATAATGTGAATCATAGTGTTCTCAAGTATGTGCCGATTGAGTATATTGAAGGGTTAAAACCAAAACATGCACATGCACAAGAGGTTTTGTTTACACGTGATATTATTTTCTTTCGGCCAGCATTTAAAACAAAAACAAAACTGTCTGTAACAAAAGAAAGACCCCACTACGACAAAAAACTACGCTGAAAAAGTATAAAAGTACCCCATGAATACAGGTAAAGTCACAAGCAAATGCTAGTCTATTAACGTTCTATTAACGTTCTAACGATTCTATTAACGTTCACGCTGCTCTACATTACAGTTCCCGTGATCCGCGCTTTACTCTTATCGCTCATTTTTTTTAAACATCTTCAAAGCAGTCTTGTAATTATGTATAAGCATATAAATACTGGTGAAGCTCTTTCAAGTAATACCAAACACATTACATATATTTTTATTTTATACTTTTTGTCCGCTAGAGGGCATAATAGTAAATTTGGTGACAAACTTTATAGCTCACAACCAACAGAATATCAAGATCAAGACCCTTCTAATGGCACTGCAGTGGTCTTATTCTGATTACTAAGTACCAAAGAAATTAAGAACGAAAAGATGTGAATTATATGCAATTAGCCCATAAATGCAAGTAAAGTCACAAGCAAATGCTAGTAATATATATATATTCGAAATGTACAAGTGAAGCGCTTTAAAATGATACCAAACACGGCATATCTAGCTTAACTTTATTTTTTTACTCTGTATATTTTGTCCGCTAGAGGGCGCCACATTGAATTTGGTGAAAATCTATATAGCCTATAACCAGCGGACAATTAAGACGCTTCTAATGATATGTCATTTGTCGAATTCTGATTAGTGGTTTAGAAGTTACGAGGGAACAGATGAACATACATACATACATACATACATACATACATACATACATACATACATAGCCTGTCAAAATCATAACCCTCCTTTGGCTTTGCCGTAGTCGGGTAAAAAGAAAGCCTTGTTACAGAAGCCAGCAGTAAAAAAAGCAGATGTATCATTGTACTGTTAAATACTGATAATGTCCAATTCATTTTTTAAATTCTAAGCACATTGTCTAATTTTAAACCGTAAATAGGTAAAAAAGGCTTGCTTTATCTTCACTAAAAAAAATCCCAAATTAAAAAAAAAAAAAAAAAAAAAAAAAAAAAATCAAAAATCGCATTTTTAAGGCTTTGGTATATTTGATGGTGCACGAGATTACAAAAAACTTCAATTCTGTCTTCTGATAACATTTTATAATAGTATTATGCACAAAAAGCTTAAAGATGTAGACTTGACAGCAAGCTGTGACATGGTGAAGATAAGATGTCAACATATATTTTTACAAATAACTTGGGATGAATTAGACTTATCTTTTTTATTACAATGTTTATGCACAAAATATCATTTGTTGAAAACAGCGTAATAACAAAAATTTAATTTACTGTGATGCTATGTATTCTCAACAAAAATCTGAAAAATATCTTTACACAATGTAGGATAGATATAATGAATTTGAATATCTACTGTACTCAGTTTCAAACAGATGATCTTTCTCAAAATTTTGTTTGAAGGAAACAAATCTTCTCATCTCTTGATAAATTGAATGAAGTTATCTTCCCTACTGGCTTATGGAAATGAACTTTGAAATCGCTATGTTCCAGGCTCACTTCTTTAATAATTCCAAAATACCACTTCATATCATATACATGTGCAACAATGTCATTTTTCTGCAATATAAACTTTGAATAGGTTTTAGCTATCTTTACTTTCGAAAAATTCTTTTAGGCTGAAGCATGGTAATGTTGTATAAATTTTTTATTTACAAGTGCGTGCTTATACTAAGAACAAATTTCAGGGACTGAGAAGCAGCATTGAAATTATGTTTACGTAAACCAACAAGCAGGGATGTATTTTGATTTTGTGTTTGATTTGTCTCAACAAGTATGTCAACATTGACAGATTTTATCTGCCCTTTATTCCTTTTCTGTCACACGTATTTTAGAATATATATATATATATATATATATATATATATATATATATATATATATACAGGGTGATTCTAATTTTTTTACAATTAAAGACAGGTGATAGTACACATTAAGACAAACAATATTAAATAGGAGACCAAGGGCCCCAAACGTTTTCAAAAGGAGATAGCCACCATTAAAGTTTAGGGACCAACATTTTAAATAAACATAAAAAACGGAAAAATCGGTCGATTGGTTTGCAGTTTTCACTAAAATTATTCTTTATGTAGGCATTTTCTTGAAATTAAATTATAAAGAAAAAATTCAAAACATTTCGTTTGAGGGCGCCTTAAACTTCAGAGTAACCAACAATTAATTTTAACCATTATTTTTTGGATCTAATTAAATGCTTGCAAAAGCTTATTAAATGTTTTCGGAAGCTTATACATAAACTTAAATTTTGAGCTCAAATTCTAAATCGTGGGGAGGGGTTAATAAGCGCAAACTGAAGTGTGTTCAGGAGTTTAAATTTAGCCCTCCCCCCTCCTAGAACACAATTCAATTTTTTGCTACTCAAATACTCCCAATGATTCAGAATTTGTGCCCAAAATTTAAATCTATGCATTTGAAAGCATTTAATGAGATAAAAAAATAACATTAAAGTAGTTGTACGCTACTCCAAAGTCTAAGGCGGCCTCTATCGGCATATTGTGAAAATAATCTTTAAATTTATTTTCAAGAAAATACTGATTTAAAAGTTAGTTTTAGCAAAAACCGCAAACGAATAGACCAATTTTTCCGCTTTTTATAATCATTTGAAATTTGAACCCTCTGAACACAGTTCAGTTTGTCTATTTAACCACTCCCAACTATTCAGATTTTGAGCTCAAAATTTAAGTTTAAATCCAAGCTTACGAAAAGCATTGAATAAGAAGCAAAAAATAACGCTAAAAAAGAGTTGTTCGTTACTCCAAAGTCTAAAGCGCCCTCTATTAACATTTTTTGAAATTTATCTTTATAGTTTATTTTTACGAAAATACCTGCTTAAAGAATAGTTTTAGTGAAAACCGCAAATCAATCGACCAATTTTTCCATTTTTTATAATCATTTGAAATTTGAACCCTCTGTACACAGCTCAATTTGGGCTACTTAACCACTCCTAACTATTCAGATTTTAAGCTCAAAATTTAATTTTGAATCTAAGCTTACGAAAACATTCAATGAGTTCAAAAATACCAGCAAAAAATAGTTGTTCATTACTCCAAAGTCTAAAGCGCCCTCTATCGGCATTTTTTGAAATTTATCTTTATAATTTAATTTCAAGAAAATGCTAACATAAAGAATAATTTTAGTGCAAATCGCAAATCAATCGACCGATATTTTCGTTTTTTATGTTTATTTGAAATTTTGATCCCTAAACTTTAATGGCGGCTATCTCCTTTGGAAAATGTTTAGGACCCTTGGTCTCCTATTTAATATTGTTTGTTTTTATGTGTACTATCCCCCCTCTTTTATTGTAAAAAAACTTTTTGAATCACCCTGTATATATATATATAACATTCGATGTTTTTTTATTTACTTAAACTACTTAAAACAAAACTGACTAAAACCATACAAAAGGTAGGCCTTTGTCATAATTTTTTTATTAAATACTAAACTGTGCAAAAGGCTTTATTTACTGTCACTATTATTTTTAAGATAATAATAAGTACTTAGTTTGAGTTTGAGTGGACAATGCTTTGAGGTCTATAGCTACAATGGCTGTTACCTCGAATGATCCATAAACCACAGAAACAAATACAGAACACTTTATTATTACAAGAAATCCAGTACATACATTTTAATACACAACACAGGGACAACACCCGCACACCCATGCCGCTAGCTGGACTCGAACCAGGGTCCAGCGGTGTGGGAGGAGCTCACGCTACCGACCACGCCACTGGATCGGCATAAGTACTTAAATTTAAATGTCACTCTGAGATAAATATTTACTAGTGACGATAATAAATCAGTAGCTTCAGGATTGTTAGGCATTCTTCCCTTGGAATATTTCAGATTCAAGACAAAACTTTTTTCTTGTACTCCCCCGAGATATCAAAGGCGTAAAACAGTAATTTTGTGAATATTGAAAGAAAAAGAAAGAAAGAGAATGTTTTAAAAGCGTAATTGTTTGGAGGGAAATTAAATCCTCAAGTCCAAATCAAGTCCAGAAAATTGGAAATTTCCTTTCGCCTAGTTTTAAGAAAATATTATGCCTTGTTGAAAATCTTCCTTACTAAAAAAATCCCTCTTGAAAACGGACAGATTTTTGAAATAAAATCTCAAATATTATGTTGCAATTTCCCCAATAAATATTTATTTTAGGAAATTGCTGTATTATTAAACTTTTGGTCCCTTTTATCTTGAAAATATTGCTTTAAAACGCACTCGAATTCGAGAAATAAAAATGAGATATGTAATTACAAATTCGTAGCTGAACACAGTAAAAAAGATGGCCACCGCGCACACATGAGAAATAATAAAATTTAAATAATAGTTATTTTAAAATTCTATTATGTTAGGGTTGTTTTACAAAAAAAATCAGATTATTTTTTAAAAAGATCAAGTGACCAGTGCTGGACAACTTGAAATGGAATGATCCTTGTTTAAAATTAAAATTTTTACCTCCCACCACTTTTAACAAAACAGTATTTTTATGTTATGATGGCGAGGATATGTGAAAGAGAGTATATATTATTCTTCATATTTATTGTTGTAAAAGTTTTTGCCACTAATTCTAATGATCTAAAAATTTGCCACTAAGTGTTAATGTGTTAATCAGGAAAATGCGATAGGATACATGACTAGTTTACATTGGCAATACACTTATAATATTTTAAAGAGTTAATTAACAATCGAATGGAAATGAACAGTCAGTCTGACTGCAACCATATGAATATATTTCTATTCAAACCAGAAATTTTACTATAAAATGTATAAACAATACAAAGAAGAATAACGCTAAATAAAAAAAAAAATCTAACTATTTTAGATTAAAATTCTTGTGAAGAATGTTTTTCTTTTTAAAATAAAATTTGACTAAAAATTCCGGCTTTTCTAATATTAAAATTTATCTAGAAAAAATGGCATGAACCATGGCTGTGTTACAAATTTAAATATTATCGAAGACTTTATACTTTAAAACGACATACTTTCGAAGCGCACTTGGCACAATGCCGAAGTATTACTACATTGAATTAAGTTTCATTAAATGCTAAATGAAGTTTATGCACTATTTTTACAGTCAGTGCCAAATTGAATTTCTAAAAAAAAATAAATTAATAAATAAAAATAAAAATATTAGAAAAAAGTTACTGAAAAGCAATATCTGATATTATTTAGGCTTCATATCTTTTTGAAATTTTAGATATAAACTAAAATAGACATATATGCTTTTTTGGTACATACATCTACAACCAACTTTATGTTGCACATTTTTTATTATGTAGTTTTATTATTATTATTTTAGCAAAGGTCCTTTCAATAAAGTAATAAAGTGAATAAATCGTATTTTTATTGTATGGAACCCTGTTAACGCGTATAATATTCATGCTTTACCGCTTATTATGATATATTATTCACCAAAATAAATATTCTTTATCCAATGTGTACTCTCATGCATATAAACACTTAATTTTCATGTCAGGTATGTATTTTTAAATTATG
Organism: Maratus speculifer; assembly: GCA_964019185.1. Lineage (NCBI taxonomy): Eukaryota > Metazoa > Arthropoda > Arachnida > Araneae > Salticidae > Maratus > Maratus speculifer. The sequence continues at coordinate 250,345,813 of OZ025295.1, read as the reverse complement.
TTTCTGAATTGCTCTATTTTAATCGTTTTTGATGAATAAAAATACGTCAAAATGTGATGACATAGTACAACATCATATTTTAAATTATGATTTTTTGTACATCTTTTTAGTGATATATAGAATTGTTTAAATATGCATAATCAAGCACTTACCTGATACATCGTACGGTCAAAAAAAAGGCAGCAACAAGAGGCAAGATAATTTTATACTATTTAATAGCAGAAATGTTTAGACAAAATATTACGAATATTGTAGCTTAAAAAGTGGTGTGTATCCTTTAATTTCAATTTATTGTATGTAAAAGAAGAATCAGTTAAGTAGTTAAAACTTTTATTCATACCTCTATACTCTTTATTCAAACCCGTGTTTTAATTAAAGACGTATTTTCACATTATATTACATTTGCATTTATTTAAAATAATAGCAACGTGAAATACATCTACATATAAGCTATTATTTAAATAAATGTCTGAAATACATATAACAATAAAATTGACGTTAAGAAAGTATTATCTTGAAATTTTCGAGAAGAATTATCTGTTGTTTCCTGTAAGCGTGATATATTAGATGAATCGCATTTCAGACACAATTTTCTATTCATGCAAACACTTCTTCTAAATCTAAAATGGGAAAATACATTCTGTGAAGTCAATGATACATGAAATTAAAAAATCTAAGAAGAACAAAGTGTTTTAGTTGTGTACTTATTTCAATGCAAGATTTGAAATACCGCCTGAACGCTGCATGAAAGCTATTTGCAGTTCAAGATTGAACATTTCGTATAATAATTTATATTTTTGATACTTGTATATAAAAACATACTTTATATTTCGTTTAAAACATTGAATATATTTTAAACATAATATTTACCTATTATACCAGAAGTGTGTGATACATTTTTTTGAATTTGTAATCATGTTATTTGATTTTCAATTAAAAGAAAATGCAAAATAATCATGTAATCTTAATCGATTATAACAGTCTACCATTTTTGTTTGTATGAAATCCTAAATACTTCAGCTATAGGAAATTATACATCTAAAGACTTGTACTTTTAATAATAGTGATATATTTAGGACATTTATGTGTTTTTATATTTCTATTTATCTTGCTATTCTCTCAAAAAGAACCATTATTTAACAGCCGTGGTATTCCTTAGATATTTTATATACAAAAGTTTTACTGCTAAAAGTAAAACACATCAATGAAAGAGCTGGACATTTACACCAAGAAATATTACAATTAGACATGAAAATAAAAATAATATGATTACTTAATGATATACGAATATTTACCTATTATACCAGAAGTGTGTGATACATTTTTTTGAATTTGTAATCATGTTATTTGATTTTCAATTAAAAGAAAATGCAAAATAATCATGTAATCTTAATCGATTATAACAGTCTACCATTTTTGTTTGTATGAAATCCTAAATACTTCAGCTATAGGAAATTATACATCTAAAGACTTGTACTTTTAATAATAGTGATATATTTAGGACATTTATGTGTTTTTATATTTCTATTTATCTTGCTATTCTCTCAAAAAGAACCATTATTTAACAGCCGTGGTATTCCTTAGATATTTTATATACAAAAGTTTTACTGCTAAAAGTAAAACACATCAATGAAAGAGCTGGACCTTTACACCAAGAAATATTACAATTAGACATGAAAATAAAAATAATATGATTACTTAATGATATACGAATATTTACCTATTATACCAGAAGTGTGTGATACATTTTTTTGAATTTGTAATCATGTTATTTGATTTTCAATTAAAAGAAAATGCAAAATAATCATGTAATCTTAATCGATTATAACAGTCTACCATTTTTGTTTGTATGAAATCCTAAATACTTCAGCTATAGGAAATTATACATCTAAAGACTTGTACTTTTAATAATAGTGATATATTTAGGACATTTATGTGTTTTTATATTTCTATTTATCTTGCTATTCTCTCAAAAAGAACCATTATTTAACAGCCGTGGTATTCCTTAGATATTTTATATACAAAAGTTTTACTGCTAAAAGTAAAACACATCAATGAAAGAGCTGGACATTTACACCAAGAAATATTACAATTAGACATGAAAATAAAAATAATATGATTACTTAATGATATACGAATATTTACCTATTATACCAGAAGTGTGTGATACATTTTTTTTGAATTTGTAATCATGTTATTTGATTTTCAATTAAAAGAAAATGCAAAATAATCATGTAATCTTAATCGATTATAACAGTCTATTATTTTTGTTTGTATGAAATCCTAAATACTTCAGCTATAGGAAATTATACATCTAAAGACTTGTACTTTTAATAATAGTGATATATTTAGGACATTTATGTGTTTTTATATTTCTATTTATCTTGCTATTCTCTCAAAAAGAACCATTATTTAACAGCCGTGGTATTCCTTAGATATTTTATATACAAAAGTTTTACTGCTAAAAGTAAAACACATCAATGAAAGAGCTGGACATTTACACCAAGAAATATTACAATTAGACATGAAAATAAAAATAATATGATTACTTAATGATATACGAATATTTACCTATTATACCAGAAGTGTGTGATACATTTTTTTGAATTTGTAATCATGTTATTTGATTTTCAATTAAAAGAAAATGCAAAATAATCATGTAATCTTAATCGATTATAACAGTCTACCATTTTTGTTTGTATGAAATCCTAAATACTTCAGCTATAGGAAATTATACATCTAAAGACTTGTACTTTTAATAATAGTGATATATTTAGGACATTTATGTGTTTTTATATTTCTATTTATCTTGTTATTCTCTCAAAAAGAACCATTATTTAACAGCCGTGGTATTCCTTAGATATTTTATATACAAAAGTTTTACTGCTAAAAGTAAAACACATCAATGAAAGAGCTGGACATTTACACCAAGAAATATTACAATTAGACATGAAAATAAAAATAATATGATTACTTAATAATATACGAATATTTACCTATTATACCAGAAGTGTGTGATACATTTTTTTGAATTTGTAATCATGCTATTTGATTTTCAATTAAAAGAAAATGCAAAATAATCATGTAATCTTAATCGATTATAACAGTCTACCATTTTTGTTTGTATGAAATCCTAAATACTTCAGCTATAGGAAATTATACATCTAAAGACTTGTACTTTCAATAATAGTGATATATTTAGGACATTTATGTGTTTTTATATTTCTATTTATCTTGCTATTCTCTCAAAAAGAACCATTATTTAACAGCCGTGGTATTCCTTAGATATTTTATATACAAAAGTTTTACTGCTAAAAGTAAAACACATCAATGAAAGAGCTGGACATTTACACCAAGAAATATTACAATTAGACATGAAAATAAAAATAATATGATTACTTAATGATATACGAAATATTGAAAATTTAAAAGCTATACAAGCATTAAAGTAAATTTTAAAAAATCAACGTTTCGATTCTTGTCAGAGATCTTCATGAGAAAAATAGCGAAATGTTACATTTCTTTAATTTACTTTGGTTTTGGTATGGTATGTTTGGTATGTTTGGACGAGGTAAACATATTCTCCAAGTCAGTGAGTTATAAAATTAAAGAAAGTTTGCGTTCTAACAATAACAAAGAATACATCAGCCTTAGATTTATAAAATTACATACGATTTGGAAACAATTTGCATTAAAAAAATCCTTTCTTGATCAGATTTTATATAATAAGTATTTTTTTATGCTAGACATTATGATAAACTTTATTTGAAGAAATTAGTAATTTTTAATTATACTATGGTAATGGAAAACACTCATACTATCACTGCATAAATAGTATATGAAAATGTGACTGGTTGTTAGGTACTATTAATAGCATCTGCTAATTCATAGTATATTAATTTTGTTAACGTCATCTACAAAAAATTATACTAAAGTTTAAATAATTTCTTTATTGTGCTGTAAAATCTCAGTTTTTTGGTACATGCTGCATTTGGATGTTAGACTAAAATTCACTCGGTCAAGTAGTTTAGAGATACTGGAGTTTAGTATTTCAGACTCCTAATATTAAATTTTTGTTTAATGGTTTAAAATATAGTTCAGTACTGGTAGATTTTGAATCATGAGTAAAATAGTTCACAGTGGATTATGCTGTTTTTTATTATTTATTTATTTATTTATTTATGTATGTATGAAAAATTTCTAAAATTTAGTTTGTATTAAAAATGTTTTATTGAAAAAATCATAATGCTTTTAAAAATTAATTTCAGTATGTATATATATATATGTATGTATATTTATATATAATCGTAAATATAAAAGAAAAATTTAAGTCAGTAGGAAAAACAGAATTTGTATATACCTTGAAAATAAAAATGGCTTAGAGATTTGTCAAGAGAAGCTATGCAAGCAAATTCATATTGAAAACTTCATATTTCAACGAATATCGTCGGCAATATTCTTAACATGCCACTATATTATTTCATCAAATCATACTGGGCAAAAGCAGTAATTCGATTTAATCCCTCCTTCGATAAATATGGCACTGTAAAATCTGCAAAGACGCTAACACAAACAAGCGGTGAAACTTATCTTTTTAGATGAGTTATTACCATCTTTACAGGTATAACTGATGCTATTACTTTTAGCGGTGTGTTGGGAATACTGAGTTTAAGGTTTTATATGGTTTAGTTATGTATTAAAATATTTTCTGGATAGTACTCTTTTATTCTACAGGGTGTTTCGCTACCAGACCGACAATTTTTGAGGGATGAAAGTGGACACGAAGACAAACATTATTAAATAGGAAACCATGGGGCGCAAACGTCTTCTGTAAGAGCTAAGGGCCATTAAAGTTCAAGGTCCAAAATTTCAAACTATGATAAAAAACGGATAAAAAGGGTCGATTCATTTGCGGTTTTCACTAAAATCATTCTTTATGTCACGATGATTTTTTAGATTAAAATTTTAAAATTTAAGTTCAAAAATTGTCGATAGAGGGCGCTTTAGACTTTAGAGTAATGAACAACTACTTTTTACATTTATTTTGTGCATGGGGTTGAAATTATTCTAAAGTTTAGACTTTAAATTAAATTTTAAGCCCGAAATCGGAAACATTGGGATCGGGTAACTAAGGAAATTGAACTGTGAACAAAGGGGAGATTTTAAACGCTCATAAATATTGGACAAATAAATCGATTTTGTTGCGGTTTGCGTGGTATTCATTCCCTTGTTAATTATTTTATTCAAAATGACGTGCAGCTTCGGTGTCCTCATTTCTTGATAGAGGGCGCTTCCGACACATCTTTGATATTTCAATGGCATTACTCCAAGGTGTTTTACTACCAGACTAACATACTTCCAGGAAGTGTTAGGGATACACAGACGACTTGGAAACACGTAGGAATGTGGCTTTGGAAATGCTTTTTTGCGAGTTACGGTTAATATATAATAATATTATATTATTATAACATAATATTATTCATTCTTCAGTAACACGGCAATATTAAAAGAGAAAAAAAGGACAATTTTTTTTTGAAGCTGCGAAGTCTGAATGGGAATTATTGAACGTAGCTGCCAGGAAACAGAGCCCTCTAGTATTAAAAAAATCTCTGACATTCTTTACTAAAATATATCCTTTCCGAATTTTGAATAATCCCTAGTCCTAAATTAAAACACAACCATCGATGTAAGTATGTGCATTTTTGATTATTTTATATACATTATTAACATGATTGAAAGCAATGCGTAAGCCTATCATCTAATAAATTTGTATTTAGATTTATAGACTCTTTCGGTCTTGAAAAAACAGTTGACATTGGTGATAGATCTACAAAGGTAAAAATATGGCACTTTGAAGAATAATACATGTACAACACAACACATATATGCATATCTGTGGACTGGAATGGATAAATAAGACATGAAAGTGATTTTCTTAATAGTGGAGTTACAGACTTAATATTTGCTAGTAAAGCTGAATGATGGCAAACCTATTAATTGAAGATAATGAGTAATGAATTTTGGGAGTTGTCAATTTTCTTGTGGTTCAGTTACATACTGTTAAAACTGCATTTTCAATAATTCTAGTGATTTACCATGAATTTATATTTTACTATAAAGATCTTGAACAACAATTCATTACAAAACAGGATATAGTAATAATTCCTTTATTCAACTTCTGCATAAAATAAATCAAGACATGAATTCATGTTTTGTAGCAAGAGTCAAAGAATCCTAGAATAGAAGTCAATATTCATGATGGAGCATAAAAAGCATTCTTTGACACAATTTTTTTTTGTCTGAGTTCTAAAAAAATTTTAGTTATCATTTCTAATGCAGTGATAGTAGCCTACATGCTAACTAGACCTATGAAATGTATGCGCAGTTGTAAAAACTACGCATGTGCATCATTGTAATTTTATTTCTTGCATTTCTTCTTGGTAAATTTGAAATTTCCTTAGTTTTGTATTGTTAGAACCTAAAACAGTAAACTATTTACACTTCAAATTGTTTTAGACAGTTTGTGTACAGTAAATGTTATGTGAAATCAAATGGAATAGGATGCAAATTAATTCATTCTGTATAATAATAGTCATTATTAAAACATACATTTTTTTTTGTTTTTTTTTTTTTCAAATAGCTTTATAATAAGATGTTTTATCACTCGAAAGTTTTCATTTATTCCGCATTCTGGAAAAAGAATAATCATCATAAGAATAGTAAATATGTAGCTATACACAAGAAGAATAAAAGATTCCCGTACATACATGGAAAAGAAACACGATCAAGCAAAAGAAGACTTCAAAGAAAAAAAAATGTATTTTAGTTTTCATATTGCAACAGTCTTCTAGTAATTTTATAGAATGTTTCTTTATAAACTTTGCAAAATTCTTTCATAAAGTTTTCTATCGTATATTTTTGCACATAACTGTTTAAGTAGACATAAATATGTAGTTATAAAACGAGCACTTAATGTAAAAGAAATTTTCGGATGCAGAGGCAAAGCTTTCCGTACATTTCAGAGAAAAAAAAAACATGTTCAAAGGAGAGAAGATTCAAATAAAAAAATGCATTTCTTATAGCAATCTTATAGCATCCTTATAGCAATTTAATAAAATTTCCTTTATAAACTTCACAGAATTTATGCAATAAGATATTTTTATACTCAACTGTTTATATATGTATATATTAAACACATGCTTATATATACAAGTATATATTTTCAAAGTATATATTTCCAAATTCATTTCAAAAATTGATATTAAATTTGGTGTATCAATCTTAGAGAAAATAAATCTCATATACAGGAAAAAATTATCTCCAAATCAATGAAATTCTGTGTGTAAATTAAATTTCTTTTTTGAACAGCAAGAATACAGTAAGTTTCACAAGACATTTTTACATCGTACATCAAAAATTCATTTTTTAAAATCCCTTCAAATGGATATTTAAATAAATATAAAAATGTGATTCACATCCCTTTCATGTTTTCCTGTAAATTGCAGAAATATATTTCTTGAAAGACTAGTAAAGAACATAAAATTCGATTCGGTATGTAGGTTGTGAATTCAGTTTAAAATTCCAGTATGCAAAGAATGATTTCTACTATTCTATGTTTCATGGGTTAAAAAAAAAGATAAATAATTAAATAAATAATCCATGCACAGTTAATGTTATCTAAACGTAACATTTCGATTATAAAAATAGTAGCAATGCGCTTCTTCCATAAGGATCTTCTGTTTTTCAATTTATAAAAATTCCAAATATAGATAATAAATAAAAGGGAAACAATTAATTATTCAATGAAAAATGAAATTATTTTTTTTAATTCCTTCTTGTGAACTTTTCCAGTAAGTAGTATTTTAGAAAGTTGAGGAAATGGGCTTTGAAAGAAGAGCATTATACCTAAATGATTAAATACGAGGTTGTAACGAAAAATTTAAAGCAGAAATTTTATTGCGGGTAGTTATCACTACCGAGATATAAAAAATAAGATTTTCTGTTAACACTTTGGTTCTTTTTCAAGCATTTGGCCTAGAAACGTAGAAGCTACGAACCCAAAAACAGATCAACCCCGTTTTGGTCATGCGGTACAGAATTCAAGACAGCACCAGCATCATTCTTAAACGATATACAACATTTTAAGAATACAACCCCCTAAACAAATCTTATCACTGCGATCTTTTTACCTTGAAAGGTTATCATAATTATCGTACGCATCTCGTACGAGCCAAGAAAAACGCCAAGGACATCTTGGAGGGGGAGATCGTGCATTGCAGGAAAGAAATGAATGAAAACCCCAGCTCCGAACGGACCGATTAATGTACCCGTTCCAACATTTCTTATTAAACTGAAAGCAGTTCATCATAAAAATGCATATATTATTTTAAAACCACCTTTAAGTCAATTACCCACATATTCAGTAAGGTTTGCCAGTTCTTTTGTGTAACCATATATATCAACTATAGCATTTATGCACACTGCACACTATATGATATGCAGACATAGTAAAACTTAAAAGCGCATATCATTACGGAAGATGCATCAATCAGCCATCATCGATAATATATAGTTCTTCGGATAGAATATACGATTTGAAATATTTTGTGTGTCCCTGTAAATTGTATGCGATTCATAATATCCGTAAAGTATTAAGTCACAGCAGAGTTTATCATTTTTATGATACTTGAAATCATTTAACATAATTAAAGTAGGTCACAAACAATCGCTCACCCCTTTATTATTGTGTAATGGAATTCTTTTGAGTGGCACTGTAAATATTATGCAAATCATATTATCCGTGAAATATTAAGTCACAGTGGCGTTTATTATTTTTATGATACTTGAAATCGTTTAACAGAATTAGAATATGTCGAAAAACAATCCCTCACACCTTTATTAATGTATAATGTAATAATTCTTTTGGTGGCCCTGTAAATGAATAATGACTTTTATTTCCACTGCATATTTTAATACACTTTGTGAATCATTATAAATTTAAATATGTTTGACAGGGTATAACACCTTTAAAATTCAATTGAAACGATTTTTCCCCATAGGCCGTAATGTTTTGAAATTTTTTGACTATCCCTGTAAACCAAATAATCATCGCAGAAACTTCATTTCAATAGGGTTTGTGCTAAGATAAACATCAATAACGTGTAAAAATTTCATAACAATCCGAGCATATTTGCGGGAGTTAGAGCACGGATAGACGGCCATACTGGCAGACGAACTAATGGACAGACGGACAGACAAACCGAAAACATAAACACTTTTAAATTTTTGTTATGAGTTAAAAATGTCAAGAAGAAAAATTAACAAATTTTTAAATTTTAACCATTAAAAATGGCTTATTTAATTTCATTGTAATTAAACTGACGAGTATTTATTGTAAATTAGCGTAAAATATTTTCTTCTTTAATTATTTTAAATCAGATTTGCCGAGTGTTTAAACTTTTGATACAGACTATATTATCATCTCTTTTAACTCTCATCTTCTTTTTTTAAACTGGTTTTCAAAACTGTATCAGAAATACTTAACTTAAAGTTCCCTTTTACGTACTACCAATTAAATTTAATGTCAAAAATTAAGTCTGTTTCAAGAATTGTTTATTATATAGTCATGATACTAAAGACTTAAATGTAAAATAATTCTGTAATCTTTGTAATCTTTAAATAATTTACAATTAGACGCGAAAGTTTTTAAAATATAAAAATGGTTAATAAACAATAATATAAAAAATACAAACAATACAGTAAAACAATTATATTTTTATAAACTAGACATTAAACATTTGTAATTAAAATTTCTGATTTTAAAGGTTTATAAATTGGATGAAATTTCATTTAAAATGCATTTCACATCCATTTAAAAAATGAAAGATTAATAATTTAAATAGAGAAATAAACCAATATAACTCTTCTATAATATCATTTAAAGAATAAAATTAACACTCAGTCTCATAAGAAATCAGAAAACTTTTACTCACCAATACTCCGTGTATCTAATGGAGTTTCACAAAATATATCATGAAATATTCATTTTGACTATAATTATGGTAATAAGCTTAGCCAATGTGGTCAAGGGTAGTGACGATAATTGACATGCAGGAATCTGTACATATAATGACTGTCATTTTATTTCTCCTTGTGACGGATAAAAAATATCTATTCTATACGTGAGATGATATAAATGTTTCATACAATAATAAATACTAAATACATATTTTCATAAAATAAATAAATATATACATGTGACAGCATCAAATGTATTTTTAATTAAGAATTTATAGCAAGTAAATTATCTTAAAATAGGTAGAACGAAATAATCTTATCTACAATTATTCGATTAAAGAGTAAGTTCGAGAAAGACGTTTATAATATTGTACAAAAATATTTTAGATAATGCGTTACGTTTAAAGCGAAATTAATTCTTTAATCCTTCCGAAATGCATAAAATTATTCAGAGAACATTCCTAATATGGGCTTGTACATATAACTGATATCAATTCAATTTCAGAAAATATGTGTATTTAAATGAAAAATTAGAGTTCAATAGGTTTAAATTGTGGAAAACTTCTATGCAGATGGAATCGAAAAAATGCATTAAAAACAATCTTTCATTCACTGATATTGTTTTAACTGGTTTTTATTATTCGAAAAGATTTCCAGAAAAAAATATTAATGTATGATTAATATGATACTTTGGAATAACACTAATTTTATTGGAAGGAATGAAATTTTTTAACAATTCTAAAAACAAATGATTGTGTAAAACATATCTTTACACAATTTGATTAAAATAAAATTGATAGATCGATCCAATTATATGAAAATAAATATTACACGCATCTTAAACAATGTAAACTTGGCTTTAAACATTTATGTGGCAGAACTATGTGAGATATTCTATGTCAGATAAGCATTGAATTCAACCGCAAATTTAATACCAAATTGATATTAATGTTATTTTTTAGCAGTGTGTGGAATAAATAAATATGTAAGATAATCATAAACAAATTCCCATACAAATACTTTTCTCAGATATTATTTTATGAATCATCAAACCTAAATGAAAATTTTGCAGAGCGCTTAAAAGAATAAAATTTAAAGCTTATTTGGATTTTAAAATTTGATTAATTAAAATACATGAGTACTGCGTTGAATCGAATTGAATTCCGAGATATTCAATGAATAAAAGTTAAAATTATACCACATATCTTGGTATATGGGCTATAATAACTACCATACCGGTCATACTAAACTCTTCAGAGCATAACTGTCGCACCTGTTATTTTACTATGCATATTTTTGTATTTTACCAATACATGGTCCTAGGTATTTTAAAAGGGTGATTGGTGTTATTTGCGCTTCAGAAATTCGCATTAGTTATCATATAATATACATAGCTTTGAAAAGTAATCCTTTGATGATATATTTTCGATTTAAAGGAAGCCAAATACCACTTTCTGATAAAACAATCAAATACCCTTTCACTTAATTAGTTAAAATTTAAAATAGAATAAATAGAAACTACCTCTTGTACTATTATTTGAGTTTTAAAATTTAATTAATTAAAATGCATAAATACTGTGGTGAATTTAATATAGTTCAGATATATTTATTAAAAAAAAGTTATATTTATTAAATATTGCCGTATACGGGCTACAATAACTACCGTACCTGTCGAATAAAACTCTTTAGAACATAAGTGTCTCATTCGCTATTTTACACTGCATATTTTGGTATTTTTCCAATTTAAGGTCCTGGCATTTTTAAAAAGTAGATTGATGCTATTTTGTCTTCATAAAGTTGACTCTGTTGTGAAATGATATAAATAAATATGAAAAAAAAATCCGGTAAGTACTGATGATATTTTTTCCGTTTCAAAGAAATAAAACGGCATTTTCTGAAAATTTTCTTTATAACATTTTTATTTTTTACTTAAATTGCTAAATTCTTCATTGAAAGAACCAGAAAATACGTTTCGTGCAATGGGTTGTATCAGCAAATGCATTCCTGGAATCATCAATCAGGTTATCAATTTTCGCTCTTATAAGCATCTGAAAAATTGGTTAGCAAATTATGAAAGGGCATTAAATTATTTATGTATATACACTTAGTTAGAAAATTCATTGTTTGCAAAATTATGGTGATTTAAACAAGAAATGTATTTTCTCTCCTTTTTTACATTTATGACCTCTTTAAATTGATTTATGAATGAACATAATAATTTTCAGTAATATAAAATCAACCAAAGTTAATAAAAACATGCAAGAAAGATCGTACGGAAATTGAATTTGTCAAAGTTACTTTAGAGCAAAATCAACCACAAATAAATTGTGCAAAAAAATGAAAGTTTTTTACACCAGTTCTTTATAAGAAGGATTCGTAAAAAATTAAGTACATTAAGTTTCTAAATACCAAGTTTTTATCTGGAATCAAAGCATTTCTTTTAAAAAGGATATTTAACGAAAACAAACACAAATTAAAATGGAATTCTTTAAACTAATCAAATAATTCATTATATTAGATAGCATAAATATAGCTATTATGAAAATTTTCTGCACTCCAAGCAATATGTATCTGAGTCAGTCTCTTTCTAATTCATTCTACTTTTGAAGATATATACTATTATATTACTATTTTTCCTTAAAAATTCAGAGCTCTACAAAAATGAAAATATATCCAAAACAGCTACTGTATAAAAATATATAATATAAAAATAATTAATTTGCTTAAAAAAAGAAAGAATTAGTTTCTTCAGTATAATTTAAAGTAATATTTTATTTTCAAAATCATAACATAGAAAATAAATAAACCAATTTGGGATTGAAAAGGTAGAAAATATTTTTTTATTTATTTTTAGATACTGAATGAAAATAATGCTTGCGTTAAGTAGCTTTCATTACAAAAGTAATTAGCTATGTAAAGTACATTCTGCTTTTTTTTAATGCTTTTTTTAGAATTCTTTACTCTTAGTTTTAAAATGTCCAAATAATTTCCATATTTAAAATCCTCTCACTGATAATCTCCTTTTAAAACCTTCCCTAGCTCTTAGTTTCACTGCAACATAAGGATTATTTAATGTAATATGATTTTTCAGTTATACATTTAATTCTTTGAGCTATATTTAATATTTGGAAAAGTTGCATTTATATTTCTAATTGTTATGTTTCTACATAATGTTGAAAGAATCATCTCTTTTTACCTTTAAAAACAAAATGTTGAGAAAACAATTTCAATGTCGCGCTTTTACAAAACTTCAGAGGCTTTTAAAAGCAGTGAAACTACTATTATTTAAAGAGCTGAAAGGCATTTATTTATTTTTTAATTTAAAACATTGTAATTTATTTCTTATTTTTAAAATTGGTAGAAAATTATCATACTTTGTATCTTTTTCCGCACTAAATTGATTTTAACAAAACTAATTCTAAGTCTCGCTTTTCCATATTTTCAATGTATTTTAAACTAAATGTATGTGTGACGAAAGGAAAAAAATAATATTTTGAGCGTTTCTTTTTCAAAGATGGCTTACGTTTACATTACGCTAAATCTTTTGAAGCAGAAAAAATTTCAAATTTGTGAAACAAAGTGATTTTCATACTGTTTATTTTAATAATTATAATATTTTTAGTTTAAACTAGAATTATCACGATGTTCATGAAAATGTCAGTTGCATAATATTTTTAAGTGTCATATTTTGCATTAATAGATTTGCTTTTTATGTTCATTGTGTACATTTTTCTGCTATGTTTATTTCTTTAATTTATGAGTAATTTTATACATGTTTTTAAATTTAAGAGAGTCAAAATAAACAGCTAATTAAATAGATTTTCAGAATTTTTTTTTTCACAATCACTACATAATAAAATATTTTTTTGAAAGTGTTATTTAAATCAAATTTAAAGTAGATTTCTAATAGCAAAAAATGTTTTAGCAGTTACTATTTGACCTCTTTGAAACATTTATTTAGACATTGTTCTCGGCACAAATATTCTTAGGAAGTATGATTATCCTAACTTATTAGATATTGAATATTGATGGCTCTGTCAGCTAGAGCTTTAATATTTGTTTTACAGAATTGAGAAAAGCGAACGAACATTAAAATATATCTCGGTTTCAAGCGTAGCCATGTCATTGTTCAAAACATAATGTGATAAATAGAAAAGCAATTTGATTAAAACACCTATACTAGTTGTTGAGTTTTACTCATTATGGCAGAATTAAAAGATATTCCAGTTACGAAAAGCAACTAAACTAGAGAAAAATATATTTTGTTACATAAATGGTGCAGAATCTTATGCTTTATTTTAAAATAGAATTTAAATATTAAATAAGGAATTTAATGTAATTGTTTATGAAATTGAAATTTTAATGAAATTTTCTTTTCAATGTGATGAACCAAAATTAGATAACGTCGTTAAATTTAGACAAAACCGCACAGGATAAACTATATAATCTTTAGTTAAATATTAACAAAAAAATCAGTATTTATTTTAAATGAATCGATAAAAAATAATAAAATAATTGATTAAATATAATATATCTAAATCCTAAATACCACAAGTAAAGTTCCCAAAACTAAGACTTCCCACGTTTGATGGAAATTTTGTAAAATAGCTATTTTTTAATATACCGAAAGCAAGCGTTGATAGACATGAGACTTTATCAAATTGTCAAAAATTGCAGTATGTGAAATCGGCATTTAAACAATTAAACATACACTTAAACATACACTTAAACATACTAAATTTCTTGCAATGTTTGTCTCAAACTGTAAGACAATTTTAAAGTAACTGAATCAGCGATATGCAAGTGACCATAAGTGTGGTGGTTACTCCATAACCCCCCCATATGTTTAGTATAATTCATTTTTATTAGCCATTTTATTTCATATCACCTTCCTTTTTATTAATGTTCTCAATTTAAATTTAATTTCGGTTTCGTTTATTTTCATTTCGTCGCCTGTAATGTTTTCTTTCTTACTTAGCTTTCGAATGTTCCAAGCCGGTAAAATTCTGTTTGAAATCATTCCTTCCGGTTTTAAATTTGTTCGAGAACATTCTCGCTATTTCTTTTGGGTGGAACTTCCGTTTATTCGGACACACCCCTAGCCTATCAAATTAAATTTCACAGGTGACGTATTTCAAGCCGTTAAGTACATGGCCACTGGCTTTGGCCTCCCCTCTTAAGATGGTTATCAATTTTATTCTTATTAGTTACATATCTTTTCATACTGTATATTGTAATTTGGCTTAGTTTTTCCTCACCCCCTCTGTTGCTAACTGCCAAATTGGCGTATTTTGCATTTACAATAACCCTTTCTCTTTTTCCCCTGGGCTCGCGGCCACCTGCGTGAGTTGCGCCGATAGACACCTGCTGTGATGGATGCAGTCGCATGAGTGAAAGTTCGGGGCAGAGGTGCTCCCCCGTTAACGAAGGATGGAACGGTTTTTTTTTGTTATGTTGAGATTATTACGATGCTGATTTTTTTTAAGTGCGGCAAAGAAAAAGTGCTGCCCTCAAAATTCATCTAGGAAAGTGATGTTGATTTCTGTTAAGCCAAGTCCCTCTGTGCTGCGAGGAGCAATGAAGTGGTTTAATGCATTCCTGAATGTATTCGTTTGTGCCTTCTCTTTTTGGAAATGATGTTGAGTTTTCAAGGCGGCTAGTAGCAAGGCACTTCTCACTGCAATAGCATCCCGAAAATTGTTTTGTTTGTGCATTCTCTTCTTGGATTACGGAAATTATATAAGGTCTCATTATACGTCTTCAGTTTATGCTCTCGTGTTATCTTCACAAGTGTTGTAAAAATGTCGTCACGTATTTTATAAATATTCATTCATTTTCTCATCATCTCTTCATCAACGAGTTTTCTTCTACAAATCTAATGTGCCCAATTCTTCGATAATCTTTTTATTCTCCATCCTCTGAGAAGTAGGCAGAGGTGAAGAACTGTTTTGTTTTCAAGAAATAATATTATAGTTTACATGACGTCTTGGTGAAGATTTTTCTCTCGTCAGGTGAAGAAATTTTATTTGCATAAGTCCTTTTTACTTCATTATCTGGCCCAATATATATATAATTTTTTCTTAATATTTACGGGGCGTTATAAAGAAAATATTGGCATGTATCTATACAATATGAAGTATGATGTATTTTGTTTTGAAAGTTCATATTATGAGAGGTGTTCTTTTTCAAAAAGAAATAATAATTTATTCTCCTTTTATGTCATGAAGAAAATTGCTTAATTACATGTTGTTGAGATATCTAGAATATGTTATGAAAAGAATTTTTATTGCTTGGAGATAGCAATAGTTGTGATTAACATATGTTATGAAATGGTTGTTTATCAAGTGAGAAATTAATATGTACGAGTCACCAAAAATATAAATTTGTGAAGAAATATTTATTCATGAAAAAAGCAACAAGTACTTCATGAAATAAAATATTTTTTTTTTTTTCTTCGAAAATTGTTCGTATATTAATTTCTTGTGCCTATTGTCTGGATTTATTTGTCATCAAAAGCCAAGGATTCAACAGGTAACTTTTTACCTTTTTAATTTTATATTTTTATAACTTTATACTTGATTTTTCTTCATCATTGGATAAAGAATATTTTTATTATTTTAAATGAAATAATGAAGAGAGTAATTAGGGTCGTTTGCAGGCCCCCATTCTCCGTGATGTGCTATCATTATCACGATCACTTTGGCCTAATTGTGGGTAGAGGCAAATAAAAAGTGCTTTTTCCACTTTCAAATAAACATAACATTATATTTTCTTTGATACCCTGACCAAAGCGTCAGCTCAAACACAACACCTTAATTTCTTTTTTTTTTTTTTTTTTTTTTTTTTTTTTTTTCCAGGCTGCAGGCAGCTGTTATTATTTTTTTTTCATTTTATTTAAGTCTTCTTCTCCCTGGTACAACTCAACGGTCATCCTCAGGATGTATGTATGATTTTCAATAGTTTTATTTGTTACTGCATTTATCTATAAGTCATAATTTTTACAATATTTACACATAATCTCATGTATGCCATACTTTTAAATTTTATAAAGTCTTTAATTACAATAGTTGATGCAAAAAATGGAGAAAGAATTTGTCTTTTTATATTCTTGTTATAATACTATATCATTATTTAAAGTGATTTTTGACAAATGTTTCATTCTAATAAGAAAGGTGAAATTGTTGATATAAGGTAAACATAAAGATGAGTACTCATCAAATTATTTTCTCTATTGTGTCTGCTCTTTTCCTTACAATGCATGCATGCTTTAACATTTAACCTCTTTTGATAAAAAAAAAAAAAAGAAAGTGCATGATAAACTTATATATACTAATATTTCTTCTCTTCTTGGTGAAATATAGAAAGTGAATGACTCACAATAAGTAATATTTTTGTATACTTTTGAGTGTTTATACTTTGGATCCAAAGATGTTGATTGAGGCATTATATATATATATTTATCCAAAGATATTGATTGAGTCAATATATATATTTATATAAAGCAAATTCTTGATTTATGACAAATGCAAAAGTGATCACTTACTTAATTTTTTTTTAAAATGTTTGAAAATTACAAGTAAATATGTTCTAGATATCTTCTATATAGAAATTTTGACACAATTGATTTTTCTTTGTAAGTTGACATTATCAAGTCATATATAAGATTGACATATTCATATAAGTTTCTTCCTTTTTTCAGAATATTAAACATCTTATGTTTTATGTTTATTTTGAATGAAGTATAGTATTAAAGGTATTTATGCAATTATTGTCAATTTATATTGAAAATGTTTAAGAATATGCCTTTATGAGAGCGTAAAAATTCTCTCTTTGAAAATTATTATATTCATTTTGAAGATATTTTTGTTGAAAAATAATATCATGCTTTTGTTGACATTTTTTTTGCAACTTATTAATTTTATTTTCTGCAAAAATGTGTTATTGAATAATACTAAAGTTATTCATTTAAGATTTATTGAAAGCATAAAAGGCTATGTGGTGATATAAGTAATTTTTTTTTTTATGAGAGCATAACTAATCTCTCTGCACTATTTATATATATATTTTTATGGTTGTTCAATTTTCAACTTACAAATTCATTTAATTTATTATGTGTTATTTGAAACCATATATGTTATATATAATTATAACATGATTCATATACAGTTATAGTATATTTCATTTTTGTGCACAACTGAGAATATAAATATACATATTATTGTGTAATCAAATATTGTGACATATGCTAAAGCATTCTACTATTGTGGTACATTGTGCACAGCCTAACAAGAGACTCTTCAAAGTTATGGACTGTTTTTCTGCACATAGTCTTTAATTTTTTTATATGATAGATACCTCTGAAGGAAACTTTATATACCTTTCATGTTAACATTTACTACAGTTGGTATATTTTCATAAGGATTACTATCATAACAGTAATTATTTTTTTTTCATTATTTAAATATCATGTACAACAATTATGTATATTTTTATAACTATTTCTGATATTTATTTTGTGTAATTACTTTGTATATTTGTACATGTGTTGGAAAATATTGTCTCGATGAAAAATTGTTCATTTTGTCATCTCACCAATATTTTCTTTTGGGGGACCCTGGGTAATATGTGGTGGTTACTCCATAACCCCCCCATATGTTTAGTATAATTCATTTTTATTAGCCATTTTATTTCATATCACCTTCCTTTTTATTAATGTTCTCAATTTAAATTTAATTTCGGTTTCGTTTATTTTCATTTCGTCGCCTGTAATGTTTTCTTTCTTACTTAGCTTTCGAATGTTCCAAGCCGGTAAAATTCTGTTTGAAATCATTCCTTCCGGTTTTAAATTTGTTCGAGAACATTCTCGCTATTTCTTTTGGGTGGAACTTCCGTTTATTCGGACACACCCCTAGCCTATCAAATTAAATTTCACAGGTGACGTATTTCAAGCCGTTAAGTACATGGCCACTGGCTTTGGCCTCCCCTCTTAAGATGGTTATCAATTTTATTCTTATTAGTTACATATCTTTTCATACTGTATATTGTAATTTGGCTTAGTTTTTCCTCACCCCCTCTGTTGCTAACTGCCAAATTGGCGTATTTTGCATTTACAATAACCCTTTCTCTTTTTCCCCTGGGCTCGCGGCCACCTGCGTGAGTTGCGCCGATAGACACCTGCTGTGATG
This sequence comes from Maratus speculifer, assembly GCA_964019185.1. Taxonomy (NCBI): domain Eukaryota; kingdom Metazoa; phylum Arthropoda; class Arachnida; order Araneae; family Salticidae; genus Maratus; species Maratus speculifer. The sequence continues at coordinate 250,326,611 of OZ025295.1, read as the reverse complement.
GATGCAGTCGCATGAGTGAAAGTTCGGGGCAGAGGTGCTCCCCCGTTAACGAAGGATGGAACGGTTTTTTTTTGTTATGTTGAGATTATTACGATGCTGATTTTTTTTAAGTGCGGCAAAGAAAAAGTGCTGCCCTCAAAATTCATCTAGGAAAGTGATGTTGATTTCTGTTAAGCCAAGTCCCTCTGTGCTGCGAGGAGCAATGAAGTGGTTTAATGCATTCCTGAATGTATTCGTTTGTGCCTTCTCTTTTTGGAAATGATGTTGAGTTTTCAAGGCGGCTAGTAGCAAGGCACTTCTCACTGCAATAGCATCCCGAAAATTGTTTTGTTTGTGCATTCTCTTCTTGGATTACGGAAATTATATAAGGTCTCATTATACGTCTTCAGTTTATGCTCTCGTGTTATCTTCACAAGTGTTGTAAAAATGTCGTCACGTATTTTATAAATATTCATTCATTTTCTCATCATCTCTTCATCAACGAGTTTTCTTCTACAAATCTAATGTGCCCAATTCTTCGATAATCTTTTTATTCTCCATCCTCTGAGAAGTAGGCAGAGGTGAAGAACTGTTTTGTTTTCAAGAAATAATATTATAGTTTACATGACGTCTTGGTGAAGATTTTTCTCTCGTCAGGTGAAGAAATTTTATTTGCATAAGTCCTTTTTACTTCATTATCTGGCCCAATATATATATAATTTTTTCTTAATATTTACGGGGCGTTATAAAGAAAATATTGGCATGTATCTATACAATATGAAGTATGATGTATTTTGTTTTGAAAGTTCATATTATGAGAGGTGTTCTTTTTCAAAAAGAAATAATAATTTATTCTCCTTTTATGTCATGAAGAAAATTGCTTAATTACATGTTGTTGAGATATCTAGAATATGTTATGAAAAGAATTTTTATTGCTTGGAGATAGCAATAGTTGTGATTAACATATGTTATGAAATGGTTGTTTATCAAGTGAGAAATTAATATGTACGAGTCACCAAAAATATAAATTTGTGAAGAAATATTTATTCATGAAAAAAGCAACAAGTACTTCATGAAATAAAATATTTTTTTTTTTTTCTTCGAAAATTGTTCGTATATTAATTTCTTGTGCCTATTGTCTGGATTTATTTGTCATCAAAAGCCAAGGATTCAACAGGTAACTTTTTACCTTTTTAATTTTATATTTTTATAACTTTATACTTGATTTTTCTTCATCATTGGATAAAGAATATTTTTATTATTTTAAATGAAATAATGAAGAGAGTAATTAGGGTCGTTTGCAGGCCCCCATTCTCCGTGATGTGCTATCATTATCACGATCACTTTGGCCTAATTGTGGGTAGAGGCAAATAAAAAGTGCTTTTTCCACTTTCAAATAAACATAACATTATATTTTCTTTGATACCCTGACCAAAGCGTCAGCTCAAACACAACACCTTAATTTCTTTTTACCGATTTACTGGAACATGAAGATGTTTGCTGGCATTTAGAAGAAGAAAGAATTTGAGGAGAAGTATTACAAGCTGCATCATGATTTGAAACTTGAATAGAAGAGTGCTGTCTCACAGGAGTGGAGGATGCATTATCAACAGCTGGTTGATCATGTGATGCACCTTTTGAAGAAACTGAAGGATGTTGCAGTGCTTCATTTCTCTTTTGAAGCTTCAAGATTCGATTAGTGTGAATCAACATTGGTGAAGCATGACTATTATTGGGATCTTGAACTTGAATGAGCACAGGAGAAATTATTTTCTTGACCACGTATGGGCCTTGTATCTTTTTGTTAAACACAGTAGGAAATTTTGCATAAACAATGTCATTAACATTGATGTTGGAAAACTTTAATTTTTCTCTGGATTTTTGGTACACCTTTTGTCTGGATGATTCGTTATTCTTGTAAGCTTGATAGTATATTTTTTCAATAACATCCATCAATTTATGAATTTCATATGCAGTGTTGAGAATTTTCCATGAAACTTGAGATTTATAATTGGAATAAATGTCGTTTATTTCTCTTCCAAAATGAAGAAGATTTGGAGTGAATTTTGTAGCTGGATGAGGTGTAGCATTATATATGGATTGATGAATTTTTAGAGCAGTGGGTACATCACATCCTTGTGAAGCCATTGTGTTCACAGACGATTTTATTTGAGAATTGACACGTTCGCTTATATGAAGAATATAAGACCCAAAAAATTTTATGTAAATATTTATATATAATATGGCTCAAAACATAAATTATTATATGTATGACAAGAAGAATAATTTATCTTAGCATGAACAATAATTTTTACCAGTACCTCCGTTAAATAATGCATATATATATTAGTTGCAAAATATAGCAAGACAAGAGAAAATATATATGGAAAAATTATGTTGTATATATATCATGCACTGCTCCAGAAAAATATTATTTCAATACAAGATCAATATAAATATTGTATTTGATTACTGCACCATACCCAACAAAATATAATTATATAAAACATTAATCACTATATGAAGAAAAATAACTTGAAAAAAAAATAATGAAGAATGTTCAAGCGTTGGTCACGGCTCCAAAAGAAATTAAGTGTGTTGTGTTTGAGCTGACGCTTTGGTCAGGGTATCAAAGAAAATATAATGTTATGTTTATTTGAAAGTGGAAAAAGCACTTTTTATTTGCCTCTACCCACAATTAGGCCAAAGTGATCGTGATAATGATAGCACATCACGGAGAATGGGGGCCTGCAAACGACCCTAATTACTCTCTTCATTATTTCATTTAAAATAATAAAAATATTCTTTATCCAATGATGAAGAAAAATCAAGTATAAAGTTATAAAAATATAAAATTAAAAAGGTAAAAAGTTACCTGTTGAATCCTTGGCTTTTGATGACAAATAAATCCAGACAATAGGCACAAGAAATTAATATACGAACAATTTTCGAAGAAAAAAAAAAATATTTTATTTCATGAAGTACTTGTTGCTTTTTTCATGAATAAATATTTCTTCACAAATTTATATTTTTGGTGACTCGTACATATTAATTTCTCACTTGATAAACAACCATTTCATAACATATGTTAATCACAACTATTGCTATCTCCAAGCAATAAAAATTCTTTTCATAACATATTCTAGATATCTCAACAACATGTAATTAAGCAATTTTCTTCATGACATAAAAGGAGAATAAATTATTATTTCTTTTTGAAAAAGAACACCTCTCATAATATGAACTTTCAAAACAAAATACATCATACTTCATATTGTATAGATACATGCCAATATTTTCTTTATAACGCCCCGTAAATATTAAGAAAAAATTATATATATATTGGGCCAGATAATGAAGTAAAAAGGACTTATGCAAATAAAATTTCTTCACCTGACGAGAGAAAAATCTTCACCAAGACGTCATGTAAACTATAATATTATTTCTTGAAAACAAAACAGTTCTTCACCTCTGCCTACTTCTCAGAGGATGGAGAATAAAAAGATTATCGAAGAATTGGGCACATTAGATTTGTAGAAGAAAACTCGTTGATGAAGAGATGATGAGAAAATGAATGAATATTTATAAAATACGTGACGACATTTTTACAACACTTGTGAAGATAACACGAGAGCATAAACTGAAGACGTATAATGAGACCTTATATAATTTCCGTAATCCAAGAAGAGAATGCACAAACAAAACAATTTTCGGGATGCTATTGCAGTGAGAAGTGCCTTGCTACTAGCCGCCTTGAAAACTCAACATCATTTCCAAAAAGAGAAGGCACAAACGAATACATTCAGGAATGCATTAAACCACTTCATTGCTCCTCGCAGCACAGAGGGACTTGGCTTAACAGAAATCAACATCACTTTCCTAGATGAATTTTGAGGGCAGCACTTTTTCTTTGCCGCACTTAAAAAAAATCAGCATCGTAATAATCTCAACATAACAAAAAAAAACCGTTCCATCCTTCGTTAACGGGGGAGCACCTCTGCCCCGAACTTTCACTCATGCGACTGCATCCATCACAGCAGGTGTCTATCGGCGCAACTCACGCAGGTGGCCGCGAGCCCAGGGGAAAAAGAGAAAGGGTTATTGTAAATGCAAAATACGCCAATTTGGCAGTTAGCAACAGAGGGGGTGAGGAAAAACTAAGCCAAATTACAATATACAGTATGAAAAGATATGTAACTAATAAGAATAAAATTGATAACCATCTTAAGAGGGGAGGCCAAAGCCAGTGGCCATGTACTTAACGGCTTGAAATACGTCACCTGTGAAATTTAATTTGATAGGCTAGGGGTGTGTCCGAATAAACGGAAGTTCCACCCAAAAGAAATAGCGAGAATGTTCTCGAACAAATTTAAAACCGGAAGGAATGATTTCAAACAGAATTTTACCGGCTTGGAACATTCGAAAGCTAAGTAAGAAAGAAAACATTACAGGCGACGAAATGAAAATAAACGAAACCGAAATTAAATTTAAATTGAGAACATTAATAAAAAGGAAGGTGATATGAAATAAAATGGCTAATAAAAATGAATTATACTAAACATATGGGGGGGTTATGGAGTAACCACCACAATAAGATACATACATTTTTTTCTTTTATTAATATATTAATTTGAATGCCTTTAATTGTGGATAATGTACAATCATTTTAGAGTGTAGATGTTATAAAGTAATGCGTGAATTTTTAGTGTGTACTAATATTTTCTTAAGTTATAAAAGTTTTTTTTTTTCAGATAAATTAGATAAAAATTAGAGATTGGTGGAAAGAAGGTGAGCCTATATCTAAACTTTAATTGAAATCTGATAAATCTGCCTGAAACACACTTACATCTAAAGTACGGGGTTGTTATCCCGAAGTCCTCCTCCTTCCCTTATACTTATCCAATGAACTCCTAAAACATATCATGGAGGCGTCTAAGCTTAATGATCCTACACCTAAAATTTAAATGAAAACTGGGAAATTTGTCTTTAAAACCCATTTATAAAAATTAAGGGGGATTAGACCCCGTCCCACCCCGGTTATATATATCGAATGAACTCCCGAAATTTATCAAAGAAGCGCCTTATCAGAATAAATCTATATCCAAAATTTGAAATAAATCAGATATTTTTATCATGAGTATTACATTCATACATACACACATATATATATGCATAGAGATCGGCAGGCAAATAATCCCTAAGACTTTGATAGCTTGTGAGCTAAAAACGTCAATTAAAATCAAACTATTACTTACGCTTTTTCTTTTTGTTGGAAAAGAGAAAGTTTCGTTAGAAATAAATTTCACTAAACTAGAAATATTTAAACTAGTAAATATACTCATTTGCAGCTCAACAACGGTTGCGGAGATAACATTCTTATTTTGATCCCTTAATATTTGTTATCTTATTAGTCGAAACATACTTATTATAAGATATACATAGTTAAAAGTAAATAAAATTTTTCGAATATATTTTTAAAAACATAGCAAACGATAGAATGCATCAAATCTGAAAGGATATTTTATTCAATAATTTCTATAAACTCAAAAATCTGCTTCATATTTTGTTTATATAACAAACAATAATATATAAAACAAAATTGCTATTTATATGCAATTTCAGAGACAATGTTGCAGAAAATTAAAATTTCATAAAACAAAAACTTTCAGATGAAAGCAATTCGACTATATCCAATTAAGAAATCAAATGTTAATATGGGTGAAAATCACAAGTTGTCAGATTTTGAACACCTCGGATATCGAAGTATCCATAGAAAACAATTCAAACTTCAAGAGGTAAAATTATTTTATATTGGAGAGTAAAAAGAATTCCATGTAAATTGCGGAATTTCTTAGAACTTAAATTAATTTTTTATGTAATTTTTGGTCGTTTCTTGGCAAATCTATGCCAGGATTACGACAATTTCATACTAAAACTTTTTTTAGGTCTAACATATTAATTACGTTTAAAGGAACGTGTTTTTAATATAGTAGCTCATATTTCATGTAATGTTCAGCTTTAAATTTCTTAATTTATGGAAACTTGGAAAATTACATAATAAATCTAAATATATTTTACAAAGACATTAATCACATTCTTTTCAATGGAATATGAATAAATTTTGAATAAATGATATATTGTTTGTTAAATTTAAATATACGGTTTATTTCTTTTTATATAAAAATTGATGCAATTTTTGCACAAAAACATAATATATATATATTCTAAGATCACTTCTTTTGATTCCACAGATTTTTGTATTGTTTGAAAACATATTTCACTTTACAAAGTCAAAATTGCATAAAACATTTTACTTTTTTCTATATTTTTAAGAAGAAAATATTGGATTCCTGAAAAATTTCGAAATCCGGTTTCCCTACAGACTTGCACGTTTTAAAAGTCAGAGAATCCGAAAAATATGTTATTATAAAAAGTGTGCGCGTATGTAACACAAATTTTGTGGGCACATTATCTCAATAAATAATGAACATAATTCAATAAAAGTTTAGATTAACTTAGTCCCTCATATAAATTGTTTGTTATTACTTCTCGGAGAAAATCTCACAACAGTTGGCACGACTAAGCTGCTTTTTCACGATAATAGCAATAGCTGCAACTTAACAACTAATGGGATGATTTCCATGAAACTGCAGATTTCGTTAGCCCAAGATATACTATTGTGCTGATTGTTTTTGAGCTTAAATGTTCTAACACGTAGCACTGCTACGCGGCATTATTCAGGATTATCACAATAGCTTTATCTTAAAAACTAACACACAAATTTACATATTCCTGCAGATTTAGTTATTCCCTGATATTAATTAGTATTTTTTAGTGTTTGGAGTAAATCTCACGTTGTGTCTCTATACATATTTTGTTACGATTCCTGAAATGGCTCAACCTAAAAACTAATACAAGGATTTTCATCAAACTTCAGATTCATTTAGAATTTGACATACGTTTTTTTTTTTTTTTTTTTTTGTAAGTGGTGTTGCTGTAATGCTTAATTTTTTTCGGAAGTATTAACATGTATGAATTTTTCTGTAACTGGTGGTTCTGCAAGGTTTCATTTTTTTTTTTAAAGTATTAACATGTATGAGATTTTCTGTAACTGGTGGTGCTGCAATGCTTAATTTTTAGGAAGTATTAATATGTATAAGTTTTTTTCTGTAACTGGTGGTTCTGCAAGGTTTCATTTTTTTAGAAAGTATTAACATGTATGAGATTTTCTGTACCTGGTGGTGCTGCAATGCTTAATTTTTAGGAAGTATTAATATGTATAAGTTTTTCTGTAACTGATGATTCTACAATGTTTCATTCTTTTAAAGTATTAACATGTATGAGTACTTCTATAACTGGTGGTGCTGCAATGCTTTATTTATTTAGGAAGTATTAACATGTATGTGTTTTCTTGTAACTGTTGATGCTTCAATGCTTCATTTTTTAGGAAGTATTAACATGTATGAGTTTTCCTGTAACTGATGGTTCTGCAATGCTTCATTTTTTAGGAAGTATTAACATGTATGAGTTTTTCTGTAACTGGTTTTGCTGCACTTCTTCATTTTTTAGGAAGTATTAGCATTTATGAGCTTTTTTGTAACTGGTGGTGCTGCATTGCTTCATTCTTTAGGAAGTATTAATATGTATGAGTTAGATGAATATTTTGTGTTTGCCATCCGACTGCTTTTTAATAGCAAACCACTTGCACTTATTTTGCAAAAATACCAAAGTTACTATTAACAATATATACATTTTTTTTTAAATATCAAAACATTTTATTTGTATAACAAATATTAAATAAACAAATTTTAAAAAATTCCGCTAAAATTAACCTTGTGCAATATTAATTTCATTTTAACAATATTCCGTATTTAATTCAAATTATTAAATTAAATCCTGTTATTAGGTCTAATCTATTAATTTTTATAGAAATGATATAAATTCTTAATTCGCTTTAAAAAAAAAAATTATTCCAATATGCGTGATTTTAAAAAATGACTTTAAATGAAAAATATTCTTATTGTTAGAATTCCTAGTAAAATTATTTTTCCCTGTTTTTATCAACCCTTTATTAAGTTTGCAGACATTATTAAGAATGTCATATTAAATTTATTCCAAAAACATACTTTTTAAAAATATCATTCTTTTTATTTATTTTTTCTTCTCGTTCGACATTTATTACGTATCTATAAATTCATTGCTTTTATTTTTTGTGTGAAATTATCATCTGTAGAATATACTCGAATTATGATTTCCATTATAAATTAGTTAAATAATAATCTTTTAAAATAAAACTATCCTTTTGCAGACGACTCGAGACTGCTATTTTTAACCTCGATGCTAGACATTAAATAATGTTTAGATAAAAAATCGGGGTTAGAGATTATCGAAAGTTATAGAAATATTTTTTTTTTCTTAAGTGAGGAGGCCAGAGATGGATGAAATCTTTTATTTCGATGTTTCGGGTTTAGGCGACTTGCGGAGGCTATGTTTTTTTAATAGAATGTCTGCTCCGGGGAGAGCATTTTCCGCTATGTATGAATGCATTTTAATAAACTATTTTGGAGCAATCAATGAATAGTTTAATGAAGCAACTTCATTTATTTATTTTTTTCTCGCTGGCTACGACTTTTGTGCTGTAAAACTGGAAAACCGGCGAGAATGCTTCTGGCTCCTAACTTCAAAATGTCAGATATATATCCGTGTGTGCTTAGAGAGGGAGAGAGAAATCGTTATTGCAGATGCGGAATACATTCGATTTTCCGATACCTTCTTCATTATTTCAAAAGATTCCTCTCCGCCTACTGAATTTTAAATATTCTAAGTAAATGATCATGTTTTGATTTTTTGTCACGCAAAATTCGTTTTAAAACATAGGTTCCAGAACGTTGCTTTCCGTACATTTTCATATATTTAAAATCGAAAGGACATTTGCTCGAAGAAATTTGCTATTCAGAGCATTTCCTTTTCAAAGCGTTCTTACATTTGTGCTAAAGTTCCCGCAATGGAATAAATTCTAAAATGTGTGAAACGAGAACGATTTTAATAGAAGTTGTTTCTAAAAATGCATGAATGAGTAATATAATATTTTCAGATTTCATTATATTTAACATTGTTTTTACTGTCTTGTATTTATTTTTCCCTTAGTTTTTGTATGTAACGATTGTATTGCCAGAATGGGAATTGTAATGCTTGAAATATTTAATTATTGTATATATTACAGAATAAACCCGATTTTAGGCCAAACTAGATTGGCCTAGACCATACTAGTCTATCCTAACACCCATCGGATAAACTAGTTTTTCCTAGGCCAAACTAGTCTATACTAACGCCCACCGGATAAACTAGTTTTTATTACGCCAAACTAGTCTATCCTAACGCCCATCGGATAAACTAGTTTTTCCTAGGCCAAACTAGTCTATCCGAACGTCTATCGGACAGAGTAGATTTTCCTAGGCCAAACTAGTTTGGCTGAACGGTCATTAGGATAAACTAGTTTAGTCTGCTGTTTATTGGTTTAACTAGTTTATCCTAGGCTGATCTAGATTGTCCTAGGCCAGTTGAATTTGGCGTGTTTTTATTGATCCCAAAGACCGCTTCGGCGCCAATATTCTGATTTAGCCTAGTCCAATCGAGTTTATCCTAGGACAATTCAATTTAACGTGCTGTAATTAATGACAACCATTATTTGGCACGCTCACAAAAAAGAATTATTTTAAACTCAAATTAAATTTTTAAAAAGTTAATCAAGTTTAATCTCAAATTAAAAATATTTCAGACGAATCTGCTCAGCTCAAACACATCTATTGAAATAAGCAAAGTTCCTTAAAATTCATTCTTTTATTTTTTTTAATTTCTTCTGTCTTTACAATAAGTATTTGATTCGTGAAAATTTTTTAATTCCGGTTTTTGACGCATTTACACGTTTTAGGGGTCTTAAATTCCAAAAAACATGTTCTTTAAATTGTGAGTTAAGACTCTGTCTGACTGTCTGTGCCATAAATTTTGTAGGAGCTGTAACTGAAGAACTAATGCATGAAATTTGTTACGGCATCCTTTTTCTTAAATATTTAACATCATGTTTTATTATGTTTTTAAAAGTTTCAAATAAGGGTAATATTTAATTAGCAGATAAAACGTTAAAAAAATCTGAGCTTTTTAAAAAAATTCAAGCGACCCCTTGCTCTACCCCTGCCCCTAATACTACATTTTAGGTGTCATGCTTTATTTAAGCTTTTTCGTATTTTTAGAAGCGGTCAGATATTTAGTTTTTTAATATGATCAATTTCGTCTGAAGTGATGTGTGGAAAAATCAATGTCTGTTACGTATTAAAAATCTTTCCATAAAAAACAAAGGTTTTTATCCGATTGAAAAAGTAATCCGTACTTCCTTTATATTTAACATCTGAACTCCCCCCCCCCACCAAATGAATCAGGTAAACGCCTTATCAGAAGGAACCTACGTAAAAAAATTTGAAACAAATCGGTAAATTTTCCGTGAAAAACCTATTAACATAAATTAAGGGGGTTATCCCCATTCCTCCTTTCTTTATACGTAAACACAGAACACCCACTACTAATCATTGAGGTGCCTAATCAAAATAATCTTATGCATAAAGTTTTAATAAAATCTTATGCTTTTGCATGAAAAACTGACTTATCCAAATTAAAGAAGAGAGAGGTCGCGGATTAGCCTTTTATTGCCCTCCCCTTATTCTTATCCAATGAACTCCTGAAACTAATTAGGGAAGTTCGTTATCAGGATAAATCTATGTCCAAAATTTGAAACAAATCGGATATTTCTATCAGGAATTATTGCACTACGTACATACGTACGTACATACCTACATACATATGTACAGGATTACATACACACTAACAGAATCTGCCAGCACATTAGCTCTTAGGCTTTCATAGTCTGTAAGATAAAATTGCATCAAATTGCATCGTCCGAGGATAAATTGTATCAAATCTAGAAAGTTGGCACCGTGGCGTTCTTTAGATTTAAAAAAAATCACACCAAATTGAATTAATCTAGGACAATCTAGATCGGCCTAGAATAAACTAGTTCAAACTAATGAATTGCAGGCTAAAGTAGTTTTTCCTAATGACCGTTAGGCCAAGTAAGTTTGGCCTTGGAAAATCTAGTCTATCCGATGCGTGTTCGGATAGACTAGTTTGGCCTAGGAAAAACTAGTTTATCCGATGGACGTTAGGATAGACTAGTCTGGCCTAGGCCAATCTATTTTGGCCTAAAATTGGGTTTGGCCTGTAACATATATATGTAAACATGTATAATAACATATATACATAAACACTTAATATATGTTTATATAATTATGTATATATTTATGTATATTTATACAAATATTTATGATATGTTTCTATTAATATTTAAACAAACATATATGGTATGTATGCTTTTGATAAATGTGTGAAATGAAAACTATTGTAAGTTGTTAATAAAAATGCATGATGGAATAATATAATTTTTAGATTTTTCTTTATTTAACATTGTTCTTACTTTCTTATATTTGATTGCTCTTATTTTTCGTATGTAACGATTGTATGGCCAGAATGTGATTTATTTAAGTATAAAAACGTTGTACCTATACAAATATAACAACAAATATACTGTATACAAATATACATTAATAACGCATATAAATAAACAATTAATATATGTTTATATAACAATAGATATATCTAATATTAAGATTTATGCAAACATAAAGAGTATGTATTTTTGATATGAATACTATTTTTGAAACATGCATATAAATTAACAAATTAATTTTAAGCATTTTATATTAGCTGCTCTCGGTGATAAATTTCTAATTTTTTATTGTTACAAATTTTAGAAATAGCAAAAGTTTTGGAGTTAATTATGTGCCAAATCACTCTTGCCCAAAATAATTCAGCTAGCTGTGAAATTGCTGCTATGATGTATTTCAAACTATAAAGTACTAAAAGTATAAATTAAAACTAGTTGGATGTCTCAATCCCTAAACTTTCTTTTATCTCATATTTCTTCATATTTCAAAAAAGTAGTTAGAGATGTTACCACTTCTATATTATTGGTTCAATACTATGGTAATTTTGATTTTCGTCTTAAATTTCTGCTTCAATCAATTAATGGAAGTAAAAACGAGCTAATCACGATCTTGATATTTATTAAAATCCATAGTTTTTCGTTATCCTGTTAAATACCAACTGTTTGCGAATAGCCGGCTTAGCAGGACGCTTGATCATATCAATTTATATCAAACCGTAAAAAAGCGTCTGATTATGTCACGGTGTAAAAAAATCTGAAGTTTGATGAAATTCTGAGCATAAGTTCTTAAAATATAGCTATCTAAAAAAAATCATGTAAAGTATAGCACAGCAGCGCCATCAGTTGAGGAATTTATAACAAAACGTAATTATCGTGTAATTATGTTCTGCATTATATTGTAACAAAATCTGAAGTTTGGTGAAATTCTGTGGGTTGGTTATTGAGATATAGCTATCGCAAAAATCGTGCAAAATGCAGCATAGCTGCGCCACCTGTTGCGAGGTTTATATCAAAATGTAATCAGCGTCTAATTATGTTATATATTATGGTGTGTCAGAATCTGAAATTTGATAAAGTTATCAGCGTTAGTTCTTGAGATATAGCTATAGCAAGGATCGTGCAAGATGTAACATATCAGCGCCACCTGTTGAGCATTTCACACAAAAACCTTATCAGTGCCTATGTATCTCAAGTTCTCGCGGAATCTGAAGTTTGGTTAAATTCTGTGGATTAGTTCTTGAGATATAGCTATCGTGAAAATCATGAAAAACGTAGCATAGCAGCGCAACCTGTTGAGAGGTTTATACCAAAATGTAATCAGCGTCTTATTATGTTACATATTCTAGTGTAATAGAATCTGAAATTAGATGAAGTTCTCTGCATTAGTTCTTGAGATATAGCTATCGCAAAAATCGTGCAAAATTTAGAATAGCAGCGCCACCTATAGGGCAGTTCACGCCAAAACCTAATCAGTGGCAAAGTATCTCAAGGTATTGCGGAATCTGAAGTTTGGTGAAATTCTGTGCATTAGTTCTTGAGATATAGCTATCATGAAAATCATGAAAGACTTGGCTTAGCAGCGCCACCTGCAAGCCAATTTACACCAAAACTTAATCAGCGTCTATGTATATCACGGTCTCATAGAATTTGAAGTTTGGTAAAATTCTGTGCATTACTTCTTGAGATATAGCATTCATTATAATCATGAAAAACATAGTATAGCAGCGCCACTTGCAGGCCAATTTAAACCAAAAACCAATAGGCACTAATTTATATCAAGGTCTAACTGAATATAAAATGTTATCATATTTCGAGCATTAGTTCTTGAGATAGAGCGCCCACAATTTTTTTGTCACATAGACAGATAGACTCACAGACAGACATTTTCTAAAAATAGTCAAAACGTGTTCAGGACCTTCTAAAACGTATAAATCCGTCGAAAACCGGAAGTCGAAAAGTTTCATGAATCCAATACTTTCTTCTTGTAAAGATAGAAGAAAGTAATAATTAGTGTAATATTAAATAAATATTACTTTGTAATTTTAATGATTTTAAATAATTAAATTACTAGTGCTGTGCTATGAAACAAACTATTTACAAACCTGCAATCGATAGTTTAACGAACGCTTTATTTATATCTGCTGTCATAGCGTAAAAACAATAAATGAAACAAATAAGAATTTTTTTTACTGTATACGTTACTTGGTGTTTTGTTTGAAGCGTAAAAGTAAATGATGAATATTCAGTAAACAAAGCGTAAAATATATTTTATTTTAATTGAAGTTTTTTAGAACAATTTGCAATATAGTCATGGAGTTATGTGTGATTATAAGGGTAAATAATAAAAATAATAACATATAAAAAATAACAAATGAATAAATTAAAAGAAATTGTGTGTTTTTCAGGATAAAAATTACATACGCTTATAATTATTAATAATAAATATTTAAAAAAAATATGTGTCTGTTTTATGATAAAAATTTCGAACGCTTATAAAAAAAAACACTAATTATGTGCTTATTTGTTTCATTTTTTTTTCACGGGAAAAAATACAAATATTTATAACAATGGTAAGTTAAAAATAATGGCAAATAATAAATAAATTAAAAAAAAAACATAAAATTACATGCGTGATTTTCAGGATAAAAATTATGAACGTCTACAAAAAAATTACAATAAATAAATAAATAAATATGTGTTTTTTTTCAGGATAAATATTACAGATGCTTATAAAAAATAACAATAAATATTAATATGTTATTTTCAAGATAAAAATTAAGAATAATTACAAAATACAATAATAAATAAATAAATAAATAAGACTAATTATACTAAGAGATAAATTTAATAATTCACATTAATTACCACATATTTATAAGTACGCAAATTTTCCAAATAAATTAAATATACAACGGTATTGGAATATTTTTTTCTATCTTTTTATAATGTTTTTGAATCTTCTGAAATATAAAGAAAAAAATCAAAATGGATATTCTTTTATAAATTAACCGTTTAATAACTACGATTTCACATACTCGATATAACTCTTTGCGGCGCAGGACAAATTCGTTGCTTAAGTGTTGAAATTAATGACTGACACCGGAATTTGAAAACAACTTTGTCTTTAAATAAGAAAACGCTATATTTCAAGAATTCAAGAAATCGTAATTTTTCTTTAAAAAATTCCGGTGCCCATGTGGCGTTTGGGAATTAAAATTAAGTGGCATATCTATGAAACCACTGCGCCGCAAAGGGTTTTAAATGAAGTCATTTTCTATTTCATATACATTAATGAGAAATTCAGGAAGAAAAGATATTATTATTATTATTATTTTGTATGTGAAAATAGACATTATTGTAAAAAGACAACATGAGCAATAACAAAAGTTTTGAAGCATTTGGTGCAAAAATATATGCAACCTTTTTACACATAGTTCGCGTATAGATTTTTTTTCAATTCGTGCTTCTGAAAAATATTTCTTATGCAAATCAAAATCTTATGCACAATATGTCATAGCAAATTTATCATACAAATAGATTCATAAAAACTAAATTAAAATCAAAAACGTAATGTTGCATGCATGAAATATCATGAATGAAAATATATAATGAATGTAGGCATATAATGAAAATGCAACATCATGATGGTCTTAAAATATATGATTAAATGGCAAATAAACAACTTAAATCATGTTCGGAGTAAATTTCAATACATTTCAATGGTTTAAAATTTACATTAAAATTTACTTCAGACAATTTATGAGATATCTCCTTCTTCAATGGACACTTTAATGTAATGCAAATACTTTCTAGAATAAATAACTCAATTAACTATCAAACATGAGTCCCGATTTTCAAAAAAAATGATGAAGAAATAGGTATTTTATTAATAAAGGATACTTACTTTATGAAAAAGATACATTCACAAATATTGGAACAAGTGCATCTGAAGATAATCATTTTCATTGTAATAATGACAAACAACAGTTCTTAAAATAATATATGACATTATTTTGTATTTAATATACTGCAGTCTAAATTTTATTATTTTAAATTATCACAACGTCAAACAATGTTTCTTAAAATTATGCATTACATGAAATGAAAATTTCTATAATCTGAATTTTATAATTTAAAATTATGTAAGGATATTTATTTAAAAATAATTGTGATATAGAAGCAGATACTTTAGTAATAAGGGGAAATTATTTTCTAAAACAGATACATAAATTAATAATGAAACGATTACATCTAAAGATAAAGAGCCTCTATGCAACAACAACAAATAATGCTTCTTAAAATTTTGCTTATAATTACATGATCTTTAATATGATTTAATCTCAATTTTATTATTTAAAATTTTATAAACATATTTATTAACACAAGATTTTCATCTTTTCTCTATTGTCATTTTATTCGTATTTTGTTGTAGTTCAACTATTAATTTTTAAAATGATATTTAAGTCAGCAACCGGAAATTTATTTAATGTTCTAAGTCTTAATAACTTTAAATTTTACCTCTTTTATTCATGTAAAATCAAAACGAACAAAGGAACATGTACAAAAGAATCTTTTTAATATGTTCTTGTGTCAAGGGAATTGGCGAATTCTAAAGATACGTATTTAAAACAACGACTTTTCAAATATTAAAGAGTCGGCCTCTTATAATAATTAACCTATTGTTTATTATGTATGAAAACTAAATAAATTCTATGTTGATTGTTTCATCTGAAATTTATTTCATAAAATATATTTCTAGTTTGTTGAAACTATTGCTTTAAGAAAGTGAAATATATCAATAAGCTAAATGAAAAATACAAGATGAATTAATGTAAATTAAACATTTCAATTTTAAATTCCATCTTTTCAGGATGAAATGTCTGTTGTGTAATTTATCAGGTTTTAGTGCGAAGCTCTATGTGTTGCGTGAAAATATTTATTTAGGTTTCATGGGAACATAATTGCTGCGATAATTCAAAATACATATATACATTATTCTTTTCATTATATTTTTCATTTTTTAACGTATATTAGTGCATTTGAAAACTGATTAACATTTTTATGAAATGAAATACTATTTTTAAATGCTGTCACTGATACCTTTAATTATCATTTAATTAAAAAAAAATATATTAACATATTCATCGTCGACCCCGAAACCCCTAATATAATAAATTTCCATCTTCTTATATATATATATATATAAATTTGCATAGCATACCTCTGTCAACTGCCATTTTCGAAACTTACTACTCTAAGATGTGTAAAATTACAAAACGCGTATTTTCCCCAAAGTTCTAAACTCCTTATTTATTTATTTATTTATTTTGGTTTTTAAATTTATTTTTTTTACAAATCAAAATCAAAATCAAACAGAAATATTTTAATTTTTTCCCCGGGAAAGTGTAGTTTATATGACATAAGACTTGTCAATAATGTTTCGTTATTCTACATAAAGAAAAGTAATTTCAAATTGAAGTGCGTATGAAAAGTTTGTAAGAACTAATTAAAATGTTACTATTATCCATTATTGATAATTAAATTGAAGGGTTACTAAAAAAAGCAATATTTATTTTTGAAGATATTATTGTATTTAAGACGTAGAAACTTTTTAGGTTATTTTGTTTTATTAAAAAGGCTTAAAGGTTAAGAACGGATTTATTTATATTTCATTTTTAATGTTGAGGTACTGGCCTTAGCTAATGAAGCATTTTTTTCTTTTCTTTCTTTCTTTTTTTCATTTTCTTTCTTTCTCTTTTTTCTCTTTCTTTTCCTTTTTTATCTTTACGAACACGGTTTTGCAATCCATTTCCTGTTTACTACACAAAAATAATAAGGGTAATATTTGTACAATGAAGCATATACATTTGAATATACCCATATCAACAGTTTAACAATAATATATACAAAAATAGTTAATATGAACAGGGTTTATGATGTTTTAAATATTGAATGCAACATGTCCCGAAGAGTGTTTATCACATTAATTAATCTATAACAGTACGGTATTTACTGTGCACTTTGTTTTTCATAGCAGTATTTGTTTGAAAAATAATCAATTTCTGAAAGCTATAAAAATCAAATTGTATTTAATTACTGGTTATATATCCATCACCTACCTTAACTGTCTGTTAATCACAGACATCCATCTAAAATCTTAAACACAATGGTCACGATTGATCTAATTGGATTTTAGCCGAAACTATGTTTATTCACGTTAATGATGCTATGGAAACGTTCAGTCGAGTTTCTCTGGCTAATCACTAGTTGAGGTTGACGGTGAAAACGCGTGATCTCAGTGAAATTCCTTTCGTGGAATAATATTTCATCAGTTCTTGAGGGTTTTGGCTAATCAAATATCTCACCATTCGTTTAATTAAATTATTTGTGCAAAATTTAGGTTTTTTATTGCATTTTACATTATTTCCAGAAAATAAAAAATGGAAAACTTTTATAGACCTTTTATTAGAAAGAATATTCTGAGAGTCCGAAAGAACAATTTCCGGAAATCAAGATTACTTATATTCAATAGGCTTTTCCCCATTATTTTATGCTAATTACACACCATACTTAAAGTGTCTATTTGAATTTATTAGATGATAGAGCATTTACAGACAGAGAAACAGACGGACGGCAATTTTTTTTCTAAAAGTATGTTTTTCGGAATCTCTAGTGTCTGAAACGTGTAAATCTGTCCATTTTTTCAATTATTAAAGCTATTGCAAGACTTACCCTATACTACTTACGATGGATAAGTAATAAATTGAATAATTTTCTTATATGAGGTATAATAGCAGTATCTTTATCTATTAAAAGCTGATGACACAAACGTGATTAAGCTCTACAATTATCTACGTACAATAAATTTATGATGCAGCGGAGAGCGTAATGTAGTCTCATGCGAAGGTAGAATCTTGTTAGTATTTTTTTAGGTAAAATAAAAAGTGGTTATCCTCTTTAAATCACACCGAAACTACATGGTACTATGAAGGGAGTAATACAACCTTTTTGTAAATTTACAAGACAGTTATTGTTTTTTATTAAAACTAAATTTAAAATGTTATGGCTTCATAACTTCATTTAAATTGTTATTGTATTAAAAACATACATATATTTACAATTGTAGAAAATAAAGTCTGTTCTTGTTGATGTGTAAAAAGTTTTTTTTTTTGTTAATTCAAGTCAATAAGTAATCATTCCCTTTAATTAAAAATAACTTTAACAAATTGTGATACGAGGAAGAAAAGAATTAAACCCATATGTTACATATTTCGTAAAGGTAAAAAATAATGTTTATTTAGGCCCTAGTATAGGTGTGATTTAAAAAAACTCTCACAAGTCTCAAGAAAAATAAATATTGGACTTAAGCGAATAACTTAAGTATGTTGCACAAATTTAAAAAAAACAATTTAAACTACTCTTACTAATAAGAAAAAGTGAATTCTTTTATCTTCAACACTATGCATTGGATTCTGTTATTGTAGTTTTTTAATGACAATGTCATGTATTTTCAATATGTGATTCTATAATTTTCTCACTTATGATCACCTACTCCTTATTTCATTAAGGAACGTATTTTACTTAGATAAACGTAATCTAAATTGAAGCACAGCAGTAAGTTACACGAATAGTTTCATTTATAAATCAGTTACATGATTACAAATTTTAAAAGTTACAAACACTTTAAAAGTAC
Organism: Maratus speculifer; assembly: GCA_964019185.1. NCBI lineage: Eukaryota > Metazoa > Arthropoda > Arachnida > Araneae > Salticidae > Maratus > Maratus speculifer. The sequence continues at coordinate 250,307,385 of OZ025295.1, read as the reverse complement.
ACTTGTATCGTTTAAAATTGTGCAATGAAACTAGAAATCGTGCACCCTATTTCATTTCAGTGAAATATGTAACAATACATTGATTCTTCATTTATTCATTTTAAGTTTAACTCAGTTTGTAAAAATACACTATATTTTGTTTTATTAAAGTATATTGAATAAAATACAGATTGGAATACATTTTTTTAAATCTTCCAAAAAGTATTTTTTCTAAAATGCGCAACGCAATTATGATAAAATTTATCAATTTAAAAAAGCCAAAATAATCGCTAAATTTAATCGAGATTAAGCCTCGTTATTTGAGGGATATAAGGATTTCCATGTTCCTTTATTCTATAATACGTTCAAAGTTGCTGCTTAATTTTAAATATTCTGAGAAAATGATGATACTTAACTACTTTTTTAACACTAAAATTGTTTTAAAAGACAGATCAATCCATACGATATCAAATCAAGATACCGCAACTTATGTAATAAGTAAATATTCTTATTTTTCGTATTTAGCGTATGTATATATATATATATATATATATATATATATATATATATATATATATATATATATCCAATTATAATGCTATTAAAAAATCATGCATGTAAACTGTTAAAAATTTTGTCCTAGTTTAAATCAAATTTTGATGCTCTATTACTGCCACCATAAGATGATGAAATCTCGCACCGATATTTGGAGCTTCCTATTTCAACTTCGTTTTAACTATTGGAACTATGCTTCAAAAGGAGCTCCCAATATTGGTTCGAGATTTCACTATCTTACAGTGGCAACGATTGAGCACCAAAATATGGTTCATATTAACAAAACATTTTTAACGATGTATTGAAATTATAACAGTTACTGCAAATTGATATATCCATTTCGGCAGAGACTTTAATGGATTTTTAAAGACTGCATTTCCTTTTCTGAAAATTTCATTTTAACTACTCGCGCAATCTAAGAGGATATTTTGCAGATTGATATTTTTTTGTGCAAATACCTATAATAAAGAGATCAGACCTATAGCGGTCTTTTATAGCGGTCTTAAAAAAAAATAAGACACGATTAAAAATTTATTTGATGTATATTTGTAATATTCATCAAACAATGTATATTTTTAACGTGATATAGCTTAAACAATCCATATACATACAAATGATATTTCTGTTTTCCAATTTACAAAATGTTGGGTAAAGAATGTAGATATAATTATTTTTACATGTATATACTATATCTGTGCAGATAAAATTATATTTTGCAAAAGTTTTTCGTTTTATAAAAAATGCGTTTAAATGTCCAACATGCAGTTTGATAAAACAGATTTACTGTACTTTCTTAGTAACAGGCATTGGCAAATAGAGAAATGTTCCTTAGCAAGAAAATAATTGTCGTCTATATACTTTTTCATATTCACAATATTTTCTATATGCATGGAAATTATTTAATATCAGAATGCCACTTATATATTATTTATAGAAACAAAAGTAATATTTGTTTATTTTGTAACATTATTGTTTATTTTATAATTATTATTTGCAATATTTAATTTATTAATTATTTTTTAAAACAGAATGTATATATATGTATATATATAAATATATAAGAAAAAGTAAAAGTTCAATGCGTGTATTCCATAGCAGTTTACATCATTTGGCGATATATTTAACTTTCTAAATACCGAAATGCGCTAATGATTTCTTGAAAAATGCATGGCCTGTTTATTGGAAAGTTATCAAATTTACTAATTATTAAGAAAATTTGTTTGCGAAATTGCAGGACACTTAAAGGCAAATGAATCTAGATATTGGAGAAAGGGAAAGAATTCAACTCGCACATATCTTCTTCATTATTTAAATAGGTTAAACCCTACCTCGTGACTTTAAATGTTGTATGTAAATGATAACTTTTAACTTGTTCTGTCACGCAAAATTTGTTTTAAAACACATCTTCCAGAACGGTATTTCCGTATTTTTAAATATATTTAAAATTCACTGCACAGTTACATGGAAAAAAAGCTGTCGTCAACATTTTCATTGTAATACAGATTTTCATTTATGTTGTAAAAGCTATTGCACGTGGAGTAAATTCTGAAATGTATGAAAAGAAAATAGCTTTAACAGAAGTTGTTTCTAAAAGTAGACAAAAGGGTAAAATAATATGTTTATATTTTTATTTAAAGTTGTTTTTACTCTCCTCTATTTAACATCACTTAATTTTTGCAGGTAACAATGAGCTACAAAAAGATCTGCTTACATAACAGAATTCTACAGTGTATATACTGTACATATATAAACAAATAATATCATATTTAAAACAACAGGTGTATGTTTATATAATTATTTACATATATTAATAATTTTATAAACATATATTTATTACAAATTTTAAACATTTTTCCCAAAAATTAACCTTTATACTATATTAATTTCCTTATAACAATATTCCGTATTTACTTAAAATATTCTTAATTAAACTTTATTTATTAATATTCCAAATAAAACCTTATTTTTTCTATGTTTTTATCAACCCTTTTTAAGAAAGTCTTATTAAATTTGTTACAAAAACATATCCTTCAAAAAATATCATTATTTTTATTAATCTATGTATTTATTTTCCCTCCTTCAGCATTCGATATATGTGCATAACAATAAATTCATTCCTTTTCTTTTCCTCTTAAAATTAATCGTCTGCAAAAAGATCGTTTGCACAGGATATTTGAAATTCTGACTCGATTATAAATTAGTTAAAAAATGTTTTTTAAAAATAAAATTATCGTCTGTAGAATAAAATCTCGACTCTGGGCATGAGTTATGTTTACATGGAAAAATAATGGTTCGAGAGTAGAGAATTTTCTAGAATTTTCCTTTTAGATTTAAGAAGGAAAGCTTAGAGGTGAGAAGGAAGATTCTTGGTTTTTTTCTTCGATGAGTACGACCTACGGCTTGTTGAAGTAAAAGATGGACTATTTTTTTTTATACTTCGGTTAAAGATAGTTTGCAAAAGGAGCCTTTCACTCTCTTATGACTACAGTTTAATAAAGTAACTTGCAGCAGCCAATGAGTAATTTATTGGATCCTCTACATTTATTTACTTACTTTTTTTCTCTCGCTTGCCATGACTTCTGTGCGGTAGAACGGGGCCCTGGCGATGATGTTTCTAGCTCCTTACTTTAAAATATTACATATATATTACGTAAGTTTCTAACGAGAACAATTTCTGTATGTTATTTACAAACTAACAAATTAATTTGAAAGAACATATGCTATAGGTGTTTTGCCGATGTGTTTTTGTAGAAATAATTTTTTTTTAGTTTAATAACAATTTTTTTAATTCATTTTAAAATATTTTACAGTAGATTTTCACATCTCAGGTTATATATTATATATTATTTATAAGTAAAAAAAAATATGGTTGGTTTGATAATTGTTTTTGTGACGGCCAGTTATCAGTACGAGAGGTATAGCCCTAAGGCGGGATGCCCTTAGTGGGGGTCTTACTAAGGAATCATTACCCGTATTTACGCATGGCAATACAAGGTTTAAAGAATGCCATGGAAAACTCCTAACGGTAAAGGCAGCAGCCGCGATTGGGTTCGAACCCAACACCTGCTGTCTAGAAGTTTCGATAGAAGAACCTTTCAGCTACTGCAAAAAATAATGGAGTCAATTAAACTGCAAGACACTCTTATACCAAAATATTATATCTAAGATGTGAAACTGTTTCAGAGAGATTAAAAAAAATTTAATTCAGATAATATAAATTAAAATTAAGTAATGTAATATTAAAAAAATAACTGCATAAATTAATAATTTAATGCTAAGAATATTATAAATATCCCCAGAGAAAACAATTTAGAAACATGGATTTCACTGTTTACGAAATGCCCGTTTAGGTGCGTCATAATTATATAAATACGTAGCACATATTGTTGTCGTTCAGTCCGTCAGTTTGTCCGTCTCTCCGTACGACCTCATATAACAACAAAAAAGCTACCCAACCGAATCGTTTGAAATTTAAACTATATAATTATTTAATAATTTTGTCGAGTCATTTCAAATTCTTTGAAAATCGGACGCATAGGTCAATTAAAGGGACAATCAAAAGTATCCATTACATTACGGTCAATGGGGAAAAAACTTTAAAATGTATTTTAATAGTTTAAAATTTAAAACAGATAAACCTATAGTTGTCTATCAGTCCGTCCGTCTATCCGACTGTCCGTCCGTCTGTCCGTCTGTCTGCCTGTCCCCCCGTCCTAATTTAACACTAGAACCGCGGGACTTTCTGTATACCTAGAACCGCGGAGCGGGTCAATTTGACCCAAGATGGAAATGGATACATAAAACTGCCCTGAAGCTTAATTTGGTTAGCTAAAAGATTATATTTTATTATAAAATCAATATTTCTTAGAATTTACATTAGTATGTTTTAAGTATCAAGTCAGCAGAAATTACCTACATTTCAGAAAATGCTATAATTCGAAATTTCATTTCATTAAGTATAATGAAAATATATTAAACGAATATTTAACATATATTTCAAACGTAAAAAAACTTGGACTCAATAAACATTAATAACATATACATTATCCCATTCAAATAAATTTAGTTATAAAATCTAAGAATAATTTTTAAAATTATCAAAATTACAAGTTACTTACTAGTTTTACGAATTTATCCAATCCTATTTATTGTATGCATTGTTTGAAAACATGGTTAAAGATTTTGCACAATTACCAGAAACGTGTGGGTGCATTATATTTTGAACAGTTATCTTTAGTTTTATTTTCATTTTTTTTTAAATTGTGATAACAATCTGTTTTATGATTAGTATTTTTTCATCTCTTTAGTGTTTCTTCTTGCCCAAATGACAAGTTTTTTTCTTTGTTTTTCGCCGAGAAATAACAAATTGTTTCTGTACGTATACTAATTGAATAAATTGACGTATACTAATAGATAATAGACGTATACAAATATACCTATACTAAATATATTTCCGGTTACAAATTTGCATAAAACCCGTAACAAAAAAAAAATATATATATTATAAATTATTAGCCTCCTATAAGAAGCAGGCTGGACATATGCAGACTCCTGTCATCTGCGAAAATCACACATGTATACTGTATTTAGCTGCGTTGTAGTAAACAAGTCTATTTAGTATATTTTAGAATTATCTAAAATTTCAAAAGTTGGGTATACACTGCTAAGCAACAAAACATTTTTACTCTTTTCTCCTCGGTAAAAAGCTACGCTGTTTAAATATGTTAGAAGAACAGCCGCATGCAATTCGGATTTTCAGATATATTTGTATTTCTTCTCTTTTGTATTTTACATTTTCTGTAAGGCCAGATTTTTATCAACATCTGCAAGTAACTAGAAAGCGATACGATATTTTATCTAGTTTTGGTAAACATATACTAAATAAACCTATTCACATATTTTGAAACAAATGAGTGACCATTTATGCTTGTGTTAGACCCTTTTATATAATTAGTCTTGTAGTCTTTTTGTCGTCATCTTTTTTTCCAGATGTGGATGTGCAAGTTAGTACAAGGATGCTTACTTTTGCAGATTTTCATAAGTATAAACTTCAAATTTTATCACTTTTGTTCGAATTCATGATTCTTTTTTTTTTAATATCAGATTTTTTATCTGATAAACATCACAAATTTTTGTTCAATACTGATAAATTTTCATCTGTAATGTAATGAAAAAGTCCAACAATGTTAAGTTTATGGGCAGAGCATTTTCACACTTTCTTTTTTATCATTCGAAGTAGTTTTCTTCTATTACAGGCAGATATTCATCCTCAGTCATTTGCATTCTCAATCATTTTCAGATAATATTCCAAAGCTTCTTTGACAGTAATTTTTAAGGCATTGGGAATCTAATCTATACTTTCAAAAAATGCAGAATAAAAGCAACTTAAATATTATTTGTAAATATTTGTTGTAACTTTCCACTGCATTCATCCATTTTTATATCAAGAACATAAGAGCTTAATTGAAAATTTGCACTCTTTCCCCTTCCAATTCTGTCTATTAGAAGAATTAGGTGTGAAACAGATGTACTTTCTCATTACTTCCTAAAATTGCATCTCTATTTTGTTATTTAAGGGTCAAAACTTATTACGGGTCAAAATGACCCGCTTCGCGGTTCTAGGTATAAGTAGTTATAACTAAAAAAAATTTTATGTTATTCGCTATTAGATATGGAAAGTTGTTGTTTACCTTAAAATATTAAAAGTCAGAAAAGGAAACATTTTTTCAATGAATACTTTTCGCGTGGCGATAAATTAAACATCATTTTGGGTCAAATTGACCCGCTTCGCGGTTCTAGTGATAACACGCAAAAACTGCCCATCCGAATGGTTTGAAATTTAAAATATATAATTATTACATAATTTTGTTAAGTCATTTTAAATTTTATGAAAATCGGATGCATAGATCAATTACAGGACAATCAAAAGTATCTATTACATTACGGTCAATGGGGAGAAAATCCCAAATGTAATTTAATCGTTTAAAATTTAAAATTCATAATTATTACATAATTTTATCGAGTTATTTCGAATTTTATCAAAATAAGATGCATAGTTCAATTACAAGGACAATCAAAAATATTCCGTTACAGTACGGTTAATGGGGGAAAAATTTAATGGTTTTAGACTCAATCGAACATAATAAAATTGATATGCATATATAAAGTACATGTTATATATATATATTGCACAATCTGAGGGACAAAGAACATTTGTTATTGATTTACAAGGCCTTACAAAAGTAATTCATTACATAATGGTATAGGGAGAAAATTGTTTGGTGCGCATTTTAATTGAAATTAACTATCTGCAATTTCATGAGATTGATATATGAGTGTGATATATTTAAAACTTCGTTATCGTACGAACACACCTCATTTGCTGCGCTTCACATACAATTTCCAACTTGTTTTATATATTGTCAAATTTTTAAATGGAAACTGAACAAATAATATATATATATATATATATATATATATATATATATATTAGCTACTTATACTAGAAAATAAAAAAAATCATTATTAAATGTAAAAAAAATGTAAATTTTTATTAAGTATTAAATAACTGCACATTTTTAGATGAGTTCGTAATTATATAAATACGTCGCACGTATTATCGTTCGTTTGTCCGTGTATAACAGACCTAAAACTACCTAATCGAATTTTAAAATATAATAATTGTTGCATAATTTTGTTGGGTCATTTCAAATTTTATAAAAATCGGATGTCGAGTTTAATTACAAGGCCAATTAAAAGTATTTTGTTAAATTACAGTCAACTGAACTTTAATGATGTTATTCTCTGTCGAACATAATAGAATTGTATGCATCTGTGAAATATGTACTAAAAAATACATTCTGCACAATTTGTGGTGAAAAGAATATTTGTTATTAATTTACAGGACCACACAAAATTAATCGATTACGCAATGTTATGGGAGGAAACAGTATTTGGAGCGTATTTTGAAACTATTAAACTATTTCACATATTTTTTTTATATACATGTGGAAGTTAACAATATACTCCCTTCATTATAGAAAGATGATAGTATTTGCACGCACACACAAAAGATTTCCTCCACTGTACTGTATCCGAGTTATTGTATAATGTAACACAAAAATATGAATGCTTTAAAAACTGTGTTATAGTACGAACGCACCTCATTTGCTACGTTTGTCGCGCTTTTTCCAGCTTGCTTTTAATGATTTTGATGTAAAATAATCACGTGATTATAAGCAGGATTGTTTCTCCAAATCATAATATAGTGCACAAAAAAACATAATTTCCTATAAAACATATTTGTGATGAATAAGTAGGTATTTTATTTATGAGGAAAAGCTACCTTTTTAAAAGAGATAGATACATTAATAACAAGTAAAGTGCAGGTACGGAGCCTCAACGTCACAATCACAAACAATATTTTTTGTTATTATATATAACTTTAGTTAATATTTAATATCCAGTTAGCCACTATTTAATTACATTCTTACATATTTGTACTATCATAATGTATTTGATTTTTTGTCTTATTATATCACTCGTACTTTATTCGTATAATATTTCCACTTCTAATGTATGGAATCAAACTAAAGCCATAACCGGATATTTATTTAATGTTCTAAGTCATGATATCATTAAATTTCTTCCCTTTTATTTACAAAAATATCGACGCAAATAAAGAAACCTAGACAAAAGGATCTTTTTAAAAAATTCTTGTGTGATGAGATTTTGCGAATTCTGAAAGATATATCTTTGAAACAATCGCTTTCGAAATATTGAAAGCTCTATATTAATTAGCCTATTATTCAATTTCCATGATAACAAAATAAATTCTTTATGCGTAGTTTCTTTTACAATTTAATTTCTGAAATATATTTCTTGCTATTCTAAAAATATTATTCGAAGTCAGTGAAACGTATGTATAAGCTACATGAAAAATACAAGAATAATAATTCCAAATTAAATGTTTATGCCTCGAACGTCCTCATTTGCAAGGTTTTAATAATGCTTTGAAATCTATATACGTTACATTAAATGTTAATTTTATTTCTACAGATTTAATATTTAAGTGTATTTTTGTCAGTGTGGCCTCTCTTGCATTGGGCAAAAGAATCTAGCACTTAGACCTTAATAACCTGAAAATAATAAAACTCCTTTATTGGAAAAGTATTAAATTTGCTAATTTTTGCAATACGAATTGTTTGCAAAATAGCAGGACACTTAAAGTGATATAGTTTTTGGAGAAGGGAGACGAGTTCAATTCTCGAATATTTTCTTCATGTTTTAAATAGATTCAACTATACATTTTTAATCTTAAATGTTGTATGTAAATGATGATTTTTAACATGCTTTGTCACATGAAATTCAATTTTAAAAAAACATCATCCAGAATTTTATTTCCGCATTTTTAGACCTATTTCAATTCACTGCACATTTACATGGAAAAAAAAGATTTTGTAAGCATTTTCATTTTAAGCAGGTTTCCATTTACGTTGTGAGAGTCATTGCAAGCGGAATAAATCCTGAAGTTTGTGAAACAAAAATAGATTTAATAGAAGTTCTTTCCAAAAATAGACAAATCGGTTAAGTAATATATATATTTATATATATATTACATTTAACATTGTTTAACATTTTTAATTTTCCTTCAGTTGGTTCTTGCATATAACAATGAGTTACAATGAGCTTTGATTATTTGCTTAGATGACAGAACTACAAAATATATACATTAATAAAGATATGATAGCTTGTGTAAAAACAATTAATCTATGTTTATATAATTATTTTAATATTTTAATAATTTTAAAAACATATATACTACATATGTTTCTAACGATAACAAGATTGAATGTTACTTACAAACTAAGAAACAAATTTTAAAACCTTCGTGTTATAGGTAGACATATTATGTTTAACAGGTGTGTTTCTGAAAAAAATATCTTTATAGCTTAATAAGAAATTAAGAAATTCAATTAAAAGTATTTTAAATTAGCCACGCTGTTAATTATTTTCTATAAATATAGAAAAAAAAGCGAGATTCCCTGTAAATTTACGATAATTCGTGGTTAAATGTATTCGATCGAGATTCTCCATCATCATTTACCGACATTATATTAATCCAATTCTCTGTAGGTATTTCCTCTTTAATTAAAGATATTTTTATCTTTCTTCAAACTTATAATTCAAAAACACACTTATAAAAATATGTTCTAATTTTATTTGAAATATTAAAAAAAAAGATAATTTAGTTTAAAATTGTTTTTTTTTTATTTTTTTTTTTAAGTTAGAGTAATTCATTAATTGAAAAAATCATCTTCTCGGTGTTTTTTATCAATTTTTAAAAGCTGAATCTTAAAACACATATATTGAACAGCATAATAGCAGCTCCTATAGATCAATCTCTAGCGTGTACTTCTGTTGAGAAAACGTCTCGGTTTTAAACCCCTGGACGGCTAGCAAAACAAAAACGAACAAAAATGTGCAAAACAAAAATGATACATCAGTTTAAAATTGCTCCAGAAATTCAAACTCTTACCCGCTTGCTGCAGATTGATTGATTTTCCGGTTTTGAAAACTTAAATTAAATTATTATCATTAAAAATAAATTTACGGAGTCTTGTGTATTTTTAACGATGCGTTCTTACAGAGACTATTGCAACTTTACCTCATAATTTACCTCGTTATTTAACAGAATCTCTGCCTTTTTAGTGTCTGTAATTCTACATACGACTTAAGGTAATTGTTTAACCGTATATTCTCTGTAATTTCACAGAAAATATTTTAATGCTGTCACATCACAGGTTATAAATTATTCATAAGTTACAAAAAATAATTCAGTAAATTATGTTACAAGACAATCTCGACAAAGTATTCTGTATAAGATGTCAGACTGTTATATAGAGATAATTTAAACACTAAAGTGCAGAAAATATAAATAAAAATTAAATATAGTAATATTAAAAAATATCACTGCAAAAAGTGTTCGCAAAATTGCAGAATATTGAAAGAAAAATACATATAGTTTTTGGAGAAGGGGGACGAATTCATTTCTCAGATATCTTCTTTATAATTTAAATAAGTTCAACCCTAACTTTTGAATTGTAAATGATGTAACTTCTAACATGTTCTGTCACGCAAATTTCGTTTTAAAACATATCTTCCAGAATTTTGTTTCCGTATTTTTAGAAATGTTTAAATTCCAGTGAACATTAACATGCAAAAAAAAATCTATGAAAATATAAAAATAAATTAAATTAAATTGAATTAAAAAATGAAAATAAAAATTGTCGTCATCACCATTTTTATTTTAAATGTGCTTTATATTTTGTTGAGAAAGTCATTGGAAGCAGAATTTGATTTTCAAATGTGTGAAATGAAAATTGATATAATAGAAGTTCTTTTTAAAATTATATGAATGATAAATATATTTTAATATTTTGCATTATTTTTGCTCTCCTTTATTTTACTTTACTTTGTTTTTGCATGTAACGATGAGATACAAAGGAATTTGCTTACATGTCAGAATTCTACTAAATATATGCTACATAAAATAACATATGCAAAAACAATTAATCTAGTTTTGTATTATTATTTACATATAATAATAGTTTTATAAAGATATGCACTATGTATGTTTCTGACGAGAACTATTTTTTGGCGTTAAATGCAAACAAAAAAATTAATATTAATGCATATATGTTACAGCAATATAAATTATGTTTTACAGATTTGTTCTGAGGAAAGAAATTTTATCTTAATTAAAAGTAATAAGATAATTTTAAAGTATGTTATATTAGCCGGCCACAGGAAATAAATAGTTTGAAAGATATAATAAACAGAATCAATTATGCTACAAGACATTAACAGTCACAATATTATAGAAAAATACTTAAAACACTTAAGTGCAAATATATATGTATAAAAAATGAATAATGAAATATTAAAAAAATATAACTGCATAAATTAATAATTTAATATCAATTACCTCGTAATTTATAAATATTCTGAAAAAATATATATAGAATCCATTTTTAGGTGCGTTCGTAATTATGTAAATATATAGCAACTATAGTTGTCGTTCAGTCCGTCCGTCTGTCTGTCCATCTATTCGTCTGTCCACATATAATAATGCAAAAACTACCCATTTGAATCATTTGAAATATAAAATATATAATTATTACATAATTTTGTCGAGTCATTTTAAATTTTATGAAAATCGGATCCATAGATCAATTACAGGTCCAATCAAAAGTATTTCGTTACATTATGCTCAATGTGGAAAAAGTTTTAAATGAATTTTAGTGGTGTTACACTCATTCGAACATAAAAAAAATGGTAGGCATCTACGATGTACATATTATAAAATACATTTTGAAGGCCACATAAAAGTATTTCATTACGTAATGGTAAAGGGAGAACATTTGTTGGTGCGCATTTTAATTGTAATTAACTATAGAACATTTTATCAGACTGATATACGTTAATGAAGAATACTAGAAGTTACTTCCTGAGTAAAAGAAAGCAGAAAGTATTTACAGGGACACACAAAAGATTTTGGCTATTATACTGAATCCGAAATACTGTGTACTATTATATCAAGATCCGAATAATTTTAGGTGTGTCCGTAATTATATAAATAACTAGCACACATATTCGTCGTTCAGTCTGTCAGTCCGTCAGACCTTCTGACTGCCCGCATATAACAAAGCAAAAACTACCAAACCAAATCGCACGATACTTAAAATATATAATTTTAGCGTATTTTTGTCGAGTCATTTTAAATTTTATGAAAATAGGATGTATAGTTTCATTTGTGAGGTAATCCAAAGTGTCCCATTACATTACTATAAATAGGAAAAAATAGTTTAAAGTGCATTTTAATGATGTTTACTCTTTCGAATGTAATGGAATTGACATTAACATATGAAGTATATGTATGTATACTAAAATATACATTCTGTACAATCTGTGATGCAAAGAATATTTATTATTAAATTACATGGCTACACAAATGAACACCACTACATAATACTATAAGGGGAAACACTGTTTGGGGCGTGTTTAAATTATATTAAACTATTTCACATTTTGTGAATATGATATATGTTTCTGAGGTGTAATAAAAGTTACTTCCTGTATATTTACAAGAACACAAACAAAATTTTGACCACTGTACTGTATCCGAAGTACAGTCTACTATAACAGCAAGATCTGAATATTTAAAAAGCTTCGTTATAGTACAAGCGCACCTCATTTGTTGCATTTCACGTGTTTCACACAAGTTTCCAACTTGTTTTCATCTATTGCCATATTTTTAATAGAAGTTGAAAAAAATATATATATTTGCATAATTTAGGTATTTTTACCAGAAGGTAAAAAAATGTCGTTAATAATTTTTAATCATAATCATAATTAAAAAAAACGTTATATATATATATATATATATATAACTGCACATTTTTAAAAAATACTTCCTGAAAGAGATATATCCATTAATGATAAGTAATGTACTAGTAGGGTGCCTCAATATCGTAATACCAGTAACTTTACACAATATTTAATATCGAGTAAACCACTATTTAGTTACATTCTTACGTATATTTATTGTCATAAGTTATTCCTTTTTTAGCACTTTCCAACAAAGTTGAAAAGTGCTTATGCATTCGGTTTGTCTGGCCGTCTGGCCCTCTAACTCCCGTAAATATACTCGGATTGCTATGAAATTTTTATACGTTATTGATGTTTACCCTAGCACGAACCCTATTGAAAATGAAGTATCTACCATGATTAGTTTATCTACAGAGAGAATCAAAAGTTTCCCATTACATTACGGCCTATGGAGAAAAATCGTTAATATACTCGGATTGCCATGAAATTTTAGGACGTTATTGACGTTTACCCTAGCACGAACCCTATTTAAAATGAAGTTTCTACCATGATTAGTTTATCTACAGGGCGAATCAAAAGTTTCCCATTACATTACGGCCTATGGGGAAAAATCGTTTCAAAGGAATTTTAAAGATGTTATACCCTGTCAAACATATTAAAACATGCATTCTATAAAATATAAGGTGAAAATGTAGCTATTATTCATTTACAGGGCCACACAAAAGAATTCCATTAGATAATGGTAAAAGGGGGAATTGTTTGTGACATATTTTAAATATATTAAGCTTTTTCATGAATAATAAAATTGATATATGTCACTGAAGCTTAATATAAATTATACGCTACTGTCTTGCATAATATGAAGTACATAGCATTTACAGGGCCACACAAAAGATTTCAAATACAGTAGACTCCTTCAAATCCGCACAACCTGGGGCCAGAGGTTGTGCGGATTTTAGAATTTTGCGGATTTCTGGTCATTGCTTTGTTTACATTTTTAAACAGTAATTTGAATGCAATTAATAGTGCAATCAGAACCATAATGAACACTTACAATATAATAAAGTATTAAAATAAGTAATAAACGAAAATAATAAAAATTTAGATAATTTTTAAAATGATTAAAGTACTAATAGCAAAAGTCAAGTTAATAATCAATAGTGTTTGATTAAATGTTCATTATAAAAATTAAATGTATTTTACCAAAATTATTCAACAAAACTAGCCTCATAAAAGTACATTACTGATTCATATCAAAATCATAAAATAAGGATTTTTTTAAAGTTTAGCCAGGGTTAATAACCGAAAAATCTTAAATTAATGCATAAATATATTTGGTAAGAAGATTGTGATTACCAGTGATATCAGCAATATCTTGAATTTTTTCCAAAAAATTTTATTTTTCTTCATGAAAAAACATAAATAACAGAATATTATTAAGAAAATTGCAAATAAAAAAATATATGGAATTGAGACAAAACTAAAAAAATCAAATTTTGTCCCAATATCCAAAATGAAAGTTTCATTGTTTACATCCATAAAATCTGTGCGGATTTTAGAGAGTTGCGGATTTCTGGTTTGCGGATTTGAGGGAGTCTACTGTAGTATATTCTTTCCGAAGTACCTTATATATGTCCGATGATGGCTGATGGAGGGATGAAATGCATTTTAATTATGATATACGCGTTTATATTTCGCTAAATATATGCACATTATATGGTGTTATAAATGTTATAGTTCATATACAGGGCTACCCAAAAGAGCTCACCAACGTTACTGAATACGAGCGTAAATTATTTAAACGTGGTTCTTAAATAAGCTATACATTTTTACGCTGAGCTTCATTCAATTTACTGAGAAATATTTGCAGAATATAGATAAAAGAATATACAGGGCCACGCAAAGAATTCGGTACATGGACGCCTATGAATGATAATTTATGAGAATGTGATTTCAGTTGTTTTAGAAGTGTTTTAGTTTACAATAAATTTTAGGCTAATGCTGACGTGTAATAAAGGTACAATGTAAACTACAAGGCTGAACAAAAGTATTCAAGTATGTTTCCATCTAATAGTATGAATTGCTGAAAAAGAAATGTCAAGCTACTGGGTACTTTCTTGCTAAACTAAATTTTCCCATGATATCAACTGACATATGAAATACAGGGCTATTCAAAAGTACTGGAATACATATTTGGGTGTATTTGGCTGTACACTATTATTTACCTAAATAACAAAGTTTTGTTAAAGATTTCATTAAGTGTTGGAAAGTGCTTCATAATCTATGCTTAACGCATGATTTTTCATACTTGTTCGTATTATTGTTTCATTCGCAACTTATTCGTATTGTATTGCCACATTTATTTTTTAAATCACGCAAAAAGCCAATAACCGGATATTTACTTAATGATTTAAGTCTTGATATCGTTAAATTTCTTCCCCTTCATACTTAAAGCTATCGACACGAACAAAAGAAACCTAGACAAAAGGATCTTTTTTCATAAAATCTCTTTTTAAGAGAATTTGCTAATTCTAAAAGATACATCTTTGAAACAATCGCTTTTCAAGCATTAAAAGCTCTACAGCTTATATTAATTAGCCTATTGTTCATTTTTCCATGAAAACAAAATCAATTCTTTATATGTAGTTCAATTTAAAATTTCTTTTCTGAAATGTATTTCTGGCATATCTAAAAATATTATTCGAAGTCTGCGAAACATATGTATAACCTGCATGAAAAATACAACATTAATAATTGTAAATGAATGGTTGAAACTGAAATGAATGTATGAAAGGTTTTTTACAGCTTTAAATTTCTGTGCAAATCTTTGTGCGGTGCCTCAAATATTTATTTTGTTTATACAGAATTAATATGTGTGCAGAATTCTGTTTATGTGTTCCGTTCATTCGTTATCATTCAGAATTAATAACAATAACGATAATTGAAAATAAGCATACACAATATTATTTACATATATATTTTAATTTTTTTTTCCTGAAACTAGTTGGATATTTTAACATTCATTAAAAGTTCTTAAAATTTAAATGTCATCAGAATGAACCTGTATACTGAATATTGACGCAAATTAGATAATTCTATAAATATACTCTTACGTTCATACATACGTACATACAGAATCCGTAGGCAGATCAGCTCGCAGACTTCGATATCCTGTGAAGTTTAAAAAATAAAATTAGAAAATTCCATAAGTAAAAAAATTTATATTTCTGCATACATTAGTTTCATTTATAGTATTGGTACCATTTATTTCAATCAAAACTCTATGATTATTATTAAAATTTTTGTATTTTAGCATACACCTTTTTTTAAGTTTTGTCTGTAATATAGTTAACTGCTACAATTTCGGCACAAAAAAAAATTGTAATATGCAAATTCTTCCATATATAGAGTGTCATTCATAAATATCGAAACAATAGGCTATTTCCTAAATTATTGCCCCCTACATCCATACTTCCACTTGCAAAGTTTCATAAACTTTTAAAATATAATGACATAAGTTGCATCTCCTTGCAGGGTTTATTGGAAAAAAAAAATACGAAAAACTTAAAATAACGAAATAATACGTTTAAATAACTCATCAAGTCTTAAGAGAATAGACGCATATTGAAATGCGTCCAATTAAAGAATCACAATGTTGTTTGATTTATTGTTGACTTATTGCTAATTCACTGTAACTTTTCTCCAATTTTATGTAACTCTAATTTTAGATCCTATTGTATCTCCAATTTTATGACTATGCTTGCTTTCTTCAGTTTTAAGACGATTTTAACCGATATAATCGGTGTAACATTGTAATGTTCCACCAATAATGTATGTTTAAATTACAGGATTACATAGGTGAAAAAAATCACTCCATAAAATAGGAGGCATAAAAGATGCCACCAATTTTTTGGTGTAAGGTTACACAAATGCTTTGCAATGTTTGACAGCTCTATGAAACATTTAGAAACAGTAGTTGTTCTCGGTAGAGAATTCTGAAATCTAAAGTACATCTGAATCTTTTAATTGGTTGAATGCCCCAACTTATTTATTTTTATTCGTTTCCTGATTAGTCAAAGTTTAATATCCAAAAATGGAGTACTTCTGTTTTTTTTTTTATTATTCGTTTTCTGATTGGCCCTAGCTTCATGTCCGAAAACTGAATACTTCCGTTGTCACAATGACAAAAAGAGTAATAAAAACTTTATAATAATTAATAATTACAAAACAAATTGTGGTAGAGATTTCGAACAAATTTCATTAAAAAGGTGCATTTTTTCTTTATGCAACGGGGTAAAAATTTAAATTGTTCTATGTTAAGAAGTTCAAGAATTTGCAGTTCCAAAAATTGTAAAGCTGAAATTCTATTTAAAATTTGTTTGTGATGGGTCCAGGAATATCAATGCTTATTCCATGTCGTAAGTTATATAATGCGTTCAGAAGTCAGTCTTATTAACTACTTCAAATAAAAATGCACATTTAAACAGTTAATGTTGTCTACTGTTTTTTTTTTTCTTTTATCATTGGTCTAGGAATATTAATGTTTAATGCACGGCGTGCATAATATGTTACTGGATATAATCATTGTAAAAATGATGTTTATTATTGTTATTAATTTAAATATAGAATTTTTTTATAAGTATTTAAAATTTGACTCTTTGAGAATATCCTTTTTCAAATAGGCGTTGTAATTTTAAAAATTACAATTTCGTTTTTATTATTTTTATTTTTATTTATTTTTTAATTTTTTAATTTTTTGTCATGATTAACAATTTAACTTGCAAACAAAATCCCATCCTAAAATTTCTTATACAACTTATGAAAATTCCAAATGATTAGCATTTTTTTAAGCTGATTAATTAAAAATCATTATAACGCAATAAATTATCCATCGCATTTCATTTTTTTCATTTAAATAAAGAGGAAAATATTATTTAAATTTTGTTTCAGTTTTTGGAAATATTAATTTTAAAAATTGTAAAAATATTTATTTATAAAATATATCACTATTTTTTAGAAATAATATTTTTAAAAGGTTTTTTTTTTTTTTTTTCAAATTTACCAAAATGTACTTAAAGTAAAATACTCGAGAAAGACCTGTTTTGTTTGCTCCTACTTTTAACAAATTCTTGTATTTTATTAATTTGTAGACAAAATATACTGGAAAAAATAAAGCATGATGCTGAAAAAAAAAATTAAGTTTAAAACACAGATTGACTGATAACAAAATGTTTAAACGTACTTTAATAGCTTTATAGCTTTTATAGCTTTAAAAAAAAACTGCAAGTCAAAAGTAACCTCGTTCAGTAGCTTAAATTTCCGATTCAGTTTAACTTTTATCGTTTCCACCTCCTTTTTGTACATTTTAAAAATCCATCACCTATTTAAAACAATGTTTTTCCAAACATGCGGATTAAGAGCTTATTCATAATTTTCGCTTTCACAATTTCAGATTGATTGTCACAACAATTCTATTAAAAAAAAAAAAAAGTTTGTATTTTGGGACCAGGCCACGAATTGTATTTTTTTCTGAAGACTCAGCCAGTCCGGCTGAGTCTTGGTTTCTTTTCTTCTTTTGTTTTAAAAGTGTAGCTAAAATAAAATCCTTCTTTAATGTGTAAACCTTGGAAGCATTGTTGGAAGCGCGCTTCGAATGTATGTCAACACCGCCATTGTCCTTGTCATATTTTTCCTGATAGGTTTTAACACTAGAAATGCCAAAAATTATAGTCCTGTTTTTTTAAATATTTCTTTCTATAATATTAATTTTCTATAGTTAAAATTTTTATTTCTCGTTTTTCGTCTTTATATTTTTTATACTTTTTTTTTATAAAAAATAAATATTTCTTTTGAGCCAAAACATATTCATATGGTATCAGTCAAATTGACCACTTACAGCCGTTCTACTGTTAATTAGTTCTTAAAATCACTAGAAGTTCATTGCGATTTCCACTCAATGCAAACTGGTCGTGAATCCCATAATATTTATCTTGCTAATCACGACTGCCACAGACAATTATTTTTATTGTCAGTTCACAGCAGCATTTTTCTAATATAAATTTTAAAGTATAGTTTTCTTGCAAATGATGTCAAACTCTCTTTTAAGGATATCTGTTTCAAGAAAGTGCTGTTATTTAGAGTTAAAAAAATAGTCACCTTTTTCAGTCTAGTACTGCCGCATTAACACCCAACATTTTTTATATGACTTAGTGGTAAGAAAGCTTCGTTCGCGCCAGTAAATATGAAGATAAACATATACTCTCTTCCATATGTCAATATCACTGATAAAATTACATAAAACTACTCTTCTTTCAAAAGTGGTAAGAAATTTAAAATATAATTTTTAACGAAGAAAATAATTTGGGCGTTAACAGATGGATTCTAGTTCAATTAGTTTTAATCAAAAAAGTTTCTGGAAGTTGTAGTTTCATTTTAAGATTCAGTAATTAAAAAGGGAAAATGAAATCATTATAAGATTACTCCTGTGTCTGTCTGTTTGTTTGCCACAGTTGATTCACTCGTAATTAAAGTCCTAGTCAATTAGCTTTTAACCCTTTAACGTTCATTGGTTTCGCCACGAAACCACAAAATTTTAATTCCGATACGCAACACTGAAACCGGTATTTTTATCTAAAAATATCCCTTTTATTTTGTATGTGAAAAACCACATTTACTTATTTAGAAATATATTTGTTTTTTATTACCGGTGTCATCTTAGCAATAAAAATGCTATGATCGTTAATGGGTTAACAATTTAACGTCTATTGCTTTTGTACTGCTACTGGTCATTGCACTATACAAACATATCATGAAAAGTTGTTATCTGGGCATTAAAAGTCGATGAAAGGGACAACATGTCGCCCCTTCATTATTTATGCGAAACCGTCCGTATCATTAAGGTTTTAATTCTCGCCTAGTTTATGAATTTTTCCTTTTGAAAATCATTACCAAAATTGCTTTTGTAATTTTGTAACGATACGTACTTTAAGCTTTCTTCAATACAACTAAAAACCAAAGTTCTAAACCAAACTTTCATTGTAACAAAAATTTTATGTTACATAGAAAATTTTCTATAATTTTCCTGCAAGTTTAAATTAATGTCTACTATCTCTAAGTATTTTTACAATTTTAGTTTCAATAGGTTCAGAAATAGATGGGTACAGTGAACCTATATTTGCTCTACGTTTCCTACTGAATTTCTAAAAATGCATTTTTGAATTCAATGTTACAAAAGTTTTCACATATGTTGTATATATATATATATATGTACATTTTCCCTAAATATAGCTAGAAAGGTTTAGACATCTGTAAATATGTGCTTAAATATTCTTTATTACTACCCACAATTTGAACTTTCCACATTCCATAGTTTACGAGTGCATCAACTGTGGTCAAACTGACAGACACAGGAATAATCTTATAATGATTTCATTTTCACTTTTTAAGTACTGAATCTAATAAAGAATACTGCCCAGTTAAACTGATGGCATTGAGCTCGCAGGCTACAAATACTAATTGTACATTAAAGCCTTATATTTTCAAGTGTTAATTCCGTTCGAAAAAAAAATTAAGAAGGGGAAACAGCTCTCCCCTTTCCTTTTTTTTATACTTAATCATTGAACCTCCTATACTATCAAATACATGCTTTATCATATAAAAAATCTATATCCAAAATTCAGAGCAAATGATATAATTCTTAATAAAAACCCATTTAGCATTTATATAATTTAAAAGGAGTTATCCCCCTCTTTTATACTTAACCATTAAACTTCCAAAACTATTCAGAGATTTGAACGAAATCTGAAAATTCTGCTTGAAAAACCCATTTATATAAATTAAGGGGGGGGGCATTAGAACCCCTGTTCCCCCTATTTATACTTATTCAATGAACATCTAATAACAGTCGCGGAATCGCCTCATGAGAATGATCCTAATCTAAATTTTAAACGAAAACTTAATTCTGCATGAAAATCCCATTTGTATCAATTCAGGGAAGGGGCATGAGCCCCCCGTTCCCCCTCTTATACATATAGAATGAACTCCAAAAACTAATCAGGGAAGCGCCTTGTCAGGATATATCTACATAGAAAATTTCAAGTGGATCGGATATTTTTATCACGAGTTATCGCGTTACGCACGAACGCACGTACGAACGTACATACAGAACGGACGGGCACATAAGCTCTCAGGCTATGATAGCCTGTGAGCTAAAAATGAAACTACAGCTTCCAGAAGAAAATGAGACTAAGACTACACTTTAAAAAACGCATACTCTTTATTAAATTATAAGAATGAAATTAAAAAAAAAAACTGTATAATTTTAATTTTCTTTAATTATTATCGCAGAAAATAAACCCTTCCATAAATATAATGCTGTGAGTTCTACAAAAAATCAATATTAGCAAAATATTAACTAAAACAAAATATAAAACTTAATAAAAATTATGTTTAGATAAAACGACAATTGCCTGATAGTAAAATAAAAAAAGTGATAGTATTGTTACGAATTTTGTAAATAGTTTGTGTTTCTACTGTAAAATAATGTAAATAATCTTATTAAGCTGCATTTCTTTACTAATATTAGTTTTTGTTACATTGTCTCTGTTATCAAGCAAACTTGTCTATTATTTTCAGTGAATGTCTATGGCAGCTTGGCGAAAGAATGGAGATATCGCCAAGTTGGCGTCACTTTTGACGACTAATTTTGGTCGCCAAATATGGCGATATATCGCCAAGTTATCGACAAACTTGGCGATTGTTGGTGATGGTAACCCTTCCCTCTCTATAGTAACCCCCCCCTTAGGTATGCTGATACATTGAATGTTTTTCCTTGGTTTCTGGGTTTTTCTAGAAGGTTGTAGAAATTTCCGGCGCATGCTACGAGCCTATATAAGGAGAGCAATGCGAGCTGTTGTCATTATTATTTACCAGTCAGTCATTGAGTGAACTTCAAGGGTATTGTTTAAGCAAGTTTGCTTGAGTCTTATTTACGTTATTTTGAATGTGATTTTAGTGTTGAGACGTTGTATAAAGAATCTCTGGAACCTATATCTGCACTTGTACGATAGATTTGAATAGTTATTTTTGAATATCTAGTAATATTTGTGAGTTTCGAAGACTCTGTTGTTCTGAAGATCTGTAAATAAATTATTTTCTACTTTTCTAAGAGAAAAGAGTTTGAAGTTGTCTAACCATAAGATCGAAAGAACCCTATATACGTTGCAACAGTATTAAATTTTGTTATGTGTATTTGGAATCCATTGCAAAAACAAAAAAATTGCTTTATGTAATTATGTAATACATTTTAATAATATTCTTTATTTTAAAGAAAATGTTTTAAATAAATCATAGATAAGTTCCTTTTGAAAAATATATTACTTATTTTACGAAAGATATACTGGGAAATTCAAATGAAAAAGATATGGAACTAAAATAAAAATACACATATTAAGCATTAAATTAAAAAAAAAAACTGAAAAAAAAAATTGAATTTAAACAGTTACTAAAAAGAGACAATAACTGAAATATGAAATTCAAAAGCTAATTCTAAGACATGAAACATTTTAAAAGGATTTTGTTTTCTTAGTAACGAAGTTCATACATTTAAAAATGATTTAACATTTTTATACACTTATCAGTTATTTTTTTATTTATTAATTTAATCAAGTTTAAAAAAAGACGTCTCTCTATATAACGGTATAAGCGAAGAGCTTAAAATTTTACAATTGCATAACAGTCATAAGCACGTAAAATAGTATTAAATGCGTTTGGTTTAGTCTATTGATTTTAAAATCATAACGCAGAGCTTGTCCCATTATATATTCATCGAGTGTTCTAATAATAAAGTGTCCCTTAATACCGAGTATCAGTTATATATGAAAGAACTTAATAAAAAACGAAGTAAAACATATTTTAATCAGAAAAATTGGTGGGTAGAAAAAACTAAAAAAAAAAAAAATGCCGGTGCACTTTAGGGGAAAAAACAGACAGAATTTAAAGAGAGAAAAATACTGAATACAATTTTTTTAAATACTTTAAGGATTAATTATGTTGGATGAATTTATTTAAAGACGTTAAATTTTCTTCTACTGTTGCCACGAAAAAAATATTTTGTAATAGGATGCAAATCTTAAAAATAAGAATTAATTCATGTTCAAACTTTATTTTAAACAGAAAAAATATGCATGTTTAAGATTGATATAACAATGCTAAATATTTATGAAAATATCAAACGACAGGAGTTGTATTGTTTGTTTTTTTTTCAAAAGGGAAAAGACAGACGACGTATAATATTACTACGGCAGTTATGCATAGGTGTATTATTTATTTACATGAGATCCCTTTAGTAAATGAATCCTTTGAGGCACAAACAATAATCTAATATATAAAATTCTCGTGTCACAGTGTTAGTTGCCAAACTCCTCCGATATGGCTTAACCGATTTTGATGAAATTTTGCATGTATACTCAGTAGGTATGAGAACAGATTGTTATCTATTTTTTATACCCCTAAGTGATAAGGGTGGTCCACCCCAAAAAAATTTTCCGTAACAACTTAACCGATAGCGCCGTCAATTTACATGCTATGACGTCATAAGTATTATTGTTCATGTCTATTCATTGTTGGACTGCTTTGCAAATTATTATCTTCGTGGTTTGATATTTTTTACCGTTCATGCGAATGAATCTCCAGCATATTTTTTTCTTTATGAAGTCGGATAGTAAACTGTCAACTTAATTTCAATAGAAGTTATCGCAGAATATGTGTTTATTAGAATGTAAATTAGAAACGACAACGTTTGATATTTAAATAAAATATTTGGCATAGATGTCATATACGCAGTGTGTTTGGTGCGAGGATTTTTATAACAATTTGGCGAAAACTTAATTTTTGAATATCAGTTAAACACACATTTTTAAATTTTTTTCTATTATTTAAAAGAGGAAATAATAAATAAACGATATTTTATACAACAACTACGTAGAACAAAATAATTTATGTCATTATCTATATCTATATTATAAAGAAGTAAAGTTTGTTTGTTTGTAGGGGCTAATCTCCGGACCTACCAATCTGATTTCAAAAGTAATCGTGCCAAAATGATGGTGATCGCCAGGAATATATATAAGGTTTATAAGCAGGTTGCTGAGAGTACTCTCCGAAAGTCGTTGAAGAATTTATGGTCTACAAATTGTGATTTATTGAATAATTAACAAGTTTGAAACAAAAGAAAAAGTAGGCAAGGGTGAAAGGGAAATTACACTTGAAAATTTCATAAGCTTCTTAAAAAACTGATGGTTCAGAGATGTTGATATCACCGACATTAGCAATTGAATGAAGCAAAAATAATGAAGTTTACGCCTCAGTTACAGATGATGGAATAATCACTTTATGTATAACTAAAAAAGTTGAAGATGATTCAGACGAAAACACTATTATCAATGATGATCAACCAAAAGTTATTAGCCATAATGAAGTAACAAGTCATTCCCAACAATTAATGGTTTATTTTGAACATTAAGTGGAAACGACACCTAATAAACTAAGTATACTCAAACGGATGCATGGCCGTGTGGCCCGTAAAAGTTATACAAAACTAGCACAGCAGAAGATTTTATAATTACAAAATAAACATTTTTTACTGTCTGTAAATGTGTATGATGAAGGTGATTTTCTGTAAGTATGTCTTATTTCATTTTTTTTCTCATTCTCCGGATAATCCGGATTTTCAGTAATCCGAATTCGGTCTGGTCCCACTTAATTCGAATTATTGGGGTTTTACTGTAATCTATACTAATAAAAGAACAAAACGCTCTGTCTGCGGCTCTGTTTGCAAAATCTATAGCATGTACTAAGCTCAAAATTTTTTGAGAGTAGCCCAATACCTCTCCTGATGCACCTGAAGCTCAGAATTTTAATTTTTTGATTAGTTTCATAGATATTAATTATGAAGCAGAACTCACTCTCATCAAAAAGTCATTTTTTAAATGTTCTGGGAAAGAAAACTTTTGTACATGCGCAGAAACTCAATTACGCATCTAATGTGAGGAAGAACCTTTTTCCCCCGTTTATTTCTGTTTTTGGATCATTATGTTTAAATCCAAATCAACCAAACTGCTCGATGTAGTTAAACTTAAGAGACATATTTCGAAAGATCATATTTTTAGGTCTCAAATGCAATAATCAATTCGAAAAAATGTTACAGTTAACCCTTTGAAAACAAATATTCAAAAATGGTCGTTTTTTCCAAAACTATTTTTCTCCCTTTTGTCAATGCACCTTCAGGGCGTAAATTTTTAAGATATAAACAAACCAAAAAGAAGATCTTAAAGTTGAAACTTTCTTCTGACTGATGGTGCAATTGGTTTTAAAATATTTGGATTTTAACCCTTTCAAATACACTGGCAAAAGGTCATTTTGCGACTCGCAGAGAGGGTATTTTTTCCATGCTATAATTATCTTAACGTGCATATTTCAACTCAATATTTTAAAATCTTCTCAATAGACCAAATTTATACTCCCTACAAAAAATTCGACACGTTCGGCCGGATAGAAATATTTTTTACAAAATAAAATGTGCGAAAAATTTGATGAAATCAATAAAAAACAGATCGTTTTCATTGCGGTTTTGACTTAGCAAAACGCAATCCTATAGGTACCTTTAAACAAAAAACATATTCTTTAAGCTTAAAAACATTTTTATAATCTATGATGCAATCGGTTTTAAAGTATAAGATTTAACCCTTTGAAATACACCGGCAAAAGTAGGCACTTTGCGACTCACAAATAGAATATTTTTTTTACGCTAAAAGTATCTAAGCGTACATATTTCAGCCCAAACTTTTAAAAGCATCTAATTTACCCCTTCTTAAATTTTTTTAAAACGTTCGGACGAGTAGAAATAGTTTTTACAAAATAAAAAGTGCGAAAAATTTGAGGAAATCAATAAAAACCAGATCGTTTCATTACGGTTTCGCCTTTGCAGGGCGCAATTCTATATACGCCCTGACAAACCGAAAATATTTTCTTAAAGCTAAAACATTCTCATAATTTATGTTGCAATTTGTTTAAACAAAATATGAGATTTAACCCGTTCAAATACACCGACAAACACGAATTACATCCCGGCTAAAAGTAACTAGATGCCCATATTTTAGCACAATCTTTTTAGAGCCTTTCAATAAACCAGATTTACATTACTTTCAAAAATTTTGGAACTTTCGTATGGATAGAGTTCTTTTTTTACAAAATAAAATGTGTGAAAATTTTTACGAATTCAGTAAAAACCTGAATGTTCCGTGGCGGTTTCGTCCGCCCTCGGTTCGCATAGTTTCCAAAAAATCAAATTACATAGAAAACAAAATACCAAACAGCATGTGCTTTCAATTCAATATCTTTTCGCGATTTTTCTGTTTTAAAAATATAAATTTTGACAAAATGGACTTAAAGATATAAAATCATATAAATTTGAGTTTAATTTAAGGGTCATTTAGAAAGCAAATAACACATTTAAAAACTGAATAATATCACGGGCCCGGGCAACGCCGGGCAGGACAGCTAGTAGTATAATAAATAGTAAATAGTTTAATAAAAATTAAATAAATAAATAATAAATAATAATAAATAAAAAATAGCTGAAATTTTGAAGTACTAGAATAACAAAACATGATGTGAAATTTATTAAAGTCTGCAACATCTTCAGGTCATGCAAATAGGGGGAACTGGGTCACATAGATACATGGAGCACATAGATAAACACTCTGTACTGCACAGAGGGTAATTACAGGAAGTTTCACAACAGCTCCAAAAGATGATACTAATGCACTCAACTACATACAGAAAGCCTTGGAATGATTCACTAGTTTGATGAAATGGGATGGGTGATTAATTGTTTTTGTAGGTCAAAAGTAAATTTGAGTTGTACAATTGAAATTGTATTATACAACTTTTCCAGTATTTTCAATCTAAACGAATACTCTCCCTGGCAAGTAAATCTACTCTTTATCAATTCCTCATTTTTTATTTATTTATTTATTGCCTAAGTGGGGCAGAATCACCAGACCTCAAAGGTCCGGTGTAGACTCTGTTAACCCCACCCGGAGTGCTCCCCGACACGCGGGAATTCGTTTACAGTTAGTAAAAAAAAAGAAAGAAAAACGAATAAGAAAAAAGAAAAAAAAAAGAAAAAAATATTTTATGTACAAAACAAGCTTCATCCGCCGGAGCACAGGCTGCTCCCTCGCGACAAGGGGCGGACCAGCAGAGTAGGTGATGCTATTGACCGAAGTTGCATAGGAACAGTAGGTTGGTGCACCATGCAGCCCTATGAGGTGAGATTCGTTAGTTCCATTTGGAAAATAAAAATCCTATTTAATTTGCCTATAAGAAGGGGTCTAGATAAAATATTAGATAGCCAGTTTTTGGGAAGGATGGAGGGACGTTTAATATGCCAGGCTTGGGTAAGCGTGGAGTGATAGTAACTATGGTCAGGGGTGCCTATCTCGCCGCACTCGCAGAAGTGATTGGCAGCTCGATGGAAACGTTTCAAATAGGCTTTGAAGGGCCCATGACCAGAGAGGAATGCTGTTGTGGCTGGTGAGAGAAAATACATTTCTCTAGACACTACAGGTATGAGATTATAAGTGAGTCTACCTTTGGTAGAGACATCCCAATAATTTTGCCACTCTGGTAAGATTTTTAGATCCAACTTATTGCGAATGTGTGAGGGGGGAAGAGGGAGAGTAAAATTTATGGATGTTTTTGCCGTTGCTTCTTTCGCTAACCTATCAGCCCGCTCATTGCCCTCAATGCCAATGTGGGCCGACACGTGGCCCAGGGCGACTTTGCGAACGAGAGAGAGCAACTTAATTTTTATGTCGAGAACTAAAGGGTTCTTAGTTCTATGTGCGAAGATTGCCTGTAGGCTTGAAAGACTATCACTGTACAGCCTGGTGAAGGAAGTTGGTTGGAAAGAGATCCAATCAAGAGCCCGCAGAATCGCAAAAAGTTCTGCTTGGAATGCAGTGTTATCATCCCCAATTCTACAAATTATGAAGTGTTGGATTTGTGACTCATTTTATTCAAAATGGCTGCATGGGGCCCATTGATACAGTTTATGTCGGGGCACATTGATGCAAACTAAATCCTTTTCTAGTTCATTTTTCATTACCTTTTATTACTTTTTTTACCATACACTCCTTAATTGAACCATTTTTCGTCAAAAATTTCTAATATTATTTTTTATTGAAGTGAAATAGCTCTAATTTCTTTATATTAGAACATTTTATAGCATTTTTGCAAACAGAAGACGTACGGACTTACCCAACATCTAGTGCTAGTAGAATTAACAAAAGAAAAGACGGCATCCGGGAAAATCTAAAAGTTATATCGACGATATGAGAAAAAAGTATTTTCGTCATGTGAAATGTTAGAAAGAGAAACAAGCTGCAGAACAGCATACGATAATTATATTATAAAAAGAATTTTTAGTATAATTAACACCTTTATTTTCTGTTTATATACCGATTTATAAACAGAAAACCTGGTAATTTTTTCATCTTTCCTAAGAAAGAAAATAATGCTGGGGTTGAAGTGCCAGATATGACAAAGTTACCACAGCCAACAATCAGACAAGGATCATCAGGTCATAATACATTTCATTTTGATTGCTTTAATATTGCTTACAAAAAGTTTTGGGCGATTTGAATTCTATAAATAAATATAAAATGGTTTGCTAACTATTTTCCTATGAAAAATATGCATTGGTGTTATTTTGTCTCCATTTTCCCAGATGTATCAAAGTGCCCCATGAGGTGTATCAATCTGCCCCTGGGATGGGGCACATTGATACAAATGATTTTTTTTTTGATTTTTTAAAAGTTACATGCAAAAATAATCTATAAAACAACGATTGTACATTTTTATAACACATTGCATAAGTTTTGGTGACACATCATAGAAAAATAACTTAAAATTTCTGCTTTCTGGACACCAAAAAATTTCTTAGAAAAAAACTGTATCAATATGCCCCAGTTCCCCTTACTCTTAAAGTTTAGCAAGAATCACATCTTTAAATATTTTATCTTACTTAACTTGTCAATATTTAAGTGTGATAGCTCTTTACAACTTTAGAGAACATGAACGTGCGCGATCAAAGATAATGGGGAATTTGATTGATACTTCAGATTTATACTTTATTATTCTAATTCATAAGAATTTGAGCAATTACATTCGTAAAGAGGTTAATTAAAAAATTGTAATTATATGATTTTTTTCTTATTTCAGCCATCAGCCTCATATCAGCACATGGCGAACATTAAATATTTGATTGATTTTATATACTTATTATTTTTTTCCCGATTTTTACTTTTCCTGATTTTGCACCTTTTCCGTGATATTACGACTTGAAAAACAATTTTTATACTTGTTTAGTCTACCCTACTCTGTATGTCATGTTACTGCCTTTATTTATTATGATTAAAAGTGTTAAACTAGGTAGAAAACAACCACAAACATTTAATAAAATTCTAAGTACCTAAAAGGCAAGTAGATAGTTACCGTACATTGAAAACCTCTGGCCGAATTTATGAGAAAAGAAGAATCGAGGAGCACTTCAAAAAACTCTATTCAAACATCGGATAAAACCCTATAATAAGCACTTTTCGAAAAAATATTCCTTTAATCATGACATCATCTCCTTATGCGTATTCTTTATCTTACAGGTGATCTTACAGATTTCAAGCTCTGAAAAAGAATATGTTTGTAAAAATTTTCTAACACCCTCCAATTTTGAGAAATTTCATTAATACTTTTGGAGTATGTAGGCATCGTATTGGCATTATAATTATATTATATTATTCTCTTTCATGTATTTGATTCACACAAACATTCCTTTTTCTTATTAGAACGATAGAAGATAGAGCAAGAGAGTAGAAACAGATGTCCCCCTAATAAATTTTACGTTAGCGACCTTGATCAGACAGCTCTAGCCACCCCCACAGTAATTGACTTTAACGCAAATCCCTGACAGTGGAAACTTATCATAAGGGGCAAATATACTACTGTTTCTTTGTTCTGTAAGACTTTTTAATTAAATTTTTATTATAATTATTATATCTTCCTCTACAATATGTAAAACATGTCTAGAGGATGCGTTAATGAACCCGATTCATATTGCTGGGTATGCGGGGAGCTAACTTTGAAAAAGCATCGATGCGCCTATCATATGTACTTTGGATATAAGGTGTAGTTGAACGAGATAAGAAATAAGCACCTCGTTCTTGTTATACACAACGTGCTACAAACTTCCGGACATGAGGTACAAAAAAGTGTATGTCCTTTCCTATACCCATGATATGACACATGCCGAAGGATCAAATAACTGACTGCTACTAATGTATTACAAAATTTAAAGGATTCTTTGGAAGAAGTAAGCATAAAAATAAGTACACGAACTTAGATTCAGCAATGTGACCAGCATTATACATTGATGATTTAAAAATACCGAAACCTCCAGAGAATTTTACATATGATGATGCAGATATAGAAATGGAAATCGATGAAACTGAAACTTCCTCTACATCTGATATGAACTATTCTCCTGGCATAAATGAAGAACCACACCTAATAATTCAAAAAGAATTAAATGATTTTGTGAGAGACTTATCAAAGAAAAACTCAGAATTACTTAATCAAGATTGCAAGGTTAAAATCTCCTGAAAAAGAATACAAAGATATCTATTTATCTAGATTGATATAAGAAATATTCAACATTTTTTAAAAGAAAAGATGATTTACGCAACTGTAATGATATAAGTGGCTTAATGTCTGCTTTAAATTGTCAATATAACTCGGAACAATGACCTATAAGAGAGCACTCACAGCTAAGACATTTACAGCTACATAAAGTATGAAATTTCTTATTAATATCATTTCTTTTTACAAAAAAATCTATATTTTTCTGAAACTTTATAAACAATGCATACTTTCAGTGTTTTAAATATTAATTTTAAGCTTTATAAATGTTTATTTAAAATTTTGTCATTACTAAAATACCAAATGATAAATTTCATAAGGTGTATGTGTTGAATAAATACTTCAAAATTGAGATTTTCAGGATTTTGAATTTTTTAAATATCTGTGGTTGATGGAAACTTTTTAATGGCATATTCTTTCACAGCACCACCTAATATATAAAAGTCACCACATACTTAGTTAGAAACAGAAACCTTGTTTATCAGTGTTATAATTTTATCTGAAGAATATTTTAAATTTTATCAGAGTGAATACATGTATGTATCGCTGTTACGAAAACAACGTTTTGTAAACATTGTGACGTATTGAAAGAAATCCAGGATGACTTTTGGCAAAGCTTTATTTACTGCAACACACAGCACAGCAAAACAGAAGAAAATTAGAATTGGAAAAAAATATATCGAAGTAAGATTCAATGTCCGCAGCTGTTTCACAGTTGCGCGTGGGTTTTGGGCCTTTCACAGTTATGACAATCAGACGATGGCCGTGACGGACTTCACTTTTTACGGGGCAAAAATGCGCCCCGGCTGGCGAGCTAGGTCGACTCACTTCAGAGTCAAAACCAAAAATCCTCCCTTGAACCTCTTTGAAATTGCATATATATAAAGCAGTTTTCTTTGATAATCCCGATCATTAAGAGGGTAAATCAGACAGCTCAAGTAGTGTAGATTTATTATATTCAAACTGTCTAACGTTAAATTCTTGGTCTGAAATACGATTTTTATAACGTCAGTTGGAGAGGTTTCAAGTGGAATTTATTGCTTAGATAATTGGAAAGTTGAAGTTTTATTATACACAAATGTTTCGTACTTGTCAGAGGGTATTTACACGTGCTAACATCTGCCTTTATTGACAGTGTGCTAATGAGGATATTCAGAACGTTACAGTCCTCCACTCTTAGCAAGAATTTTTCTTAAGGGAAAAATTCATACGTAAAGGGTTAGTCAACAAACAAAAAGATCTTGAGTTAATCTGCTTTTGCTGGCAAACAGCCTTAACCCAATTTAAAATTTAACTTTAAATTTTGAGAAAAAAAACCTTTAAACATAATGAACACAAGTACCCATAAGGAAAGTTCACAATTAAGTACAATATACACATGTTTTACAATTATATTTCAATATAAACAACCAGAACTTTCTTATGGAAAGATTTTATGCAATTGCAAACATTTCTAACTTTGCTACTTCAAATATAAAAACACAAACACATATTATAGTTGCATAATTTCTTAAACAATACTGTACAAAATAATAGAATTTCAATATAAAAATGTTCAATATAAAATTTTTTTACTCTTTTTTCTCTAGCATTTCTGCTCTACTCAAACAATCCGCATTTTTGTTGTTTTTGCCTGCTCTATGAATTATTTCAAACTCGTAGGGTTGTAAGGCTAAAGCCCATCTCATAAGCCTAGGGTTAGAACTAGAATTTGATCTCAACCAGCGTAAGGGATTGTGATCTGTAAATACTTTGAACTTCCTACCGTCCAAATAGTAATGCAATTTCTTTATTGCAAAGATTATACTCAGACATTCGCGTTCGGTAGTACTGTACCGTTTTTCCGTTTCTGAGACCTTTTTGCTTAAGTAAAGAACTGGATGTTCTTCACCTGTTCTATCATCCTCTTGACTTAATACAACTCCCATACCTCGGTTTGAAGCGTCCGTTTGAACTAAAAATTCTTTTTTTAAAATTCGGTGCATGCAAAACCGGCGTATCTGTTAAACTCTTTTTTAACTTGTGGAATGCTTCTTCGCATTCAGCTGTCCAAGTGATTTCGCCCTTTTTTGTTTTCCCTTTTAGTGCGTCCGTTAAAGGCGCAGCTATTACCGAATAGTTTTGGATATACCTGCTATAATATCCGGCTAAACCTAAGAAAGCGCGTATCTGCGTTTTCGTTTTAGGGGTCGGAAAGTTTTTAACACTTTTTACTTTTGCTTCCGCGGGTGATCTTGTACCGGTTCCTGCAATATGCCCCAAATACTTGACATGGTTTTGCGCAAACTTGCACTTTGAAAGTTTTATTTTCAAATTTGACCTTTCAATTCTCTCCCAAACCAACCTTATACGTTGTAAATGGTCTACCCAGGTATTTGAAAATATAGCAACATCGTCTAAGTATGGAACAGCAAATTCCTCGAATTCTCTCAGTAACTCGGACATGAGTTTGCTAAAGAAATAGGGAGCATTTTTTAAACCGAAACTCATTCTTAAACATTTAAAAGTACCAAAGGTTGTACAGAAAGCAGCGTACCGTTGGGCTCTTGGACTTAAAGGGATTTGCCGGTACCCCTTAGCTAGATCTAAGACCGTTATAAATTTAGCAGATGATACTTTCTCAACTCTTTCTTCGATATTCGGAAGAGGAAAATATTCGGTTCTAATGATCCTATTTAAGCGGCGATAATCAACGCATGGCCGGGGATCTTTTCCGGGAGTTTCTACCAATATCATCGGAGAAGTGTAGTCTGACTCTCCTACCTCTATAATACCTAACTTTAACATTTTCTGGATTTCATCTTTTAAAATATCAGTCTGTCTTTTAGAAAATCTATACGGTTTTGACCTAATCGGAGTATCGCTATCAAGAATGATATCGTGCTCAACTAAGTCTGTAAGACCAGGGTTGTTAGAAAAGCACTTTGAAAATCTATTTAACACCTCATGCAATTAATTTATCTGACTTTTGCTCAATAGATTTTCTAAATCCCTGCTACGAATTACTTCCTCAAAATCATATACCATAGGACCATTCTCTAGATACGGAATCTCTAAGTCTTGGTCTTCCAATGATTTAGGATAAATCTCGAAGTCTAGTAGATTCACATGCTCCGGTCGCGTATAATATGGTTTTAACATATTTACGTCATATATTTGGGTCTTTTCTTTTTTTCCCGATATTTCGACAACATAGTTCGTTTCCGAAATTTTACTTTTTACTGTCCCAGGGCCAATCCATTGAACTGATAATTTATTTGGTCTCGATGTCGCCAAGACTAAAACTAAGTCACCCTCTTTAAATTCTCGTTTGATAGCATTTTTGTCGTACCAATTCTTTCGTTTGACTTGTAAATCTTCCATTCGCGTAACTGCTATCTCACGACATCGCTTTAACCTGTTAATTAAATTGAACACATGTTCCGTAACTAAATCGTTTTCTAAAGGTGGCTCCAGCCATTTTTCCGCAATTAATGTTTCTGGTGTGCGTAATTTTTTTCCGTACACTAATTCTGATGGAGTGTATCCCGTACTCTCATGTGTTACAGTTCTGAGTGCTAACAGTATCGCTGGTAAATGCTTATCCCAGTCCGCTCCGGACTCTAAACATAACGCTCTCATAAGCCGTTTCATAGTTCTATGAAATCGTTCGACAGGATTATTTTGTGGGTGGTGAACAGAACTATGGCTTACCTTTATGCCGAATTTCTCTAGAAATTCTGTAGTTAATGCTGAGGTAAACGATTTTCCCTGATCACACTGTAACTCAGAAGGAAAACCTGTGCGACAAAAAATGTCTAATAATGCCTCAGTTACCTTCACGGAACTTAAATCTGTTAAGGGTATTGCCTCAGGATATTTCGATGCCATACACATCGCTGTTAAAATGTAACGGTTCCCATTTGTGGTCAGAGGTAACGGACCGCAAGCGTCAATGTTTAACTTGGAAAACACCTCCTGAATCACTGGTACTAATTTTAAGGGGGCTTTCTTTTTTTAACTTGGCCGCCCTGCTTTCTGACAGAAATCGCAAGAACGTACAAAATCTTCCATCTCCTTATTGCAATTTGGCCAGAAAAAATATCTATTTAACTTATCCTTGGATTTAGTACAACCCAAATGTGCCGACGTCCCTTCGTGACACAATGATTTTACCTCATCCCTTAACGGCTTTGGAATTACCAGCAATCTCGTCACATTTCCAAATCGATCCTCGCGATTTTTCACTAGCAAATCTTCTTTAATCGAATATACACGATTTGCATTTTCCCCGTTTTGTTTATCCAAACGGCTCCGCAATTCCCTTACTTCCGCGCACTTTCGTTGTGCATCGATAAAACCTTGTTTATCTATCTTCAATAACCCTAACTCTGGCGCTCCGGCCTCTAAAGCGGGAATTTCTATCGGTTCTTCTTCTACCGTCGGAACTAAAATCCCTGCTTCATCCTTCGACTCTCGATTCAACCCTTCTGAAACTTTCGTTTCAAGTTTTTCCTGCCGATCCCTTTCGGCAACTTTCTCCATGCGCTTTGCACGCGCTCTCGTTTGTACGGCATTTACCTGACCCACCGAAAAAAACGCATACCCCGTTTTTTCTTTAATCAATTCTGCCGTTTTGTTCCCTAGCAAATATCGATTTTGGTTCAAGTGATTTCCACATACGGCCGCCTTTGTCCGTAATTTACCAAAATCTCCCGATATTTCTACAACTGCTAACGGTAGACAAACTAACTCCAAGCTTAAGGGTTGCTTAATCCATATTTGCTCACCGCAAAAATCATTTGGATTTATGTATTTCCGACAAACTAAATCCAACGTGGCTCCGGAATCTCTTAAGATTTCTATTCTATATCCATTTACAGTTCCCTGAAAAGTATATGTTTCTAACAAATCTTCTCCTTTTTTTCCTAGAGGTTGTTTACAAACCCTGAAGGTGGTTTTTTCTGCAATTTTGGGCACGAACTTTTTAGATGGTTTTCCGAATTGCAAATAAAACATTTTAATTTAACTCTCCTTTCGAATGCCCTGTCTCTATTTATATCCGCTTGTGTGTTAGTAACGCCGAAGGAGGGAGTATATCGGGGTTTACTTCCTCTAAATTTATCATCAATTTGCATACGAGTTTTTTCATGCTTATTATCTCTATTCTTCGGCGTCGACGCTCGAATGCTATCAAAACCATCAAGTAGTTCGGTAATTTCGGCCTCACTTTTAATTAACGGACACTTATCTAAGAAGTGTTCGCTCATCTCTGGCTTAGCGCGTTTTTTGATTTGGTCTGCGATTAAAAGATCGGTGAGTTGCTCAAGCGAATTTATTTCCAAACTTGCAAGCCATTCCTGCAAATAATTTCGTAACTCGAAACCGAAATCCTTCCATGTATCGCTCGGACGTTTGACGTGCTGTAAGAACTTAACTTTAAATGATTCTGCATTTAATTTATAACGTTTTAAAAGAACTGATTTAATGTGATCATAATTCTCCGCTAAAACTTCGGCTTCTCTTGCTATAATCGTTACAATATCAATTGGCAATAAACTAATTAAGTGTGACACCCAGTTTTCTTTATTAATTTTAGCTCTTTTAACTTGTCGTTCAAACAAAACCAAATACAAACTGATATCTGTTTTTTCGGGGTCGAATTCGGGTATTAGTTTTTTCAAATTTAATTCTGAAGGACGCGAATTAATGTCATTTGAATTTGATCCCGATGCGGGGATTCCTTTCTCTAACTTTAATTTTTCTAATTCAAAATTTAATTCTAACTCTTTCTGTCTCAACTCTCGTTCTTGTTCCATTTTTTTACACTCACGTTCAGAATTTTCTTTTCTTAATAATTCTTCGCGCTCTAAATTTCTTTGTCTAGCTATTTCATGTTCCTTTCTCTCAGCCGCTTCCTGACTTTCTCTTAAAATATTATCATATATCTCGGATACAAAATCTTCATCGTAATCATCTGAATTCACAATTAAATTCTTTAATTGAGTCCTAGTTTCGGTGCCCAGTCTAGGTATTTCCAGTTCATCGATTAATTTAATTACATCATCTTTCTTACCTTTGCCTAAGTACGCCATTTTAATAAAATTTTTACCTTATTCTACTTATAATTTTTAACAGAAATTTACATTTGAAAATCAAATGTACACATTTAATGCTGATTCTTTTATCAAAACTTCCAAAAGATATAATTTTTTTTTTTTTTTATCTTTCTATATTTTTTTGAATATTTATATCTATAGAAATTTTTTTTTACATATAGACAAATTTTAACTATTAAAATAACTAAAAACAAATTTTAAATTTTACATACATAAAAATCAGAGGAGAAAAAAAAACATGATCTCTTATACACATACATATATAAAAAAAATACTTCCCTTATGTGTACTTGTACAATTTGAGTTTAACATTCACAACAAAAAAAATTTCTTCTATAAATATTTTTCTTTTTTTTATATATATAAATTGTTTACTCAAGAACTTTTTGAAATGGAATGACTTACCCCATTGAAGCTTTTACACCTCTCCAAATTTTTAATCCACAAAGAAACCGGAAAATCACAATCTGTAAGCACTCACACAGAATTGCGCGCAATCACCAAACACGGCACTAAAAACAAACACCATTTCACTATTTTCTGTCCCGAAAGTAGGTCACAACAAAATCGCTCTTCTTCTTCTCTTTTATCAGCTGACAAGGGTCGAGGGTGAGAAAACCATTTCACCTCCGCCTCCGAGGAACGACGTATCCCAGGAAATTCCAGTCGTCCGTTTCTACCAAGGGATCAGGGAGCCTCCGTTTTCGGAAAGATGATCTGTTTATCTTCTTCCGCTAAGAAAATCCAATCACTATTTCTTCTGACTAAAACTCCATCCAACTGCTGACACCAATTCAACTTGCTGTGATGTATTGAAATAAATCCAGGATGACTTTTGGCAAAGCTTTATTTACAGCAACACACAGCACAGCAAAACAGAAGAAAATTAGAATTGGAAAAAAATATATCGAAGTAAGATTCAATGTCCGCAGCTGTTTCACAGTTGCGCGTGGGTTTTGGGCCTTTCACAGTTATGACAATCAGACGATGGCCGTGACGGACTTCACTTTTTACGGGGCAAAAATGCGCCCCGGCTGGCGAGCTAGATCGACTCACTTCAGAGTCAAAACCAAAAATCCTCCCTTGAACCTCTTTGAAATTGCATATATATAAAGCAGTTTTCTTTGATAATCCCGATCATTAAGAGGGTAAATCAGACAGCTCAAGTAGTGTAGATTTATTATATTCAAACTGTCTAACGTTAAATTCTTGGTCTGAAATACGATTTTTATAACGTCAGTTGGAGAGGTTTCAAGTGGAATTTATTGCTTAGATAATTGGAAAGTTGAAGTTTTATTATACACAAATGTTTCGTACTTGTCAGAGGGTATTTACACGTGCTAACATCTGCCTTTATTGACAGTGTGCTAATGAGGATATTCAGAACGTTACAACATAAAGAAATATAGTCGTTGATTTTATGTGTTTTGTACCACAATGAATAGAATTTTTTAATAAAGATCGTCCTTATATAAAAAATGAAACACATTCCTTTTTTTCAAGTAATAACAGCCATCTTTACGTTCCTTTTTTTTTTTTTTTTTTTTTTTTTTTTTTTTTTTACATATTTTTAGAAAAAATTGCATAAAATAAGTTACATTGTAAAATAAAAAATGTGCTTTCCATCAATTTTGACAAAAATATAAAAATTCTATGTGCTAGAAATATTCAGCGCATAATCCTAGACAATCTATAAAAATTTTTCGCTCGTAGTAAAATGACTTAAAATAAAAGATAGGTAAATAAAAAAGATTTTCTGCGTTATAGATTTTTTTATTATTGTTTCTTTAATTTTTTTTTCTGAAAATGTTAATG
Source organism: Maratus speculifer (assembly GCA_964019185.1). NCBI lineage: Eukaryota > Metazoa > Arthropoda > Arachnida > Araneae > Salticidae > Maratus > Maratus speculifer. Next base: position 250,268,794 of record OZ025295.1, on the reverse strand, counting down.
TTAACAAAAGTTGGGGTCATCTGGTAATTTCTGAGATATTCTTCTTTTCAGATAGAGTTAAAATCATTATTTGACACCGGAAACTATGAACATTTTTATAAGAAAATAAGTAACAACGGTTTCTATTCACATATCATAAAAACACATTTTTAAAAAAAATTCTGGCATTTGTAGATTTAAACTTTATATATATATATATATATATATATATATATATATAAACCACAGAAATTTCCTTATGACCTAATACATAGAGAATAAAACGAACCTTTCTCTTTATTCGAAATGTAAAAAGCACACAGCTATATCTTAAATGACGTTAAAAATAATCTAGATCAAAATAAATCTGAAATTCATTTCTTTGATGTAATTTCATAAATTAACTTAAAATTTAAACTATGTTTTTCATTCTAAAACAGCCATTTTTTGTGTTTTTATTTTCGTATTTAATGTGTCTTATTGATAAAAACACTCCAATAGTTTTGGGTATATATGAATTAAAAATTGTATAACGATAAAAAATGAGGAAGCTGAACGTATAGTATACATTTATCTCTATGGAGGTTTAAGAACAAACCCATAATCTAGAGACTCTTCTTGCCTGCATTGGTTTAAGTATTTTAAAGAATTTTTTAAAAAAAGGGCTATCTTTTAAAATGTTAACGTTAAGGTTATGTACATTTTATAGCAACTAATTAATATAAAATCTCATTTTAACACTTTTTTGCTCTTGATCACTTTTAAATTTTAAATTTTTATAAAGTTATTCTGGGACACGTTATTAGGACAATTACCATACCAAATTTCAAGTTTCTACCGTTAACAGTTCCAAATAGATCTAAAATCAGAACAATTTTAATACCCTATTCACTAATTTCACTCTTTATAATTTCTACTTTTTTGAAACATTTCTCCTCGAACAATAGCACCTGAAAACTATTCATTGTTATATTATCAAATGCTCCACACAATTCTCGACTTTTTTTTCGGGAAGGAGGGGAGTGGGAAACTGCTCATTTAAAATTTTCAGAATTTTGGAAAACTGTCCTGAGCGAGCATTTACGTATTTAACACCAAACTCGCAAGCTTCTACCATCAAAACTCCAAATTTATCGAAATTTAGAACATTTTTGATCATATTTGTTTTGTGTGACACATTTGAATTTCGAAGCTTTTTGGACATCTGTCGTACCGAGTATTTGCATCTGAAATGTTATCTAAACACTAAATTTTTATTTCTAGCCACAACAATATGGGTGCGAATAACAACTTTCAGAAGTTTTTATCTACCGCAACCACCTTTCATGTACCGATATACAAAATAAACAAGTTGGAACACAGATAGTTATTGAAAGATAGAAAACCAACGATTATAAATGCACAAATAAAGTATGAAAAGGGAGCAAACAGCTGTTCAGCTGTTCATTTGAATTTCGAAGTTTTTTGGACATGTTTCACATCATTAAAAATTCTCACTCCTTAGTCAATGACTTATCAAGTACACCTTATTTTCCTAGCATTTGGAAATCTTTAATTAAAAACTTTTCCCCTCGCTTTTTAGTTTTTGTTTTGTTTGTTCTCCGGTAGATGTCGTTACTTGTCCTCCCAGTTGTTCAGGCTGCTTTCTTCTCATTAGTTGCTTTCCTTTAGGCGGGGCCGTTCCCGTAGCGGGTATATAAGCCTGCGTCTCTCTGTCTCTTTGCTCAGTTTTACTTTGTCTAGCTCGCTGAGTTTTTGAACTGATGAAGAATCTCGATAGTAGATTCGTAACAGATGTTTGCTCCCTTTTCATACTTTATTTGTGCATTCATAATCGTTGGTTTTCTATCTTTAAACATTTTTGCACAAAGCCTTTAATTGCTATTTTAACAGATAATTATTAACATTTTCCTACTTCAATTTTCATTTTTAATGACTTGCATATTTTCAATTCGAATGCATTCTATAGACAAGCAAACGATTCTTCTTCATAATATTTCCGTAGTAGCAAACCAATATTGATTTTTCATTTATTGGAAACATTGTTATAAAACGCCTACATTGGTTAAATATTGGTATTTCATTGAAACATTTACAAAGAAACCATACTATTGGCATAGTATTTGTTGCAAATATTGGCTAAATAAGGGCAAAATGTAAACATACTAATATTGGAGCAATATTTCATGCCAATATTGCGCAAATATGATAATATTACTCCAAGGTGTAGCCAATATTGACCCAATATTTTTTGGCTACTGGGGTTGTATAGATTTCGCGCGGTGAGATTATACGTTTTACTCTTATGTTCTTCGTTACTATATTCTTGTTTATTTGTAATTATTTTTTATTACTAATAATTCTTAAATGTTAAATTTTGATGATTTCAATTTGTAATTTTAAATAGAATCGCCATTTTAGATATATCCCATTCTTAGCAGATACACTATTTTCAGCATTCCGTTTTCTGTTTATAAAGCTTGAAAATAACAGACTGTTTTGTGACAGTTCAAGCTAATTTGTTATTAAATAAAATGTATTAATCAATTAAAAAACAGCAATCAAATTAATTGTATTTTTAATATAACGGAATGTCATCCCTAATAGAAAATATATACAATATAAATATAGACAAGTATACACATAATACACAAAATAAATACCTTGGTGTACAGCGTTTATTAAATTTACATTTAAAAAATAATAAATATCACAGCATTTTATGTACAATGACGTAATATTATCTTTATTTCCTACGAGTATTCGAGAAAAAAAGGACAAGTTTCACAGAAAATGTGCATTTTTTTTCAGTAAAACTCAAAAATGATTTAAACAGGTGATTTGGGAAGAAAATTCCTCTGTGTAATAATCCACGTGCGTACCACGATTGTTTTTGTTTTGCTTTGTTTTTTAACCGACTTCAAAGAGGAGGTTATGATTTCGACCTGTATGTATTTGTTGTTCACCCATAACTTTTGCAAATATGAACCGATTTTGATAATTCTTTTTTTGTTTGAAAGCGTATGAGGCCCATGTGGTCCCATTCGAATTTCATAAAAATCCGATAATTAGAACTTTTTTAAAAATAAAAACTTTAAATTTCAAACTCATTTTGAAGCAATCGACCAATTAGAAGTGTTCCTTTTGCATGCTTTCATATTACACTTACATAGACACACAATATTTTCACTGTTAAAAGTTTGAAGTTTTTGCTGCATCATCACTCCACCGCTTTTATGGAATATCTCCATTTTGACCAATGAGAATTCACCATAATACAATGAAGTAATCATTTTCTATAAAAGCGATGGATAGACGATAAAGTAAAAGTTTCAAATTTTTAACAGTGTTCAAAGTGCAAAATCCTAACTGGACGAGGGCCAGGATTCACATAAATTTTGCGCTGTTTGCGAAACGAGATTTATTAACAAGAAAATTTATTTAAAACATTGAAAAATTTGCTAAAATTCAGGCTTCTGATTCGTTAATCTGGTTTCGCTAACAGCGCGAATTCTACCTGGATTCCGGACAAGTTCTCTTATGCAAGAAACCGGAAATATAGCATCTAGGGGATATAGTGTGGAAATCGGCTATCTCAGGGCGTGTTCAGAGCAACTTACAAAAGTAACCAATGTTACCGATCGATTGTAGGGCAGTACAAAAGCAAACTGTGGCAGCAATGAAAACTATTCTGTTGAATTGTAGCTGACGTCACACTTTGCTTTGATTTTCATTTCGTATTTGTCTACAATCGGTAAGTGGTCGGTAAGTAACCGGTAAGTTGTGGTGAACACGCCCTCTTTAATACTTAAAATAAGCGCTAAAATGTTCTGTTCGTTAAATGTGCAACAATGCTAATGAAATTTAAAGATAGAAACGACATCTGCAGGACATTTTCTAAAAATGCAAGAATTATTGCGAGTCTAGATAATGTATCACGAAAATGCCGCAGATGTCGCTGTGATCGACACTTTGGAATTCAGTAGTATCGTTGCACATTTAAAGGATACAAATTTTTAGCACTGCTTGCATTGTAAAAAATTGAACCCTTTTGCTGCATCGTCACTCCATCGCTTTTATAGGAAACGATTACTTCGCTCTATTATGGAGCATTCTCATTGGTCAAAACAAAGAAATTCTATAAAAGAGATGGAGTAACTATGCAGCAAAAGGGTCAAATTTTTTACAGTGTCGATAGCAAATTTTCACTCCATGTAATCCAGACTCTCTCCTTCGAACAATGAAAAGTTCTTAAAAATAAAGGCTTATGATTGGTCAATCTTGTTTTGCTTAACAGCGAACAATCATTCTCGATCCTAACCACTGTTGCAGAGATGCTAGTTTTTTTTTCAAAGTACGAAATCTTAGCTGGAACAATTCTCGTATCCACCAAAGTGAAAGATCCACATCGATCCAGACATGAGAATTCGATATCGAAAAGCTGAAAATTCATCTCTAAAGAGCCTTACACGCTAAAGCAAGAGTGTCTGTAAATCAGGGTGCTTGTTATGCCGGATTCACAAAGTGATTAAAGTACATTGCTATGTGCTAGATTTACATTTGGACAAATATAAATGACGAAAAATTTTGATAAGCTTACCATTAAAGTTAAGCGAGTTAACTTCTTTCACCCATAAAACAAATTCGTTCAGGCGACTACCGCCAAGTTCTGGAATAAAAATTCTTAAATTTTCTGTACTTTGGAAAACCGCGTTTATCAAAGAACATTCTTAACTTCAAATATTACTACTTTCATATAGACGCATGTTGAATCATGGTGTGATTTTGATAATATCTTCCTTTTTATTTTTTAACCGACTTCAAGGAGGAGGTTATGATTTCGACCTGTATGTATTTGTTGTTCACGCATAACTTTCGTAAATATAAACCGATTTTGATAATTCTTTTTTTGTTTGAAAGCGTATGGGACTCATGTGGTCCCATTCAAATTTCATAAAAATCTGTTGATTAGAACTTTTTAAAAAATTAAAACATTAAAATTCAATATCTTTTAGAAGCAATCGACCAATTAGAAACGTTCATATTTCATGTTTTTAAGTTACACTTACATAGACACACGATCTTTTCAAAATGTGAAATCCTAACTGAACAAGGTTCACATTTATTAACAGTGTACACTGTAAAAAAATTGACCCTTTTGCTGCATAATCACTCCCCCGTTTTTAAAGAATATCTCTCTCTTGACCCATGAATATTCTGCACGATAGGCCGAAGTAATCGTTTTCTATAAAGGCGGTGGATTGACGATGCAGCAAAAGGGCCAAATTTTTTACAGTGTACACTGTAAAAATTTTGATCCTTTTGTTGTATCGTCACTCCCCCGCTTTTATAGAATATCTCTCCTTTGACGCATGAGAATGCTCCATGATACATTGTTAAAAATTTGACCCATTTGCTGCAGCGTCACACAACAACTTTTATTGAATATGTCTTTATGACCAATAAGAATGCTCCGTAACACAGTGAAGTAATCGTTTTCTATAAAAGCGGTGGACTGATGATGCAGCAAAAGGCTCAAAGTTTTTACAGTGTAATTGGGACCAAAGCGTTTGTAAAAAGAAATATTTCCGAATCAAATGCTGTCACTCTCTTATAGAGGCAGCCAGATGTAGGTAATGAGTTTCAGATTACTCATCGAATACGCCACCGCTCATTTCCGATTACAGTGTCACTGTAAAAAATGTGACCCTTTTGCTGCATCGTCACTGCCCTGCTTTTGTAGAATATCTCTCTTTTGACCCATGAGAATACTTCGTAATTGGGTGAAGTAATCGTTTTCTATAAAAGCAATAGAGTGATGATATAGCAAAAGTATCAAATTTTTTACAGTGTAGGTTCCCTCGATATGAATATGACACATGTAGCACAGTATATAATTGGTTGAAACGATTCTGGACAAAAACGAGTCACCAAGCATCTTGTTGAGCGGGCAATTTTCGTCAACCTTGTTAACTTCTCATACGAGTACAATCTAATACTTCCAGGAAATCATCATCATCAAATTCCATAATGAAAAAATGCCTGGCAATGCAATGCACTGTTAAAAATTTGCAACTTTTGCTGCATCATCACTCCATCGCTTTTATAGAATATCTTTACTTTTATCAATGAGAATCCTTCATAATGCATTTAACTAATCTTTTTCTATATAAGTGGTGAAGTGATGATACACTGTTAAAAATCTGCTGCATTTTGTTGCAACGCACTCCGCCGCTTGTATATAATGTCTCTACTGCGACCTTTGAGAATGCTCCTTAATACAGTCAAGTAACCGTTTTCTATACAAGCGCTGGAGTGCGTAGCAAAAAAATGCAGCAGATTTTTAACAGTGTACACTGTTAAAAATCTGCTGCATTTTGCTGCAACGCCCTCCACCACTTGTATATAATATCTCTATTCCAACCAATGAGAAAGCGCCATTTCACGGCCAAGTAACCGTTTTCTATACAAGCAGGGGAGTGCGTTGCAGCAAAATGCAGCAGATTTTTAACAGTGTACAGCAAAAGTTTCAAATTTTTAACAGTGTAGTTGGGACAAAAGCGTCTGTAAAAGAAATATTTGGGAATGAAATGCTGTCACTCTCTTATAGAGGCAGCCAGGTATCGGTTATGAGTTTCAGATTCCTCGTCGAATTGCCACTGCTCATTTCTGATGCCATTACTACCTGTATAGGTATTAGAGTGTTGCTCTTTATCGATTGAAGCATAGTGCGATTTTTGCTAAAATCTTTCTTTTTCCTTTTTCTGAGTGAAGGGGGAGTACTTTTGACTGACTACACTAGAAAAGCATTTTACTATACATTAATATATGAAGTCATTTTGCTCATATATGGAAGCACTATGTCGCGCTCTTATGTATAAGGACACTTTACTTGATGGATTGTCACCTTTTGAAAGCCACTTTCGATGACCGTAGGATTCGATGCAGACTAAGATTTCATAAATGCGGTAGCTTTTCGAAGTGGCAGATCTTGTCTGAAGAAGTTACCATACAAAAAAAATCTTAAGATTCACAACGATACTAACCGATATTGTAAGTGGTTTCAGAAAAGTTGACAATCAAACAGTGACAAGTAAACTGAATACATCAGAACTTAGCAAAGTGCGTACATTAATATTGCATTGCAAAGAGCTATCGTGTGCCAGTACACATAATTATGTATTACGGTATGCATAACTAAAAAGTAGGAAATAAAATAAGCTTTTTAAGAAAAAAATATCAACCGACTTCAAAAAAGCGCTAAAAAGAATTAAATAATTCTTTAAAGTTCTCTAAGGCCAAAACGTTATCCAATAAGCACACATCGGATATTAGATACCGGCATAAAAAACGGTTAAATTTAATATGTATAATTTAATGTCCACCAAACATAGATTTTAGAGATAATATTATTTTACAAGAGATGAATTGACATATTTATGATTTATTTTATGAATATATACATATAAAAAGTAATGAATTACTTTTTGAAGTTGGTGCCAAACTCTATTTGATGTATATTAAGAATTGTAGCTAAATTATACCTAGTGCCATAATTAAAATGGGGATAATCATTATCGATTTTGATTGTTTGGCACCAACTTAAAAATGTAATTCATTACTTTTTATATGTATATATTCATAAAATAAATCATAAATATGTCAATTCATCTCTTGTAAAATAATATTATCTCTAAAATCTATGTTTGGTGGACATTAAATTATACATATTAAATTTAACCGTTTTTTATGCCGGTATCTAATATCCGATGTGTGCTTATTGGATAACGTTTTGGCCTTAGAGAACTTTAAAGAATTATTTAATTCTTTTTAGCGCTTTTTTGAAGTCGGTTGATATTTTTTTCTTAAAAAGCTTATTGTAGTCTGAATAAAACATAGAAACTACATTTCAATAAGTGATTTTTTTAAAACAGCTTATCTTATATTTTAAAAATGTATTCGAAAGGACTTTCAGAAATATGTAAAAACAAAAATATACAAAAAATATGGCAAATTAATGGAATAGAAAACATTTTGCTTGCTATTATATTCTCGAACAGAATTTTTTCAATATTAGTTACATTAATCCATTTAATCCGTTTATTAAACTTACTTAAGGTTCAAATATACAGCCACAATTCATTTAAATTCAAACACATGTTTAAGTAAAATATTTTTCAAAAAAAGAAAAAGCGAAAGAAAAAACAGATTTGTGGGAGTTTAACATTTAATGAGAATGAAAGATCACAATTCACTAAAACTTAATTTTTAAACTAAAATAGTTTGCTGATGACAACTTTTTTTTTCAGTTGTTATTCTAATGAACCCTTTATATCTTGACTATGCTTTTAAGTATCATTAAATAAAATTCAATGTGAACTTTATTTAATTCGTCTACCTATTAAAAGGAAATTATAGTTTTCTTACTAAATAGTTCGTTCAATTGTATTTAGAAAGCAGTGAAAAAAACGAAGCTAGATATTTTTAATATGGTTATTTCAATCAATTTTGCCAAGTTTGTCAATTATTTGGAAATAAATCACCAAATTTTGCGACCGAAATTACTCACCAAAAGTGACGCCAACCTGGCATAATCATATACCAGCTTCTGACATCAAAAACTGCTGCGTGTGTAGGGGTTCAAATTTTATGATATTTTATCTCAAATGAACCTCAGTATTTAAAGAATAAAGTAAATCACAACTATTTACAGAAACAGAATCTTTATACCTCAGAAAATAACACAAAAACTATTAAAAGAATCTAGCAGCTGATTAAATAATGTGTTCGAATGCAGATGAAATATCTCACAAAGACTCTTTACATAACGTCTCAATGCAGTCACAAATGCAAAGCAACGCACACAAATCGCTAAAAGAAGCAAAAACGTTCTGCACGTATGGTTTTCAGGAGAGTGTCGAATTAACTCGCGTCTGATTCATTGACTTATGATTAGCTCTTCTCCCATTTGTATAGGAACGAGAGAATATCCAAGAATTTTCCACATATTTCTGTTTCTAGAATTTTTTGGAATCCAACCGAAAAACACGGAACAGCATTTTATGTATATCCTTACCTATAACAGGGGTTATCATCTGGGGACCCCGTTTATGTCGCCAAATTTAAAAATCAAAAGTTACATCAACATGGCGCTATTTTTGCCACAATTCCATAGACTGCCATTGTAATCGTATAAGATTTAATTGCTTGCAGAAAATCAATAAATTGAGATAATTTATTGCAACAGAAATTAGTATTAGTCTATGAATAGACCTGTATGACTTCACTAAATATTAATTTATAAAGCACAAATCTTTACTATTTACAAAATTCATAAGAATATATTGCTAAGAGCTTTTTTCCTTTTGGCATCAAGAAGAAAAAATATTTTATGTAAATTTTGAAAAGATCCTTAAACGGTATTTTAACAATAGCTCTTGGACATTTTTTATCTAAAATAATTTCTCTAGATTTTTTATAATTTGTCTGTGCGTGTCTGTATGGAACGGAATCGTCAGATATTGCCGCTAAATAAATACTCCAAGTTAACTTAAGTGATTCCTCTTGCATTTACATCGCTCTCTTGGATAAAATTGGGTAAAATATTTTTTTTTCGTTTTACGGTATTATAGCTATAGTATTGTTAAATATTAACAATTACGTTTTAAGTCTATTTTTTATTTACAGCTTTCCTGAGTCGAAAATGGGATAACTATAAAAATTGAAATTGATTTATATTTTTTATTATACATTATTTATACTCAGAATGGAAGTTTTTGTCCAAACTACGACAATCTGTCTTGCTGTCCTATAAAACATTTTTCCTTAAATATTCGTAAATACCTTGTGAATCAAACATTTATGGTGGTGGACTCTGTTCATTTTGAAATAAATTTATCTGAATGCAGTAGTTATTAATAAACTTAACAAATTAAACTAAAAAAATCAGCAGAACAGAAAAACAAATGTGTTATTTTCTACATTATTTAAGCTTGATATCAGACACATATTAATATGTTTCATTCAGTTAGTCCTACATGTAACATTTAATTTTATTAACAAATAAGCTGAATCAATTGAATATTTAAAATTAAATGTAAAATTAAAAAAAAAATGATACTTAAACACCGTATAAATATTTCAACAGAAATTGAGTTCACTAAAAATATACTTGTAAATCAAAATAATGATATTTACTAAAGTTTTTTAATTTAAAAATGTATTTATACGTTAATGACGTCAAGATGATGCAATGTATAAGGATATCTTGCAAGAGTTTTTGCTGCCTTATCAGAGGAAAAATTTTTTGTCACAACTATTTTTTTAACATGATAACGGCATAAACAATGTATGCAAGCCTTGACAAACAATGGTTTTCGCACAAAAAAATTCGTTTTTTAAATGGCCAGCCAAGCGCCCAACATTAATCCAATAGAAAATCTTTGGAAAGAAGTTGGCAATGGTCTGCGGAACTATAAATATCGAACTCACCGAAATTTCTCCGAAAATTGCAAGAAATGCGGAAAAATGTACCATAGACGAGATTTAACCCTTCAATATATGAATGTCACATTGCTGCTCCATAGTACTTATTACCAAAGGTAAAAAATATTAATACGATAAAATATTAATTATAAATTTTGTTGATCATTGCAATTTTCTATTGCAATACCAACTTTTTCCAAACTTGCGAAGGTGGCCGGAAACATTTGAGAACATGCGTTTTCCTTTGTACTCAGTTTTTGTCAACTAAATTTATTGATATTTACATGTTCTTCCATAAGTAGGTTTTTTACTATTAAGTCAATAAAATGTATAAGTATCACTTTGAGATTCCCCTTCATAGAACCATAATTACAAATAAAATGAAAAATTTTTGCTGGCCGGAAACTTTTGACCGCAACTGTATGTAAGATGTTATGCAGTCTAATTCAGAAATTTTAAAGTTAATCACAAAACAGCTTATGAATAAAATTTTCTGGAAGTTTAATTATAAAACTATTTTTTTTTAATTGAAGAAAATCATATTTTTCAGGTGTAAAAGTCACATATTTTCATATAATAATCTGAGAAATTGAACAGCTATTCTCTATTGATTCTTTTCAAACTAAAGAATTTTAATATCGCATATTCACTCATACCTTTGAGATTTCCTTGAGTCTCAAAGGCATGCACACAGGTTCGTAATACGTATACTTAGAAAAAAATAACATATATTCAGATTTTTCTCTAAAAAATATTTCTTTCATGTAGCTGTTTTTTAATCTGTTGATAGTGTATTTGCAGAATGATATTTTGGATTTTTTCTTTTCAACTATAAATTCCGTGGATTTAACTTAGCCTCTTACCTGATCAATATTTTGGGGGGAAAAATTCAAATAATCCCTAATTTTCTGCATCTGTTAGAGAATTTTTAATATTTTATCACCAGATTTCAGTAAATGGTGTTTTAATAATGATTTGTATAATTCACACGTTTCAGTTTCAGATATGCCTATCTGCATTAAGAATTAATCCCTTATAAAAAACATTATAATGTATATAGAGAAAAACAATCATTGATTTTATTTTTAAGATTATTATGCAGTCTTATACTTAGATGTTAAAGCTACGACACAAAGCAGCTTAGGGGCTGTCCATAAATGATGTCACACATTTATTCAACATTTTTGACCCTCTTCAAGTGTTCCACTTGACCTTATTCCCCCCCCCCCTCTCTTATTACAGTGTCAGGTTATTTTGCATAAACATATACTTGCGATTCAGAAACAAAGCATTATGCAATAGATCATATTTCAAAATTCATTTTTTTTAATTTTAACTATGTGTTTTAATGACATTTGTGAGCATAACTATAAAAATGATAATTATACTTATTTAAGATGATATAATGTTAAGATTTATAGCAAAATAGTATAAAAAATATGCAATTGTAATAAAATACTAATGTGAAAGAGCAACTGAAAGTAGTAGTGATTTAGGTTTTCAAAATGGAATATGTTGGACTTTTTTATTTTTTATTTTATAAACACAAAAATAGTAATTTTAAAATAACTTCAAAATTTAATCTCCTAATTTTACTGCTTTTATTTCAACCAAAATGTGTAACGTCACATTTCTCCTTATCCTTCTCCCACACACTCCTTACAAATTGCCATAGTTCCATGAATCCTTCTCCCTCCTACCAAGCATAACTTCATTTGTGGACGGCCCCCTAGTTATAAAATATTTTAACGTTATATTTATAAAAATTTCGTTTAAATTGAATAAAAGTATGCATTTGTTCAGGTGTAAAATTTAAATATTTTCATATAACCGCGTGAGAAATTGGGCAGCTATTTTATTTTAAATCTTTTGAAGCTAGAGAAGTTTGAATGTCGTTTATTTACTCATACCTTTGAGAAATCTCTGAGTCTCAAGGGTGTGACAGATTCGTCTAAGGGATTCGGAATACACATGGTTTTAAAAAAGTATTACTTTATATTCACATTTTTAAATATATATATATATATATATATATATATATATATATTTCATTGATGCAGTTGCATTTTTTCTTTCGATAGTGCGTTTGAGGATTGATTTGTTTTATTTTATTTTTTAACCCGGGAGAACGCGCGCATACCCAGAACCCGAATGGTTTCTACTTTGCCACCAATAAAAGCTAATAATGATCGTCACCTTATTTATTCGGAGATAAATATTACAAATTTTGTGATAAAATAAATCGAAGAATACATTTATAAAAACTGCGGTGATAAATGTAAAATTCATAAGCACTCTGGATCCGTCGCACGTCTTCCCGCGTTAACTATAATTTTTGAGCATGCAATTTAACCACTTAGCTTATCAATATTTTTGAAAAAAACTTTCAAATAATGAATAATTTGTTTCGCCTTCTATCACTGGTATTTCAAAACCGAAATATTTGCCTGCTTGTATTCGAAAAAAGAACGGATTAAATAATGCAAATATTTTAACAAATATTTACTACTGAGAATATTAAATCATGGATTTCAAAAACACGTTGGCCGTATGACGTACGGCAAAATCAGGGAAGTGGTAAAGTTAATTTTAAATTTATTTTTAGCTGTAATAAAAGTCATAAAGCTTTTTAAGTGTAAAAATTCTAAATGAATAATTTGCGAACATCTAATAAAATTCCTGTTTTTATGTTTTAATAATAAATACGTTGCTGCAAATATGATAGAGATTGAAAAAAATATATATATAATCACAGCTATTTTATTAGAGGATTACATTACATACAAATATTAAATTAGAAGATTTGTAAAAGCAAATTGAAAAACAGACAGCTGTATGATTATAAATTTCTGAGAAAATGTCATACGCAGCGCATTCAGTAATTTCCACTATTGATCGCCCACAGATCAAATTACATATAGATTATACTTTCATTTAAAAAGACTGTAAACGTTTATTAGAGCAAAAATGCAAATATTCCAGTCGCCAACAGGGCTTAATTTCGAAAACAAAATAAGAAACAACGAAGAAATAATGCAAATTTTGTGAGAAGATCGCAGATGAATAGCTAATTTTATCAAAGGATTGTAAAAATCGTTCCGTCTTTCGTGAAAAACAATCGTTCAATTGATTGCGAAAAAATAACGTGATTTTGATTAGATTACGTTAGAAAACAGACGGTTTTCATGAGGAAAAAAGAGTGAAATTCATGGTAAAGGTTTGCAAAAACAAAATTTTCGCTAAATTATCTCGAGAAAACATGGAAAACTTGCCAAAGATTATCAAAGATTATTACCATTTATTTTTTTTTCATTAATTCATATTAAAAATTTCATAACAGGCTTCCGACCCGATGGAGTTAATGTGAGTGGTGGCTGATGCTCACAATTGGCCTTCAAACGAGAAACCGCTGCTCAAAAAAAGATTTATGAACCTGCGTGTTGTTTTTCATCAAGTATTAATTTCCTACAAATCGGACCTATCGCGTCTCATTTATTTCAAAGTCACATGAAAGAAATAAAGCTTTGTAGATTGTACCAGCCAAAGTGTCTGATGATCACTGACTTTGATGTTACACCAACACTTTAATATATTCCTCATTTTGATTCAAGCTTAAACAACCTAATCTTGGTTCACTTTTTTTTTTTGTTTTTTGAACTTGAAACCACGAACACAACTCAAACAACTATGAATGTCTTATAACCCTGTAACTCTATGCAGATTTTGTTATTTTCCTATCTCTCTGAGGAAGATTTTGCAAGTATAAGACAAATGTGATAAATTCGGTTTTTAATAAGTTTTCTTTCTTCGTTTACGTTTTACTTTCTATGAAAATTGCACCCACATACGATTTAGAGAAATGAAGGCAATCAGGTAAAAAATACACAGCAACGAATGCAATTACTTGGCTGAATGTAGTTGATTGCTCATCCTGCTAGTTTCTTCAAAGTTAATTACTAATTAATTGCTATCTTACTAATTAATTGCTATCTGTTTTTTGTATTTGTTTTTTCGCTTTTTATAAAAAGTGTGAGTTTTGAAACACATTTTTATGCTTATTATATCAACACCTTTTCTTTTTATTCCTCTTAAATTCACAGTCACAATATGCAATTGCATATAATTCAGATTCTTGTTATTAATTTTTATCTTCTAAACGAAATTTTTCATTTAGAATCTTTATTTTACATTTGCCATTCCATTATTGTAACTAAGACTACTACTAGATAATATTTAGTTTATTTAAAGGATCGAGTTATATCGCGAATATATATATATAGGTGACAACATAATTAAATTAACTCATATTTAAGTACAGGGAAGGATCATAAAAGTGGCCCAGAGGAGTGAATACGACTGGATGAGAATGGTTGACGCTCATACCACGTATACGCGCATCACGTCATCGTAATCGGTGTAGATCTTACAAGGAAGGTCTCCATTGGGGGCATACTCAGAATTTTTTGAAAAAAATACGAATTAAACTACTCATGTAGGTAATAAAGGATCAGTGAAAATTAGCGGCGGAATAACATTATTAGATATGTAAAAAAATAAAATAGTTTGGAATAATTGGCGTGAAAAGTTGAAAGCGACGCGGGATTTGGCGTACAGTACATTTCCTCGCCAAAAGCAGACGATTTTAACGAATCTGAAAATTGATTTCAATTGACTTCACTGTTAAAAATCTGCAGCATTTACTGCAACGTCACTCCACTACTTTTAAAGAATATCTCTCTTCTGACCAATGAGAATGCTCCATAGCACCGTGAATTGGCCGTGTCATACACTGTTAAAAATCTGCTACATTTTGTTGCAACGCACTCCTCCGCTTGTATATAATATCTCTATTCCAACCAATGAGAAAGCTCCATTTCACGGCCAAGTAACCGTTTTCTATACGAGCAAGGGAGTGCGTTGCAACAAAATGCAGCAGATTTTTAACAGTGTATTTTTCAATTTGGAACAATTTTAATCAATTTAAATTGTGTTTTAAATGATAAAATTATTAATTTCATTTTGTTTAAGTACGTATAAACGTATGTGACAAAATTACACTTAAAGTAAAGTAAAGCAATTGGGTAGGTGTACGCGACCATTACTGGTCATCACACCGTGCTCTGATCGGGGCCGCCACGGCGCTCAAGAGCCCCACTTTGGCCGTCTATCAATGATCGGGGCCGCCACGGCGCTCAAGAGCCCCCCTTTGGCCGTCTATCAGATATGCACATTTGCTGAAGCTCACGGACCGTGAGAGGCGAACTCCAAACCATCAGATCACTTCAACAAGGGGTCGCTACCTCCCCTAGAAAAGCCAACGACGTTGGTTCTCATCGAGTTGAAATAGATCAACCTCAGCTTGAAAATTCCTTACCTACACTCAGTCAACTTAGAACTTCCGCGGGGGAACTGAAATCTGGCCCTGCGTTTGATCTTCTATCGCCTCACACTTGGCACAACATCACCACTGCCGCTCGTGCTCCTAGGTTTGAGATGGAATTCCAGGTGCGTTATCAAGACTCCTCATGAGCAAGAGGGCCCGCCAAGCCCCGTCGACCCCACCCTCAACATGGGCTATGTTCCCTGAAATAAGACAACTCACACATTATTTCAAAACTCCCTTTATTAATAAAACTACAAAACAGAGAACTGTTGATCAGGGTGGAACCGCAGGAGCGGTTTACATCTAGATTAATAGGTGTCTCCACACCGGTATGCGCATGTTAGACTAAAATAGCAATGAATGAATAATGAATAAAGTAAACTATTTACATATTTACAATAAGGTACTTGCCCTCTTTCGCCAACACTTAAACCATTCCATTGAGTACAGAACACCCCCAGAAAGACGACCTTCAACTATGAGATTCCTCCACGAAGGAAAAGGTAGGCCTACCAGAGGTGAGGCTCTACCTCCTTCAAGAAAGCCTCTAGAGCCTTCCTGAGCTTTGGAACCACGAAGTAGTTCCGCACCGAGAGTAATGAAAGTCTCGGACAATGACGTTCCCTCAGTGGCTGAGTTCCCACACTCCAACAGAATGTGACGACTGGATGCCGGAGCAGGAGATGAACAGAACGGGCACGGACGAGGCAAGGGCTTGATCCGGAAACGTCTGTAGTAAGCCGGAAAAGGGCCGTGGCCGGTAACCACCCAGTTTATAAGTGGAGATGTCCAGGCGCGTCTTTCTGAAACTCGCGGTATGATTTCGAAGACGCTTCTGCCCAGAGCCTCGCCTTCCCACCGGTCTTGCCAGGTTCGAATAAATTCCTGGTGTACATAGTGTTTCACAACACTCGGTGGAAGGCAAACATGGGTGTCGGTAACATCAAGCTCAGTCCCTGCTTTTGCAAGTTTATCTGCAGCTTCGTTACCCCTGACGCCAACGTGCGCCTTAATCCAAAACCACTTAATCTCCAGACCCCCCCTCAGCTCGTGTATCCGCACCACAAGTGGATTCTGAGGATTTGCGAGCGAAAGCGCACACAGAGACGACATTGAGTCCGTGTAAATTGAGAAGCTCTCGTATAGTGAACCACACAGCTCGATTGCCTTAATTATTGCTGTAAGTTCCGCCTGAAAGACCGTGGCGTACGGTGGGAGGCTGTAAGACCTCTCCACCACCAGTGCCCCATTTTCATAGACTGCGAACCCCGAACCGACACCTGATTCGGTTTTGGACCCATCAGTATACACCGATGTCCCCTGGTCCAATTCCACACTTTGTAAAGAAGCCTCCCTCCAGTCGATAGACGGAGCCCTCGCCGGGTGGTATCTGAAATGTGACACTTTCCTTTCTACTTCATCTGCTCTAAAGTGAATCGGACCGTAATCCAAATCACAAACTAATCGGAGGATGCGAGCGAGAATGCACTCCTTCTCGCATTGTAGATCCAGTGGAAGGCACCCAGCCAGGACTTGTGTGGCTTCCGTGTTTGTAGTACGAAAGCACCTGGTTATTGACAAGAGGGCTGGTCTCTGCACGGAGACCAGTTTCTCCCTCATGCGTTGTGTACCTGTCCACCAGAAGCTACTTGCATACGTTACTATCCTCTCGATTCCCAGTTTGTACAATCGCTTCAGAACACACCCGCTCAAGCCCCAGTCCCTCTGACTGAGGTAGCGTAGAGATCTAGTGTAGTTCGCAATCGTTGCCTTTATGTACGCCACATGTGCCATTCCATTGAGTTTTGCGTCTACCGTAACACCGAGGTATCTGGCAGACTGAACTGACTGAACATTTCGTCCCAAAAATCGTATACGTGGAGCAGTAGAGGGGTTCCTCTTCTGTCCCATCCGTCTCATCAGGCGGAAATAGATGGAAGTGGTTTTCTCCGGAGAGAAAGCGAGCTTGTGCGCTTTTGCCCATGCTGCAATTCTATTTAATGCTTGTTCTGCTCTTCTTCCGCATTGGTATGCGTTCGGACCTTCAATGAGTAGTGCAAAGTCATCCGCATACGCGATCAGCCGCGCAAACCTCCCCAACTCCAGCTCTAGGAGTGAGTTTGCGACCAAGTTCCAGAAGAAAGGTCCGGAATTAGAACCCTGCGGGCAACCCACATTATACTCATGCACCATAGAAAAGATTTCAGTTCGGTAGAGTACCTTCCTCTCGGACAGAAAACTCTTCACCAGTTGGAAAAGGTTACGAGGGCACCCCATTTTTGCTAATGCTTCAAAGATCGACGGCCACCACAAGTTGTTAAAAGCTCCCCTTATGTCTAACATTATCATACAACAATCATTATCTCTCCTATGACAGTCATCTACTGTCTTTCGCACTTCATGGAGTGCGTTCTCCGTGCCTACACCAGGAGTAAACCCGAATTGGTTCCCGTGAAGAAAACCTGACTGTCTGGCATGGTAAGCTAACCTATTAGTCACCAGCCTATCTAGGATCTTACTCCAAGCAGGCAACAAACAAATGGGCCTATACGAGCTAGCAGCCGAACAATCCCTGTCGCACTTATTGAATAGAACCAGTTCTGCCGTTTTCCACGAATCTGGGAAAACACCTTCCTGCAGGCATCGGTTCAAGATCCCTCTAAATAGGGGTTTATTTGCCCTGAAGAGCATCTCGACTATCTCGAGAGGTAATCCATCCATTCCAGGTGCCTTACCTCTATTCAATGACCTGAAAACCCCTTCAATCTCCTTCAGAGTGAATTCCGGGTCGTCATCAGCGAGTTCGTGCATCAAGTCCTCTGTATCGAACTGAACAGGGCGGTTATTTTCACCTTTAACTACTGGGAAGTGAAAATTAAGCAGTTCTTCTATAGTTGAGGAGAAGTCCGCGGTTTTGTTACCACCCCGATCGGTTATTGAACTGAGCTTGAGGCGACCCGTAGATCGGCCTCTGATCCAGTCGAAATGAGGGCCAAAGGGATTATTCGGATTTATCTCCTCGAGAATTGACCGATAATGAACCCACTTGGCCCGACGGACCGATCTTCTAAATTTACTTTTGAGCTTACGATAAATTAATTCGTACTCCTTTCGCTGCAGTTCATTGCTACATCTTTGGGCACGGCGCCTCGCTGCCTGTACCCCTTTTCGCTCGATCGTTAGGGAGGTACTCCACCACGGGACCTTCCTCTTCCTACTTCCCTTCCTTTTGATGGATTCATTGCAGAGTCGTTGAACGATCTCTGTCAAGGACTCGACACACACGTTGACCGACTTCCCTTCCAGCCAGTCCAAAGACATGCTCTTTATCTCACGAGACAGGGCCACTCGGAGTTTCTCGAGGTTCAGATCCTTCACTCTCACCCTGTAACGGGGGCGAGGGACAGGTATCTCCGTACTGAGAACCGCCCTTATACGTCTATGCTGGGTGCCCGTCTCACGAGGCTCCAACTCCCATCCAACTGCTCTTGTGGGAGGCTTGAATCGCCCCAGAGCAAGGTCGATCCAGGACTTTCCATTGGCATTCCAAAACGTTTCCTCACTAGAAGGATCATTCAAGAGCTGCAATTCACATTCCTCTATAAATTCTACTACCTGGTCACCACGTACATCGGCGGTGTGCAGAGGATTACCCCAAAGCGAGCTTTTAGCGTTAAAGTCTCCAACCAATAGAACACTGCTGTCCTTATACTTACGGAGCAAGTCCCGCAACAAATTCAGCTCTGCGTCGACCTCCCCTTCAGGTTGAAGGTAGATCGAAGCGACCACGACTTTGATCTCAGGGCTCACATCTATTGACACTGCGACGATGTTACTAGCTGTGAGAACCTCCATTACTGGAAGTGAATTGTTCAACACAGCGACAGCGGCACGACACCGCGTCTTCGAATAGAATGTCACAATGTCATTTGGGATTCCACCGATTTTCCCATGAGAGATGTAAGGCTCCTGAAGGCACAATATGTCGTAGTCCATGAGGTCGAGCTGCATCGCATTCATCGTCGTTAGCGACTTGCCCACATTCTGCTGTCCTATTGCTAGTTTAGTCGCCATAATCGACGCGTCGTTTCAAACGACTCACCTCTAAAGCTCGCGATGGACATTTGGGGTCGAGGGCTGAATGATTTATATTCACCCTCATATGTGGTGGGTAAAGTTTGTTAACTTCACGACAGTTTAAACAACTGAACTTGCAAGACTTCTTTGCTTGCTTACTTTTATGCTTATCACCACCACATTCAAGACATTTGTCTTCGTTAGGGCACGTCCCACCAATGTGACCGTAGCGACCACACTTATAACATTGCGTTGCTCTCAAGTGCTCTCCGATCTTCACTCTCGACCAGCCAATGGTAACCCTTTTCTGACCAAGTAATCTGTGGAAGGTGGCTGGTGTACATTCTATCACCCAATTCGTCAAGTCCTTTCCTTTAATAGGAAACTTGATAGACATTGACTCCACCTCCACATTCGTTTGCTCCGAGACTGCCTTCAGAACCTCCTCGCCCGAATACTCATTCGGAATATCAAAGATAATTACTCGCGGCTTTCGAAGCTGAGGCACCCTGCATTGCACGGTATCCTTCAGCTCTCCAGCCTCTTTCACTGCTTGTTCGAGCGTCTCCACATCCCTGCGGGATCCGAGGCGAACCAAGAGGCCTCCTGAGTTAGTATGTCTTTGTCCGATGACTTCTACTTTGAGCTCATCGGGCTTTATGACCCTTTTAACTCTCTGTTCCACACTCTTGACTCCCTCCTTTCTATCCTTGGGATAGATGAGAATCACGTGATCTGTGGCCGGGCCTCTGGAACGGGTCTTCCCTCTTCCTCCACTAGGACGCGGAGGCGCCCCCTCCTTCACCTCCGGAACCGACTGCCGAGTGGCGTCTGCGAAGGTGGTCATTCGCTGGTCTTTCTCTGCCACCTGTTGTTTCAGAATCTCATTCTCACTCCTGGCTGCTGCCAAAGCCAGCGCTTGTTCTACGAACATTTCATAAACATCATCCAACTGAGAGACGACTGCACTCAATTCCAGCTTTTCTTTCTGCGTTTTAGCAGTGCCAGTTATAAGGACCGTTTTCATCCGGTCAATCAACGCTTTTGCCTTGATCCGAGGATCTAAAGACTCATCTATTACTGAGTGGTCTAAACTGCTAGCTCTTTCACTAGAGCCTGCCATTGTTGTGTACCTTTAATTTACCAGTCTACCCTACCGGTATCTTCTGGCTACCTGGAACTCACAAAGTAAAAACCAGGCGAACGAGACTGATTAGACCCCTAGACGGTTTCTCTGCTAAGGGAGCCGGGTGGCCCCGCCAAGGCTCAGCGACTCGTTCAATCCAATGGGGAGAAGTCTACGAAGACCTCTCGAGATTGATGCTCTCTGTGAGAATAATAAATGAAAATGCTCAGAAACGTTTTCGGTGGTTATCACGTAATTGTGAAGGGCGAACCACCAAAAGACAGATATGCACTACCGTAAACCGCTAAATGAATCTCACACTTGGAAAGCTAGGGTTCTCGTACCCATGGGACGCCAGATATTTTACCACCCGGTAAAGTAAAGTAAAAATGCAAAACTAAAATTACTTAAACTAAACCTATTTAAATAAATTGAACATAGAAGGTTTTTCTTTTAAAAAATATTCGAAGCGTAAAAGCGTATTTTTCAAAATTTCGTTTTTTCGCCAACCGGAGATAAATCGCCAAATAAACGAAATTTTTATTATTTTTTTACGGACGTTATAAGGAGATTCCGCCGAAGTGTTTTTTATAAACATGTATAACTATATGAGAAGAACATTCTGTAATTTTTTCAGATTTTTCTGAGTATGCCCGTATGGAGACCTTCCTTGTTAGTATGGCATCTGTCAGTACAAATGAGATCAGTGCAAAAGATCAGGGTGCCCAATGGTGAAGGAAAAAAGTGATAAAGACTAGTACTCTGTTCTTCGGACTTTTTTTAATTTGCCTCACCCTGTATAATGCGCATCTAATTTTGTTGAGAATATTGCTTGTTCTTCCTCAAAACAATTGAGGGAACAATAATTAGTTTACTTCGAAGTAAACTTCTATTATTTTTACTTACATTCCAATGTATCTTTAAATTAAATTCCAAACTAATCTATTTTTCAATTTTTTTAGTTAAAAGTAAAAACGAATCAAATATAAGAACACTCGTGTGTCTGTCTATTACATCTGTCGAAGGCACTTTTCAATACTATTTAACCTTGTTAACTCAAATACACCACATTTATAAAGGTAGCTGATCCACACGTTTATAAATTACTAGCCTATCGCAAATATTAGCGGTGTTCAAATGAAAAGTTACTAAACTGGTTGAAATTTATACATGCCGCTTAAGGAATACGTAGTCAGAAATCTAGGGACGTGAGTGGAATATCAGGTATGATTGTGGCTACCTGCGCTTGTAGGAGGGGAAGAATCAGGGAGTCATGTATTATGTTCAATTCACGCAGCAGTGTTTCCAGAAACATAATGTCTTTCCCATTGAGTAACAGCAATGTGTTATCAGATAAGCCACTGCATCAGGCTTTACTGAGACACCCATTGCTCCTCAGTCATCCAGTTTAGCAAAAGGAAAGCCAAGATGACCTGACACACAGTGCCTCGTCAATTGAACAGAACTCATTTACACACATTGGACGGAACGACCTACTTCTCCCTCAACCTTCATGTGGGAATGCCCACGCGTTCGCACAACCACTTCAGATATTCGAATCGCCCCCCCCCCTCAATGTTTGATTTCGAAGCGGCATATTTAAGTATCAACCGGTTCCGTCTTTATGAAATTTCGTATCTCTTTTATTTGAACAATCCTAATATTTTTAGGAAAAGTAAGGGTAATTTTAAGGGTAAGGGTAGTAAGGGGTTTTTGGTAAGGGTAATTATATTTTTTGTTTAAATATTTAATCAGGGTTCCAATTCAGAATATCTTGTAAAACTCAATTTAAATATATATTTGTTTCAGTATAAGTTATTATACTTCCAGAAATCTCGTTGGAAAATTACAGTCCAGATATATTCGCTTCTCAGCACCTATTTCCGTATCTACTAAAAATAAAAATACGAAAAAAATAGGGATGGTTGGAAGTTATTTAAACTGTTTAGGAAAAGTATTGTGATTGTCGTTGATCACAGTCTTATAGAAAATCGAATTTTTCAATTACACAAAGTCTTTAATTTACGATCACTCAGTGGGGTGTTTTTGGCGTTAGAGATACCTAAAAATGCATTCTTCCAATGATTAATGATAAGGATTTTCGAAAAAAGAAACTGTCAGTAATTAGTTAAGAATTCATTAAAACTTAATTTAAAAAACAGCGTATGGGTTGCATTCAATCTTTCGAAGCGCAGTTTAAATAATGCCGAGCTTAAACATTAAAAAAATCTCTTTATGCACGGAATATATTATGCACAAATAGAACGAGGGGTGGCCTATTATTTTATTGCAACAAAGAATTTTTTTTAAACTAAATCAAAAATTACTGTTTTTTATGTGCGTTTATAATTATATAAATACGTAGCACATATTTTTGTCGTTCTGTCCGCCCGTTTGTCAGTCCGTCTGTACACTGTTAAAACAAATGGTGACACATTGCATCTTTTAGGGGTGAAAGGCTTCTCTCACTGGTGACACCCCTAGAGGAGCTAAAATGGCACCCTTAACTAGGGTGAAAGGATGGCAGCCCTAATCCAGGGTGTTTCAGGGGGTGAAAGGACGGCACCCCATGGAAGAATAATGGCACCCCTTATCCACAGTGTTCAATAGGGTGAAAAGACGGCACCACAGGGGAGAATAATGGCACCCCTTATCCAGGGTGCCCCAGGAGGTGAAAGGATGGCATCTCAGGGGAGAGTAATGGCACCCCTTAACCAGGGTGCCCCAGGAGCTGAAAAGATGGCGCCTCAGGGGAGAGTAATGGCACCCCTTATCCAGAGCGCCCCAGAGGCTGAAAGGATCGCATCTGAGGGGAGAGTAATGGCACCCTTCATCCAGGGTACCTTAATGGGATAAAGAATGGCATCTCAGGGGAGAATAATGATACCACTTATCCAGGGTGCCCCAGAGGGTGAACGGATGACACACATAATCCAGTGTTCCCTGTAGCATCCTACAAGAAATAGCACTCACAATCTATGACCCACAGTTGCAACCCCCTTCCCCCACCCCGCTTGTCGAGAAATTGTATTGGTTTGAATCATGAAATACAAAATGTTTACCCATTTTTAAATTGAATTCTGCAGAGAAAATTATCATGATCAGTCAATATTTTGAGTCTTTTTTTTTCTTTTAGATTGATGGAATATTATATTTTTAAACTCATTATCAGGTGTCCAAAGAAAAATTGTAGCATATTTTTGTAACTCAGAGAGGGATAATATGAACTACAAAAATAATCATAGAAAAGCAGAAAATTCAAATTATACTTTCATTTACATGAAGAGTATTTTAAGAAAAATTCAAAATTTTAACTTTTATACAGTCTTTGCATTTTAAAATCACCAATCATAAGTCATCACTATTGCATTGTTAGTCATACCCAAAAGGTTTTGTTAGAATGAATCGCAAAATTTACACAACCTCTACACCTATTTTCTGCCTCTAAAAATCACTGAGTTAGAGTCAAATATTGTGACTTTGTCATGCAATTTGAAGCCTGATTTTCAATTTTATGTTTTGAATTTCTTGTAAAATGAAATAAATCATGATTTTTGACTGTCTCTAGCTGATGTTTAGATCAAACTTTTTGGGTATGTTTAAGAAAGGGCCAGTAACTATTTTTGTGGTTGGGCATTTTTTGATGAAGGAACATTATAAAAATTTGATGTTTTTTTACTCCAAAATAGGAGAAAGTACAAATTGAATTATCTATCTTCATATGAATATTTTTATAATTTTCTTATAGTTTTAGAAGTAATCCGTAACCATCTTTTTTGACACTTAGTATATTTCTTGGCATGTATTTTCATTATTTTATATACAGGGAAACTGAAAAGTATGGGGACACAGAAAAATGCTATATCCTGTAAAATATATGCCATATTTTGATTTAAAAAAATAAAAGAAATAAGAATATTTTAACAAATTGTTCACTGGCTTGATATTTATTTTTTACAGAAGTTTGAAAATGAAAGATCACAGAATTGACAGTCCGCTGCGGATAATTCTGATTTAAATCATTCTATGCCTTGATAATTTTGCATCACATACAATGCAAAGTGGGGATTTTCTATTTCTAACTTTTCTACAGAAGTCAAGTGAGCTAAGATCTGATTGTTCGAAGGCAATACACCTGTTATTAAATAACCACGCAGATGGGTGTTGAAGGTCAATGTTGTTTTTGCTCCATATGAAGGTCCCAATACTACTGGAAGTTCCATTAAAATGGTGTTGCTTCCATGAGGCCAACACATCGTTGAACATATTAGTTGCTGATCATTTTGACGGTTGTGAGCTTTTCGGAGGATTAAGATTTTCATATAATAGAAGAAATGATACAAAATTTTAAAATAAGCCTTTCTCAGATTTTAGTTGTGAAATATCAATATCAAACAATGCACCAATATTTTTTCAGCTACCTTGCTGTATCCAATAAAAAAAAATGTAAAACACAAATTAGAAAAGAATATGTAATAAATGCTGTGTAACTTTTAAATTAGTAAGAATATTTCATGTTCTTTAAAATTCTTCCAGAAAGTTAGCCATCAAGTTATGAAATGAATTATAGAAAATAAGTTCATTTTATAGTTGTGGTAAAATCACAGATGAAATTGAGTAAAAAAAAAACATTTTTACAATATATGTAGTACTTTCCTTTATAGTAAACTTATGCAAATCCATATTTTATAGCATATATCCACACAGGATTAGAAATTAAGAACTGTATGTAAGGAGTCAAAATAATGCCTACAATTTTTTTTCGATGTGCCAACTGCATTTCATATTTTCTTATTTCTTTTCACAACCATGTTAATAGTAATAATATTACATTGCATATTTAATTTTAATGTATTGAAGGGAAGTGGGGAGGAAACTTTACATATTAAACACTTTTTCTTACTAAACAAAATAAAAACTGACTTTCCATAAGTATGAAACCTGATTAAACTACAATATTTGGATTCTGGAAAAACTTATTCTTTTTAAAAAGCTAATATCCATACAAAACAGATAATCAAGCAAGTATGTCCACAGAAAGAATATATAAGCTTTAGATATAACTAGGGATAAGCTAATTTTTAAAAAATCTGAGACTAACAGTACATCAGAAAATAAAAAGTTAGCAAATAAATGAATCTTTGGTTGCCAATTATGATGTGGCATTTAAAACATTTCCAAATCACACATATTTTTTTTGTTTGTTTGAGGAAGGGAGTACAAAAATTTTAAAACAATTTTAATACAGTTTCTTATTTTAGGGACATATAAGGATGCAGAAATATCTCATAATAAAAGAAAATCTTGTTTACAGGGGCGTAATATCCAAGGACCAGTTTTATCAGTCATTGGTTAAAGTGAAGTTAACTTAGAGGTTATTGACAGGTTCAAAGACACGTGCTGATGTCATGGTGTAGGGGGGGGGGGATGCATGCTAAAATACAAATGAAAGCATTTGCTAAATTTCACGACTAGGAATAATTTTTCTATAATTTAATTTCATTTGAAGACTAACGACTGCTGATTTCTAGTCCTGTATCCACATCAAAACACTTTCTGCCAAATTGTTTTTGTGTTTTGACTTATTGCATTTGCAATTTTAATCCAAAGGGTAATTATAATGAAAGGAATAAAACACTGAATTAAAAAAACAACCTTTTAGTTCAAATAATCTTTTTATTGTGAACACCAAGAATGTATTAAATATTATTAAACAAAGACGTGACACTATGTGGAACTGATGCCACTGAGAAAGTTTTGAAGACATAAGTATCTAATAAAAATGATAAAAATTTAAATTGGCTTTTGCTATAGTTAACGTTAAACAACCAAAATAATGCATACCATAAAGTAACTAAGCTTATAAAAGTATCGGTTTTTTGTAATTAACTGTTTATATAAAATTAATACATAACATGGGTAATATAACCCTTTGCGGCGCAGGACAAATTCGTTGCTTAAGTGTTAAAATTAAAGACTGACACCGGAATTTGAAAACAACTTTGTCTGTAAATAAGAAAACGCTATATTTCAAGAATTCAAGAAATCGTAATTTTTCTTTAAAAAATTCCGGTGCCAATGTGGCGTTTGGGAATTAAAATTAAGTGGCATATCTATGAAACCACTGCGCCGCAAAGGGTTAACAAGTTGCTTGAGTTGCGGAGCACAATAACAGATTGAAACACAGAAATTTCTGCATCTTCTTCATGATAAAGAGTCTGAAACTTTTCTTGTATCAAGCATGGTAATGTAAGTACTGTAAATGTAAGTTCACTATCTGAAATAATAATAATAACACATTCAGGAAAACGCACAACAAGACAGTCCAATTAAAATGTACCATAAAAGTACAGCAAAAATGGTAGATGAACAAAAAAAGAAAGATTAAAATTTAAATAAAATTTAAATTATAGTTCACAAGGCTAATGTGCCCGCAAGTTCTGTATGTAACGTGATAACTCTTTATATAAATATCAGATTAGATTCAAATTTTATATGTAGGCTCATTCTGATAAGGTTCTTCACTGATTAGCATTGAAGGTTCATTGTTTAAATATGAAGGGGGGGAGAAGATAGTGCTACCCCCCTTAATTTATATAAATATGAAGAAATTCTGCAGAATTATTAAATTTTCTTCAAATTTTGTTAATAGGTTCACTCTGATAAGGCACTTCCCTGATTAGTTTTAGGGGCCCATTGGTTAAGTATAAAGAGGGGTGGTAGTTAATCCACTGTCCAATAACTTACAGTTGATTTCTTTTATTTTTGGAAGGGCATTATTCTTTGAAATAAGAGTATAATATACTGTTGTATGTATAGCCTGCGAGCTCAGTGCCATGAGTTTAACTGGACACTTTCCTCTTTATTGCCTATTTTCGGACAGCACGAGAAAATTACATGACCAACTCATACTTGTCATTCAGATATTCTTTTCATGTGTTATCATTAAGAGTTACAAACTATTTACATTGTTAACCATATTTACAAAACATATTTTGCAACAAAGTGTCTATTCCAGATTAGCAACGAATTTCCCTAACATGTCCAGGTATTCCATACCAGTAATAATAATAAAAAAAATGAAGAATTTAATTAGAATGCCCCTATTATGTATCCTATATTGACACTAATCAATGAATATATGGATACAACCCCTCGTGTTTTCCCTTCATTTTGGGAATAACGAGTTTTCAACGTATTCTATTGACGATTATTTTCAAAAATTTCAAGATGTGATTTTGCGACTTTCACAAAAGTTGCTCTATACATTTGGCTAACATGATGTGAAAATAAAATTTTGATATCTTTGACGCATGCGCAGTGAAAAATTATTTTGTAAACCTACTAATTTTTCATACAATTTTTATTATTTTTGAATTCTGATTA